>OX457078.1:30382843-31582843 GCA_949752815.1 Conops quadrifasciatus | reverse complement strand
GAATAAAATAAAAAAAAATTAAAAAAAAACACTCCTGCAAAAACAGACCGTATTACCACAACGAGCCAACACGCGCAGAAAAGAAACCGTAAATGAAACGGATTGAAACGGACTGAGTACGAGTCACCGCATTCGCAGGCGGTCACCGCAAGCGTCTCTGGCAACAATCAGTGTGCTTTTCCAAAGAACGTATTATAATACTCTTTCCAAACACGAAAAGCGGTCGGTCCACTTGACCAACTGTGCATTAAACAGTTAAGAGACTTCTTCTTACCGTGCATGCTCAGCCGCATGCTTGCACAATCCGTGCAGGAAACAACGCGACTAGTTCAGGCCGGCGTAGTACGCGTCAGGACACTAGCAGTGCTCATAACTTTATGGTAATGAAGTCAGCTTGAGGCACTTTGTATGCCGTTCTTAAGAGATCTTTCTTCGTCTGGTTCACAAAGAATTAAAAATTCTTCAATTCTTAATTCTTATTAATAATTTTGAAGACTTTTCAAAATTCAATATCACCCAAAGGGTCTTGCTAAGCAATTGTTTCTAATCTAAAGTTCATTTATTTCAATCTTATCCTTTTTATTAGGAGTTAGTGATTCTAATAAAGGGTCATATTAGTGAAAATGGTTCCAAAACTCGTATTTCTCATCAGGTCTTCAATGTTCCTGAACTGAACAGAACAAAGCTTCTGGTCATTGTATGCTTCAGGCACTTCAGGCAATTGAAGCAAAGCAGAACAATTCTGGTTAATCTAATTTAGCGTAATGGAAAACGTAAAACGAGATTCGTTTAACCGCCACTACCAATTGACACCACCATCTACGATACATAGAGAAAATAGAATCATAAAATTCTGGATATACTCGATCGAACTCGTCCAGCGGCGGCATTATAAGTACAGATGTATATGAGATTGTGTTTGTGCTTTTGAGGTTATGCATACAGAAAGTAGAGACGGTAGGTAGAAGACCGCTCGGTTCATCAAAAAAATTTTGGGTTCAAATTGCACTAACCTAAAAAAAAATTAAGGATACACAATTATGCAGCTACCAATAAAATTGTTGACTAACTATTAAAATTGTTGACTAATTATTAAAATTGTTAACAAACTATTAAAATTGTTAACTATTAAAATTGTTAAATAACTATTAAAATTGTTAACTAACTATTAAAATTGTTAACTACCTATTAAAATTGTTAAATAACTATTAAAATTGTTAAATAACTGTTAAAATTGTTAAATAATTAATAAAATTGTTAACTATGTAACTATTAAAATTGTTAACTAACTATGGAAATTGTTAAATAACTATTAAAATTGTTAACTAACTATTAAAATTGAGTTAACAATTTACTATTACACTACTGTTTACAATTAATTAACAATTACACTATTAAAATTGTTACATACCTATTAAAATTGTTACCTATGTAACTATTAAAATTGTTAACTAACTATTAAAATTGTTAACTACCTATTAAAATTGTTAACTAACTATGAAAATTGTTAACTAACTATTAAAACTGTTAACTAACAATAAAAATTGTTACATAACTATTAAAATTGTTAACTATGTAACTATTAAAATTGTTAACTAACTATCAAACGTATAAATGAACTTTTAATATGAAATGAGTACATTTTTTCCAGACTCTTTTTCTATAAAATGAATACATGACATACTCACATTTACTCCTGTCGACTATCACTGAATATAAAAGAAAAAGAAGATCTTTTGTCCAAAAAAATAATATCTATATTTTATCATCGCTATTATCTATCTATTTATCATTTTATCATCTCAATCATTTCTATAGTTTATCTGAAAATTATGTACATAGGTATTCGCACATACACACGCACACACACACTCACACACCCACACAAGACAACACACAACATGGTTATATGCACCGTGACCACTTGTAGGTCGCCTCATTGGAGACTGGAGCTTACTTGGCCAACCGCAGCGTGTCATCAGTTGCGACTGTTTGAATGGCAAAGCTCATGCTTTGGTTGGCCCACCCTACAAATAATGGATGCGTCTACTGCAAATCTATTTATGAAAGAATAGAAGGCTAATAGTTATACATACATAAATGTACATACATTCAAATGATGTTCGTAAGAGCATACATTTTTTATGCAATTATTGAATGCTTACATACAGACATAAAAGATGGCGCAACCGTTATGTACTTTACTCGTATATAAAAACATAAATGTTATGAAAGTGTAACGTAATGAAATCACGTGCTCGCCGATTATAAATTAATTAAAAACAACTATCAGGGACTTTAGAGCTTTACATAAAACGGATTTAGATAAATCTTGGATTTCTTTTATGGTGGTTAATCCAAGATTTATCTAAACCCGTTTTATGTAAACACGGCTTTAATTTTTAAAATTGAATGCACGATTCTGTGTGCTTCCCACCAAATTCTCTTTTTCTCTCCTCTCGCATCATGTGGCGGTCAGCTTAATGCAATTTAGATAAATCCATTGTCAATACACTGCACCTCTCGTCATCGTTTAAGGACATTCGTTGCTGGCCTCGTGCACACTATGGCGACATTTATGAGTAACTGCAACCTTATCTCGAAAGTGTATCTCTCGCGTGCTGTGCCCGAGTTACTCCCAGGTTGACCCGAACCCAAGCTCTGTGCGATTTACTCCAGCTCTGTTCTCCAGCACTTCAGTCTCGCGCGACAAAACTACAAAAAATTATGTAAAAACTCTCTCCATGGGCAGAGAAGTCTGCTGCTACTCTTGTCGTAATGCGCTCTCAACGATAGCTCCAAAACTCTCTGGCCTTCACGGGATTTGCTTCAGGAGCGCATCCAGCTATCCAGCTGATTGAGGAGCATGCTACTCGTACTAACTGCTGTTACTGTTACTGCTGCTGCTGCTGCTGCTGCTGCTGCTGCTCTCCACAAACTCGAACGATGGATTCCGAAGGCAACAACAACACAACACAACAAAACACAATAACAATAAATGTAAATTCCTTTACCGACGTCGCCTTCGAACCGTTCGCAGCGTGTCATGGCGGCGTCCTTACATCAGTCGTCAGCATCCTTTCGGTGCGAAGCCGTTACGCGTGTACCGCTCGTTGACTCCGCTGTAGTACGTATACGGTTTATACCTACGTAAAACATTCGTCTTTTTTTTAGTTGTTGTTGTTGTTGTTGTTGTTGGTGGTGGCTTTACAGTGTGACAAAAGGGTGTGGACCACCAACCACCATCTCCATCTCGCTGCAAACGTTACGCATGCTATAGAATGTTGTGGGAAGAAGTTGTTTTTGTTGTTGTTGTTGTTGTTGTTGTTGTTGTTGTCGATCGATTAAAGTGACACCGAAAAGGTTAAGGTTTTCGGGGCCAAGTCGGGCAAAGTGTGTGTGTTGCGTTAATGAAGCGTCTTTTGTTGGGAAAAAGCCTTGAAGTCAGTTTTGCTGACATTTTATAAAGATATTAGTTTGTGTTTTTGACACAAGGCTCCTTAAGGTTTCCGCTTCATTGCGTCCACCGTATTCAAGTGCAAAAACACACCGGATGTTTATTAACCTTGAGTTAATAAAGTTAAATATTGTACTTCTGTGCTGTAAAGCATGAAGAGTGTGTCGAAGATATTAACGATGTTCTTCTGATGATGATTTTTTTTCTTTTAAAGTTTGTAGATTTTTTGCAAATTACACTTAAAATTATCACTTAATTTGTCGTCACACTAAATTAATTTATAAGTCACAAAAATTAAATACACTTTTAATAGAAACTTATGATTTTTAAGTTTATTAATTTAATATTTAGTTTTTCAAAACTATAGCCAAATGCATTAAACAAATTAATAATCATTTTTTCCACACAATTTTCAAAAGGAAATCTGTACTTCTTTTCTTTTTTCTGCTACAATAATCTTCAAAGAAAGCAGAAAAATTCGCTACAAAACTTTTTATGCGGCAAATATTTAGTTATTCGCGATCATTGTAGCTGAAATGAGAAATTTCACAACTTAATTTATTTGAAGTATAAATTTTTTATAAGTAATAAAAAAGATATAACTAAGGCTTGACTGCGTTTTGTGGAAGATAAATATCAAAATTGAAAAGCATAAAATACGAAATCTCTATTTTAATAATATGTTGCGCCATATGCTGTTGTGTCTGTCCTTTATGTGTACTTACCGACGTCCTCATGGATCCATCATCATATTTACCTTTAGCACCAAGCTGTAAAAATACTCATACGAATTTTTATTGCCGTCATAGCCATAGTTGTTGTAGATTTTCTTTTGCAACGCCACTCAGGGGTGAGGGAGGTACCCCTCCCACTCCCCGCCAACCGCCGCAACTCTTTCACTTTGACGCGCTTTTCCATATCGAGCAAAAAATGTTTGTTTGTTTATTTGTTTGTTAACGGTTGACAATGTTGTTCACATGCTGCTGAATGGAATACAATGGCTTGAGGCAGTCGGTCGGTCGGTCGGTCGGCTGGGCGCAGGAAGTGCGAGTAGGCGCTTGTGAATAGCTCATCATCAAATCAACAGACACTCTCAGACTCCGAGCAAATAAACTGCGAGACACGTTAGTTCTTTTATGGGTGGCTGCGTGTTCGGAAAAAGGAAGGGAAAAGGAAACGGAACGTTTTCTCACGGAATGTGAGAACATTTTCACCTTAACAACTGTAATAAAGTGTCACCTTTTTATCTATTATTATTTATCTCATACTTATGTACATACATATATAAAAGACGAGGTATTATATTTTTACATTTTCGATAATTTCCGAGAGAATTTTTCGGAATATTCATTTCCGAGCGAAACTGCTGCAATTTCGTAGAGCAAAAAAAATGTATGTATGTATAAAAATCAAACAGTTTACATAGATTTTATTGATAAACACATTCGATTTAGGTTGAGTCAAGTTAAGTAATTTAAGTAAACTTAACTTTTCTATTAGAAAAGTTTTTAAGATAAGTTATAAGTTATATTTTAACTTGTTTGTGCTTTAACGTTATACAAGAAATGAACAAGCCACAAGCAAACAATAATATTTAGCTAGACAACAACAACAACAACAGCAACAAAAAAAAAACCCGCCCCAAAAACGTCCATTCTTGCATCCATAAAGAAAAATATAATTTGCAAATATTTCGGCACCGACTTTTCGGAAACATGAAAAAAGTGAAGCAATAAAAGCAGGCCAAAAAAGAAGCTGAAACGAAAGAAGTTGAAACCAAACCAAGCGACGCATCGCGACGTCGCGTCGTAGGAGACGACCTAGAACGGCATCAATTCCTTTGCTTTCGCAAACCGACTGAACCAAACCAACCAACGACGAGCCAACAACTGTGCTGTGTTTACTCCTCACACTCACACCCCAAAACAAACACAACGACACACACACACACACACTAGCGGCATCTATGTAAACTCTAAAATCATCAGACCATACCGATTTCTTAGTATAAAGAGTAAAAATACTCAGGATCACAGGATTTCAGTTGATTGCCGGGACTTGCGCTAACGTTATTCGAACGGATTCGCCATGAATCCTACGAAAATCTTTATCGTCCTGCTACTAGCAATCGGTAAGTGGAATAAATTAGGAAAATCCTTTGGCGAATCAAATACGAATAAGCAAATTTTCCGAATTCTCCGCAAACTCGTACCCTGAGGATTGGAATAAATATGGTTGCTTGTTTTGTGAGAGCCCAGCTTTTTTACGACCCTTTTTTAAACAGTCGGAATATTGTGTATGCTTTTAACATAATATATTTATATGTATATAGTTAAACATATTCATTGTGATGTTCATAATTTTGAAGAAAAAGAACCTTTCCAAAAGAGATTTCTTGAAAATCCTTGAAAAGTGTTAAAAGAATTTCAATTTTTTTAGTATAATAATTTGCGATCGAGCTTGAGTTAGCGTCAATTATTAAGGAAGGAAAATATTGAGGAAGGTCGGGTTTTGTCGGAGACATGTTTTTGTCATGTTTTGCTTGAAAAACTCATTAAGAGAAAACTAATAAAAGACTAAAAAAATTATAAAAATAACGATTGCTTTAAAAAAATTAAAAATAACAGGATGCTTTTGAAATAAAGCAAATTTATATAATGCCCCAAAATAGAGCAAAAAGCAATGTCAAATGGAAAAACCTACTTTATATCAAAGCAGAACCTTAAAAATAGGAACTTTTAAAGCTACGGGTGAAATTTTAAATTATTCTTTAAAATTTTGTCACTTAATATATGATTTCCAACGTATACACAGTGGCTTTTTTCTACTTAGTTTGGTGTTAATTTCTCAGAGAAAACCATAAAATTCAAAAATATTTCTCAAAATTGTTTTTAGAAAACACTGAAAAAATTCCGGAAAAAGGAGTTTTTGTGGTGTTGTTGTTGTTGTCTGTCATTTTCAAATAGTCTTAAATTGTCGAGGCTAGAATTGTTTCCGTTTTAAAAGCGGAAGCGATAGTGTTTTTTTCCGTTTATAACGCTGTTGATTTAGAAAAAAAAAATCGGTTTTAAACTCGCCTCAAAAGAGTTTTATGGATTTGTTTTAATCTTTTTTTTTCAAATATTTCGTTTTTTATTATGTTTTCTTTTTTTTTGTATCAAAGGAATCGTGATAAAAAAAGAAAGTGTTTGTAGGTTGCATCCTTTTAAAAAAAAAATATGTTTTTTGGATTAGTGTGTGTGTGTGTGTGAGTGCAAGTGACTATATTTTGTGTAACTGTACCTTTTTTTTTTTGTAGCTTTAACTGTTTTTATTTAAATTATTTGTAGGTATTTTTTTTTTCTTTCTCTTTTTTTTTGGCCATTTCGACTTTTTCACATTCTATACATTGCACAATTATTGAAGCGCTTAAAGAACTTGAAAATTTTTTAAATTCCGATAATTTTTCGAATTTCAATAACATGAAATATTGCTAAAGTGTCTCTTTTTATGCACAAAAAATTTATAAAATTAATGATTTCGCAGCGAATGCGAAAGCATCTGAATTATTTAGCGAGGAAACTCAAAACTTTATACACAATGTTTCGGAAATATTTTACCAAATTAATGCATTTTAATTTGCCGAACGTAGAATGTTTTATAAACCGCAAGCAGCATAAGAGAAAAGCAGCAAACAACAGTACCAGCAGCAACAACAACAACAACAACAACAACAACAACAACAGCAGCAACAACAACAACAACGAGTTGTAGCTCTTGGTAAAAAACAAGCAAACTCACACGCAGATCATGCCTTTAAAACATTATTTACTTTGTTTACAATTTGCAATAGCGCGGCAAATACACACACACACACACACACACACACATGCACGCACCAACACAATGCGCTTACAGTAAACGAATAGACTCATTGGAGCAGAAGCACGGATCAACCCCAATCGCGGCCGTAATGACGGCGCGGAGGAGGACGCACAATAAAAGAGTAGCAACAAGGACACTCGTAAACGGCATGCATATTTTATGAGTAAATTTATTTTTATGACCTCGTAAAAATATGTCAGATGCAAATGATACACAGCAGCAGCAGCAGCAGCAACAAACAAATAATAAAGTTATACAATAAAACCGCAACCACTTCAAGAATAAGCTGCTATTCTGGGTTAGACCGTCGCTTCCCAGGGCGTACGAACGATCATCATCATCTCTGTACCAGTGATGATGATGATGATGAATGTGTGCCGCTGACTGCTGAAGACCCGGATCGTTGCGATCGAACGGCTGTGGATTTAGCCGTTCACCCTTAGCATTAAGAAAGTGGGATTAAATCAATCCCGGCATTTTATTCGCCGCAGTCACGAGTCACCGAACTGGAAAGAGGTCCCTTGCAATGCGGCAACGAGGCGGGGCCCACGTTGGCCCACGCCAACGATGCTAAAATCATAAATATTTGCAGCGATTCGCGCAAATCGAGACCTGTACCATCCGGCTATTTCGCAACAAAATGTTGTTGGAGCAATTTCGAACGGCGGTGAGAGTGAGAGAGGAGACAAGTTAAAAGGCTTGAAATATATTCAATTTATTTTTCAAATTTTATTTATTGAATTTTGTTGCTGAATATAAAATTACGAGTATTTTAAAAATTTATGGCTGTCGTTTTTTATGTAATATTTAAGTTTTTGTAGGTAGATATTTAAATTTTGTGAAAATTTAATGCATTTTTTGGGCCTTTTTCACGCCACGGAAACGCTTTAATCAATCGATGATACTTTATCAGTTTATTTAATATTGAAAGCAAAAAATGGTTTGTTGAGTATTTGCCGCTGTTTTGTTGGCGATTTTGTGAATTTGTGTGCAAATTTTAGAAATTTCTCAAAATTTTCATCGTTGGCGTCGTTGGACAACGTCGCTAATGCTGTATTTCGTATAAAGTTTTCAGTGCGGATTTGTCTTTAGGCGTTTTGGCACAATCGGCTGCAAAGTTTT
This sequence comes from Conops quadrifasciatus, assembly GCA_949752815.1. Taxonomy (NCBI): domain Eukaryota; kingdom Metazoa; phylum Arthropoda; class Insecta; order Diptera; family Conopidae; genus Conops; species Conops quadrifasciatus. The sequence continues at coordinate 31,574,400 of OX457078.1, read as the reverse complement.
AAATCTGGAAACGGTTTCTATGCGCCAATACGTGCTATTTTAACATATCTCATATTTTTACATTTCTCTACAATGAATTCTATACACTTAAACAAAGGCCCATAAAAGTTGCGAGACGAGTTAGAAAATGTTTGGAGAAAAATACGTAAAAAAAATCCCAAAAAAATGTGGAATTTTTTTCTTATCTTTTTCGTGATTTTCCGCCAGCAAAACGCCAGACTCTAGACCATAAAATAAATTAATAACTTTCAAATTAGGTGGAAGATGGCGCTACTGTGCTTCTGCCTCAAGCGAATTGATGGAGCGCGCACGATTTCTGCTCAGACTGAAGTGAACTAAGTGTGCGCCTTTAAAGCTTTAGTTTTGCCCTGATTTCCAGAATACTATATTAAAGTTAAAAGCAAGGAAAGCAGCATCATTTATAGCATTGCTCTCTCCTGCGTCGCCGGCTCGGTCTTGTCTGGCGAAAATATATCCTCATATACGCGTATGTGCCGCTTCGTATTGGATGCTGACGTTCATGTGCTTGTTCTTTATCGTCTCAACTCTCAATGTTGAGAATTCTACTTTTTTTCCGTATCTCTACACTCTACATCTTCTGTGCACACATATACATATATGCACCCTACATTCCAGATGTACGGTAAGGTAGACCGTTTGTAGAGGACTGCTCTCGCAATCTTGAAGGTTAAATATAAACAGCGCTCCTGCGAACAAAGCGAGCAAAGTTGAAGTAAAACTTAATTTAAGCTGATTTTCATATTTTTGTCAAACACCACAAACGCCCCACTGCACTCTTCACCCAACTCGACGAGCATGATACGTACCTACTTCATGTCCTCCTCACGATATTTCACATTCTCCTGAGACCTACGACGGTTTGTTGCCGTCTGCTGTAAACTTCTGTTGCCAACCTTTTGCTTCTTCCGAAGCGAAGTGACGTAACCGCAGCCCGGTGGCCCATTTGTTACCAATTGTGACGACTGTAGGGCAGCCCAAGCTTCGGATTAGCCCGCAACGGAAACGAGAGTAAACTCTTTCGTTTTCTCTTCTCTTCTCTCTTTTTTTTTAGTGTTTGATTATCATCGTTTTCCTGTTCGTCTCCGTCTTAACATTTCCATGGCAGCACTTCCTTTTCCTCTTCCGGTGATTAATCAAATTGCAGCTCAGTATCTGCCGCCGCCGCTGGGCACATCCTGGCGCAAATGCTGCGGGTGCCTACGATCCCGCTGGTGGACATTTGTTTTTGTGCGTGTATTTTCTGGGGTGAGTAAGGGTGTGGGGGTGTGTGGGTGTGGCTGCGGATAGTCATATCAGGCGATATTGGTACTACGTCTGAGCTACTGTAGGTGAAAATGTAATACATAGCATACATATACTACCTTCAACCTACCTACCCACAACCCCCACCACTACTACAACGCCCCCCCCCCCCCCTCCCCCCGCCCTTGCTTCTTCCGTACATGAGAATGTGTTGAACGGCATTCTCTTAAATCAAATGGTTGCAAAAACGTTTTAATTTTATGGCTCCGGAGCTGTTGTCTGTGCTGCGAGAAGGCGAAGGCGAAGGCAAAGGCGAAGACGAAGGCGGTCCATGGTCGCTGCTTCAATCTTATCGTTTAACATCTTCACCGCTGTTTTCGAAATCACGTAGTTAAGCCGTTTTTCTCTTAGCGAAATGTGTACGCTCGTTTGCCAGTGAAGCGCCCGCCGCGCCAGCCCTCCGGAAAATCTCGTACGATACTCGTATGTACATACATATATATAAAAACAATAACGCCGATGACAGCAGTACCTTCTGCGGCACGCGCAGATCTTTGATGATAAAGACATCCAAGCAACATTAAAGGAAAGAAATTCTTTATTTAACATGACCATTTTTCTCTTTTGTTCCGGACGAGGCAAATTCATAATTAGTATAAATTATATTTTATTTGAGCTTCATATTTAATTTCAATTTTTTAATTAACAACTTACTGCGAGCTGATTTCTTTATTCTTTTGTCGTCTCAATTCTCTTGTACAGGCCTATTTTTTCGTAGGTACAAAACATAGTCCATTGAATACTGTTTATTACGCCATAGCCTAAAAATTATCCAAAAGTACCTTGAGCATGTTGATTTAGAACATCTGCTAAAGGTCGCGCTTGTTTCTGCTCACTTTCCTTTTTTTTCCAATCTGCGATGACAGACAATGATAGACAATTTTTTAAAATGGAGTGTACAGAGTTAAAGTTATTAAAATAGCTTCTTTTAAAATAGCTTTCTTTTTTAATTTTCAAATTATTTTGAAAATTCACTGAAAAATATTTACGATGGATATTTTTTTTGGTGATTTTTTCGGCACAATCGTCCATCAGAGCAAAAAATTTCAAATTTGGCTAGACGACCAGACTTGGTGAAGCTGGATCGGTTCATGATAAATCAACCGGTTTATTGAATTTCGAATTGATGTTTGTACACATGGTCGTGGTGGTAATTGGCCAGGTTTGGTCTGTGGTACATAATTGTCATAGATAATACTTGATAACTGCATTAAAAAAAATAATAAAATTGAAAATAGTGTGTAGTTTATATACCAAAAACTTCCTCTGGTTTATTTTGGATAAGCCTATAGAAAAGGAAATGTCCCTTTTTTATGTTGTCTTCTTTTGTAAACTGAAGACTGAAGTCAAAGGTAATTAAAACGAACAGGAAACCGAAGAAGGTAGAACCTTTTTCTGGTATTCAACGCTCGACAACGAGAATCGTAACCCAAACAACAAACCGAAGACGTAAAGGCAAAAACCAAATAAAACCGTTGTTTCAAACAATCAAATTATTACGATTGTAGTTTAAGGAGCGACAAGCAGATTTCGGATTTGTTTCCTTAACGATCCAGCTCAAGTCGGTAAGTGAAAAAGTTTGGCGCGGCTGCCAAACAGCTGGCAGAGCAGCCAATGGCAGTCTATCGGAGCGAGCGGTCAGTTCATTCGAAAGGGGAGAACTTGTCAGAGTTACCGCAGAGAAAACTTTGCAAGCGCCTGCAGCAAGAAATGCGCGCCAAAATAATAAAATCTGATAAATCAAAAACAGTCAAATTTTAAGAATTGCAGATTGCGAAATGAAACAAAGAAAGGAGCGACCGACCGACCGACCGACCGACCGACACTCCAGAGGTCGCCCCAAGTGGCAGAGGCCGCTAAAAACGTACGGAGCGAAAGCGTCCGTTAATGCGTTCTTGAGGACCGGCAAACTTTTCGGGGTTCGGACAGGGTGGGTGGGTGCCTCCTCTTTTTGCGAGGGAGAGGCTGTGTGTGCGCACTGTGCCACAGAGTAGGAAGCGCGCTATTTGCATACGCCGCATTAGCTGGATCGACACAGCGTGGAAATCCAATTGGAAAAGTTTATCCTGTCGATCTGGGCGCTTCCTGTCATGAAGCCGCTTGCTGCGTGCCGGCGTGGGTACATGCTATACACAGCAACCAGAAAAGTCCAGCCACATACGCCACGCCCTCGCCCACGCCACCGCCGCCGCGCCGCATCGGAAGTCAAAGTTTTAAGTTATACCAGATAATATTATTTTATTCAAATGGCAAGTTGTAGGTACAAAAAACAACAACAACAACAACAACGACTGCACCACCACAAGCACAATTTTTAAAAGAAAAAAAAAAAACTGCGCAAATAAAACCGAAATGATAAAAAGTGCAAATCGACAGACAGGTTAAAATCAAATCCGTAAAGTTCTCACAAATCTTGCTCTCTCCGGAGAGAGAGAGAGACATTGGTTACTGTTACTGTTGTTGTTTTTGATTTCGTTATTTGTGTTGGAAGGTATTTACGTATGTAAAAGTTTTTCCAATAAAAACTACTTTTTCACTCCATTTATTATAAAGTTTCGTTAAAGGAAATCGGAATTTAACCCTTGCCTTAAATCTGTTATTTTTTGGAAGGTTTTTGCCTTCTCAGAGAAATACGGGCCGGATGCATTCATCTGTTACCGTGCCGTAGTGTTCAAAGATTCTGACAATTTTTAGTAGATATTTTTGGGAATATTAATTTCCCAACGGCTTTTCCAACTTGTTTACTAGAGAGGCGAGAATCAAGGAGCGAGAATGGGAGCGAGAATTTTTGAATTAATCTTTGCCCTAAAATGCACAAATCATGTGCAGTGTTGATGTCTCTTCTCTGTCTTTTTCTTACGTGCCCCCGCCACGGTACGTTCTCAAAAGCAGTGACGTATTTAGAGGGGTGGCAGAGGGTGGGGGTCTGGACCCCCGCCTTTCTCTGCTAGGTAGAGAGCAATCGAAATGAAAAATCTCGAGTTTGATAAAAAATGTATTGTATTTTGTTTGTAAACAGCGTCAGATTAAGCGACACAAATGTCGTCGTAGACCCCATCCCCCCCCCTCCTCTCGAGACGAGATCAGCGCACGAGACGCGCGGAAAACGAACCGTTAGTTTGCATTGGCAGCCGCAGCGGTAAAAATATTACAAAAGCAAGATTTAAGTTTCTCAACATATTCCTTTTTATTAACATATTCCTTTTGAAGAGTTCTTCTAACGACACTGAAATAACTCGACAGCTCAACAAATATGCGCACATATCTCGCGGATATCTCGCAAACCCGCTTCTTGGAGCGACAGACACAGAAGAGGCTGCCGCATGCCGCATGCCGCATGCCGCATCCATCAATGATACTCGTAACTAAGCCTCATAAACTCAGAACTACTTGCATGAGTTTCGACAACGCGCAGGAAGACACGGGCATAATGGAAACATTGATGGCAATTACGATAACCGTAGTAGCGGCAACAATAACAACTTCGGCAACAAGGACGACGGCTGGCGCACGGTTGGTTGGACGACAAATGATATATGCGGACCATGGCGTTGATGCTGCTGCTGAGGATGATGCTGCTGCTGAGCATGATGATGATGTTGATGATGCTAATGACGCTGACTGTGCCAATAAAGTTGAACAGTTACTTAATGCGTTTATTGCAAAAGTTTGGCATTTGTCTCTAGCTCGCTCCGTTCCTGCTGTCTTCTCTCTGGCAATCTGTCATGTTGTCATTCTCTGTGCTGCCGAGGCCAGCCAAGGCCCTTCGGCTTCGGTTAGTTTCCATTAAAGTGCAGTTTATACAGTTACTTAAAGACGAATAAATCATTTCGCTGTGAGAGCGAGGTTCTACGGATTCGCAACTTTTACGGACAACGAATTATCTCCATCTCGAGGACTCGCATTCTCCATCTCCTCGCCTCATACACGATGAAAATCCCAGCAAGATTTATCGAAATTTCTCAAGGCAGCAAAAGGATGTGTGAAAGACAGAGTGAGCAAGAGCAGCAGCAGCAGGCATATCGGCTTAGTTCATACTCGTATGAAGCTGAATTTTATTAGTTTTGTTCAATTTTTGTAGTTATCATTGTCGCTGTCATTGTCGTCTTTGTCGCCATTCTTGTTATTTTGTGGCATTGAGGTCCCTGCGGACAGGCGGAAATTAAAAATGGAAGAACTGACATATGTTAGTTTGTGTTGTGAGTAGACACATCCCAGCCCTTTCCCACGACGTCTCCTTGGGTGCGCTTTCGAGCAACCCGTCAAGCTTCGAACTCATAAAATTATTGATGGGTTAACGCGTGCTCTTGACTTTACTTGATCTTCTTCCAGATGTTTATTGACATTTTGTTGACATTTCGATTTCTATTTATAATGAACGTTGTTGCTGGTTTTTATTATAAATTTTTTGGTTTTTTTATTATTAAATTTCTTGTTTTTATTATTTTTTTATTCAATAATTTTCCTCGTTTTAATAAATAATGTCCAGCTGGAAATAAAAGTAAATTAAAGCCACAAAAGAACACAATATTTTGCAATAATTTGATAATAAATTAACGCGCGACGGAGCGCATAATGTTTAGCAGATCGAATAAATTAATCAATTAATAAATTACATACAATAAATCGAACAAACGAATGATGTTGTTGCCGGGAGAGAAAGAGATAGAGCGGGAGAGCGAGAAAGAGAAAATTAATTTGCGTAGTTATCCTTTCGGCCAAACTGATAAGTCCCAAAGCCAAAAATACACAATACTCTGGCAACGACATAAGCATAATTGATCAGAAACAATTAACGCAATTAAAAACGCCAACGCTCTTAACTAAATCCCATTCATTTTAATTATTTATTATTCATTATTATGCTCACATTCCAGGCGTTCGTGCTGCCTTCCAAAATCCAGCTAATTTCAATTTATGCTAATTTAAAATTAAAGTTTAGCTCTAACGTTTGATATCTATTTCATCTCCATTAAACTTGCGCAAAATTGCTTTCTGTTGTCTGCTCCTTCCTCTCCCGTTCTCGCTAGAACCCTTCTTGCGACCAGATAAAAGTATTGTACTTTTTTATACTTCCTCTCTTTAGAGTTGCGGAGTGCACTTTAACAAGGATCAGAGTAGGTCTTCCAAGCCTTCTTCGCGTTGAATCCAGAAGATGAGCACTTAATGTTTTATGGCTTGATGGCACTTCTTGGAGACATTAAAAAACCGGTGCTCAGCAATTATAAGCCCTTTAATGAAGCTGAAGGGATGAGGTTATTTCTCGTGCAACCAGCCGGCGCAACATCTCCCCTTCTACGTTTTATTTCCTTTAAATTGTAACCTGCTGGAAGCATGCTGTGCTTCTCACTCCAACAAAAACTGAGGACGGCAAGGTACGAGTATTCAATGAGTCCTCTCCGGATCCTCTCTACACAGGCAGAACGCGGTTACTGCTGTGGATACTTTTTCGAAATGAACATTGTTTTGTGATTATTTATTTTATTATATCTTAACTTTTTGCAATTTCTGTTTTCTTAACTGCACTTAGCCAATTTTCGAAGTAGCTTGTACTTCTCTCAAGTGTTCCGTGAAAATTATTTCGCCAAAGAGATATTGTTGAGACCAAATGAGAGTTTGACAAAAATGAGAGTATGTATGTCGAAACAAAGTTCATTGAAGAGAGTTGGATTTAACACCCGGAAGGAGAGTGTGAGAGTGTGCCGCATTCTATTTGAACGAATAGCAGCAATGTCACTAACAACCACAACAACAACAACAATCACTGCAACTGACGATTCGCGTAATGGGAGAATTCTTCAATCGAAGAAGTAGAAGCACTTCAGCGTGTGCACTCTGCTCTGCCCACGTAAGCTCGGTAAAGTTTCAGAGGAAGCGCCATATGCGTTCATGTTGGGTATGTGTATGCGTGTGTGTGGCTGCGTTCGCTCAGCAGAAGTTACTACAGCCTGACACAAGGCAGCACGAAGAGAAGGTACGACATACAAACACGGAACACGAAAGGTGCTGAAATTACATACCACGTCGCGAATATGCAGCGATTGCTTCATGTACGAATTCAAGCTGCTAAATATAACGCTTGCGACGTGACGCGACAACTTCATGGCGGAGATACATTCATCACACAGAAGCCATAAAAGCATTTCAAAATACTCGCTATTTATTCTGTCATGTCGACAATAATCGCTATGATGCATTTGAGGCAGATGTCGTCGAAGCTTTTAATTATTATTTTATGTTTTACGTGGCGTCTTCATTATCACCGATGAAGAGTATATCTCATCAGCATCATCTTGGAAATGTTTGCTAAACAAAATTCTCTCTTAATAAAAGGTGTTCAAGCAAAAGCGCTAAAAACCTATTTTAATACATATTCTCTATTTGACACTCAAATGGTACACTTTTCAAATGGAATCAATCATCAATTATCGAGAAAAGTAAACGTATATACAATGAAAAAAAAAGTAAAAGCATCAGTCTTTTTCAGCCGAGACTGAAGGCGAAAACGAGACCGTCTTTTGTAAACTGGGTCGCCCCAGTCTCGAGAAACACATTAAAAGTAAAAGCAACGAATGTTGTCAGACGAATGCGGTGCGGATGAAGGAAGTAACGGAAACAGCAAATAAAAAAGAGGTCCCTCTGCCTGCCCCGTTGCCGAGACTTGTACATAAAAGACTTAATTGTGTTGCTGTTCCCGTCGTGTCGCAAGAAGGGCAGACACGCCGCTTCTAAGCAAAGTCACCCGTCAACAAAAGCCAGGCCAAAGCCCAAAACAAAGCAACACCTTGCGGCTCTACCCGCTTTTGTTGGCTTTGCTGCCTTCTTTCTCATAGAGGCCACGCGATCCTCTTCACAGCGAAGTGTTTGCGGAAAGTACTAGCGTTAAATGAGCGAATGAATGAATGAATGACAATGTTTTGTAAAGAAATTTATAGAATTTAAACAGCGTGGAAAAGAATCCATTGTTGTTACGTTTTATCGCTTTATCTTATTGTGCTCTTGTAGTGAAAACAAGCGAATGGTTAAAGCACGGAGAGAGAGAGAGAGAGAGGAACCTCAGAAGAAACACTTTCAGCCGAGTTAATTTTGTGTGCACTGAAACAGACAGGAAGAGCGGAGAGCGGCTGGGTCGCGTTGATTGTGTAAATTAATAAAGCCATAGAGCAATTTATTACTCAAGCAGAGTCATTTATACCCGTCCCATAGAGTGGTTAGAGAGGGACGGGACTCTTTGTCTGCTCAGCCCGTCGAAGCTGACCGAACTGTTCGACTGTTTGTACACCTTCAAGTCATTCTGTGTTAGCTCAGTTAATTGCAAGCTCTCAGTGCAAACTGCTATCGGTACAGCTTCAGTTGCGAAGTCTACCTAAACCCCCGGCAAGACCCCGGCCCCGACCACGACCCGGAAGTGTGAACACCACCCTGCCGAAATGTCAGCTCATTATACTTTCACATCATTCAGGCCACCCGAGATCGATAACAAAGTGTTTCCATTTCATTCGAAAACTTAATGACTTTTGAAGTGGTCGCCGAGTCCGGAAAGACTCGGAGCGGAGCGAAGTGAGTCGGGAGAGAGCCACTGCGAGCGCAAACATTCGCTCTAAATGTACTGGGACATGGTGGTGAGCTCTCGGAATGAGAAAGAACGCTTCAGCGGACGTGATTACACACAGCGAGGGACTACATAATAGACTGAATCTCATCAACACATTGCAGCAGCAGCATCGCTAACAGCAAAAGCAGAAGCTCGGTGGAAAAAGACATCTAAAACAGTTTAATGCCTCCTATCGCCGTGCTCGCCCCCGTCCCTCGCCATAGCCTAAAAAGCAGGGCAATAAGCGAGTGTGAGGGAGTTTTTCACGTCACTACACGAAGGCAAACAAAAATGCACTCGCGGAGGTGACCGCCTCCAATAATCACGTCCTTATGGAATCACGCACACGCCCACACAACGACGATTACCAGCCTATCTAAGTCATCACAGAGGGGCACCGACGGCGTGTCGCACCGATTGCACCGATTGACACAAAGCTAATGTTGAATAGTGGTCGCAGGAAGGGGGGTGGAGACTGCAGGCGGCCGATGGCGCGAAAGTTCATTAGTGCCAATCGCTGCAGCAGCGACGTACTTTGGTGGCGAGAGTGTAACGAGCCCCGACAGTAATTCGGTCCGAAACTCTGCACAAATAATTACTAACCGTTGTTAGCGCGATTCTCCGAAAGAGGAAGAAGGGAAGAACAAAACCGAGCGCAGACAGAACGGACACATCCGTAGAGATTTATTAAACGAGACGAGATGCCAGGTTAGAACTTTTCCCCAACACGATCTTTAACGAGATGTTTAACCGAGAGTCTGTTTAACCGACAATTTAATGTCCACAATTCCACTGCCACTGCCGCCGCCGCCGCCCCCGCCGCACCTGGCCAAGGAAGCCGGTTCCTTGCTCTTGATTTATTACTTACTCTCCGTATCTTACTTAAACTCTCAAAATTTCTTGCCTGCTAGTATTTATTTCTAGCAGTCGCTGACGGAACCATGCCACCCACCGAGTCGCCCCCTCAGTCAGGCCGGATTTCAACACTTCTATTTTCATGCATTTTTGTGCATCAAACAGTCGCTCAACTATAATAAAATTGGTTTTCCTCTCCATAAATTTTGCGATAAGACGATTTTTCCCACCGATAGAGGAAGAGAGCGAGAGGGAGAGTGAGTTTTAATGCCAGAAGGCATTGTGTTGGTCAAGTCGGTCAACAGACGAGCTAGGTTCTCATTCTAAACTGTCCCATAAAGAACGGTTCAACCAACTCAAATCACGCACACACCATTGTACAGACGTATACGCATATACGGACACACGAACACTTTCAAATATGAATAAGAGAGAGCCACCGCAAACAAAGAGCTTTCCAAATACGACACTGACTGTGGGCTAAGGTGAAACAATGTCAAGCAATTTAATTGTAGCGCTGGCATAATCTTGTGCGTCACACTTTTAGTTCTGCGTACACAATGCGTAATGAATGCGTAAGGAAGATACTTCTTTTACACGAAAATGCCTTCTGTGTAAAAAAATCGTGGTAAAAAATCGGGTTTAACAAAATGGTGTACAAAAACTTGTTAGCGCATGAGGATATAATTCCCCGCATCATTTAACCACCAAGAAAATGTTCTATCTGACCGTCTTAAATAAAACCAAATCGTGTAAAAATAAAATAATATTTTTTTTATTCCTGTTAAATCAACCACATCGTGTAAAATAATTTGTGTTAAATAAAACTCATGTAAAAAAACGCGTGTAAAAACGTGTTTGGAGCAATATAAAAGATTTTTGGTCTCAATACCCCAACAAGACCCCCTCTCAGACCCGCCTTCCGAAGTCTTCGAAGACTGTTTTCTAAAGTGTAAAATGCTTTTCGTCGCATTTATAATCAACATCGTCGCGTTTAAATCAACAACCGTTTATAGCATCAATCGTTTGGTAACGATTTCGCGATGATGGTAACAATTTCCAAGTTCTCAGCTTCGTAACGAATTCGCGACGGAACCGTTTTTAAAGCGAGATTATTGCTAATTTTAACGTATTTGTGTCCACTGTATGTTGCATGCATATTATATGCGTTTGCGATTGTGTATGTTTGTATATAACTCTTTACAACAGTACGATATGCTTTGCGGCCGGTTAAGCATCGTAGCCGGCAAAAACACCGAACGCCACACGATGAGGCCTCGAATTGGCGCTCTAACGACCAGTCATGTCATGTCGTGTCGCTCGGTTTTGCTCTTATTTTTAGTCCTATTAACTTTTGGCAAATATCATTCTGTCCGCTCTGAGCAAAGAAACCGACCGATTTAAAGTCTTCATTGTGGAGGCAGTATCGAGTAGAGGAACCGAATAAACATTGGCTGGCGATTTCTTTTTATTGCCATTGGTCTACTCTATTAGTGCCCTCCATCAATGCTTAAATTGATCTGGCTTTAAATTTTTCTGGCACCAAAATCAAGCTTTCAAACAAAACAGATTTTTGTCAATTCTCTTAAAATTCGAAATCTTAACCAAGATTTTTAAGCGGCAGACGAATTCTTGTCAGCCTGACCGAAATTTATCTTCACTTTTCCCCAAGATTTCGCCTGCATTTCTTCGCCTTCTTTAGTCGTCGCTCGACTACGTCGCCGGCCTTATGAACTTCTCAATCACAACTTTTCTCATTTCACCTCAAGCGTCTATTTTCGCAGACCGCCGCCACCGCCGCCGCCGCCAGAAAGCTGGCGTAATCAAGAGAGTGAAGCGAACTTTGAAGTTTGGCAAATAAACTTAACTGAAGTTCGCGGCAGAATGTGAATTAATTCAATGCATTTAATGAGCACGCCAAAGCCCCGCGGAAGCGCTCCTGGCCGCGGCTCCGTGCAATGCAGCGCGGCATAAAACGCAAGGCTTTTAATGGCGCTGCCGTTGCCGCTGCCGCTGCCGCCGCTGGCTGTGTAAACATTAATTTTAATTTTCGAATGTAATCAGGAATCAATTTCGGCAAAATGTGTTTGCAAAACTTATGGGCCAAACAGAAGAAGTGGCTTTGCGGCGAGCCATTCGCCGCTGTGGCGCGTCAGCTTCGCGGCTTCGCGGCTTCGTTGGCCTCGCTTTGCATCGTTCTTTGCGCGCTGGTGGCTGTCTTGAAATGTTTTAAATTAACCCAAAATCCAATAATGGCAAGTCTTTGCGAAGTTGGCGCATAGCAAAAGAGCAAGAGTAGAAGCAAGGCTTTGCAGCAGCCCCGCCCAGCACGAAAAGCGACGCGTCGCTGCTCCGTCACATACGCTGCGCTAATAGCGCCTCACGGACCGACTGACAGTGTTTGTGGCTGTCGTCTTCTTTTATAGTCCTGTCACTCTGTGTTTTTATCTGCTCCGCCGCCGCTGCTCCGCTTCGTTTCGTTTTCTTGTCTTCTCTTTTCGCGTTGCCGGGAGGTCGAGCGCGTGCCGCTTGAGCTGCGCTACGGCGTTATAAACGAAAATAAACTCTTACACAGCTCAAATATTGGCTGAAATGCAGAGAAAGTTTTCGCAAGCAATTTCTCTCTTTCTGCCGCTCTCGAGACAACGCGCTGCATCGTCTTGAGTGTGGTAAATATTTTCAGCTCTACAGTGCTTTCTTTTATTTAGTAGTTTTTAATGCGTTTCTAGAAGCAAAGAAGGCGTTGCCGCAACGTCATGCGGTTTGAAAACGGGTGCTTGTGTGTGGGTGTGTGTGCTGGGTCTCATATCTCACAGAAAGTAGCTTCGACAGTAAAGGTCGATCCTCGTTAAGCCAGTCAGAGTCGAAAGTAAGTCAGAGTGGAAAAACATTGCGGCAGTTACTCCCGCAAGCACTTCGATGAAGGCAGCGAAACAAAGTGGCACTAATGACAGCTGAAGTCAATGAAAGATAGCCGAGCCGATGCTTTGTTAAAACCAAACGGAGACAGACGCAGAAACTGATCTGTCTGCGCACACGGAGCACACAACTGATGCCCGTTTCCTGTAATAAATCGCGGTATTTACAGCTCTTGTTGTCCTTCCGTTATGGACAGAATTTTCAGTTTGAAGGCAACCTTCGTTTGTGTGGAAAAAAAGGGTTTTTTTTTATAAAATTAATCTGTCCATTACATTGACACTGAGTAAGTGATTAACAACAGCCTTTATAAAATTATTGTCACTGAAGAAAGCGCAAAAACGTGGCCTTAAAACAGCATTCAAGAGCGTTAATCACATTTAGCAAAATAACACAGTGCAACAGAACCCAGAACCGTTTGCGCTCGTTACAAAAAGTGTCAAAGTGTTGCACACTGTAATTAAAAACTCTTCCAGAATTTAAATTTCCGGACAGAGGACATCTAGCGGATAGAGAATATCTACACTTTTCAAATGCACAATATAAGTTTCTGAGTTTTTGCTTTATTTGCGCAAAAGAAAATTGCAAAAGTTTCCGCGATTCGACAAGCTTTTCGAAATGACTTAAAAGCTATTTCGACCAGTTAATGTCAGGAATGTGTTTTTCTTCCCGATTGCGATCTCTTCTTTTTCTTCTTCTTCTTGCTCGTCTTCTTGGAGTAAGTAAGCGTTTGGTGCTTTTTCGAGCAACTGCGGACGCCGCGGCGTTGTCTCTTTTGCAACGAGCGAGCATGAAACGTGTGCAAAAAAACTGCAGCAATAAAATGTCGTCGACGGCGGAGCAGCAAAATCTCAGCACTCGTGACTCCTCCGGAAGAGGAATAGTTTTTGTGCATCAATTGAAAGGACGTTTCTGCAAAGCGCTTCTGGTAAATGCGAACTGCCTCGAATCATTCAGCCCGATTCAGTCTCGGTCGGCTACGGCTAAGCTGTGCTACTCGGGGGCCCCCCCCCCCCTCCGTCGTCGTCAGCAGGCCGCATCGACATTACGTAAAGTTGCAATCGCCACGAGGCGGACAGACACAGTCGTTGAGTTTCAAATTGATGTACTTACCGCCGTTCGCTCGACTCGCAAAGTTTGACTCGAGCAGTTGTAAAACAAGCCCCCGCCCCCCGCCCCCCGCGGCCGCTGCTGCCTGGATGGGTCTTCCTCGCTCCCGTTTCTCGCCACCACCGCGGCGACGACGCCGACACCGACACCGACACCGACACCGACTCCGCCTCGACCCGCTTCGTGCGATCTGTCTCAAGTGGGCCATAACTTACTCGTAAAACGAGAAAAACACACCAAACGGGCTTCCATGTTAAGCAGTTCCGAAGCGCCGTTTTCGGCTGAACATGATGATGTTCCAACGAAAACAACAAACAAACAAACAAACAAACAAACAAACAACAAACATGGCCAGCAACATGCTCGCCAAATTGAAGGCAACATCATCACGTCGGCATCGTCTCGGGCCCGCTCTGCTCGCCCTCGCCCCATGCTGACGGGGTGATGAAGGGACACCGAGTGGTGCCGGCAGCAGCGGCAGCAAACATGAGCTTTCTGCTTCCTTCATCTTCATGCCATCTCATCGCCAACGCGTGGTTGTTCTGTTCTGTTCTGTTCTGTTCCAACAGTCTGTAATTTTTGGTGTTTCATCTCATCCTCAGGCTCGCCCTCTTTTGGCGGACGGCCTTCCATCCAGCCGGCCAAAAACGGTGCGGTCTGTCGGGACGGCAGGAACACTTTAACCAAAACAACTACCGAGCAAAAAAATGGCGAAAAGACACTGAAAAACTACAACAATTATATTGTGTGTGATTGTGTGTGCATTTACATTGTGTTGGTGAGGTTAGTGGTGTGTGTGTGTGTGTGTGTGTGCGTACGGCCAAAGCGTACGGCAGCAAAGTTTTTTAATCATTTTTAGCCAAAACTTTAGTATTTCGCTACTGTTGCGCACAGCTTTTATTCCCGGGCCAATCGGCCACGCCCCTCCCTGGCCCCCATCACACCTTCACAAATCTAATGCTTGGTTTTAATTAAAAAATATGAAAATTCGCTTGTGTCGGGCGCTGAAAATACTCGTACGTATGAATGTCTGTGTGTGTGGTCGCGAACTCTTGCTCTGCCAGCTCGGAGCGACGAACGAGTTGATGGAATGAATGTTGCATGCCTCGAACTGTTCCGAAAGCAGTTCATCAACTCGTCGCGACGGCTGCTTCTTGCGCTAAGGCGCGGAGCACACAGCACGAATGAAACACAAATACCAAAGAAGTTCGCAAAAAATAAACCATTTCGACAGAAGTTGGAAGAAATTACAACACGTTTTGAGAGCCGTTTTAATAACAAGGAAAAGGATTAGCTCGTTCAAAGAATGAACATCTTAAGATTTTCAAAGAAAGTAAGTACAGTTTTCGTTGCTCGAAAAGCGCCACATGACAAGAGAAGGCACATGACATGCCGAAAGTCCATGTCTATTGCTAACAAAAGGTCTTCAAGTCTTTACGAGTATTTGCCGCAGACAGAAAAAAAAAACTACATATAGTAATACTGCTTTCAATTCTAATGAATTGAAAATTTTCATTTTCGATTTGTTGTCGATAAATGCGGTCCTGCCGGTCATAACTTCCTTCACACATAATTGTCATAGATAATAAACCTGAAAACTACTTAAAAAAACCAATAGAATTGAGGCAGTATATTGGTTATTTTAAAAAAACTTCCTGTGGTCTATTTTGGATAAAGTTATATGTACTATAAGTTAGATTATATACATACGTACGTACTTTTGTATGTACCTACATATGTACATAAGTATGCTCGAGTATGTGCAAGTGTGCAGACATCGTGCACCGAAAGAGTGGCTTCCATAACTCCTGCGGCTTACCGCTGTCATTACCATGCACCATGAATTCTATGGCGTATCTTTACTCCTCTCAATTTACTCCTCTTTCTGTCTTCCGGAGAATGTACGAGTGTACGGCTGTATTAATATGTTGGTATGTATGTATGTATGTATGTACTCTTATGACGGTCAAAGTTCAAACTCGTTCTCAAAATCAACCCTTCAGTTCAGTCTTTTGTTCACGCATTGCTGACCAACGATATTTTTGCCCTTGGTCTGGTTGCACAAATGTCATGATACTCGTGTCACGATATCGTAAATATTATCGCAATTACCGCTCATTGACTTACTATAGAAATTCTTTAAAAAATTCATTCAACTGAAAAGAAGTGACATTTTCATTTTTCTTCTTTAAGAAAATAAAAAACAGAGAAAATTTTTCGAAAATTATCAAAGCTAAATAAATAAAGTGGAATATACAACATACATACATATGTATGTAGGTTCTCAAACCGATTACTAAGTTTATTCACCAGAAATGGAAAAACAATGCACAATTTATCCTTTTGTCCAAATTTATACAATTTATCCAAAATTGTCTTATGCTCAGATTAATACCTTTTCAGTGTTTCCACCACTTTGCACAGCTTTTATCGCTCGTCACTAAAATTTTTCGGTTAACTATCATTTTTCCTTCAAGCGCGCTCTGACGCAACTTAGTAAAAAACCATATAAAAGCAATTAAGAATATTGCTTGTGTTTATGTACGAACAAGAGAGCAAATTAAAAAATGGTTTTTATGCATTGGTACGCTTTTTTAACGATTTGGTCGCCCATCCCCCCCCCCCCTCCCCCCATCACCGTGGCACCACTTCCTCGGTAACTCTACTCTATTTCGAATACGCTTTCAATTTGTCGATTATTTGCTGGAATTTGTCGAAAATACACACCTACATGCAATGTCGAATATAGTACATGCTTTTCTCTCGCTTGGTCTCACAGATCTTCATCTGAATCGGGCGCTCTTCCTCACCAACCTCTCCGTGCCGCGCCTTATCGACAGCGCCCAGAAGGCGAAATTGTTCTGCAGCTACGAAATGGGCAACCGGACCCTGAACTCGGTCAAATGGTACAAGGACGGACACGAGTTTTTCAGGTGAGTCGCCCCTCGGCGGTGTTGTTGTTGTTGTTGTTACAGGCACTCGTTTCGTGGTCGTGCCTGCTATAAAAAATTGATAAAAGTCGTCGTTGCTGCGCGTTTTATGGCCCCAGCCCCGTCACCTCCACACCCCCGCACGCGTTGCTCCACAATCGCGACACTTCATCGCCAAGTGTCGCGACTCATTTGAATAGTTAATTGAAGGAGCGAGCCTTTATTTGCGGCACGCAAATTGAGCGCATAAATTGTCAGTGTTCGATGTTTTTTCAAGTTTTTACCATATTTTTTTTAAATATTTGCCTCGTGGTTATTTATTGGACATTTTAATTGCATGCTAGACGCACACCAACACACAAACACGCACACATTACGGACAGACACGCACAGTTTTTATGTTTTTTTTTTTGCTTTCAAGATTCGTTAGATACTCGTAAAAAGAGTTAACGATTTTTAAATATTTCCCTGATATTTAATCAGCTTAAAAATAAGCTTTTCCGGTTTTTTTTTTAAATATCTCGATTTTTGTGAAATGAGTTTGTCTAGATTTTTTGTTTGTCTTTTTATCAATACAAACTTGGACTTAAAATAAGAGCTATACCTACGGAATCCTTAAGATCTTTCTCTCTCTTTCTCTCTCTCTCTCACTCTCTTATTACTGTAAGTATTTTTACCATCGATATAGCTTAAATTGAAGCCACAGTCTGGTTCTGTTCCGCAAAAAATCGCATCCATACAGACCAGTTTTCAAAAAAATTATAGATTGTTAGCAGTTATTTCACAAAAACGGTCACTGTGCGCCGCGAGCGCTCTCAGCATCTACATCAATTTTAACCGACGTACCCATTTTTCATAGGAAAAATTCCCATAAAATTAAGCGGCCATTTAAACATAACAATATTGGAATGCGTTGGGCGGGGGGAGCGGGTAGGGGGCAGTGGGGTTGCCACATCGTAAAAACAAAAACACGTAGCAGACGAAGGGCAACCTTTGAAACACCGCGCGCGCGCGCCACCGGAATACCATAAAGAGCGACGAATGGAACATTATATATTTCCGCGCCTGTTTCCGGTTTCAGAAGCATAAATTCGCCGGTCGCATGTCGCCGGTGAAGAGAGCGATGGCGGCAGGAGGCAGAACAGCCAACGTACCTTCGCATACAGCCGAACTTAGTTAGACATTTCGCGTATTCTGTTCTTTACTACTTTAACTTTTATTTGTCAACACTTGATTGCGCGGCGCCATTACAACAACAACAATGCGCCAAATAATAAATGAGAAGGCAACAATTACAACAACAAATTACAAAATGATTTTGTGCATTTGTTGAAGCCTCTCAATGGGCAAAGAAAGTTGGAAGCCATGAATACTTAAATTATTTGTTAGCGCTGGCAAAAATTTTTACAGCAGCAGCAGCAGAGAACTCTTTCGCCCCGCCTCGCTCCGCCCGGCACCCATTGATTTACGGCGAAAGCTGCGAAGGTAAACAGTTTTTTGCAATTCGTTCGAATTAGTTAAATCAACAAATTTGCGAACTTCGAACCTCTTCAGTAAAAAGGTTTTGCGCCGAGCGTCGTCCTTCCCGGCTTTCCTACCATTCCGCCCTTCGCCGTTTTATTGTTTTTCTATTAATTTTTCGACTTTCTTTCGAATGCCCTCAACATTAAATTTTTCTCTTGACTTCTGCAGCAATTTCATTGACTTTGCTTCCACTGTAATCGCCCGCAGATATTCGCCGCTCACGCCGCCGACTACGAATTGGTTTCCCGTCGAAGGCGTCACTATCGCCCAGGGCTCGTCGCACTGCAACCAGTTCATCTGTAACGTGGAGCTGGAGAGGCTGACGCTGCACTCGTCGGGCGCCTACCGGTGCGAGGTGTCGGGCGACGCGCCCGACTTCGAGCTGATCGATAAAACGGCCAACATGACAGTCGGAGGTCAGTAAGTAGGCGCTGCTGCTATGATTTATGTGGAGCGCGTTGTCGCACTGCTCACGGACATGCGGCTACTTTGCAGTGTGCCGCTCCAAGCTCCAACAACAAATGCAAGTCAGTCAGCTCTCATTTGAAGCTAATCGCCAATTGAGTATGCAAGTTGTGAGCATTTATGTATGTACATATACTGCATGCACTGTAACGATATCCATACGCGATATTTTCTCAGAAACAAATGAAGCGCATGGAGAGGTTTTTCAGAGAAGGGTACCATAGAGAGATGGACTCATGGAGTATGTATGTACGACGCATTGTTAGACGCATTGTAGTGTCGCGTTCGAGCGAAATTTACCGAGATTTGCGCGCTCTCATTCGCTCTTGGCTCGTCTCTCGACTGTAAGCAAATCGTAAGCAAAAAACTTCAACAAAATTAGAAGAACAATAGAAATAAATTCGAAATTCTTCAATAAATCGGTCTCCAGTTGGTATTTTTAAGTTTTGAAATTACGAATAATATTTAATTCGACTACAAAAGCCTTTTTCGACTCTCAAATTTCGAATGCTTTCCAGTCTCGAGTCTCAAATGACATACATACATATTTCCAGTGTCGATTTCTAGTACCGTGCGCATTTTTATCAGCTGAGTTGAGAAAGGTTTAATCCATTCTTAGCAGAATATAATGCCATTAGAAGCTTATCGTACTTCAGGTGAACCGCAGAAAGTTTAATAGTCATGAGATAAATATTGTCTCGAAAGCCATATGAGATCCAACACGTTGTACTACTGTGAAAAGCATAAGGGCTATATTTAATTAGTAACGACCAAAACGTAGGACAAGAAGAGGTTACAGAAGAGAGAATAGAGAAATGTCACACAGATGAAATTAGGGAGGCGCTGCTTAAGACAGATATCATTACTCATGTGCTCAAATAAATGAATACAAAGTGTCAAAAAATTTCTGCCATTTAAATTGTTCCTCTCTCAATATCCCCAAAACCATTCCACTCTTCTTCTATCTTCTCATAACAGTACTCGTATCAACGAGGAAAGAGCACATCTCGGTGACAAATGGTTTCTCGTCCTCGGCCTTGGATTAGGCAGAGGCTTTGCGGCAGCCGCTGATGGCAGGCAGCTAAAGCATTAGCAACAAGAATATAAATCATTTTAATTTTATGAAGCGATTTACCGTATAAATTGCAACTCATTTGGCCCCAAAAACACGTTCATTGTCGGGGAAGCCTTTTTGATAAGATTTTTGAAAGCCTTTTTGATAGCGTAAAAGAAGGAAGGCCTTCTCGCGGATGAACTCGGAAACTTCAGAAGAACTGAGACAAATGTAATAAGTCATAATCAACTTTGGAGCATCTTCTTTCAAGGCTTATTTATTGTCGCCTTTAAAAGTGTAAACAAATACTACAGATTAATACGCATTAGACACACAGAATGAATGGATTGAAAATTCAACCCTCTTCCGCTTTGTTTATAAGTAGAAATTTATTCAGTTACCATGACTTTTTGCTTATTTTATGTAAAATTAGTATCTCCTTCATTCGGAGAACATTCAAGTTTGAAGCAAGAGAGCTCAACTAAGACAACGAACATCCTTGTCTTTCGCCCTTTTTGAATTCTTCAAAGTTGTTGTTGCTTCTGTTAAAGAGAACCTCGGAGTTGATGACAAGCAGCCTAACTCCTCCAACCCCGCCCCTCAGCGGCTTTCTTTACAATCTTCTTTTGTTATCGTAACCGCTTCAGAGTACAAGCGTCCAGAAGCGGCCTCAAATGGCCTTGTTAAGAGCAGCTTTCGGTTTGCCACCGACTGAACTCAATTATTAACTTATCGACGACCACTTTGAGTTCGGATAATTCTCGAATTGTTTGCGCACTTGATTGTAGAGTTGCCGCCATCAAACAAACCGAGCCCCGCCCACCACCTTCGTTATCTTTGCAGCAAACAAAAAGCAAACAAAATTTCAAATTGGCTGTTATCCAGAAAGTACCTTCAGCTGCGGAAAATATGCTCTCTTTAATTGTGATTTTTCTTATTAATATTATTAAAAAATTATATAAATTTTTACATATTTATAGTTCTGCCGAAATCCGATCCGTACATCGTTGACGGACTGCGTGCGTATAAATATGGCGATTTGCTGTTGGCCAACTGTAGCTCGCAATGGTCGCACCCTCCGGCAACCCTCACGTGGTACATCAACAACAAAACGGTACGTGAAATGGTTGTTTGAGCTTAATTCCTGGATTATGACTGGATTGTAAGACCCTTTGTCGCATTATTTCAATGTTTTATTTAGCTAACTTACTGCATCAAAAGCAGGTAACTTTTTTACTTAAAAAAACTCCAACTCAATTAATCGAGAAAAGAATTGATATCGCTCGCAGTATCTCTGTAGAGTGAATAAGTCGGTTATCCAAAAGTAACTTTAGGATATCGAATGAGAATATCTGCCAAACGCCCTTGTTTATTTTTTGTCACTTTGCTTTATTTCTATCCTACAAAGATAGACAATTTACAAAATGGCAATTTATATTCAAAATTTAAATATTTTGACAATCGGTGTTCCATAAAAATAACCCATCGAGATTTGTTCGTCTTTCGGAGCAAACAATTCGAAATTTAGTTAAAAAAGTTGGTTAAACTGAACGCGTTAATTATAAAACAAAGTCTGGCAGGCCAAAAACAGCTCGTGCGCATAAAAACTAATGGCTCATGAACCCATGAAAAACTGTCGTTGGTCTTCTGGTCAGCCGAACGCTCAATTATAACGTTTAATCAACCCAAAAATGTACAATATTTACGTTATAATGACTCTGCAAGAGTCAGAAAACCCAGAATAATGCTAATACAATATCAATATCTGGCACGTTCGATATTAAATAATCGAAGTTACCATGAAAGTTCTGTTGCAGCAGTTTTATCCTTATCTCTATATCTTTTGCAATTCAAACGGATTCCTCTCCGCTGCTAACAAGCTTCCGACATTATTCTTTGAAAATTAAATGAATTTCAGAACTAAAAAAAGTTTTATACTCGTATGTAGCAACAACTGTACCATCCGTAGGACAGTAACACACGCCAGCAACAAAGGAGAAGCACCCGGAGCGGTTGAGCGGTTGCAAAGGAAAATCTAAATCATTCGGCCCAAAAGTTATTGGTTGCAAATAAGCCAAATTAAATCTGTGCTACAAGACAAAGACAAAGCCTCGGCCATCGGACAGAGAACCGAAATTATTCGGCTGCCTTCCAAATTCTGTTCGGCTTTCGTGATTATTGTAAACATGTTTTGTGCAAATATTTGCCTTTTTGAGCAAATAAAACTTCATCAAATTGGATTTTGTGTCAATACGATGCCACGAAGAAGGCGTCAGCAAAGATGCAGATGCCGACTCATAGAGATTCATTGAGTCTCTGTGTGCAGGCGGTAAAATGGTAATGGCACTCTAACTGCAAACATCTATGGTCGAAAAGCCGGAAGCTTCGTGCTGGATTTTGTGTAATAGAACTTTTAGGTGAATAAGACTTTGTTTCGTATAAGAAAAATTTAAAGCCATTCAAAATTGTACGTGTGCAGAAAACTGGAAAATTTGATTTGTTGAACAATTTTCAAAGGTTTTCCGGCAAATAAACAGAATTTTCTAATACAATATTTGCAAGAACATTATTAGCAAAAACGGCATTATCTTTTATTATGCGAAAAGTACTCGCATAAGACATAACCTTAGCAAAATTTTGATACAACGGAGATTTGCAAACTTCAGTACTGATTCATGAGACTAATCGGAGCAGGACCTTCTCTCGTGCAATCTCCTGATGGGTATGGGTGCACACCATACATACCTTAAGAAGCGCTGAGCTTCATTTTTTGACCTCGTAGTAGAAAATGAGATCATTTGAAAAGGTGTTTGTAACTTGTCAGAGTTAACAGCGCTCTCTCTACATTGCTCAGTATACAAGTACTCGTACACTCTCTCTCTGCTCAATATACGCTTTCAGTTTCACTCTCAGCTTCAAACGGCTTCTCCCTTTCTCTGATTTGCTTTCAAATTTTGCCGCTACTCTACATTTCGCTCTCTACTCTCTCTCTCTCTCTCTCTCTGCTCTTTCAGATGCCATGAAGCATTCATTTGAAAATCATGAGCATCATTTCTCTACTTTCAGGCTCCTGCATCGTTGGTGCAACCGGCCATTCACGAAACCTCACGCCACACTGAAGGCTTTACACTTTACTCCAGCGTTCTGCTGCTGCGCCTCCAAATCAACGATCCACGCTTCATAACCAGAAGTGAAAGTTTGGTCCTTCGCTGCGTGGCGGACATAATGGGCATCGCTTCCGTCCGCCGGCAAAGCCAGGTGCGTGTCACCATTTTAGCGCTGAAAGACGCCGGCCCCAGGCAACGACTGATGGACGACGGAAAGGCGAGTGCGAGCAGCGGGAGGAGCCTGACGAGCGGGGAGAGTAAGTAAAACGCGCTTTCGCTTCCAAATAAAATTAGCCATTGTCTCTTTTTTTGGTGCGTGTCGCTTTTGTCGTTTCAGACAACTGGAAAGCCGGCTTGCGGTACTACTCACTGGCACTCATTTTTACCGGATTTTGGCATAAGCGTTGCTTTGGTTGGGGGCGTGGTTGGTACTCTCGATACATAAGAGTAACAACAACGAAAAATTTTAGATAACTTGAAAAAATCAAAAACATAAGAAAAACAATAAATTATCAAAAATGTGAAGCCTCTGAAATGCTTTTTAATAAAGTGTTGAAATCGGTGGCGGTTTTTTTTCACAAAAAAGCTTTTACTTTGTTGCTAAAAATGTGAAAATTGTGATTGACATGAATCCCTTTCCTTCTTTCTCTCTCTCTCTCTCTCTCTCATTCTCGTTCAATGTCATACATCCATTCAAGACGTCAAGCAAAGCGCTCTTCTTCCTCCGACTTCTTCCTCCTCATCACCGTCTCTTGCCTTCCAGATCTTCTAATCGAAAGTGTCCTCCAACAAATTTATGAATTATTTAGTCATTTGCAGGCTGACCCATGCGCCACCTGCTGAACTGAATCGTCAGCACGTCTTCTCGTTCAATGAACAGCGAGAGCGAGAGAGATCTTAACCTTTTTGACGTCTCTGCTCTGTGCCGCCAGCGCCAGACTTCGTTGACCCTGAAGGTCTTTCAAATTTTTGCACGACTTCCAAAGTGCTGACAAGTTCTTTGGGGGCAAGCGGGGCGCGCGGGGTCGCGGTATAAATAGGACGTGACCAGGCCGTCTCTCACAACCAACCCCCAGCCTCCACGCTCCCTCTCCCCCGTTAATGTCAATAAAGTAGCAGCACAAACGGATTTTTTATTAAGTTGTCTTCAATTTTCACGTGGAGCAGCCGTAAGTTCAGTGTCTGGATGGATTTGCTGCGTGAAATTGAACCTTGACATGGTTGCCTCCAATCCTCCTCCAATTCCCATGAAATCCAGCCGCTGATGTTCACCTTTTTTCTAAACAGCATTCTTTGCAAATCCACTAAGAATCCGCGTGGATTCATCATCGATGTTTGTGCAGCGCCCTAAAAATGACTGAAACCGGGCCCCACCTTTTGAGCTCGGTTGTTAGACACCTTCGGTTGTTGAATTTCCGCAGAAATTCCATTATCTGCACTAAACAAGAATAAATTAACAATAATAAAAGAATCTCGGCTACCTGGAAGGTACCCATCTAGTCGTATGTACCGAATAGCTCCAATCGACGACGGTGATTGTAGCAAATGTCTCATTTCGCCGAGATTGAGAGAATGTTATTTTCGCAGCTTTGGACAGACAGCCTCAGGGAATACTCCGGGATGAATTGGCTCACGTTTTAAACGTTGCTGTTCCTCAATCCGCAAACTTTGCTGCGCGAAATTGCTTTCGCAGCAGTTGTTAAAGAAAGGACGGAAGGAAGGAAGCAACGTCTCATGTGTAGAGTTCATGCTTGTGCCCGAGCTGCTTAAAAATACACCTGCTGACGACACATCATTTATAAAAATGCTTCATGCAAATTGAAACGCACCTGCCTGCGATATCTTCCCATCGTGTTGGTTTTTTCTAACTCATGCTTCTTTCCTCGTCCGCGGAAAGGACCATCATCGAGTCGTGAGAACAAAGCGTCATTTTCATGCGCTTCATCATCGTGGAGCGCAAAAATTGTCTATGCAGAAGAAGGGCGCTGGTAACGCCCATCTACATCCCCGCGCCCATTTTCCACGTAACGTGATGGCATGAAGAATGAATATAAAATGCTGCCGATCCATCATGTGTTGTTGAGCGTTGTATGCTTCAAACTTAACCACAAGATGTTCTAGCACGCTCATACATACAGCTAAAGGCACCTTTATGCCAATCAACGGCTGGGGCGCTGCTGCTCGGCACCCAGCGCAAGCAGCAATCAACAATTGCGACATTGATGGAATTTATTTCCTTAAATAAATCGTACTTTAGTCCTTGCTGTGAAGCTGCTGTTGCTGCTTCATTTTCGGGGCAGAAGGAAATATGAATTGTCGCTTTCGGGGCATTTGCAATGCGTGGTGGCGTTGTCCCGGCCTCGGAGCGGTGGTCGCTCCATCCCGTTTTCAGTTTCTGTTTGTGCAGCATTTCGTCTATGTCAATGATTGGGATTATTTGTTGTTTGGAGACGAACAAATCGCTTCATGCTACCAAGAACCGTACTCGCGGGTCTCAAATCGTTGTGATTTACGCACGAGGTGTATTAAACGGACAGACAGACAGGCCAATAGAAGCCACCAAGCTTTGGGCGTACATACTCGAACGAAGTTAAGATTAGAAAAGTTTGTCCATATTCGAGTGGCAGAGCGCAAAAGGTAACTACAGAAAGTGTTTATTTATTTTACAAAACAGTACCTAATCCAGAAATACAGCTGCAGAGATTAACTTAAAAACAACGAAATATGTTTTTGTAACATTTCAATTAAAATAATAAAAAGATTGAAAAAATAAAAAGATCCAAAAGACAAAGCAGAAAATTTTCTTCTCGTAGATAAGAAATAAACAATAGGACGAAAATCGAGTACATAATGTACTAGATTCTGGTTTTTAGATTGAAAAATTTTTCAATTAATTTATTATATTAAGCAATTTTTTTCAACTCAACTTTGACGAAACAAGAACTTGGCTCAGTGTATTCTTGAACACACTTCGATTTTGAGTATAAGAGAAAGAATTATTATGTTTCTAAAAAGAGGGCGATTTTCAATTATTTCTTTCCCGCTCTCAAACCGATTCGACCATACTGCGGAGCTCCAGAGCATTATCTCTTTAGCATTACAGAGCTACTCTGTACTCTTATTGTATTTGTTTACGAGTAAAGGCACAAGCTTCTAATTGTCTCTTGCACTTCGATCTGCCTGAGAGTGAGAGTAAGTGCTATTTGTAATACAATTGTGACAATTATACGCTCATGCAGTCAAGCGCGACATAATTTTGCGAAGTAAACATTACTGGACCGGCAGCAGCAACACTGATTTCTAACTTCAACTTTCCGAATAATCCTCTGGCTTTCAATTAAAGTCATTTAAGTCATTGTTGGCGCAACGCAACTGTTGCCTTTGTTTCTGCCTCTTGATGCTGATGCTGGTGCAGTTGCTGCGCTGCCGCTGCCGCTGCTGCTACTCTTCTTGTTAGCTGTCAGTGTCAATTTAATCCACAGCCAAGAGTCGCTTTGCTGTTGTGTTGTTGCAATAGTAGCCAGAGCAATAACAGCAACAAAACTCTCAACGCATTCGGCCATTCGCTCGCCAGACCTCGTGTTCGTGCAGCATGGTACTGTACAGCTCACTTCAATTAGCCTCTGACATGTAATCAAGCGTTTAGCATGACCAGCTTCCCCCCCCCCCAAAAAAAAAAAACCCGCGCTCTCCAACAAGCTGAGACTTTAGCATAGCATGACAAGGCTAACAGACCAATAAAAGTACTGAGCTTAGAGAGTCTTAGCCTTAAAATTACTGACCTAACCCACACCCGTTTTACACACCCGCCTCCGCCTCTTTATCGGAATATCAGCCCGTTTGTGCAAATGTTTTGCTTGCAAAAACACATCAAAATGGTTGGCATTCGAGATGCGAGAATCTCGTTTGCTGTTGTGCGTATTGGTGCGTATGAATGAATTCTCTGACTCCAAACCACAAAACATTAGCAAAAATTCTTGCGAAATAATTTATTAGCTGGCTCTTTTATAGAATAAAGCAGCAGATGGTTTGGCAGGAACTAAAAAAAGCTTTCTTACGCAGTTCGACAATATGCTCGCATACGCCGTGTGTAAATAACGTTAATACATACATATTTCACATAATAATAATTATTCACATTTTGAAAATATTACACAATTTGCATTTGAATAAATATACTTATCATGACATTTCCGAAAGCAGTGATTATTTGTGTAAATTTAAAGAGAATTTTTTAAGAAAATACAATTTACAAAAGTTTAAAAATCTCTTCCTAACAACAAATCCTTGCATGAACTCTCTTCAGAACGCTGAAAACGAAGAAGAATATTAAGAGTAATAAAGACGATCTGAAAGGTGTATTGAGAAACAGAGCTTTCATAATTTCTGTAAACCTTTAGAAGCTTGCTGTCAAAAACGAAAGACAAAAAAATTTAGAACACCAGAAACTCTTTCCCAAAACGGAATTAAAAAAAAATTTAAAATTTGTACTCCTAAAAATTTTATTTAAGAACTTTTTTTTTTGGAAGAAAATACATCTTTTTTATAATAGTAGCTAATTGTTTTGCCATTTTTTAAAACGAGTTTTAGCCATTCTCCAATTTTTCTGGAATTTTAATAAACATCGTGTCGAATTTCAACAGTCAGAAATATGTTAAAATTGTTTGTGTAATAAAAAAATATACCACAAAAAATGCTTTTTTCTTAAAAAAAAAAAAACATACAAAATCTACCAAAATGCGAAGATCAAAAAACTTTGTTGGCAGCTTGATTAACAAACTTTATGTTATCTCTTCCTGGGTTTGGCGTGAGTGACAATGACAAGGCCAGCTACAACAACAACAACAATGGTAAAACGGTGGAATAAAAAGCTGTCAAGCCATTTGAGCGGCATGACTCCTGGTTAAATCTTCCGGAAGATGCGGCTGCATGCCGAGCTAGCATAGAAGTCAGCATTCATGGCTTCTGGTGGTCTTTGATGTCAATTTAATAATTTAAAAATAAATCGAATAAGTGGTCAAAACAAACAGATAATTATAGTTTTTTTTTAAAACTTCTAAACAGAAGAATATTTAGGTAATATTGAAGTAATGTTGAAGAAGATGTTGTAAAGACTTGAAGATTATTGAGCAGCATTCAAAAATGAATAAAATGAAATTCACAAATTCGCAAAAATTATATTCACAAAAAAGATACTGTGTTTACTTGGGCGATCGATCATTCTTTACTAATTTTTTTTAAAGGAAAACTAAATGTTCTTTAGTTTTCTTTAGTGCAACGATTTCGACACAAATTCTCTTATTTCATACCTTTCCGTTCAAGTATTGTTTCTCAGCTCTTGCTCCTTGCCCTTGCCCCTTGTGGGTGGTCCTTGAAGTGGTTACAAGTGATGACTTCAACTGTGCTTACATTTGAAATGTGCTATTTATAAAAGTTTTATACTCTCCCTAACTTCATTAAACATTTACTAACTAAAGACTCCAATGATGACGATTTTTATTTAATAAAATGAAAATAGTTTTTTTATGGTATAAATTTCAGCCATTCCAGATTTTGAGCATCTTCTCAATAAGAGTTTATTTCGCTTTCGTTAAGACTTGAAGAAGTTGGGAAAATTATTAGCTGCTCTTATTCTTCTTCTACAATAGAAAAAAACGAAAAAAGGCTCCAAAAACTTTTGCAAATATTAATTAAAATAATTTATTAATACTTCGCCTGCTTCGCCTGCTTAAGCCAACAACATTTCAGCCGACCGTTGGTGGAAAACTTTCCCTCAACAAGTATTAAACTCAATCAACGCTGAGCGGCTGCCCGAGCATTGAAGCCATTTCGAAACCAGAGCGGATAAAAACGGATTTGTTAATGAAGCCGACGCGTAGCATCGATTGCAGCGAGCGGCCGGCCCGGGCTCGCTCTTCGTTTGTTGTTCATGTAAAATAATAATAAAACACTCTAAAGGAAAAGTTCGTTAAATGCAATTAATATAAAATAAAACTGCTGCATACTCATACATACATACATACAAGCGGGTGCATAAGGCGAAGTATTAAAATTGATAGCCCGCACACAAGCATAAACGCACACCGAAGCGGGCTAGCCCGACAATTAAATTTAATTTTGCTGTCTTTTGTTGCGAAGCGAGTGTTTGCGTTACGAAAACAAAGTGACAGCAACATCCGCGCTCCGCAGCGATCATTGGTGAATTCATCACGGAAGCAAGAGAATCAAGAGACATGGCCGGTGATGTTCGACCGACCTACAAATGAACCCTGTCCGCGTCATCGAAACCGCCAAACACACGCCAAACCGGCGGTATTGATTTTGACGCGTCCTGATGGGAGAACACGTCTTCATGTGGACCTGACTCTACACCGGACGAAGCAGAAGTTGCGGACAATAAATTGTTTAAATGGAAAGCTCGTTCATTGTAGTAATCGGCCGTCCTTCACCTCAACCTCTGTCCCTTTAAAAACAAAAAATCACTTTTAACACATTAAAATAACAAACTGTTCACGCATAAAATCATTTTTATTACCTCATTTTTATTTAAAATTTTATTGTAAATGTAATGCAATTAAAGATAATTGCCCAAAAAAGTTCATGAGAGATATTTAACTAAAAAAAAATATAGGATTTTTCGAAATAGCCTACAGGAAGTTTTTTTTAAATATGAAACATACCGTTTTTAATTTGTTTGGTTTTCTTTAATTATTTAACAGGTCTTAGCTATGACAATTCTATTTTTGCAAGACAATATCTGGCAAAAGGTTAAGCTGTGCATTAAATACATGCTTTATGCCTCAACTATTCTGTGGGTCGAAAAAAACCCCTAAAAACTAAATGCGTAGAGTCCATTAGGAACCATTAGGAACCATTTTACGCCAGAACCAATTTATGTTAAACATTTGAATGTACTATCTTAGTCGTCATACAGGACTGTTTATCGCGTTGTACCAGTTTTACGTAATCTAGTTGTATGTAAGGAAGCGCATTGTGTAGTGTTTACTCCACTGTAGTCTCTTTTTTCAGGTGAAAAACAAACACCAGTAAAAACCAGAAACCATATTCCTTTGCGTTTTACCAAAACTGGCAGTTACTGGATCCACAAAATCGTCTTTTTTGTTAATCTGACTTTTATAGCAACAACGAGGATTGAATTCTGTTCAAATACATACTTAAAATTTTTTTTTACAGCGCCCTCTACTCGCGCGTAGCGATACTAAATTTCTGTTCTAAAAACAATTTCAACTACCGAGCTAAAGCTTGAAATGTTCTAATATTTTGTTAAATACATATATGTATGTTAATATTAGAAAGTGAAAAAATAGTTGTTTTCTTGTAAAGAAAGAAAAATAATTTACAGCGTTATAATTTTTTTTAATTTACAGGACTTTACACGAGTCGAAAACGCATGGATTCTTTTCGTTTTCGCGTTATTAATTTCCATTGTTGTTGTTGTTTATCAGCAAAAACGAGAAAAATCCATGCGTTTCTTACTCATGTAAAGTTCCGAATAATGCTGTTAATGTATAGAAATTAATCCATTATTTCTTCTGCTTCTGACTTTTTCTGGTTCTGGAACAATATAACTGAATATACATATGTTTTTGTTGAGAATAAACAATTTTACATTTATAAAAGTAGTTTCGGAATAGTTAAGCCTCTCATAAATAACTAATGGATCACCGGAACGAGGGGCTAAGTTGATGAGCTATAAAGCAAGGAGAAATTAATATCATAGACGAAACACGGTCTGGGAAGAAAGAAGAATACAATATTAAAAACGCTGCGACTCAAACAACTTAGAGGAAACAGTAAATCATGTAGTTGTAATGAGTTTAATTGCACTAAAAAAAAAAAAATACAAAATATTAAATATATACAGGACTTTTAAAATACTTTTAAAATGTCAGCCTTGGTATTAGAAAAAACTAAACAAATTCCGAAGAAGAATTTTAATCTATATAACGTTTATCTTAACGGAGATATTTTTTGTTTGCAACTAAATAAACCATAAAAAAATTAATAAGGTACTTTTCAGCGTTTAATTTTTTTTCTGATTCACCCTCTGCTAGTAGAGCTATTCCTCGTTAAGGTTTTAATTGACCTTCCTGTTATCTCTGACGTTTCATATACGAGAAAAAGAACAAAGCAGAGATCCAAAGAATTGTATAGTGAAGATAAAGGAAAATATTCCTGCGTGTAAAAAACACAGAGAGAGATTCTTTTATTTATCCTCGAATAAAAAGTATACTTCTGCAAGTGCAACGAAATAAAATCGAATTAAAAATAAAATCTGGGAATGAAAAGAGTCGAAATGCTTCCCAGAACTAAGCAAGCCCAGTCATATAAAGTGCAAAATATAAATAATGAAATTCTTAGAAACTATGACTGTGCTATTGACGATGTGCTAGAAACTGGAAATTATTCATAAATTTTCATTGTTCGTTAGAGTGGTTTTCCCACAAAAGCCATCCAAGAAGTTGGAAAATACCAGACAGTAGCAGTAACCAAAACATATACAGCGAAAAAAACCAAATCTACGGAGGAAAACAAAACATCTAAATATAGCATAATTAAAAGCTGTCTCTTCAACACGCCGTTCTCTGGTTTCCACCCTAAAGTGCAGAGTTCAGTCATTGCGAAATACTACGAAAAAATTACAAACAGTCGCCTGCGCCCTGAATGCGTGTGTACGTTTCTCTTTGTTTGTGTTGCGAGTGCGAGATAAAAACAACAGAGGAAAACACAAGTAGAACGAAGCAACACAAAGCGTCTGTGGGATAAAGCAACAACCTTTTGGTTCATAAACAACAAACAGACGTATCAATAATAAAGTCGACTATGGCGCCTTCGGCTTGTGCTGGTTTCTCCATTGATTTCTGGAAGAATGATCCGCCAGATTTGGTAGAGCTGACTTGTCTAATGCCGAACGGTATTCTATTGCTATTGACGGTGCCACCAACTGCCACAATTCGGGAGATCAAGAATGTGAGTCCGCGTCTGAGGGGCGTGATAACCAAATTTCGACATTATAGATTCAGGGCGCTCTCAAATTTTTTAGCGCTATGATGAGCAGCAAGTGCCTAAAATCAAAGCTCCAATAGCTCTCATAATTTTGAAAAATTTAGGCCTTCGATGTTGCATTTCAAAAGAAAGGGCCCAGTGAAGAAAACCCGCTGGATTTTCTAAATTTTCCTTATTTGCTATACATTCTAAATCTTACTCAGTTTCCAGAAAATTTTATTATCACAAAATTGTGAATCCATTGCTAACTAAAACCAATTCTTTTAGTTAGCAAAGGCTCACTTGGGCGTAGGGAGGTTCGACGACTCCGTCACCTGTTTTAAAAAAAATATTTACGTATGGACACTAAATTTCTTTCTCATAGGAAATGATCGAACAAGCCAGACACCTTCCGCTCAACCATCTCATGAAGGATGCCTGCGATTATGAGATCACTGGTATTTCCGCATTCGCAAATGTGGAGCCATTGAACGAGACAAAGCGCCTTTCCGATTTGCAGCCGTATTTCTGCTTGTTACGCCTGGGCGAACGCAGCGAAACGACCGAAATATCCAGCGACTATGAACTCTCCAAGCTTGTGAGTAACATGATCGGCAAGTCCTTCGAAGAATACTGCGCCTTTAATTGTCCCGAAATCGACGATTTCCGGCAAAAGATGACGCTACTGTGCGAGGAAATCGAGTTGGAGCGCTCGAAATATACGTGGTCGGAAAAATTGCTGTACCAGCATCCGTTGCGCTTGGCAACATCCGCAGTGATGCCCGAGATAATAAAACACCGCTTGCGCAATTCGAATTTCCTGATTGTTGTGAAGTTAGAGAACGATGAGACCTCGTTTACGATTTCGGCCAGCGAATATGATACGCCGCGGTCTCTGATCGATTCAGCTCTAGCCAAAATGTCAAGATGTATCAAAGTCAGCGAACGACCATCGGACTTCATATTAAAAGTTTGCGGCCGGGATGAGTACCTCTTCGGGGATTATCCGCTTATGCAGTTCATTTTTATTCAGGTGGGTATGCCGACCGGATTCCACAGGATTGTGTTCATGTAAAGAGTGGCTTGCCATTACTTAGCAGCCGCAGGATTTTATCCCACAATGAATATAAATTGTTTCTCCTTTCTTGATATTCGTTCGATGGTTTCTGCTTTTATTCAACAGGAAAGTGTGTCCAGTTCGGAAGTTCCCAATGTAGTCCTCAAGCCAATACATTCACTGGAAGTCTACACCAGTCACAAACAAGAAATAATGTCTGCGCCGAAACGCCCGCCAAAGCCGGAAAGTCTTCGCCCGAGAACTAACAGCACGTTGCGCAAGCGCCAGAAAGTCTATTCCTCGTGGGATATCAAGAACCCTTTTCGCCTCACCCTGCACGCCATTGTGAACCTGAATTGCGACCTTGTGCGAGCCATCAAAGTGGGCGCCCATCTGTGTCTCTATCACGGCGAGCGCAAACTGTGTGCCCAGCAATCCACCGACGTGCTCATCAGCAACAGTCGCACAATCACCATCGAGCACGACGTCACCTTCGACATACAAATACAGAACCTGCCGCGCATGGCACGTCTCTGCATGGTTATCTACGAGGTAACGAAGGGCTCGCGCTCCAAGAAGTCGTCCAACAGCAGCAAAGACAAGGACACCAACGTGTACAAGGATGCGAACATGAACGTCAACATCAACCCACTCGCTTGGGTGAACACAACGGTCTTCGACTACAAGCATCAGCTACGCGCCGGTTTCATGTCGCTGCACACGTGGACGTACGCCGACGACATACAGTCAGACGAGATCTTCCACCCGTTGGGAACGATAGAGCCCAATCCGCGCAAAGACGAGTGCGCAGTGGTTCAACTGACATTCCAAAGGTGAACGAATCTTCGTGATTGATGAGAAAATTGTTGAAAACGGCAATGCCTGCTACATTGATCGATTAATTGACTTGGATAAAGT
Organism: Conops quadrifasciatus; assembly: GCA_949752815.1. Lineage (NCBI taxonomy): Eukaryota > Metazoa > Arthropoda > Insecta > Diptera > Conopidae > Conops > Conops quadrifasciatus. Next base: position 31,540,541 of record OX457078.1, on the reverse strand, counting down.
GAATCTCACTGACTTTGTACATTTCAGCTATGGCTACGATAACATTCTGTATCCCTCTGAGGAGTCGGTGCTCAAGCAGGCCCTCGACTTGACACGCTGCGAAACGCTAAGTCGCTGTAAGTCGCAGGATGCTTCGAAGACTCTCAACCGCGTGCTGTCGCAATATCAACGTAGCGACAAACTCTACGAAATGCATGACCAGGACCGCAATGCCATCTGGTCGAAAAGGTCAGTCCGCAAAGCGTTTAACGTAATTTTCATTTAATTTTGGACGCCTTTGAATAGACTGGAAGTGAAGAAAGAGGCCCCCGAAGAACTCTCCATACTGCTGCACTGTGTAAATTGGAACGAACGCGACGAAGTGGCTGAAATGTGGAGCCTGCTGAAGCAATGGCCCACCGTATCCGTTGAGCGATCGTTGGAACTGCTCGACTACGCCTATCCGGACCCGGCTGTTCGCAATTTCGCCATACGCTGCTTACGTTTATTGAAGTAAGAATTGGTTTTATCGAGATTTATTTCTCGGCGACAATAAACAAAATTAAAAACATTCGTCCGTTTCGTGCTCGGCAGAGATGAAGAGCTCCTGCTCTACTTGCTGCAACTCGTTCAAGCGATTAAGCATGAATCCTATCTTGACTGCGACTTGGTGTCCTTCGTGCTTGAACGTGCTTTGCGCAATCAACGCATTGGCCACTACTTCTTCTGGCATTTACGCTCCGAAATGCAAACACCTTCCATGCAGACCCGTTTCGGCCTGCTGCTGGAAGCGTACCTCAAAGGTTGTAAGCCGCATGTACCACTGCTGCGCCGGCAACTGCAGTGCCTGGAGAAACTGAAGCTGGGCTCCGAGCTGGCCAAGCGGGGGAGCAAAGAGAAGGTGCGGGTTTTGCTGAACGACTTCCTAACGAATCAGCGCAACAGCGGAGTCTTCCAAGGCATACACAGTCCCCTGAATCCCAGCTTTCGCTGCAACGGCGTCCGACCGGAGAAGTGCAAAGTCATGGACTCGAAAATGCGTCCACTCTGGATTGTCTTCGAGAATGCCGACAACAATTGCAATGATATCTACATAATATTTAAGAACGGAGACGACTTGCGGCAGGATATGCTTACGCTGCAAATGCTGCGCGTGATGGATCAGTTGTGGAAGAACGAAGGGTGAGTCCTGCCAAGCTGGGAATGCATGGATTCCAATTAAAAAACTCGCATTTCTCTCCTCACTACGTAGAATGGACTTTCGCATGAATATTTACAACTGCATCAGCATGGAACGTCGCCTGGGTATGATCGAAGTGGTGCTCAATGCCGAGACGATCGCAAACATACAGAAGGAAAAGGGCATGTTTTCGGCCACGTCACCATTCAAGAAAGGTTCGCTCTATAGCTGGCTTAAGGAACATAATAAGTCCGAAGATGAAATGAATAAGGCCATCAATGAGTTTACGCTCAGCTGTGCTGGCTACTGCGTAGCCACGTACGTACTAGGTGTGGCCGATCGACATTCGGATAATATAATGGTGAAGAAAAATGGACAGGTAATATATAGAAAATGCTTAGGTTGTTCAAAGTGGAAATGGCAAAACTGAAATCGTGCGAAACTATTCTAGCTCTTCCACATTGATTTCGGCCACATCCTCGGCCATTTCAAAGAGAAATTCGGTGTACGGCGGGAACGAGTTCCTTTCGTGTTGACGCACGATTTCGTTTATGTTATCAACAAAGGACGGGCGGACAGGGAGGCGGATGAGTTCCGTTACTTTCAGAATATGTGCGAACGGGTGGGTCTCAATCAGTTACCGCTATTATTTGCGGCTTTTGAACGAATACTAATCGAATACTTATCTTTGTTTAGGCTTTTCTAGTACTGCGGAAGCATGGCTGCCTTATTTTATCGCTTTTCTCAATGATGATATCGACTGGATTGCCAGAGCTGTCCTCGGAAAAAGATTTGAACTATCTGAAGGAAACTCTAGTACGTCCTAGTTGCGGCAATGAACTGCCGCAAAACGATGCAGAAGTCAATATTAAATATTAACCAACTTCTTTCTATCTTTCAGGTGCTGGAATATACTGAAGAGAAGGCCCGCGAGCACTTCCGTTCGAAATTCAGCGAAGCTTTAGCCAACTCGTGGAAGACTTCACTGAACTGGGCTTCACATAATTTCTCAAAGAACAACAAACAATAACCGGCGCTAATGAGGTGGACTGTCTACACGGATAATTAGTAAAATTGAAAGTTAAAATCTGTTTAGAAATGAAGTTCAAAGAATTTAGGAAACAAGACGAGAGAACAACACTTTCATCTAGCACAACACATTTTTTTTGTATTTACAGTTTCATATACACACTTTTTTGCATTAAAGTTAAAGTTAGGGATGAATTTTTTGTACATTAGTCAGTTTGTTCTTCATAATTACTGTAAAGTCATTAACTGCTCTTGTGTAACGATCGTTGTAGTGAATCATTTGAATATTCAGCCAATGATTGTAGACCCTAAATATGTTAATGTATTGCAATTATATTTTGTAAAGTAAGTACAATTATACATACACACATCCATACTAAAAGCGATAAAGTAATAGTGAGTTATAAATTACAACTAAGTTAGTTTTATTCTAAAGTTTTTAATAGACTGTATTAACATGTTTTCTTTTCACTAAATAAATAAAAGGTAGGATTTAGTAACCAATGTCCGAAGTGTGATCCATTGCAATTTGACGGTATGTACATATTTGATAAAAGAGGAGCGAGGAAGTCCTCTTATATTTACAATATAAGGGACTTTACAATATTGTAAATATATATATATACTTTACAATATACAAGATAAGGTAAAAAGAAGCTGCTGTGATTGCGATACCACAATTTTTCCCAAAGTTTTTCAAAACTTTCTTTTTATCTGTTGTGTTGTATTCGTCTAGAGTCCTGCTTGATCGGCCCCATTTTTTTAGTACTAAGAATTAAATGAAAGAAAATAACAATGACTGGAACACCTCGTAATTTTCTCGTAATTCAGCAAATAACGGTGATTTTGTTTTTGTTTAGAAACAGTGACTTTTGACAGTCCATCCGTAGTTGAAATTGTTCCTTTCCTCGTTCGTTTAAGAGACACCACCACCACCGCCACCAACCATCCGTTCCTTGATTCTAAATGTAGTTCTTTTATTAAAATTTTTTTAAGAGGTTTTTCATTCGTGATTCTGAAATTTACTAAAGTTAGTTAATCGCCACGAAAACGTACTTCACGCTTGGTTTTATTCAAATAAAGACAATATCCTAAAAAGAGGCTACCAAAACTGTCACCAATCGCATTAAGAAAAAGAAAAAAAAACACTATTTGTCCAGAGTATACAATCGATCGATGACATTGAGAATATGGCCCAAATGCTACCCGCACAGCTCCATGAAGAGCGCAAAGGCATCATCCATCAATGCCAGGATTACAAGAATGTCTGCACATCGAGCCCTTTGAAGCACAAAGGTACATACCTAAGAACCTCTTTGCCCCCGACTAGAGGAAGGCCACTCACTACTCACTCCCTCTTCCACTCCTTTCAGACAAATTCTACAACTCGTTGAGCTCACGACGTACCACCACTCGTCGCACGCGCACCACTTTCTCGCCCAATCAAATTGCCGAACTCGAACACAATTTTCTCCAGGCCAGCTACCTCACGCCACAACGCCTGGCAGAAGTGTCTGCGAAGCTTGGCTTGGCCAAAACCCAGGTCAAGATCTGGTTCAAAAATCGCAGGCGCCGCAAGAAGCTAAGCATGGAAAGAGATCGGCTGAGAGACGAGCCCTACCCTTGTTCACTATCGCCGACAAGCATAATCGACCAACTGGAAGGTTATCCGGGTAGAGCTGGATTTCCAGGTTCAAAAGCGGATAATGGCACATTCGCGCCCACAACAACAGCAACATCTCTGGGCATTGAAATATACAGCAATTCATTGAACTTGTACCATTACAACAACGCCAGCGCCAAGAGTTCAGAGCAGTATCCAACTGCCGCTTGGTACCAGGCCGACCAACACAATCAGCCCGTCGTCCAGTGTGAATACAAATCGCCGCCGCCACTGCCGCCGGGCGAGACAATCATCAAGCCAATATTATCCACCAGCATGGATTTCGATGTTGGCAGCTGCTTATCGATGCCTACTTGGGACCCACAGAACCCACTGGTTCCGGTGGAATCGCCTCAATCGACGGTCTACAGTTCTCCCCTTTCATACAAAACTGATATGAACACAGGACTTAGTCCTGCTGGTGACTTCCAGACTGAAGAATCGACCGCGAAATCACAACCGGTGGGTTAGGAAGGTTTTTTGGGGAAGCATTTTTGATACATATCTCTGAGGAAATGTCTTTTCAGATACTCGCTTTGTATAACGACGTCGGCAGCGATAATATGGACTTCAAAAAGTTTAGTGCGGGCACCACCAAACCCGCGCCAAACACAACAGGCTTTGCCAGATCGTTTTACAACAACAACAACAACAACAACAACAACACCCGAACCACAAACGAAATGCCGGAGAGCAATTTATTTTGTACCATGGACACCATTATGAGAACCTATAACCACCAAACCACGTCGCCCTCGCAGTTTGCATATTGCTTTAGCTGAGTTATCGTATGTAAGAAATGTATGTATATCGTATGGCGTTGTATAAGCGTTGTAGGAATAATCTGTAGATTGTAAGACGTACCGGTATGTATTTCATGTAGGCAGCAGTTAGTTTAGTTAGTGTTAGTTTTCCGAAATCCGTATCGTTTTTATATCATACCGCGTACTCTGAATACGATATAAACACGGTACGGATGATTACGTCAAGAATCGTTGGGAGATTTTGGATGCTTAAGACAACAACAACAATCGCGAATTAATTGAGAAATTAATTAATTTTAAAGTGAAATTAATAATTTTTCAAATTTAAGTAATTTAAATTAATTTTTCAAGGAAAATTTAAATTAAAATTAAATTAATTAATTTCAAAGTGACTTCAATGGTTGGGAATTAATTAATTTTCAATTAAGTTTAAATTAACTAATTTTAAAGTGACTGGAAAGGTTGGGAATTCAATCATTTTCAAATTAAAATAATTTAAATTAAAACTAAAATTAAATTAATTAATTTCAAAGTGACTGGAATAGTTGGGAATTAATTAATTTTTAATTTAAAATAATTTAAATTAATTTTTAAATTTCAATTAAAATATCTAAATTCTTAAATTTATACTTAAATTTCTTAAGTACATTTCTGAACGATACTTCATCGGAATGTTTTTATTTCGGATAGTGGTCAATATTTTGAAGCCCATGAATATTGAGCACTATTCCGAAAGTCATGGGCTTGAAAACGTTCCCTTGATGATTGTTCTTAAAAAAGAATACCATGCTTGACAATCATTAGTCCATAAAAATAATCAGTACATGATTTTAATATGGATTTCTGATTGTCCATCTGAGAAACAAATCAATATTCCATTTATAATTACGTATAAAAGGCGTATCGTACATCGTAATTATAAACGGAATGACAATTCTCTCGTAGTCAATCTATTGCATGCTATCATACAGGATTGAAAAAACCTTCAACACTTGTTTGATAACATCTGATTGGATTGAAGATTTTAAAGGTAAAAGGCACAGAAGAGCAACCAGGCTTGGTTCTTCTTCTTTTACAGTTTTGCGCAACTTCAAGGAACCCTAAAAGTACATGACATAAATTTCATCTTGAGTACGTCTAGAATTTTGACGAATCTTGATTAATTTATTTGTATGTAGTACGTGACTTTTGTATAATAAACCTTGCTTGAAACGATCAAAAGAGATCAAAGACTAAAATATATCTTCCCAGAATTGTTTTAAATTTGAAATATTTCTGAAGGATGATTGTTAAACAATTTAAGACTTCTCGGTCCACTTTTTCCTTGCCAACAACTCTCGTTACCGCGTCTTGAAGGTAATGTTACTTTTGTTGGACTTTGGTGGGCCGGCCTTATTGTTTAAAGCCAGCTTTTATTATTCTTTTACGTCTAACAAAATTAATCTGTATTAAGCATCCAAAATCTGTCAAGCGCCACTTCGTTTAGTTATTAGGCATTGTTGCGATACTGATTCTTATACTATAAATTTCTATAAGTCTATTATACTCGTAGAGTGTTTAGTGTCTTCACTTTAGCTAAAGCAATATTGAGTGGTTATAATTTCTGGCTTAAGATAAATTGATTGTTAATTACTTCGATATCGATGTCAACAAAAATGCTCATATCAATAAAATTTGATATTTGAAAATTGCTCAGCAAAAATACCTTAATTATAATTATTCATAAGTTATAAGGATTAGATATAAAATCCGAAAGTCTTCCAGAATGATAGCATTCTGGCAAAGAATAGTTTTCAATTAAAAGCAATATAGGGTTAAATGCAAAAGAGCATTATATCTCTGATGGTAAGTATAGTATTAGTTTAAGCCATTCATCTTTAAATACATCTGCAATACGTTATCATCGTGGGCATCAAACCTAAACTAATGTAAAAATCATTTGTGAAACCAAGAATCAAATCAATAAAACTAACTGCAAGGCCCAATGACTATAATAAACTTAAAGGTACGGTCGTCTTGTCCTGAAACGACATTCATTGCTTTCCAAGTCCATTATCTGTTATATGTTAGTATCTCTTTTAAACCTTCAAACCTTAGTAATAAAACAATAAATGTTTTGTAGGCCTTTGTTAGACCTAAATTAGTCGGTCCTTTATATCTTAATTTATTGACAAGCAAAAGCCACAAGAATATTACTTTTGATGGGCCTTCCTTCTTTAGTTTCAGAAGAATTATTTCTGTCCTACTCTACATAGAATCATATTCGCAGTTTTGTATTTTCTCAGCCAATTTATGAAGCTTAGGGTCGAATTTGCCCAAAAAAATAATATAAGCTTGAGTTCAATTAAATTATGAAGTACGATATATTGTAGGAATGTTGTGAAATCGGAGAAGCTTCTCCGGTCAAATTGTATCCTTCTTTTATTGAAAATTAAAACAATGCATATTCGCATATTTTATTGAATTTTATTCTTATACAATCACTTGGGTAATACAAATAGAGCATTGGGATACATAATTGATCACATTAGGCTTGTCTTAAACTTATTGATAGTTACACTTTACAAATTTAATCGTTCACTGGGCATTAAATGTCCATTAAATTATAGTAGAATTATAATAAACAAAAGCAATCTAAATATATAAAAACTTCCCAAAAGGAAAATTGAATAAAGTTTTCAATAATCATCTCCAATCGTCACCTATTTTCTGTTGCCGCAATTGTACGCATAGTTTGGTCCATTTTGCTTCGCAGAAAGAAGCCATATATGAGCTGATAACTCCAATTCTAATTTGATATTTTGAATATCAGGTATTTCGTGGACTTTCGGATCCGTTGACTCCGTAATGAAATCCAGAATTTCATCGAGCTCCGAACAATTGGAGGTAGTGGGCGTTGTCGATGGGGTTGGCGGCAAGTGTGAAGGTGTCTGTGGAGGCTCGAATGTTATCGAAGACAAGTTAGGTGGAATCTGCAAAGATGGAATCGCTGTTGACGCTGACGATATCTCCAGCGGCAAGATTTCCGCCGGTGCCTCTTGGGACTGCTTCTTGTCACGACTGCGACGATTCTGAAACCAGACTTTTATTTGACTCTCCTCAAGTTTGAGATCGTGCGATAGTTGAACTCGTCGATGGCCTGGCAAGTATTTATTCACTTGGAACTCTCGCTCCAGCTCTGACACCTGGAACCGGGTGTAAGCGATTCGAGAGCGTTTTTTCCTGATCGGTCCAGGACCCCGCGAGGATGTTTTCTGTGAATTGACGTATTTTTTGGATCCAGACTCCAGATTCGAAGAGAACTGCCGAAGTGTGGAGCAGTCGGCATCTTTGGGATAGTTGGTCTTGGTCTTGAATGGTTGCTCAATGCAGGATGGCGAATTTGTGGTTGAATTTGACACGAGCGTATCGAGCATCATCTGAAATATTTAGGCAAAAAGTTAGTCTTTATAAAAATAATGAATTTTAGAAGAAAATAGTACTAACGATACTTACGTTATTAAGGCCTATGTCGTACAGATCCGGATAAAATTCTTGTTGTTGATATAGCGCTGGTGCACTTGGAGTCTCCGGACGGGTGTGCGGAAACTGCTGTTCGTTCGGACTGGCCGGGCTTATTGGCTCGTAGTAGAACACCATCTTCTTGCTTTGTAAGACTCTTTGTACACAACTTCCGCAAATATTCTTGAATCTTAACAAAAGGTATTGTCACTTTGCTATTCGTCATCTGTTTGATGTCCTATTGAGTTATCAACCCTTTTTATACGATAGCATGCTATTTTTACCTGTTCCACCTCAGGCATGCTATTCTTCACGCAACCCCATCCATCCCGTTTCACTGAGACTTGCTGGCCATTTCAAACCTCCGGATTGGCTGAGGTGAAGGCATATTTGTCAAGTTAGGTTTTCAAGATAAGCCTGTATGGTACTCGACTGCATCCTATGATAGAGTGGGAAAGAGAAAGAATGAAAAATTTGTTAGGTCACGGCATCACTGCTACCTGTAAAGATTATTTCAAGGCGTAAGACATGTTTTGTTTCGTCTAATGATTTAGGTGTTAATCCAATTACCTAAAGTTAGATGCACAATAGATCTTGCTTTGTGTTGAAGGTTATTGTTGTTCTTTGTTATTTCTCTTGGTTTGATTTTCATAAGAACTCTGCTTAAAGTAAAAGAGAGAGTGTTAACAAAACCAACAAACGGGGAGGGAGGGAAGATATTCAAATACGAGTTTGATGAAGCTTCACTAAAGTAAGAGAAATAACGAAAGTTAACAAAAACAACAAAACGGGAGCGTGCAGATATTATAATAAGAGCTTGATGGGAGCCTTTTTATAGTAAGAGAAATAACGAAAGTTAACAAAAACAACAAAACGGGAGCGAGGAGATATTATAATAAGAGCATGATAAAGCCTTTCTCAAGTAAGAGAAATAACAAGAGTTAACAAAAACAACAAACGGGGAGCGAGCAGTTTATTTAATAAGAGCTTGATGAACTTTGACAAACAATCGTGGTTGCAACGATATATACGTTTATATTAATAATTATATTAAAAATGTTAATAATATTAATAGTAATAATTGTTACACCATGATGTGGTGTAAGCAAGGATCGGTGCAGGTAAACGGAGGGGAAAAATTTTGCAACATTGCTGCAAAAAGGACCCGCTCTTCTTAGCTAAGTAACAGCTACCTGTTTCTCGGGTAAAATCAACGATAAATATTTAGAAGGACGACTAAACTGTATGGAAACATTTATTTATGGAGGTCATTAAATAATTAGAGTTTCCTTTCTTTCTATTAACAGTGATTAAATGAGCTGACAACTACCTTTTGCTACTCGTAAAAAGGAGAGATGCATTTTTTCTGCACAATTCCTGGAATTTCTTTCACTTTTTCAGTTAATAGTTGCTGTGTTTTGCAGTCACGTCGCACTTGATCCGCGTTTGATCCGCTTGCCACGAAAAAATTCGCGATACCTTCGCAGATCTATTAACAAACTCAAGGACGCGGCAGTAAAACGATTAAAATGACTTACCCAAAATCTCAAAATTGCTTTTTTTTTAGACATCAGGTTTTACCGTAGAGAGAAGATGATGCATTTTCAAACACTTTCCGAACTGACAAACCTTTCCATCACACTAAGGCTTAATACTTCTCGCTAAAAGAGTAAATGAAATTCCATCAAATGCTCTTTGCTTTAATGTGTGTGTATGCGTAACGCATAAAAACGCCTTCTGATGCGCTTAATTTTTCAGCCCAAGTCGGTATATTTATTTGAATAAAATATTTTACAAGAAAAAACAATGTACATTATTTCGTCACTTCAACACTCTTTGTTTCATTGAGTTAAGCGACATTTTCCAATCGATTCATACCAAATTTCAATCCGCTGAGTATAAATAGTTTTCAATTTTGCGTATAGCCGTCAAGTCATGACGTGAGAGACTTTTTTCGTTGCATGCCGTTTCAGTTGTGAGGTCTTCTTCTATGAATTCGAGAATATCGGACAGATTCAAAGCGCCCTTTTCGGTTTCGGGATAAGTGTGACCAGTATGTGCGGCATACTGCTCTGCTGCAGTACTTGTTGCAGCAGGACTTGGGGTGGTTGGCGGGGTCAAGGGAACATCAAGCTCCGCCTGGAAAACCTTCGCTTTAGAAGGTCGCTTGTCAGCCGAGCGCGTCTCCGCACTCGATTCTTCGATGTATTCCAGAACATCCGCCAGATCCAGTTCGTAGTCCGGCGAGGAATGTTGCAATGGCGGCGCTGAAAAGGGCGCCAATAGAGCTTCAAGTTGGGCCTGATATACTGGTGTACCTTCCGGCGATGCGGGGCTATGGAGTCGGCGAATTTGCTCCTGCTGTGGCGATAGCGGCTGCTGGTGGTCCTCTGTTTCCGGGCTTCTTTCTTCTTCCGCTTTCTTACTCCGCCGGCGGCGATTCTGGAACCACACTTTGACTTCATTGCCGTCCAACAGCAAGCGCTGCGAGATGACAATCCGCTGATAAGGAGAAATGAATTTGTTGCGTCGGAACTCCTCTTCGAGCTCCCGCACTTGGTAAGGATTGAAGGTGGTGCGCTTGCGCTTTGTCGCCGCCGCACAGCGGTTGTCAGGCGGCAACTGAAGGCAGCCATTGATGTGTTCAGTGGGCACTGCTGGCTGTAGATCATCTGGAAGTGCCGCCGCCTCTGACCGGCCCGATGAGGGCAGATCATTCAACGGCCTAGCCGCCGAAGTGTGAGAAATCAGGAGATTATTCATTTTACTCCACGCGCGGTTGATGCAAGACTTCAAATGGACTGGGATGTATTCAATCCGGACGCTCGAATCGCTTTTGTGGTGCATTACGTGGACATCAACTGCATTTATAGACTGAGAAGCTTCTATTCAGCTACCTGCGGCTGTTCAAAATTCGGAGTTACCAACAGCGCTATGAGCATTCGACTATAATTAATTACTGGCAATGTAATTATAAGCTTGAAGCCAGCTAATTATGAACGGTTTATGGAATTTTGAAGCGCTTCCGGCAGATGACAAGCATGCGAGAGCAATACTGTCGCTATATGCACATATATAATACTATAACATGTATTTATGGCAGAATTTTGCAATTTAATTACTTTTCTTTAGGTAATAATGCGTCCGTCGTCTCCACGTCGATCCTTTATTATAGAGGATCGTATAAGAGGATTCCAGAAAACGCGGACCATCGACCCAAGTTTATCGTCACAGAGATCTACGAGTATGTAAATGTGTATGTTTGCATATATTAGACGACATGGTTCCTTATGGTTGGTTTGGCTTGTATGGATTTGAGTCGGTCAAGTCGTAATTCCACGTAATTCCACGAATGTTGCAAGCAATAAAATATTGAGGAAGTAAAAAATGTGAGAAAAGCATCCATACATTCGGTGAAGGTTAAGCAAGCAAGGTCTCATCTAATCTATCTACAATATATCAGATCCATCAAACAGTTTTGTCTTGAAACAGACAGTTTTGTCTCCAGTCGCTTGAGCTCAATCATATTCGCCTGTACCATAGAAACTGTCTCGGCGAGCTGACGCGAGACAGCTGTCCGTGCAATCTTCTGGCAATGGAATGGAGAGGAATGAATGGAGGCAATTTGCGATGCGAAGCCAATGATCGCGATCTATGCGTTGCGACACGTAGTCTAGTCGCCAGCTCTGTTCAATGGTGCCAATGTTAGCAGAGGTGCCGAACTGATGCGGCGACGGACGTTTAGAAAGGAGAAGTACAACAAATGATCCTTTCTCTGTGTGGAACCTTATTAGCTGAAAAAAACGAGAAATCGGATATCGGAAGCCCTGCTTTTAGAACTACGCAAGACCCAGATCATTGAGTCTGGTTTCAAAATCGTCGTCAAAAATTCAGCAAAAGGCATAACATAACATCTCATATATTCCGTCAAAATGAATCGAAGGCTCACTAAGAAAGTGTAAGGCGGCGCCTGAGGTCCGCAAGATTTTCGCAAGGTATACTTAGGCCATTTTCTGCGCCTGAATTTAGGTCAACGAATATCATTCTCATAATATATCAAGTTACATTTATTGTCTTTAGGAACTTCTTGAGTTGGTGCAACCAACTATTTTTATGATTGTACTCGTATCTTCAATACTTCAAGACACAAGGTTGAATTATTATATACGTGCCTTCTCATAAGCTTTTGCTTTAAATCGTCCCATAACCCATAATTAACAGGATTTTTAAAATTTTATTTCACAATTCGTTTTATATTGTAGAAAACTACAGCAAAATCTGCAGAACCATTCCGCATATTGAGTCCTTCATGGACTTGAAAAATCGGATGTTATATCGAATATAAGTCACCACCACTATATGTATATAACATACTATATAAGACTACACCATAGTATGTTAGCAGCCTCGCAAATTGTAATCCTAAAAGTTGAATTGCTTTAAGAATATTTTATGATTCGGTTATTGCCAGTGTGTATTGCTTTGTGTTGTTGTGCTCTTCTGAAGAAATACAATATAACCTCATCGAGAAGGGAACGTGTATAGGCTCTAGTAAAATAATTAGGACACGCGTAGATATTGTTTCCAAATAAAAACTCTTCATTTATTTAAAACTTAAAATAATAACTTTTCTTGTAATTTTCAAAATGTCAAATCAAAAGGCATAGAAGCTTATTAGTATCATACATGCTCCCGAAATATTTAAATCATATCATATATGTCACATAAAAATATTATGTTTTTATTTATTGTTTTTGCTGCATACTTAAAAATGTATTTAAAATTTAAAAATGCATTTATTAAAAATGTTATTTAAGCGAAATAAGGCACAAATTTGTCCCCGTATTTTTTTGCATAATCATTTGATCTTTCGATTTCTTACTAATAAATCTAAAATTTAGACAGAATATCTTGCTTTAGACCTATTATTCTCATCTACCCTCTTCTGGAAAAGTCTCCGTTTGTTTGATTAACGGCAGCCAGAGACGTCAGCGGCTCTCCCCAGCTCAGGTTGATGGTGGGTGTGGCGTTCAGCGCTTGCTGCTGACTGGACGTCTGCCATTGCTGTGACGACGACTCCTGCTTCAAGTCGTTGCGAATGGTTTGAAGGATGATATCCAAGTCATTGGGATGACTCGTTGGAGGGCACACACTGCTGCTAGAGCCTTGAAAGACTGATGTACCTTCAAGAAAATTCAGGATTTCTGAGATTTGTCCAGTTGTCGCATCCGAAAGCATCGCGACCGGCGTGGGTGGCGGTGTCAGTAGATTCGTCGAAGGCTGAGGTGCCGGCGGATTGGTCACCGCCGCATATCCTTTGAAGGGATGCATAATAGCTGCCCGGCCGCTTTGCACTTTTGAATAGGAGCAAATCCGCGAGGCCGGCTCCGCCTGTTGTGGTTGCTGAATCGAAGGGTCGGAGTAAGACATCAGACGCTGCACAATTTCAAGCTGCGCCCGGTGTTCCGTCTGCGTCTTCGATCTAGCAGGCCGCTTATCGCCAGCGGACTTTTGCAATTTCTTTTCTTTGGTGCGCCGATTCTGGAACCATATCTTGACGATCCGTTCGGGTAGAGAGAGACGCTCGGCTATTTGAATGCGTTGAGGGCGATGCATGTAAGTATTGCGTCTGTATTCGAGCTCCAATTCAGTAATTTGATAAGTCGTGAAGGCGGTGCGCGATCGTTTCGGTTTGGCCGGCATCTGGTTGTGGGCCTCCGTTGAAGACGACGGACTCGTCTTGGAGGTAAAGCCGGCTGTGTACAGAGAGCAGTCCATGGATGAAAACTGCTGTGGCATCTAAAATAAATAGTAAACCATTGAAAATTCACATGCGATTTCGTTATATATGTAAATATTTATCACTCACAGCCTCCAAAGATTGCGATCCTCTTGCTGGTATATCGTTGGTGTATCCCGAAAAGTAGATGCCGTTCATTGTATATGTTATTTCTGCTCTTCCTGTCGTCCGATGCGGTGTTTTCGCCGTGGCGGTCGGCACACTTCTGTCGTCAAGTTTTCTTCACCAGAAAATCCTCGCCAAAATCGTCCCTTTTCAATTCAGTGCAAGTACTATACTCATAAATTCTTTAATTGTGTCTCCTTCTGCGATTTGCGGACTCGTTTTCACATTTCGACGCAGCCGCTGATCGCGACTGGCACCATCGAAGGTTAAGTAAGACCGTCGCGTTGAGCGAGCCTCCGCCGTTTTTGCATTGATCCTGTTAAGAATTACCAACGTAACCGAACACGAACGCGCCCTAACAAGGCCTCTTTCGGAGAGCGAAGCGACGACGCCGTTCGGCGTCAGTGTTCGGCGAGACGAACAAAGATTCGACAGAGAGGTCGCGTCAGGTTGGCTAGACGCGGACTTCGCCGGTCAGCAGCACCTTCTCAGTAACGGGCACACACATACACACATACATACATACAAGTTACAACACCTGTTGAGTATGTTGAGATTGCCGCGAATGCCATAAAATACCTGACGGACGCAGCAGCAGGCTGGCTGGCAGGCAGAGTCCATCGCCTCGCAAAAGTGACACAGGCTCATGGAATACATCCTCCTTCTTTTTCCCCCTTTCGTAGCGTCAATCAGCGCTGCTGCATGATTTCCATACGTCGCGTCACTTGGTGCGCTGGCAGAGACAGAGAAAGAAAATGTATGAAATCGTTTGAGGAGCCCAAAAAAAGGGGAAATGTCATATGATAAGGTGATGCCGAGTGCATACGACGACGACATCGTTTGTGAACCACCGAACTGAATGCTCAGCGAATCAACCAACCGCCTTGTCAAAACCCTTTCATTTCTTTTTCCATGAAGAACTTGAAACTGTTTTTGGTAAAACCTTAAATTTGGGTTGGTAATTTGATCCTAAGTTTAGAAGATGTTCTAAAATTTGGCCGGATTTAGATTTCTCATTTCCAGCATATAACTTTTTTGATTTTTAAGCCTATCGGAGAGGTTATATGTGGAGTTCAACGCTTCAGTACTTCAAAAGAAAAAATAAGAGAATTTTTGATGCCCAAAGCTCTCCATGTTTCCAAATGTTAAACTTCTTCTTAGCGTTATTCAGTTTAAAATTTACAGGACTACTTAAAGAATTTTAGTCAACAATAGACCAAAGGAGCCACAAAGCAAAAAAGTCGCAGTGCATTACTCCTATAACTATAATATAACATGCCTCTATGAATAGTAAAAATTCTTACCTATTCTTGCGCAAAATATTTAAAATTATTAACACTGCTTAAATAATTAAAAAACTGCATCATACAATAAAATGTTGCTCTAAACCATAAAAAACAGATAAAATCTATATTTTACATCAAATGGAAACTATTTTTTCAATATATGTATGTATATTTATATTAGAGGACTGCATGAGACGTCTCGAAGGCTTGATCCAGACGTCAGGGGTTGCCTCAAATGCTTCTATTGCATTTAAATCAAGCGATGACGTTGGAAAGCGTTGCCGAAAAGATTGCCACATATGCTTCCGATAGTCACTGCTTGATTCAAAATCTAATCGAAGCACTGCATCAAAGCAAAAATTTTGCTAGGTAAGCTTCAATTCATTCAAAACGTCCCAGGCAACCCTGTAATTTATATGCATATAACACTACTATCTATCCCCCCCCCCCCTCTCCAATATATGTGTATTACAAAAATTTGTGTGAGAAAGAAAACAAATCAAAAACCATTGAAAAAATAGCATAGTTCAAAACCCATGAAGTGAAGTGAAAATAATTCACCTGTTCCATGTTCAATGTTCTATTCTTCTTCTTAACAAAAAACATCATAAAAATTCCGTCGGAAATATCGCACCAAAAAAATTTTTTTTTTAATTAAAATTAATAAATCAAAATTTAAAAAATTAAATTAGAAGTTTCAGCCATAGAAAAAATTTAAAAAAAAATTAATATTAAATTAAAATTAAAAAATTAAAATTAAAAAAAGTAAAATTAGAAATCTTACTTTTATTAAGGAAGAAAGATGAAAAAAAAATTAATTTCATTTGTTAATTATTTTATTTATTAAATCTTTTTAATAGTAAAAAATAATTTTACGCTCCATCATAATTTTAAATCATTAATTTTTACAGTGTGAAAATGGAATAAAAATTTGTTCTCTCCATATATTTTGTGTGTTGAGTTTCTTTTATTGCATACAACGAATTCACCACTATTTCGGTTATAGCGTATGTCAGAAACGAAATAGCACGTCACAGCCAAATTTTTGCAAGAATACGAAAGGAGATGGCGCTTGACGTCACACTCGTACACAGTACACACTCGTACATACATACATATGCATAGATATATTTCATCATCGCATTGCCACATAAGCATGACAATTTACACTTTTTAAATTGAATTTCAAACGTTTTGAGAAGTTCTTCTACTTTTGGCTTCTAAGGAACCTCTAAACTTCTAAAAGAAAAATTTTGTATAAAAAATTTCTCAGCTAAGCAGAAAATTCGCTATAGATTTTTAGAAAATATTAATTTTTTGTGACGCTTTAAAGTATAGCACGCTGGTATAAAAGAGTACCATCTATGTTTTTTTTTGCACATATAATAATTGCATAATTTAACGTCAGAATCAAAAATTTTTTTCAAAGTATGATCTCAGAAAATGTCGAACTGCGGTGGACCGCCAAACCTTAATAATAATAATAATAATAATAATAATAATAATAATAATTAATATTACTAATATTACTAATAATATAATATAATAATAATTAATATAATAATTAATATATATATATATACATATAATATATATATATAAAACTATATATATATATATAACTAGTAAATAATACTACTAATTATTATATGTATATATTATTATATTATTATTATATTATTTATATTTATTATTATTAATAATATATTATATTATATTATATTATATTATATTATATTATATTATATTATATTATATTATATTATATTATATTATATTATATGATATTATATTATATTATATTATATTATATTATATTATATTATATTATATTATATTATATTATATTATATTATATTATATTATATTATATTATATTATATTATATTATATTATATTATATTATATTATATTATATTATATTATATTATATTATATTATATTATATTATATTATATTATATTATATTATATTATATTATATTATATTATATTATATTATATTATATTATATTATATTATATTATATTATATTATATTATATTATATTATATTATATTATATTATATTATATTATATTATATTATATTATATTATATTATATTATATTATATTATATTATATTATATTATATTATATTATATTATATTATATTATATTATATTATATTATATTATATTATATTATATTATATTATATTATATTATATTATATTATATTATATTATATTATATTATATTATATTATATTATATTATATTATATTATATTATATTATATTATATTATATTATATTATATTATATTATATTATATTATATTATATTATATTATATTATATTATATTATATTATATTATATTATATTATATTATATTATATTATATTATATTATATTATATTATATTATATTATATTATATTATATTATATTATATTATATTATATTATATTATATTATATTATATTATATTATATTATATTATATTATATTATATTATATTATATTATATTATATTATATTATATTATATTATATTATATTATATTATATTATATTATATTATATTATATTATATTATATTATATTATATTATATTATATTATATTATATTATATTATATTATATTATATTATATTATATTATATTATATTATATTATATTATATTATATTATATTATATTATATTATATTATATTATATTATATTATATTATATTATATTATATTATATTATATTATATTATATTATATTATATTATATTATATTATATTATATTATATTATATTATATTATATTATATTATATTATATTATATTATATTATATTATATTATATTATATTATATTATATTATATTATATTATATTATATTATATTATATTATATTATATTATATTATATTATATTATATTATATTATATTATATTATATTATATTATATTATATTATATTATATTATATTATATTATATTATATTATATTATATTATATTATATTATATTATATTATATTATATTATATTATATTATATTATATTATATTATATTATATTATATTATATTATATTATATTATATTATATTATATTATATTATATTATATTGTATTATATTATATTATATTATATTATATTATATTATATTATATTATATTATATTATATTATATTATATTATATTATATTATATTATATTATATTATATTATATTATATTATATTATATTATATTATATTATATTATATTATATTATATTATATTATTAAATATATATACAATTTTTTTTTTTATTTTTTTAATTTTTTTTTATATTTTTTTTATTTTTTATTTTTTTTTTTTTTTTTTTTGTAGACATAACTATTTATGTGTATGGCACGGAGAGCCGACCTCGCAGCTTTCTTTATACCAATTGTCCAACCACATGCAAACCTCGTCTTCGTGCGAGCGTGGGGCCGTCATTTCCGGCGCTGCCTCCAGAGCAGCAAGCTTGCTTGCTTGCTTGTTTGTCAGGACGGCTGGACTGTAATCGTGGGCTAGCAGGTTCTCCTCACACTGTTTTATCAACCGTAAGAACTGAAATATCGTAGAAAAATTAAACGTGAGTAGGAAGGCTTTCTTCGACGCCGTTGGCTCAGCCCGATGTATGCCAAAAGGTGAAATAAACCTGAAGCAACCACTAAAAAACTAAACTAATGTTACTCTTACTTTTTCCTGGTGACGCTGCGGAATCATCGAATTACCGACAAACTTAGCCAGCCGTGTACACAGCTCAAGGGCATCTGACGGTGATGTTGTCCCAAAGTGGCCTATCAGACTTTGCAGAAACTTCCAGGTGTAGTCGCGGTTCATTGTTCTGTAATCGATTACTCTGGTTGCCCAAAAATGGAAGCAAGTATCTCGCTGTTCTTGGTCGGTCGACATGTTTAGCGTCGCGTTCAACAACTTTTGGTATTGCCAATCGCTCTTCGTAAAGCGCAGAAAGTCCATGTAAGGATGAAAGACCTTCTTGTCCGGCCCGGAGAAGAAGTCCAATACCGCCACGAACTCAGCATCAGCAAGAGTCATCGCTCCATACGCCACTTCAAAGGCTTCAATGCTGCCCGATTGTCCATTCGCATACTCCAGAAGGAGCTGCTTTTTCTCGGCCAGGCAATGTATACTGTAGGCGCACGCAAATCGATCCAACAAGTCTTTCACTCTGTACTCACCCAAACTCAAATTCTCCTGAGAGATGCCGTAGGACCTGGCGGACTGAGGCGTGAACATTGTTTGCAGAAAGCCGTCCAGCGTGTCTTTACAGCTCGTTTTGCGCAAACTAAACGCAAAAGAATGGATGTTTTCCAAGACCTCGATCCAAACGTACGAATCCTGCTCTTTGTTCAAATACTTCAACACTTCCAGAACGATCGTCCGATTGACGGCAGACTCTTGGAAAATGTTTCGTACGAGCGCTTTGCGGGTGCGGTAATGGATGGCCGCGTGATTGCTTTGCAGAGCCTCTACCAAGTTGTTCAGGTTGTGATTATCATACTGGACGGTATAGAATCCAGTGTTGTGTGTGTTGATCACCAACCAGTCCTCGACACCTAGAGTGATGTTAAGGTCGGACAAGTTCAGAGTAACCTCCGCCACTGGCGGCATGAAGTAGTCCGCTGGTCGGTTGTCGAAATTCGGTTGCGCTGAGCTAGCAAAGGTCAAAGGTATCCACCAGAGATCGGTGGATTCTGTATTATAGGATCTTTGCTTTATCAGCACGCTTTTGTTGGCAGCGTTAGGCACAACAGTCACTGCCGGGAAGCTCTCGGCGTGCGACCATGTCTTCATAATTTCGTGCACATTCCGGGGACCGTTGCTGCCTTTGCGGTCGATGGCAAGTTGCAGCTGATGAAAGAGTTGGTCTTCCGTAGCCGACGAAAAGGAGCTGAGAGCAAGAGGAAGCAGCATATATAAGAAAAAAGAATCGAAAAGTGATAAGTTTTAGTAGGAGAAAGATCAAGAAAGATTTTCACAACATGTCACTTACTAAGTCTTAATGTAGTTGGAGAGACCTTCTTGGAAGCTGCGTGGCCCAAAAGCCTGATGGAACATATGCAAAGTGCAACCGGCTGCCAACGAAAGGGAGAGAGCGAAAAATAAATCGTTAGATCGTCAAGAGTTACTGCAGTTAATGGACAGATAGTCTCCAGCAGACCTTTCCAATACGAAGTGGCCCCCACTTTGCCATCTATTTCTTCAGGAGTTTCGACTTCAGCCGATATGGACGATATGGACTGTTCACCTAGCACGTGTCCGCAAATGGCATTCTCAAACTCGTCCACTGATCTGAATTCGGGATACAACTGCAAATACATTGCCGTTATCGAGGTACAAGCGATCAGCTCCACACTCACCCAATCGGTCACCACGTACGCGTAGTAGGCGGCGAAGCCTTCGGACAGCCACAACTGGCTCCACCAGGCAGGCGTCACCAAATTGCCGAACCATTGATGCACCAACTCGTGGTTCTGCGAGTAAATCTGTCGGTGGTGTGTCTCCACATCGGTCTTCAAGTCACTCAGAAACGTTTCCTTGTTGTAAATAATGAGTCCCCAATTTTCCATTGCTAATGTCGGCGTTTGTGGCAGGAGGAAGTGATCCAATTTGGGCAGGCTGTAGGGTACATCGAAGTGCGATGCTATTTCGCGCAGAGCTTTAACTGCATTCCTCAAAGCCGACTGCCCGCGCTCAGTCGAGTTAGGCGGGAAGAATGCGCTCTGACTAATGCCGTCCGCCACCAGCGTCGTAAATTCGTAATTGGTCACCGCAAACGCCAGTATGTAGGTGCTTATTGGTGGCGACTTCATAAAGGCGGTGGTCACCATGTCGTCTTCGCCACCTCTGCGAGGGCGAAAGGAGGAGGCGGGTGAGGAGGGACAGTTAGAATAGTTAGGACGAGGCGTTACTCACCTAGATTCGTTCCTCGACAGTGCGGGCATATTCGCTAAGGCTGTGAAATTCGCGCCGTGGGTGATGCTCAGTGTGAAATTTGCCTTGTGGGCGGGCTCATCGAAGCACGGGAATACGGTGCGCGCATGTAGCAAACCCATCTGCGTAGTTGCTCCGTAGATGCTTAAGAATGGAGTTACCTCAGTACGTTTTGAATACTCGGCCCAAGTGTTACTGTACTACTCACAGCGTTCGGTCACCTTCGTTCGAATCGGCAATAATGTGAAAGCCAACTTCGCCCTCCTTGATTTCTCCCCGGTAAAGAATTTGAAGACGGAGCAAAGTGCCGCTCTTGAAAACGTCATAGCTACTATCCTCGCAGCTCGTTACGTTCTGGGGACCTTCCACGACAACTAAGTCGTCAACGGTGTAATAAGTGAAATTCTCTAGCTTCACATCGCTGGTGAGGTCCCACAATACCACTTGCTGGAGCGTCAAGTTTTGGGAATGCAGCACCAGCTCTGCGGTATCCTGCTGGACCATCAACTCAATGCTTACGGTTCCTGCAAAGTCACGGATTCCACGATGGATCCATGTGGTAAGATGGAGATGGTATTGTAGGGGATAGGTCGTAATTGGCAGACGCCACGGCCTTATCCTCGGTCCATCAGCTTGCTCCATACTACTCGTGACTACCGCTTGCGGATCATCCTGCGCCCGAACAGCCAGGAGCAGTAAGGCCTGAACTATTAGGCAGCGAGAAAAATCGGCCAAAGAAAACTTTAGACATTCCATAATGTTGGACTAAACTGTACTAAAGCTTCGACATGATACCGCGCTCTTTATACGATACATTACATATACAAAGATATTAAATAAAACTTTCCGAAATTATATAATTTATACATACGTCATAAAGTCATAAAGCATGCAAATAATTTCGAAAAATACTTGTACGTTCCATAAAACATCATATAAAAAATATACATACGAGTATACTTTTTGTGTTATCGCATACTATCGTGATAAGATTTATGACTTCCATGAAAGCACCGTTTTCGCTAATTAATTTCTAACTATGGCATAACAAAATAACACAGAATAGTTATTCTAACTTGGGCCAATTAATTAAAGAATTTCACAAAAATTATCAGTGAACGTGCTCAGCGATTAGGACGAGAATACCGAGAAATATGGCTAATAAATTATTTCTTTATTTAAGCACAGAAATTGTTTAATTTTAAAATGTAGAAAAAAGTAGGGTTAAAATTCTCGCATGCGTTTTAAGGGTTTCATTTGCGATGCCAGAGCAGTTCATGTAAGCCACATTCGTATCTCAGCCTGACCGATTAGCCCCGTTTTCCATATCGAAAGTTAAAGAAGAATAATGATGAATTACGTTCGGTGCGGGCCCAGACGTCAAATGTCGCTGTGGCGTCATGAATTGCCAAATGTAAACCCACATCCATGATCCTCTGGATCATCTCTTCCATCTGTTCACTGTCCCATTTATCTAAACCATATTCCCAAGTGTCAAATCAGATAAATCGGTGTCATCACATCATAAAGTCATTTTGACATATTGAAAGATGTACCACCCTGCCTGCCTCCCTCCCTCCCAGCAATGCGTGCTGCAAACATACGCCACGTACCAAAAAATGTAAGCAGAGTGGCCTCGGAAAAAGGACTTGGAAGGGCTAGATGCGGCAACACATGTGAAGACGCGAATTTTTCAATATTGAAATACGAGTGTGTGTGTGTGTATACTTTTTATTGTATCATAGTAAACAAAATAGCATCAAGCAAGGAATAGAAAAAATTCCGCATCAAGCACATGCTCATTACTAGAAATAGCTTAAAGCAGACTATACACTCTGGCCTGTGCTGGCAGAGAGAGGAAGGCGGCGGAAGAAGGAGGAAGCGGGAGAAAGAAGAAGTTTAGAGCAGAGCTTCGTTTTTTATAAGACTCGCAATCCAGATGACGCTCAAATCGTAATGCGTCTAGTTCGGTTCTGCTTTTACTCGATTTTGGTTACTTTAAACAGAAAAAGAAATATCTCCGAAATGTTGAAGATTTTGTTCTTCTTATTTTATGTTATTTAACAGGGGCGGTAATCGGGGTCGAACTAAGTCGAACTATTTCATCCCACATTAGAAAATGGCCGGTTCAAAGAGTACAGGTAGGGTTGATAGTACGGTTATCCAAAAGTACCTATAGGATGTCAAATTAGCATATCTGCCCAACACTATATTTGTTTCTCGCCACTTTCCTTTAATTCGAACCTACAATAACGGACAATTATAATAAAGTCATAAATGATGGAATAGTGTGTTAAATTGATTTTGAAATTCAGTGTTCAAGTAAAAAATACTTACCTTACTACGTGATTTTTTCGGCATAATCGTTCATCGCAGCAAACAATTAGAAATTGGGTTCAAAATTTGGTGAAAACCGAAGTCTGGCAGATCAAAAACCTTGCGTTCGAATGAAACCATTGCTGCTGTTCGTGAAAGTGTTGCTAAGATGACTCAGACTTGACTTCGTTCTCAAGAATTGTAGTACATATTTCAAGAATTTAAGAATTGACGATTTCTTTTTTTTAAAATTTATTTAAGATTTAACACCTGATTAATCGGAACCGGAAGCAAGCGCAACATGTAGGTTAAGGAATAAGACATCCCCGAAAAGTGTTCCATTTAGCGAAGTATCAGCCGAAATAAGTTCCACGCACAGTGGAATTTGTTGCTCGTGCTCCTTCAATAATATGAACATCCAATCAGACAAAGACACACAGACGGACTGTCATTCGGAGCGGAATGAAGTGAAGAAGATTGATTGCCACCATAAATTCGTTCGATAGAGTACGCCTGGCAACTACATGCATACATACATACATACATATACTGTTAGTAAACGAGAGCGGATGAAGGGAGCTCCTGTCTATTCATTGTTGATGTTGTTGTTGTTCCTTGAAGTTTTGCGGTTTAAATGTTAGAAAGTAATGCTGAAATACGTTGCGCTCTCAGGGGGCAAGGGCACCAGCCCCGCCTATTCTTACCATCCTCTACGCTACTGCCTTCAACGCAAATCCACCTTCTTTCTCTTTCTACGCTCATTAGGTTTGAATATTAAATAAATTGAGAGCGCAGTGAATGTAAAGAACTTTTTAAATTAATTCTCAACGTAAACAGAGTAAAAACGGTTAAAAGAGAAAAGCTTCCTCCGTTTTTTGGCTTTTTGACATTGTGATCACGTTTTAACGTTCTGACAAGGGCATCCTGCCATCGACATGAACCTTGCAACACCTTGTGGTTACTTGTTTGTTCCTTCATTCCGCAATACTGCACCGACATTCGTTCGTATATAAAGTAACAACAGTTCAGTATGTATAACATTTTTTGCTTATAAGATTCATATTTACGATGTGTGTATGTACATATGTACGACGTATGAAACTGAGAAAAAGGTACTGAGAAAGGTACAGCCAGCCTCGTTCGGAGGCGCCGATTGCGTTAGAAACTATTCTTTCTTGAGCTACTTGGGGCGGCTCACAGCCCCATCAGGCACCATGACAATGTTGTCGATGATGACGGTGGGGTAAGTCTGCAGTTCGTGCGGCTCTTCGACGCACCTGTTGCTGATACATTTCAAGTCATGAATGTGTATTTGTGCCTCCCTTTTTTTCATTATATTCTTTTATTCTTTTTTTTTTTTAAACCTTGTAGTAAAAAACACATTTCAAAACGAACACCGAACGTCGAACGACGTGTGACAACATTTTTATATTTTATATCTTTGATTGCAGCGAGACCAGACACAGACAGAGTCGCAGATTTTATTACTTTTTATGTTTTTTCTTTACGTTTTTTATGTTCTTTAGGTTTTTTCTTATCTTCAGAAAAAATACGAAGGTTTTGAGGCAACTCTTAAAACTTTAAGCAACTCTAAAGCAAGGTAAGCAACTCTTTTTAACAACAATATAGACGGGACCACCTTCAATTGAGCTCTGCATAATCAGTGAGAAGCCAGCCAGTATCATAGGCTTGATTTTACAAATGCTAAGGCAAAATTCTGTCGTTCAGTGGCGGCGAGTAGTGGCGCGGACGAGCGAGATTTTTCCAGATTATGGTGATCTGCTTCTCCGTTCTTCGTCTCGCTACGGTTCTTTTCTCGTCTGAAAAAGTTTGACTCTGATCTGATCTGATTTTCGAATCACGACTCGAAGGAAAATCGGCGAGATTTCGCGAGATTTTTAGTAAAAATCGCTCTCGATTCTTGTCTCGAAATGCACGATTAAGATTTCGCTGTGTTATATTAACTGAAGGAAACTGTCACAGACGTGTCTCTCTTTTATTTATATTTAGTAAGAACAAATCTCTCTGTTGTCCGTTTCTGTTAACTAAATTCTCTATTTCTGTTAAGTTTTTATTCAAAAAAATGTATTTGTCGCTGTTATTAACAGAACTTTCCTGGCACATTTTTATTACTTACAAACTTTCAATGTTAAATTTCAATGTTAAACCTATTATATATCTTGTTATTAACAGAATTAAATCTGTTAAATCTGTTAGCATACATTGCCGTTATGTTAACGTTACGTTTCATTATTTATCGCACTCGCATATAATATCATGATAACACACCGTATACGATACATATCTATTTGTTTAAAAATATGACAACCTTATTCTTAGTCTGCAGATTGACGAACTTCTGGAAACATGAACAAAACGATACATATAAGGCTTCATGTAAATTACGCAAACTAACTGAAATTAGAAAAATAGTTGTTGATGATGATTCCTCTCTCGGCAGGATAAACCCACTCCAGCCCACTCGAAGTGCAGTCCAGCAACTTGCGCTCAGTATCTGAGGATTTGTATGATTTTCCTGGACATCCAATGAAAAATGTTATTCGCAAGCAAAAAGTATTTCGTAGTTGCAGTGAGACAGACATACGAGTATAGGAAAATTGTCTCTCTCTCTCTCTATGCTTAGAGCATCATGATAAAACGGAAAAACAAAAAAAAAAAAAAAAACAACAGCAATAAAGTAAAGGTGCTCTTGCCTGGATCAATTATGGCCTATAAAATGTAATGACGCCTAATAATAGAGTAACCAACAATGGGCGAGCAAGACCCGTTTGGATGGCCTTTAATGTCGCCCAACTCTGGCGATGCGCATGGTTTACGGCAGGGGCGTCGGCTGGGATGGGATGAAAGTCGGAACGCCTGACAAGGCCTGAGTTTCAAGGGCGGCATTTGCCGAAGTCAAGTACTTTTGAAAATATTGTTTATATCGACTAATTAAATACAAATGTTATCCAGAATGTTCTCCAGAATATATTTTTAGGAATATGTTTACAAACTCCTTCTTAATTTGTGTATATTATTTCTTCTAATAAAGTATATACTTGCAGATTTCTATTTAATAAAACCCATCAATCAATGATTATTACTCTTAGCGCCTCCAAAATCCATCTTTGTTTTTTTCGATCCGACTTTTTCTCTCTCTATACATATATTGTATACCAAACGCATTGTGCTTTCTAATTTACATATAATATAATTTTTCAAAATTTTCGAAAGGCCCTCCCCCAGGCGCCAAGAGAGCCCCGGCTACGCCCCTTCACAGATGTCAGTCGGTGCGTATACATAAATGTACAATGTACTCGTGTGCAGATGGCAAGGAGTGCGCATATGGGCCGCGGTATTTATTTGCTTTTGCTTTGCAGGCGTTCTCGATTCGGTTGACCGGACAGAAATTAAGTGCCTTCCTGCCGCAGCACCAATCAGCCGCGACGCAAGCGACGAATAAACAATTACACGGCTCGGCTTCGGTCCGAACTGGTTTTTGCACCATCCAAACCGTCCACCATCCTTTCACAAGTCTTTGGAATGGCGACTGCTGACTGCCGACCGCCCCAGAAGGCTTGCAATGGATCGAGCGGCTGATGGTCGCCGGTTGGTTACAAATGCTTCTGAGGCAACGTAATTGCTGAAAAACTGTGCCCGCAAAAAGAAGGGAAAGGAGAACGATCTAGAAGCTATTAGCTATCTCCGATTCCATTTAAACTCTGCTCTTCGTCCCGTTTGAGTGTAGCTGACTTGATCTCAGGCGCGTTCAAGTGATCGTTGTTTTTCTTCGACATTCTCACTATAATCGCCAGAAAAAGTTAGGATTATAAATAATTTAAATAAATCTCGAATAAAAGCATATTAGTGCAAATTTGTAAGAAATTAATCAACCGTCATTAATTTAAATAATACAAAGAGATTACAAAAATACCAAAAATATTGTATTTTTCAATTAAAGAATTATAATAGATTGGCAAAAATGAATTCCGCTAAGAGTGGCCGACGTCGGTCATGTTTTCTCTTGTCAACGAAACGGTGCAGAACGGTTCTTAATGCTGACCAACTTAGCAAACATTACAAAATTCTGAAGCTCGGTAGCCTGACATTAAGTGCACATTTCTTGAGTCGTTTCTGTACAAATTCACTCGAATTCCCTTCATTTCGGATTCCTTCGCAGGTCCGTCGACACAAGTCGGACAGGATGCTACTCCCCTCCCAACTTCTAATGGCCATTTGTGGTCTGTGGTTGGCCTTCTTTCAACTTTAGGAATCCGGCAGACTTCAGAAATAGGACACCTTTTCCGGCTGGTCGTGTCGCTAGTTCAAACATGTCGCCACGAGGGCCAGCTCATACGCACACACACACACACACACACACACATACGCACAGCCCATTCCATTTCGGTACATTCTTAAACCTCTAACGGGTCCATCTTAAAAATTTCGACCATCTTTGCCGCATGCGACACCGAAAAACGTTTGATTTATTGTCGTTTAACCGCAGATACTTAGTAGATGCGGCGGCGTTGTTGTTGTTATTGTTGTTACCCTTAGCATTGTTGCTTTTTTTTCGTACCCTTTGCTTCCACTTCCGCTAGCGGCATATTTTTGTCCCCAGAGGAATCACTTGAGGAGCTGCATACGAGCTGCGGATGTTGATTGTCCTTCCCATGGGCCGTACTAAGCGCAGAAGGGGTAGTGCTGTGTTTCCTCCTCCTCCTCCTCCTCCTTCTCCTTCTCCCCAACGACACTCCTCAACCGAGTATTCCATTACTTTAGTATTTCAGCATATGGATGTATTGTATTTTTGTCGACTTCACTTTGTTGGCCACAGAATGTGTGTGAAGGGTCCTTTACTCCGTCGGTTTGGGAATGTTCGGCGCTGGCGGACGCACGCAGCATAATGAATATAGATGTGATTTTGGTTTGAAGGGTGTGTTTATGGTTATTTAATGCGTTTGTCCGTTTTATCGCCGAAGGAAGCTAATCAAATCGTCAGCAGTTAATCGAGCCAATTCTCCGGCCGCGGAGAACCAACACATTTCTCGCCTCACGCTCAATTTAAAAGAAATCCACTTGCGAGTACTTGACGGCAGCGCGAGAGGTTAATAATTTAAGAAAACAACGTAAAGGCAGGCGTTCTAGTGGTCAGTTTGTATCTTGATTAGGTTTTTGACTCTTCTCTAAAGAGGGCGTAAATCCCTCAAGGGGGAGGAGGTATTTGGTCCTTGGGAGGAGTCCAAAGTCATTTCAGTTGTCAGAAAAATTTTGTCTTATTAAAAGTAATAAATGGAAAAATTAGTGACAAAGAGAGAAAGTGATGAATATTTTCAGAAATTCATGAAGTTTTCCTTTCTATTGCTTCTTGCAACAGGGCCCCGGAGCCTTGGACCACCCCCTAAATACGCCACTGGGTCAAAATACTTCAACAAGACGAAAAATTTTAATCAGAAAAACTTCATTGTCCTTCCGAAAGCGTCTTTGAAGGTTTTGGATGCACTAAATCTGGATTTTTTAGAAAGCAACATTTCTTAGAAAACAAGAAAGAAGAGCAATGGATTTTAAAAGGGTCTGGTGGGGGTGGGGGTCGCTTTTGTGGTGCAAAATATTCTAAATAGTTGATGAACATTTTCATTTTAGCGGATAAATAATTTTATGTACACCGAAATTTTTCTGCTAAAGGACATTTTTCGGAAAGAGGTTTTTGCAAGTATGTCAGTTTGTAAAGGATTGAGTTCTTAGTTTGATATGAATCGGTTAAATATAATGAAATCAAGAATGCTAGTCTTTGAAATTGTTCGATTTGATTCAGTCGGCTAATTTTTATTCCTCATGAAAAGATTTCATTAAAAGCCAAAAGCCACAAGACCACAATCGGAACTAATACCGCCTCCGGAAACAAAGAAAAACAACAAACCTACAGTCGGTCTTTAGGAAAAACCGCTCTTTTATTTATTGATTCTCTTTGATTGTTTTTGTATTGCTTAAATGAATCCATTCCAGGAAGTTCTTGTCGCAAATAAGACATTTCTTGCTAAGAGCTCTTCAGCGAAGACGATGCTCCTTTCAAAAAAAGACGCGCCGTGGCAATCGTGGATCGTCTCCCAATAAATTGCAACTGTGCGAGTGTACCGAATGAATTTAATTCACTCCGCGATGGCTAAATGGTTTCGTGTTAATTAAATTAAATATTCAGCTCGAATGGCGACCGCAGCATTTCTCACGCACCGCGTAAGAAATACGAGCTCGCGCGACAAAACCGCGCGCACGCCAGGACTTCTAATTAGATGCCACGACGCGGCGTCTATAATTTCAACACAGTTAATCGTCGCGCGGCTCGCAGGACGCGTATCGTTTAAATTGAAAACGGTGGCAAGTGCGGCTCTTCGGTTACGTCTTTGCAGAGTCGACCGCAAAGCACAGCGAAAGGCCTTCACAACAAATGGTATTGCCTTTCTATTAGCTTAAGGGGGAGATAGGGCGGTTAGCGGGAGACTAAGTGGACGAATTGAGGTTAGAGATGAACAGATTGAGGCCAGATTTGGCGAAATTCAGAACAGTCCACGCTGGTGGAAAGGATTTTTCGAGTGCTCATCGTAAAGTTTCCAAATAAAATTATAGCTGCAGGCTGCTCTGTGCGCCTGTAGAGTTCAGCCAGTTACGAACTCAATTCAAACTGGGCTGATACACTGTTAACTTGGCTTAATTAACGAACCGCATTTGCGAAGTACATTTAAAATCGGAAAGAGAACCGTTTCAGTGGGATAAAAACTTGATGAAAACGGTCTTGGGGGTCATATGCTTTTACGACAGGAGTAGCCCAATTTGGAAAGCAATTTTTAGAGGACTGCAGAAAACTTATTTAACAGAAGATAAAGACGAGAAGACAATACCTAAGAATACATATAATTATGATAGATTTGACAGATTTCTAGAGGCTCTGAAATACTTCCGAACATTTTCCTTTCAATCAAATTCAAAAGGATTTCATTTAGGAGAAAAGAATGTTAAGTTTTAGGGAGATTACTTTATGACTGCTCGGCTACCACGCCCAGTATATATGTAGACTTTAAACTAACAAAAATGGGGTACAGTTTGTGGTTGCTGTTTGAAATTTTCGACAACTTCTTTCCTTGCTCGGTGCTTTCGGTCATTATATGTCTTAAATAATAAATTAAATACTAAATAATAATACCTTATTTATGAGTCTTAGATTTGGGTCGGTGTAAACGGCCCTCAGAAAGTGGATGGGTCCTTTGTTCTGCATAAAGTAAAATATCGTGTAGGATTAAAAGTTTTTTAAAGTTATCAAAAAAATTCGAGGAAGCTACAAAATCCCAGAGAATAAGTTTTTCTATTCCTTTGAGCTTCCTTCCGCCTTCTTTCTTCAGCTCTACTTGACAAAATGTGTCAATTTATTATTTTCTGCAACTAAAGAAATTTGGCCATATTTAGCGTTGCTGCTTGTTGTTGTTGTTGCTATTATTGTAATCGAACTTAAAACTAAAAACAAAACCTGAAAAAACAAAAAAGTTTACGAAATGCATTTCAAAGTAATAAAAAATTATTGGAGACTTCCGTCGTCAGAGCGGAAGACAAAACAAACGGTATACCGTAAGGGGCAGCCGCCACTCCACAGTGAGTGGGAGGAAAGATACACTACCCAGATTGACAACGTCGTGACTGACTGACTGACCGGACGAATAAATAAACGCACAGGCAGACAGACGAAACAGGAGCAAAGCCAAATTATGTGAACGCACAGAAACGAAATGCAAAAATATAGAAGCCAAGCAGCAGCAACGCCAGCAACGCCAGCAACGCCAGCGACGACAGCACTCAAGCGAACGAAGAGGAATGGAAGAAGTTATCTCAAAAACATTCCGGCACAGTTTGTAGAAGCAACATGTTCTGCAGAGGCGCAGCACAGCGCCGCAAAGCTACAAAGCGACGACAAGTCATCGCAGGCCAGACGCGCCGGGCCAATGGCAGCTGTGGAGACCTGCAGCGGCCGCTGTAGTAGTGCCTCCGAGCAGGTCGGCGACCAAGCTCCACCCCTGCGCTGAGCAGCGGCCAGCGCTCGAAGCAGCCATCATTGTGCGCAAGTGCGAGACGCGGACGGACGTCCCTGGGTCGGAAGGCATTTTGATGGATGGCAACGAAAGCCACACCCCGCTGACAACAACAGCAAGAACACCCAAAGTGGCAAGTCGT
This sequence comes from Conops quadrifasciatus, assembly GCA_949752815.1. Classification (NCBI taxonomy): domain Eukaryota; kingdom Metazoa; phylum Arthropoda; class Insecta; order Diptera; family Conopidae; genus Conops; species Conops quadrifasciatus. The sequence goes on along the minus strand of OX457078.1, from coordinate 31,508,744 downwards.
TTTTGTTGTTGTTGTTGTTGTTGTTGTTGTTCGTCTGGTGCTGGCGCTGGTGCTGTTTGTTTTGTGGCGGTTCTCTGGAGAGGCCTAACAATTCGCAGCTTTTCGTTGACGTTGTTCAGTGCGTTCGGCGCGATTGGATGCGGCAGATGTGTGTGTCCTTGAGATGTTTACATCGTGTGCGCGTTGAGTAGAAGAAAGAAAAAATAAAACAAAACAAGAACCGAAAAGTGGTGAATTACAAAAAAAAATACATACAATATCAAAATCGTATGATAATTGAAAACATGCCAGAAATTATGCGAAAACAAATTGAGTAACATTTTTTTTTTGTTTTTTTTTTAAAAAGGCACAACAAATCGAGCTGGAAAATTGCAGCGTAAATACAGTTCATACAGTTCGAAATAAGGAAAAAGTTTTGAAAACGAAACTCTATAAGCGCAAAATATTTATTTAAAGTAAGATTTACGTTTAGGTAACTTTTTTCAAGGAGTTAAAAAAAATTACGCAAATCTTGAGAAAATTGCAAAATTATGTAAAATAGATTTTTTCAGTGCTGCGCTGTAATGTTTTAGCAGTTCTAAAAAAATTGCGTGCTTTTTTTAAATGCATTTAGAGCGCTTTAGTTTTTTGTTTTGTTTACGTAAAAATCAGCAAAAACTTCCGCCAAAAAAAGAGCAAGACATTGGCAACAAGCGAAGAATAAATTTATTATTGCAATAATATCGACTAATACGATTTATTACAACAATTGCCGTTGAAGTCTTGTCCTTAAAACAGACTTTTGGGATACCAGGTTTCCAATGCAAAATGTTAAAATAGATAGAGACCTATATCCATACATAGAAAATATATAGGTAGAAAATTTGCAAGATTGCAAGAAACCCGAAAAAAATTTTTTTAAAAATGTTTTTTACAATTATTTTTCTTTGCTTTTAATTTTTTATATTTATTATTATAAATATTTTATTATATTATTTATATTTATATTAAATAAATAATTATGTATATTTATTGTAAAAAAGATTTTTTTTGTAAATTTATTTCGGGTTTCTTGCAAACTTGCAAATTCTTGCGCAACGACTATCATTTAATATAAATTATTTATATTAAATTTTTATAAATTCTTATACATATATTTATTATTTTTATATATTTTATTATAAATTTTTATTATTACATATTTGTATTTTATTATATATTTTTGTATTAATTGTACTTATATTTATATATGTATTATTTATATTATATTACATTATTGTAAGCATCCAAATTATTTAAATTATAAAAAAGCTACAAGTTTTTTCTTTTCTTCAAAACTTTTTCTTGTTTTTTTTCTCCGTAATATTGCATTTTACGAACTATGTACATATGTACATATGTATATGTATTACTATGTATTTTCTCTAGTATAGAATGATTTCTTTGTCTCTATTGCGCTCTCTTTCTCATAGTTTACTGAATTTTCATTAAAAATTTAGAAAATGGACTTTGCTGCTCTGTTATTTTATTGCCATTGAAAAACTCATTACAAAAACACAATGAAAATATGCAACAAAAATAAAAAAGGAAGAAAAATGATCGCAGTGTTGCATTCTCTAAAAACTGCCTTGAAAACGTGGTAACTGCCCTTGGGTTAAAACGAGTTGTTGCAGTCAGTCACAGCCGTAGTAAAGTCACAAAGCAAAAGAGTGAACGAGACAGATAGAGAGTATGAGCAACAGTTCAATTCTATTGAATGCAGCCGCCAAGAGTATGCGAGAGCAAGTGTTGTTATTCGTTGAACTTGTTGTTGTCAAAACTCTGCTAGTAGTGATCATCGGTTGTGTCGCGTGTGACGAATGCATTCGTTCTTTACCATTTTGAAATCAACTCCGAAAACGAAAAAGTCTCCACAAACAACAGCAACCACTTTCAAAGACGAAATCGTTGGCGTTGTTGAGGCCCGAAATGAGTGGAGAGGCAGAGGCATTGATAGCAGCGGCCGTCTTTGTTGTTGTGGCTGCGCGTTGTTATGGATGCCATTGGGGGACTGCGCCATTTGGTATCGTCCCGCCTGAGTGAGCACAACGCCATTTGAGCCGCGGCATCGGTTGTTCGCGTCGTTCGTAACGAAACAAGCGTTCGTGTGTTTTGCCGTCGTTGCCAGGCAGCAGGCATCAGTCATTGAAAAATAAAAACAATTATTGTAAATAAATTGTGTGTTAGTGCGAAAGTGTGAAGAACTGACCCTTCAAAAAGTGAAAAATAATAAAATTCCAAATCATTATTATATAAAAGGAATATTTTACTATGTAGACATAACATATGTATAAAGTGATAAATCGCAAAGCAATTATGTATAAACGTGAGCACGTGAGCTTTGGCATTTTATAACCACCGTGGAACGCCTAAAACAATATACTGGGCGGAGAGATCCTTTTCCAAGGCGCTAATAATTTGTGGATAACCGAAGCAGCAGCGAACTGATCGGAAGAGCGGATTTCCACGTTTGGCAAAATACTACTTCTGCAGCTCTTACTTTTGCGGTGCCAGAGACAACAACCGCATCCGGGTATGTTTCAACACAACTTTCAATTAAAAAAAAAATGGTTTTGGCGGCTTAGAACCCTTCCAAACTCTAGCTTTGGGGACAAATTTAAATAAAAATAAGTAAAATAGCGTTTTAACCTCGCCTGGTGAAAAGGCTTTAAACTGACTTTAGTGTGCAACCGCCCGACTCTGATTAAGCAAAGAAATAGTCACCATTTGTCACCAATAGTCACCAATTCACCACGCCTTCTTCAATGCATACAAATGTATATAGATAGTAGGCGGTTCTAGAGTTTTTACCGCCTTAAGTAACGCTTAAAGTAACGTAATACTCTCTGAACTTTTCTAAATGATAAAACTTTAGTAAATCGAGCTCTAAATTTCAATTACAAAGTATTATCTCTCTCTAAAGATACTATATTAAACTATATTTATTAACCCAAGTAATATTTAGAATTTTGGGTCAAATGGGAGCCATAATTGAGCCATTCCGTAATCCCGTTACCATGGCCTCATGCTTGAGCATCAGATAGTTTGAGAACAGTTTTTGCAAGTCTTGGGTGCAATTTCGGTATTGAAGCAATTTCTTGAATTGAGTAATTTGGTACACTTCAACTTCGAATCTATTAAAAGTATGCACATTTTGAGATGAACTGTTGTAAATAATTTGAAACTGATTCTTTGTGATTCTTGAAACACAATAAATTACGATCATAGTAACGGGAAACCTGTCTCAACCTCAACCTCAACCTCAATATTTTGTATTATAAAGTGCACGAGGAGGCAGATCATACTCATTTTTTTGTGCGCTGACTTGTCCTCAAACGGTAAATCCTGCAATAAAATGGCGCCGTTAGATCTGCTGATTTCAACTATTAATATTTACCATAAAAAGAAGGCGTGCCACTGATTCGATTCTCCCCATTTTCCGCGGCAAAAAGCGCCAAAAAATTATCAAATAAGTTTTCCATCCTCTTATGATGGATACTCCGGAAGCCGCCAAAGGATTGAAGTATTTTCAACCTCTCTGCTGCAGTAATCTCAAAAAAAAAGCCCCGACGAAACTTGAGTAAAGAATATTGTTGCGTAAATAATCACAGTCAATGAGCTCGCTCGGCGTAAATAATCGTAAGAGACACTAAACACTGATGATTAATGTTTCGAAAGCCAAGAAGTATCATGAATAGCAATTGAATTCATCTCACATCGTCTTGAATTCTCGAAGGTCTCTTAAATGCTTCCATCCCAACCGGTCCAGCCAAACGAAAAAAAACGCCCGAAAAGTCCGAGATCATTAAGATCACGTAACCTTTGTCGTAACCAAAAATTGAACCTACTTAAGCACCGACAGTTTCCGTCATAATTATTGTGATTTCTTAATTTTCAGTTGCTGCGACGGTCGTGAGGTGAGAGCTACCGAATTGAGTTCGGGCTGTGTTGAGAGGCATCCGGATTGGTTCGGCTTGAGTGGCACCGCACGCCGGCGACTGTCGCTCTACAGCCACGCAGCCGAATGCAGGAGGTGTGCACCTCTCTGGAGCCCCCCAACAGGGGCGGACCGCAGATCAAATCCGAATCGTCAATGCATCCGTTGGAGCAGATACAGGCGAGTCCCGCGGTGATACCTGTGGCGCCACAGCAGCCGCCGCCGCCACCACCACCACCGCCGCCACCGCCACCGCCACTGTCGCTGCCACTGCCCCCCACCAGCGGCATGCTCGCCAGCAACAACAACAACAACAACAACAACAAGCTGGTACCACACTGTGATAAGCGCGTAACGGTCCCGGTTGGCGCCAACGCGAATGCGAATGTGAACGTCGCTGACACCGCTTACTGGATGAGCGCGTCCGAGGGGGGCTTCATCAACTCCCAGCCTTCGATGGCCGAGTTTCTCAGCCATCTGAGCCCAGACAGTCCCCACAAAATGGGCGGCGGATATCCGCCAACGCCGGACGGCATGGACTCGGTGCCCGAGTATCCGTGGATGAAGGAGAAGAAGACGTCGCGCAAGGGCCACAACAACAACAACAACAGCAACAATCAAGGTGAGTGCATAGATTAATCGATACAATTAAATTTTGAGAGTCCACAAAAAACAACGAAAATCGTTCATTAATCAAGAAATCAGAGCGGCGGTCTGTTAAGCGCCCGGGCGGAATCAAGAACCGTTCAGGCGAAGAGGACGCTGGTGTTATCGTCTTGTAGTTCGCCACTTTCCAAGCCCCTTCAGGGCTTCAGCCCCGCCGCTACCACACGCAATTGAAGTTCTGTGGCATCGTTGTTTCGCCGGCACAGAATACCTTCCAGTCCGTGGCTTTGTGTGAGCCACCACTGAGTGGCGACAGCGGCAGGTCTTTTGAACCCGCTGCCGAGTCGCCGCATCCGCCCGGCTGCGGCGAAGATCTGTTATTTGCCATCATTTGTAAAAATGGTTGGTCGAGATGGTTGGGCCGCAGCCGACAGCCGACAGCCGACAGCCGGAGATGGTGATGGAAAGACGTCGATCACCTGATCCGATCCCGTCGCGTCGCGTCGCGTCGTCGAGGTGCGCAGGCATTGAAAGTGCGGCCGTCACGAACAGCCCGAACGCTCGGGCAACCAGCGGCTCCCTCCAATGCAAGCCGCCATAAATTAGGCGTCAAGGTTCTGCGGGACCGTTCGAAAATTTCCACCGGTTTCTTGAATGGGAGCGACTGGCCCCGTCTGCCCGCAGGCGTGAGCACGACGAACTGGCACAATAACAGCAGAGTAACAGCAACAGCGCAACAGCAACGATCAACCGTCAGTGCCATGCAACCTGTTATTTGAGTTCATTTGTCAAAATAGTTTTTTCTCCACCGCTCTTCTCTTCTCTTCTTCCTCTCCTTCACAGTATGGGCCTCATACCATCTCCTACCATCCAGCTGTGTCCTTCAGGACCGCCAGTTGACGGGCTGACTGATGGACTGATCGCAGGAAGTTTCCAGTTATTTGTACTGAACGATTGCTAGCGGAGGTCTTGCATCCGCGTTCGTCAGCTACTCGACGCGACGGTCAGTTGTCGATTTGTCTGTGTCTTTTCGCAGGCAGTGTCTTTTCTCATGCAGTCCACTCTGCATGTCCTCAGGAAGTCTGGAAACGAGGATTTCCACCGGCTGACTGGCTGGTCGTCCTGTACCGTCCCTAACCTGTTGTCATTCACCGTAATTTCATTTATTTCGCCAATTCGTAAAATCAATTAATCACTCCTTCCTCGGCAGAGCCGGCCGGCCGGCCCCTAGACTGAGCAGTCTCTCTGTGCGTCTCTTCATAAATTGCTTGCGGCGCGTTTGGACGGATTTGGTCGACTAGGTTTCCAGTCCATCTGGTCCAGCCGTCCCAGAAACCGGTTCTCTTGTGAGCGGATGCAAAATTTTAATTGCAGTTCTTCTTTTTCCTTTTGTTATTAGTCGTTGAAGTGGGCGAGGTAAAAATTGGGAGAGAATTTTTTTGATAGATAGACTCTTTTGGACACTCTCGTGTTATTACTTGATGTGATTCGGTGAAGTGACATTATAATGTCGTAGTGTAATCGTATTTTCGGCCAGGAAAAAGATCTTAAGCTGAAATCATATTCAATAGCTTGATCTTAATTCCACCAATTCGAATTCTTCAAGAGAACTATTTGCAGTTTAAACCGTTGTTATTCAGCCACTTCTACTTTATTAATATTAACCCGTTTAGTGCTTGTAACCGGTTTCTCTTCATTTGAAACCATTTTCGTGAAAGCCGTGCCTCTTAGCCGGCGTCGTCACGGCAAAAGCTCGTGTGGATGGCAAGCAACAGGAAGCACTGGAATCAGCCAAGCCGAGGATTAACCACATCCGGGTTGTGAAAGAGCAACGAAACCGGAGCCAACAATACAACAACAACAACGCACAAACCGTATTAATATTCCGGCAGCAAAGTGGACCAATTTGTTAGCGGGCTCATCATAAACGCAGCGATGTCGGAGTGATACTGTGAAGTGATTACAATGATGGGAGTACGGAAGCGGTTACCGGGCACAAAGAAACCATTGAAGGTTTAGATCTTAACAGCTATTCCCTCTCTCTCTCTCTTAACGGCCGAGATTCTGAAATAATTTGACAAAATTAGCAAAATAAACTGTGGAGAAAGCAGGAGAAGGCAGAAAATCCCAAATAAATAACACATGTAAACGTTCCAGCGATTCACCACACATCAACAGCATCATTTGTAACTTGGCCATGCCGCAGCCTCTCAGCATGGCGCCCCACGCCGCACTCAACGGCCCGGTGCGTCGCTTGCTTCGGTTAAACAAGATATATTGACCCTTCAGCGGAGTCGCAAGCAGTGGACGGACGGACGCCGCTATGCATAACTTAAGCGCACCGGGAACACTTCATTCAGCACGCTTCCTCTTTCTCTTCCTCTTCCTCCACCTCCTTCGCCTTCTTTTTCTCCAGCATTTTTCCACTCAATCGATGGTGACGCAGTGTTCGTAGGTCTCTGCAAAAGTCGTGTAAGTCCTGTCGTTTCTTGCTGCGCTGTGGATTCTAATACATTCCTTTTACACAGGCATTAAAAGGCTGTTATGGTTGTGGGTGGGAAGGGGAGGGGTACGGGGAGAGGGAGAGGGAGAGGAGGGTGGCAATGGTGGTGAGGCTGTAGTTGTCGCTGACGCTGCTGTTGGTGCAGCAACGTTAGTTGGAACCATTTATCATGGCGATGAGTTGGAAGTGCCAGCGGATTAGGAACAAATTAATTCGCATTTACAATACTTAAGCAAAAGCGTGCTGAGTATGTACATACATACTCGTACATATGTCTTCCGCTGTGCATATGTCTGACAGTCGATTCATTCGATGAAGGACTGTGCAACGATTTTAAATTAAAGTCTATAAAATATACTTTTTCGAATCTTTAGTTATTTTAACGTTAGTTGTGTCTACTAATAAAAATGAGAATATATGATTCTGAATAAATCCCAGAAGTTTTCATTTCATTGTAATGATATTGTCCTGGCTATTCAAAAGTACCTTTAGGATGTTAAATGAGCATAACTGTGAAGCGAAATGGTTGTTTAGTGCCACTGTTATTTTATTTCTCATCTTCAAGAATAGACAATACGATTCCGGAGGGTGATGAAGTTATTAAATTAAAATTATTAAAATACTCAACGTAAATTACGTGATGTTTTTCCGGCATAATCGTCCATCGAAGCAAAAAATTCGTAATTTGGTTAAAAAATGTTTGTGAATCTGGAACTCTGCGTGATAAACCATTTAACGTCTCCTAAAAAAATTGACACATTCCTGCTTTTTTCACAGTATTTTCCCTATTTTCGCATTTATTCCGTTTGATTCTACAATTATCAAAATTTTTTACATTTGTACCCTTTGGCGCGGCCCCCACACAAAAATTTGGACCCCCACCGAAAGCATATACGCCTCTGAGGTTACTATATTCTATCCTAAATTTTTTATGTTATATTCATATGAAAATTTATTTGAATCGTCTCGAATGAAACTTAACAAATTTGAAAAAATTTCCTTCTCGTCGATGATTTAAAGTAGTTTTTATTTCTCTGCACCATACGGTCACCACCCACTAAATGAACATCTGAACATATGTTGCAGGCTCGACTTGAGCGCAGATCCCTTTCGGGGTCTGCACTGTGTTTTCGGCATCCCTTCCTGACTTTGACTTTTACGGTGTTTTGAATTTTGTTCGTTAGCTTGCTTTCTCTCTTCCCGCATCTTGTTTTCTACCTAACCTTATCGTTGTTGTTGTTGTTGTGGCTTGCTTTGTCCCGTAGAATCCTGAAAAAATGATCCGCGTGCGCTCCGAAACTTACCCCGTACAGATTACGATTAGAAGGGACCATTTATCATGATATTCATGTTGATGCGGAATACTTTTTCTCAATGAAGGTACTTTTTTCTTGATGCGACTCGACTGCCGGATGATTTTTTCGTTTGGTTTCATTAATAATTTTATTTATGATGAGTCACTTGCACGTTAACATAACACTCAGTGGTTAAAGGTATGTTTTTTCCTAAATAAAATGTATTTGAATAAAATGTATTCGAAATTATTCTTCTCTCTTACGATTTTGACGACGAAAGGTTTAGAAGAAGTTTAGGTCTAAAGTAACTTTAGTGATTTAGTTCAGAGCCTTTTTTTTGGCAAAACTCTTCAAGCTTTGCGCTTTTAAAGGAACAAGTATTCGCGAAAACGATTCTGAAATGTTGCGCGTTCTTTAATTAATGAGTTTTAACGGTTTATATTAAAACATTTCACCGAAGAAAACTTAACGAAGAAAACTTATAACGAAAGAGAGAATCTGTTCTTCGTTATTGATATTTGTTACGTTTTCCGACAGGGTTGGATGATGATGGGTTTTGGCATGACGGAAATTCATTACAAAACCCATTTAAAAAAAGAATCTCTTATTTTCAGGCATTTCTTTATCCGGCAAAAGCTGAAGAAGGTTACATTTTATGAAGGCTTTTTCTTAAATCCTTTAAACAAGAGTAAAATCTCGAAGCTTGAACAGTTTAGTTAATTGTGTTCGAAATGGTTGTCAAAAAAAAAAAAAAAATGGCAGGTGTCGTTCTCTAAATTCAACTTTAATATAAGCTTTTTTTTATTTGTGCATAAGCTTTTTTTTATTATTGCGGAACAGTTCCGTCAGCTCAAAAGAAAGATGATAAAAAGTTTAAAAAGAATTCGCGCAATTAATTCTTACGACTCTATTATGAAGATAACTGCTACTCCTGAAGACATACCGTCTCGTGACCGTCAAGACTAAGACCTCAGATGAGCCGAGCCATACACAAAAGACCTGTAATTGGACCTTATTGGGTGGAACATAATTTTTTTCGCTCTGTGTCCTTCGGCGGTGGCTCACATAACTCGGTTTCTAAGGGTTATTTTTTCGATTATATGGTTTCACAGTAACCCCCCCCCCCCCCCCCCAACCCCTCTACCCCACCCGCCCTCTGCTTTTACCCTAGTCGGGTAAGAGTCTGCCGCGATTAGTTATGCCGAGGTAGAGTGAATGCAGGGATGACCACCGGCACGACGCGTCAAAGTTTTTCTTTTAATCCTTATCTCGAAAGTGATTTGTCATTATTATTATTTTTCTCTCTCTCTCTTTTTTCTGCTTTCTTCGGTGTTTAAAGAGAAGTATGATAATTATTGCCATACTTTTGATATTTTTACTACTAATTTTTAAAAGAAACTTCTACGAAAAATCGCGTACAAAAATAAAATAAAAACTTTTGGCGAAATTAATTTGATAATTGATAGGAATTCATTTAGAAAATTAGAAGCCATAAAAATGAAAAGTACCCGCTTTTGGGGGGCGGCGCACCCCAAAATCGAAGCGCTCTTGGTATCTCATCGCACTCTCTCTCTCTCTCTCCAGCGTTAAACGGTTGCTCAAGGCAAAGCAAACTTTTAACTACGGAGCGAAAAAAATTTATGCAAACACAAAAAAAAAAATGCGAAAAAATGGGGAGCAAACAAACAAATATCGATTTAATTTTGTGGCAGTCCGCAGAGTGGAATTGTTTAATTTTTAAAAAGCATTTAATCCACTCTGCCCGGCACGCTCGCCGCCTCTTGGCTCGCCTCTTAAGCATAATTCTTTGCAAGGACTTCGCTATGAATTGCCGCCAACTGAGGCGGCTGATGGAGGAGAAAGAGGAAGCGGAGAAGAAGGTAGAGCGTTGTTAGTCCGTAGTCCTTAAGCTTCTTTAAGAGCCGCGATAAGCATTTTTAGTGCTTTCGGTTTTGTTTCTTTTATTTGTTAATCGCGAACGGGGCGAGAGTATAAAAGCGACGGTATAAAAGATGCGACTGATGTGACTGGAAGATGTCGTCGATGTCAGGACGACACAGCGAGTGCCAACCAGCCGAACCAGCCCGAACGCAAATTCACTTAATAATCGTAAAAAATGCAAAATGACGAGAAAAGCTCAACATTATTTTCAATTTGTAAGCGATTTATTCTCAGCCATTTGTGGACGGAGTGAAGAGACGCACTGCTCTCGATAAGTAAGTATCATACGCCTTCTTCTTCTACTCCAAGATGTCTAATGAAAAAAAGTGAGTTATCACGCCTTTTTAGGGAGCACTATTTTTTAGTGGCATCTCCTGGAACCTCCTCATTGAGGTCATCACATCAAGCCATGGCGAAATTGTGCTTGCCGCCGAGAACAACGTAGATACAGATTTTTGAGCATCAGATGTTGATTTATCAAGAAGAAGAAGAAGACAAATTTAAAATATTGCAAGTCATGTTTCAGGAATGAGATAATGTTACATGAGAGTATTTTTGCTGGTTGGCAAAAGCACGGCACAAAAAAGCACCAACAACTCCACAATTTTGCCAATCGTTGCTGAACAACGAAGAAAAGTTGCAAAAGGGCATGAAATTGCATTGTTCATTGCAAATTTAGACGTGTCATTGTTGTTGTTGTTGTCCCTCATTCATGCAATCAATGATGATATTTGTAAAAGCTTTCTTTGCCTGAGAAAAAGTGAAAACTGCTTCCATTTTGTTAAATATTTTAATCAATAATTTTCTATTTTTCTTTGCGACGAAATACGAATTGTTGAACGACTTTTTTCGCCTTTCTTTTGCGCTCTTTTTTTCTTTTTTTTTTTTTTTAATGCACTTTTGTCTTCAACTTTATGCTTTATTTTTTTACCAATTTTGTTTGTTCTTTATTAAATTTAAATTTTCAGCGCATTTCGTCTTACTTTTTTATGACAATGAAAATTCTGTTTATCGCTTGATGAAGTGTCCTCCTGCCCAGCCCCTGCCCTGCCTCATCGCCACCGCATTCAAGTACCAAAAAAATGGACTTGTCAGAAATCATTCGAAATGCACCGCACACTTTCGGGGTACGTCTTTTTTACGTCTTTTTACGAGCCGGCTCGCTTTGTTGGTGTCGTCGCCTGAGCTGGCTTTTTATCCAGTTTGTGATGATGTGATTTTTTAAGTTTTATGAAGTTGTTAAAGCAAAGTTAATGGTCTGTAAGTTTTGATTTACATAACGTTAGAGAGACCGTGTGGTCGGCCGTGTGAAAGAGAGGGCAGCGAAAATGAGAGGAGAGCGAGATTAAAAGAGAGTGAGTATGAGTTTAAGGAACTGAAAAAGGGGATGGACAGAGAAATGTTACAAGCTGAAAATTAAATAAATACATTAAATTATGGTTGGCCATCTTTGGGCTCTGAACTCAGGGTCTCCGAGCAGGAAAGAGCAAGAGCGAACTGTTTTATCGTTCAGCATAGAAATTGTTCTCTTTTTTAAAAAGCATCCATTCCAAAGCGTCCATCGATCATTGTTCCATCAGCCCAAAAGGTAATGCCCAGAACGAAACGAAATGCAATCATACACAACAAGACGGTACACGAAAACTTGACAAATAACCGCCGCCGCCACCACCACCATCATCATCATCATCATCATCACGTCACAGTTGATCAAATTTTGACTGAAAATCAATCAGCGGCATTTAATTGGACAATGAGCGAGTATCGAGTATCGAGACTATCAATCGGTTTGATTGCATTTGATTGAGTACAAGGCGCTGCGACGGGAAAATCGCAGGCATCTCAGCCAAATTGACAGACATTTTGTAGCCTTGACATGTTTTTTAACAGCGTTACATCCATAAAAAGGGTCGACAAAAAGAAGGACAGGAATAATAACGGACGTTATAACGAACGTGGTCCTTTAGAAGTTACTTTTTATGAAGAGACTTCGCATAAGAAAAAACTAACCTCACTTCGTCGTCTTCTCATCCCCTTCGAAAAACGTTTTCTTTGTGTGTTTATTTTCGTTTGAAAAATCTTTCATTGTCTTGTCTTGTCTTTTTCTTGCGTCTTTTCCTCTTCTTAAGACCCAAAAAATCAAAGTTTAAAAACCTTCATCTTCATCTTCCGCCTTACCACCACACACACGCACACACACACCCCCACCCACACCCACACCAACATGCAAAAACATTATCTGAGATACTAAAAGCGTTTGTGCACGCTTAAAATGTCTGCCTACGTCGCAAATGTCGTTACCTCAGACGAGAAGAGGCCCGCGCAACGCATGCCAGTTCCTGCGCGCCGTGACGGAAGCTTCGAAAAAAGGTCAAGTCCAAAATGATGGATGATGCTGTGTCGTCATTCGCCGAGTAGACGTCGCCTTAAGGAGACTACCCCCCTGGCGCAGCAGACGCGTGAGTGCCATCTCGGCTGACACGTTACGAAGCGCTCAGCCCGAGTAAAATTAGCAGATACTAGACAAACAATTGCCCTGGTATGTATGGGTGGCCTCGTAACCGTGTGTGTTTGTATAATACGAGAAGGTGATGATCAGACCTGTACAAAAAGCATATTAGCTAAACATTTAGAAATTACACGAAGATAGAAATGTCTTTAGATCAGGTTTCGCCGTACTAAAATTCAAGTCATTGTGTCGACTAACAATAAGTACAATACACAAACGTATTTTAGCCAAATATAGGTTGAAAAAATGGGGTTAAAATTTTAAACATTTTGTTTAAAATATAATTATTGGGTTTAATTTTAGGTGCCTTTTAGAAAAAGATTTATGTGTTTTTTTTGGGAGACAGTCAAAATCCCGAATTACAAAATCCCGAAACGACAAAATCCCGAAAAATTTTAAAATCCCGAAACGACAAAATCCCGATGCGACAAAATCCCGAAACGACAAAATCCCGAAAAATTTTTAATACCGAAATGAGAAATCCCGAAAATCACGAAATAAAATTTAAATTAATGAAGAAATGACATTTAAGTCAAAATTTTTTCCGAAGCGAAGTACGCGCCTACTTGCCTTTCTTTACAATGGCAGAAAAGCAAAGTTGTAATATCGAGAGAATTTTGTTGTCTGAAGGTTATAATCTACAATATGCAAAAAACTTCACATGACCGTGAGGATTCTACTGATTGAGGGTTATGATCCCTGCCGCGGCCGAAGGCCGCCAATACGCGGAAAAACCTGTATGCAAAAACTTCACATGACCGTGAGGATTCTGCTGATTGAGGGTTATGATCCCTGCCGCGGCCGAAGGCCGCTAATACGCGAAAAAACCTGAATGCAAAAAACTTCACATGACCGTGAGGATTCTGCTGATTGACGGTTATGATCCCTGCCGCGGCCGAAGGCCGCCAATACGCGAAAAAACTTGTATGCAAAAAACTTCACATGACCGTGAGGATTCTGCTGATTGAGGGTTATGATCCCTGCCGCAGCCGAAGGCTGCAAATACGCGGAAAAACCTGTCTGCAAAAAACCTCACATCACCTCACCTCAGAGCCTCCGAGAGGGCTCTGCTAAAATTTTTTTAATAATGTTTTTTTTTATTTTTTAATAATAATTTTAAAGAAGTAAAATAAGAGTAATTTTTTATTACTTTCTTGGAATTGTTTGCTAGTGGTTTTAAAATGTTCAAGAAGATGGAGAATACCGAAAAACTAGTTTTGTAATTTCGGGATTTTGTTATTTCGGGATTTTGTCGTTTCGGGATTTTGTCATTTCGGGATTTTGTCGTTCGGGATTTTGTCGTTCGGGATTTTGTCGTTCGGGATTTTGTCTTTCGGGATTTCGTTACCAACCCGTTTTTTTTACACACACTTTCAGGAATCTCAATAATCAAGACATTATCACCAAAATCATAAAATCCTCGCCTAAAATTTGAGTATTTGTAGCTCAATTATTAAAATCAGTTTAGTGAATATTTCTTGATTCTGGTTTTTTCCTAAAGTCTTGGCTTCTGGTAGCGTCCAAGTTCTTTGAGGGGGGGGTCCAAAGTCATTTCAATTGGGACAATTTTAGATTTTGTAAAATTAAAAGAAATATAGACAAAAAACTAATAAATATAAAAGGAAAAAAGTGTGCAAAAAGCAAGACTAATGCTTTATTTTTTAGGAACCTCTGAATTTGTCCCTTCAATTTCTTTTTCCAGGGAAGAAAAAGGGGGGCTCCGTACCCCTGGACCAACCCCTGCCGAATACGCTACTGCTTATAAATTAATTTAAAGTTTTCACTTCGTTTAATAACCATAATGAAAACGCTTTTAGAAGTTTTGAATCGATTTTTGCTCTCTTTTCTTTCTAATCCATTCGTTCTTTAAAAAAAGTCGGAAGGGGTGGGTGGGTAAAACTCATTTCAGTTGAAAAACCAATATTTGCTCGAATTCACCTCATCCCCCGCGTCGCATCGTTACGTCAGGCGCGTCTTTTTTTCTTCATTTTGTCATGGTTAAAAGTAAAGTGAATTCACAAAATGATGGATGACTTTATTCGTGTTGTTTTTTTTCTATTTGTGAAGCGTAAAAATATAAAAAAAAATTTTACAAGAATGATGCGTCTGTAAATAAAAAGAAAGCAAAAAGGAAAAGAAGAGAGAATGAGCGAGAGAGCAGTGTTTAAAATGTATCCTGGCATTATCAACACAACAACTTAAACTTGTTGAAGTTTTATTGTTTATCCACGAGCCAGAAACAAAGGAAGCCGCCTCACCTCGACGGCAACCGGCTCAACGAATTCATTTAATTTAATTTAAGGCTTCTTCCAAGGTCAGCACGGCCCCAAAAAACCAACCAAGTCCGTGTAAGTGCTAAAACAATACGCCAGGTTTTCACACGTAGCGCTGCACTCGGTACTTCAGTTCATCTGCTCGTGCTTGATAAGCATAAAAATTCAATTTCCTGCTTCTTCACTCCTCCGGGCTTCAGCCGGCCTTCAACTCACCAACCAACACTCATGCTCGTGCCAACAAAATCTCGGCTGAGGCTCGAGTGAGGTGTCAAAGAATCCTTTACCCGGCGTTAGCATAATTTCAACTAACAACCACAACAACAATAACATATTAAAGTGTGATAAATGCCCGCAGGAGGAAGGAAGGAAGGAAGGAAGTCAGCTAGAAATGAAAGTGTTGCGCTGAAATCCGGGCCACGTTGAGCGTTGTTCAAAAGAGCATGAAAAGTCAACGTAAACACATGCTAGAGCCAACGCAGCACGGCACACCCACCGGCCGCCCCAGTTGTCGAGATGCGACCTCGAATCTCTTAACCCATCAAGGCCATCACACCGAGTAGGTTGCCGGGTAGCCGGGTAGCCGGGTCGCGCTGAGGGTATGCTAAATACAACAAAAGCAAAGCGGAACCGCATGAAGGATTTAATGTTTGTCAACGCGTTTTTGTCGGTCTATTTGTCTTGCTGTCGTCGGGGCTGACGTGGTTACGTGTGTAACACATACTCGTATATTTTATACTCAGCTATACGTATGTGTGTGTGTGTTTTTCGATTGCCGTTTGTGTATTCAAAAGCGCAAAACCACAAAAACCGATTCTTCGGATTCGTCTGCGGATAACGCGCTTTGAATTCGTATTTAAAATCTCAAGTCAAGAATCTGATTGTTGATGTTGTTTGTTCGGTGTGTTTGTGTGTATGTGTGTGTGCTAGTTAACCAGTTACATGCGTATTTGTGTGTGTGTCTGTTGCCGGATGCTGGCATTCTGCAGCGTCATGCCTCATTCTTAGGACGCGTTCTTTCAACGCGGCCTCAACGCGCTAACAATAACCAGGGGTGGATCGTGCGGTTGACACGTGATTCGGCAGTCATAAATAAAAGTCGAAAGTGACTCGCTGGCTATAGTTTCAGTTGCGGTGGGTCGATGGCGATGCTCGCTCGGCGGGGAGTCAGCCGCCGCTGAAACGACTTTACGAAGACCTCAATGTAACACAAACGCATCATTTTTGTGTCTTGTTAAATGTTTATATAAACTATGAAAATTCCATACAGAATTTGGCTTCAAAATTAAAATTAAAATTAAAATTAAGGATTAATTACTCAAATTCCGTTATATTACTGTCCAGAGAGAGCGTGAGAGAGCGTTGCTGCCGACTGTCGCTGCCAGGTTTTCAATTCAACGCATTCGATATAACGAATTGTTAAAAACTCTGAAGTCTCGAACTGCTCGCAACGTTATCAACTGATTTTTTGAAATTTTGTTAAATTTTTTGGTGTTTTAATTAAACACTTTTTACTTCAGTCATCATGCATCACGCATGCATGCATGCACGCACGCATCGGCGCTTGCACAAATAAAAATTGTTTATTGATGTCAATAAATTTTGACAACAGGTTGTCATGATTGTCAGCAAAGTTTTTCATTTTATTTTATTACATATTTTATTGCCGTTTTATTAAAATTGTGCAATGTTATTTATTCATTAAATCCAGCATTCATTCCGTTCGCTTCTGTCTGTCTGTCTCTTTGGTAGTTTATCTGTTTGTTTGTTTGTTTGTTTGTTGGTCTTTGTTCAACAAAGTCGTTGTCTCTTTCTTGAATTTTTGAAGTCTGTTAGCATTTTTTTTATTGCAAATTTGCATTGAAAAATAATTTGTCAACGCATTCAAGCTGCCGGCTTTTGGTACTTGGTGTTGGTCCGTCACCAACGACGGTTACGGCAACGGTGTAACGTTGTTGGTGCTGTTGGCGTTGTTGTTGTTTTTCTGGTTTTGCAGAAGCTGTGGGTTGACCTGCATGCGGCGACGCAACGCGACGCCAGCGGAAACGCGCCATTGACGTTGTTTTTCGTGCGTTTTTTTTATTTCCTCAGTTTCGCAGTTTCTCTTTTTTTTTAAATTTTTATTCTCTTTGCTTTGTTGTTGGTGCTTCAGTGACGACGGTTGGGCTTAATTTTTACTATCATTGCTTCAACCGCCCTGCCCCTTCCGGCAACTGCTGCGGTTAATGTCTTTCGAATGCAAATTCAATTTTATCGCACTCTTACTTTTAATATAGCAAAAAAGTGCTCGAAAGCTTCTCCCACCCCCAACACCCTCCCGCCCTCTACCATCCATCGCTCTCCCGCTCTTCCGCTCCCGCTCTCCCGCTCTCTCGTAGTAGTCTTTACGTTGTCTGAAAGTTTTTGTGGGCGGCCGAAAATTTGCAAGACAGATTTTAAAATTGAAAAATATGGAATGTTGAGATTTCTTTTATTATAATAATAATAATAATAATAACGAAATAATGTGATATTTTCGGTTTTCTGAGCAATGGGTGTGGTCAATCTTGTTCCATCATCTTGCAGGATGATGTGGTTGCTCTGCTTTAAGCAACGTTAAGAGAAGACCACTTTAGAAAATATAATGGTTGTTCCGTTTATAAGGCAGACTTTGTGGGGAATTATTTAGAGAGGTTAAGTAAGCAGCGCGGAGAAGAGAGCAGTTATTACATGATGCAAAGTAAGGATGGCTATAATTCTTATACAAACTTTGCAACAACAATTATTACTCTCTTCATCCTTTTTAACCTCGCTCGTGCTCTCTGTGACCACGCTCAATGCTCAATAGTGTCAATTGAGACTCTTATTTAGAGAGTCGTCTGCAGAGAATGCTCACTAAAACCGTGTTCTCACTAGAGTTTATTAAAACTTACGCAATTTCATGTGAATCCAAAAATATTTCACCCAATTTTCGTGATCAAATCGACTAAACAAAATTGACTCGATACGCGTCTTCATACGAACAGCGAACAACGAGCGCCGCGTCGCGTCGCGTCGCAACGTTTCGCCGTTTAATTCTTTCATTAACCACGCAATTTGTAACTCGCCTCGGCCTCTTCGACAGATGGCCGGAAGAAGCGAATAACATTCACAATCAACCACGCCACCACATGCACACATAAGCTCACTCACCCACCCACACACACACACACACACACACAGAAACTTTCAAAAATCCCACACACACACGACGGTGCTACGTAACGTAACCTAAGAAAAGCAACATTTGGTCAGGTCTCGACCACGGCACAGCAATAACACCAACAACAACGACAACAACACCACCAGAAGCAACCAGGCGAACCACAACAACAAAAAAACACAGGACACAAACACAAAACGCCTACCATCAACGCTGCAGGGCAACACGAACTCCAAAGCAGGACATGAATATGGTTGATGTGTGGGAGAAGGGGCGTGTGAGCAAGTGTGGATTGTGTGTGTGTGTGTTGCAGTACAAGTGGGAGGGCAGTATGTCAGAGTGACTGAGTTCAGCGTCCACACCTTCCTGTCAATCAAAGTGAAGCGCATACAGCGTGAAGAGAGAGAGAGAGAGAGAGAGAGAGAGAGCGACACTCGCAAAGCGGGGCGAGCTACGAGATTGGGGAGCATCGAATCCATCGAATCCATGACGGAATCCCAGGCGGAAAATCAAAATGAATAAGTTTAACTTGATGGATGAGGGGTGGGAGGGGGGCGGCCTAACACCGAAAATACGCTGCGAAAAGAAGGGATACGGTAACAATAAACGGAACAGGAAAATAAGATCGATGTCCAAATTGTTAAATAATTGGAATTTCTGTCTTTCCCGCTCTCTTTAACTATGTATATACATACATACATACATACATATGTATATGTATACACTATACATCCTATCATTAACTCTGTGTATAAATTCGTGTGTACCTGTATAACTATAGGATCCAGTTTATTATAGAATATTCAACAACGGTATTAGCAAAGAATATACAATATGTAGAAGGCGCATCACTCAAAATTTTCAATTTTTCACAACAGATGCGGTCGGTCGGTAGGCGAAGGGGTATTAGCAACATGTATTCTTTGAGTATAGGCACACACTTGACGAATATCATGACCCGAGCTCGGGACCGAGTATCATTGCCCGAGCTCTTGCCACTCTTGCCGGCATGTGAATTGCTTCCCCTCTCTCTTCTTTTCACTCTACATACGCATTGCTTATTAACAATTTATATGGTGCTTCTACTGCAACATACACACAAAACACATGATAAGCAAACAGAAGGCGATTTGAACGACTTATTTCTTCGTTCATGGCCCGAGTAGAATGAATTTCATGTGAATTTCTTGCCCTTTCGTTTCGTCGCTTTTGACAAAGAACAGTTGTTTGCTGCTTGTGTTGGGTAAATTTATACGTCTGTGTATGTTTTGGTCGTGTGTTGGTCATAGGCAAGGTTGTCGGCGCTTGCGCCCGCAACTAGAAATTTTTGGAACTTTCAATTTTGCAAATTGAAAAGATATTTGAAGATTTTTGTATGTTACCTGATTTGAGAAATTGGGATTACAAAAAATGGTAAAATTTTATAAGGATTAACGAGATCATATTTTACGAAAATATTTGTTAGAAGCAGTAAATACTCGTATTTATTAATTTTTGGAATTTAATTTTACAAAGTAATTTTTTAATTCTTTTTAATAAATACTACAAATATTTTAATACTTTAAAAATATTTTAATATGAAATTATATTAAAATTTTAATATTTTTAAAATATTTGTAGTATGTATGTATTTATTGCTCATAATCTTTTAAATATTTTCCTAAAATATTATCTCGTTAATCCTTATTAAAAGCTTAAATATTAAAAATTTGTAAGCTTACTTTCTTAAATTTGAACTATTTCTGTATGTATAGACATGAATTAGTTTATCGTTATCCCAAATGTCCACTAATTTAAAAAAAAGATGAATAACTAGGATTAAATTCGGTTACGTTTAACAAAAAATTATATTAATTCATTGTACCGGATAAAATGCACTGAACATACCGACATTTTGTCCTAATATTTCAATAAGAAAAAACCCAGTTGCGCTACGTTCTTCTTATTGCTAAAAAGGCATTCTTCTCTGTCGTTTTCATTTATTTTCGACGTCGTCAACTCAGCGTCGTCAACTCTGAGAACTCAAGAATAGCCACGCAAAGCTTATTCTACATGCGATGACACACAGACGCTAAATGATACAAACGCATGCATTCCAAATTATTGTACACATCGTTACCCAAAAAAAGAACACCTGGCATGGAGACGAGAATAACAAGAAAAATGTAAAAAATTGAAAATGCCTTAAATTGAAAAAATAAATATTACAAAGTCATTTTTAAAAACATTCCCGCATCCAGGTTCGAACTCAGGCCTTTCTACTCGTCAGTAACCTACTCTATCCACTAGGCTACCAAGCCTTATAAACGATTGCTGGTTTTTCAGTTACAAGTTCACTGCGGCCATCGTTTGCCGAAAAACGAGAAAATACGATAGCAATGGAAAGTTAACATGACCACAAGAAATTGAGTAAAAATTGAGCGAAAAAGACAATGTGTAGAAACAATGTTTATAAACTTGGGTCGTACCGGTACGACCCACAGAACAAAATTTTTCGTTCGAAAATTTGTATGAGATGCGCCTTCTATACAATACATATTCTTTGGTATTAGTTTTTAATATCAATATTAGAAACATAAAATATTTCAATAGAAAGACCAGTTTAAAACCAGTTTGAAAACTGTCTTGAAAGTGTCCAAGCTTGTGTTACCATCCTAAATAAGATTTATTTATTTAAGTCTACCACAGAACAATGCACTAAAAGCACAATGCTCTTTCTAGCATATAAAATCAAACACCATTAGATTAATAAAATACAAAACTATTCTTAAAACTAATGGATGGAAAAAACTACTTGTCCTTTTCCAAATTAGAAGTCTGATAACATCCTAACAATTTGTTATTAAAATAGCGCTAAATAATTTTTTTATAAACATTTTTTTGGGGCATACTCGTTATGTCGAGTCCAATGCTGTCCAATGCTGTCCAATGCTGTCCAATGCTGTCCAATGCTGTCCAATGATGTCCAATGCTGTCCAATGCTGTCCAATGCTGTCCAATGATGTCCAATGATGTCCAATGCTGTCCAATGATGTCCAATGATGTCCAATGCTGTCCAATGCTGTCCAATGCTGTCCAATGCATGACGCAAACATGACGCAGAAATTGATTTGAATTGAAGAATTTAAGTTAAAATTTTAAACTTGTTAGTTTTACGGATTTTTCAGAACTACACCCTACTCTACACAACTCTATTTTCACGCGCAGATACGTTACGCGTAAAAAAAAATTTTTAATTTAAATTTTTAAGAATTTTTTTATAGCTTGGGTGATCGTTTTAAATCAAACCCAATCGTTTCAAAATAAAATTATTAGCTTTAACATTCGTGTTAAATCAAAAAAATCGTATAAAATAATTCAGTTTATATCAAACTCTTGTAAGAAAAAGCGTGTAAAAACAGACATCGTTGTAGCCAGGTCTTTGGCAAGATATTTTTATAATTATTTATGGATTAATTGTACACGATAAACTGCTTAGAAAACTCTTAAAGATTTCGTGAAAAACCTCAAATTCATCAAATGTTAATATATTTCGTTATTCTCGCACTATCTCAATATTAATGCTCCTTCCTTCTTTCCTTCCTTCAGAACGCGATTTTTTCTACGAAATAATAATAAAACAATAATAAAATCGATAGAATGAAAAAGGAAACATTCTGAAAGGAAGCATTCTAAAAACGTTTTTGGGCAGCAACATGACGCGTCATATAAACTAAGTTTTTCGCAAATCATGTCTCAGAGAGAAATTGATGGTTCATTGCCGGGCCGATTGCTTTATTAAAATAATGATAACTAATCTCAAAGGCAGAGTAAGGAAAGCGAATATTTATGTCTTTCCTCCACCAACAGAGCTACTATATTATACTCTTCTGGTATCAACGCAGTCGTTTTAAAGGCAGGAGTCTTCCTGCGCCTCGTTACTTGCTTTAATACGCTTCAACGCTTCGCACATTTTTGGCAACTAATAATAAACTGGCAGACAACGAACTGACAGTCCCCTTCGAAGGACTTCTATGAAGTAACTTCAACTTTCAACTCTTTTCATTTGCTGCTCATTTTTGTGCTTGCTTTTACGATACTTCATGGGCCCCTTCCGTGCCTTCAATATTAACAGAACTCTCTGGATATTCTAGAGAAAATGTTTATTGAAGCTTTACTCCTACTCGAATAAAGAAAGACGTCGGCCGCATTTGCAAGTTTTTGTCGATATCGAGATCGAAGGACTTTTTGTCCAGTTAGAGCACGTCTTGGGTAAGCGGAAGTTATTCCTAAACTTTGTTAGGTTAATAATTTTCCACTTTTGGGTTGAAGGTTTTTTGGCAAACATCAACTTGACCGGAGGAGTCTCCGTGTAAAGTTCGACAACTTAGTCGACAACTAAACTAAAACAACGAACGGTACGACCGGAATTTTTGACTAAAAACTTAGTGAATATTTAGCAGCTCTTTCTTCTGCCTTTTCGCCATTTTCATTACCCAAGAATTTATATCAAAATGTTAAGATTTAAAGTGAGTTTGTTTGTGTGTACATTCATTTCCGCATAAAAAGGAAACCCACGGAACGGAACGTTGCTGAAAACAACGTCTTGGAAATACGCCAGCTTTACTCACCGCAACCAACACTTGCGCTTCTAACAAGCGGAGGACAGGTACAATAACAACAACAACAACACAATAACATCAACAGCCACAACAACAACAACAATAACGGACGTAGGTGATGTTTCCTTTAAGCGGAAGCTACCGCTTAAAATGACACGAAAACCGGAAACTTGCGTTTTTTTTTCTTCATTGATTGCTTGACTTGAAATTGCTGAGCGCTTTAAATGATGCAAAGAGTGTAGCAGATGGGTACTCGTACCTATACATATGTAGTTAATTTGCCTGAATTTAAAAATAGTGCATCAACTGAACGAGCCTTAAAAGATTTACACGGAAACTCACGGTCACGACGTAATTCTGGGACGTTGTAGTTGTTTTTTTAAACTTTTCTAAGGATTTTCTAAGACTTTTTTTTTTAAGGGTTTTTAAAATTGTTGACCAGGGTTCCACCAATGAATTTCTCAAGTACGGTAACTGCTAATACTTTTGCAACCTGCTCCAGGTTTTAAATGGAATGTAACGCACGCCAAGCCAAGCAGACCGTTTTAGGAAAAAATACTAATCAATCAAGGATTGAATTGAATCAGACTATTGTAGTTAACAGCAGACCACAACAAAAGGCCCATTTTGATGGAATCGACCGCGCATAGCGATCTACTAAATGTCGAAACGATTTTGCAACACTTTAAAAACGACTAATATTCGGACAGACTCTGTTTAAAATGGAACGAAGCCCTCTTTTAACAAGCTTTTATGCATTTTTTTTCTTTCTGGGAGTTTTTATATTTTTTAAATTCTTCCTCAGACCTCAGTAAAACTCTTCGCGGCTTGAAATTCCGGTAACCATTTAAGTTAGAAAGCTTCGAAAATATAACCGCTACAAGCAAGACTGCAATAAAAATACAAACCACGCGAATGTTTTATGGGTTTTCTTGTCGCGAACGATGAGCAGAGCACCCTCGCACCCGCCTCCGCCGCCGCCGCCGCCGCCACCGCCCCAACCGCTCTTAAATGTCTATAAAAGCGGAATTTATAGATTTTGGCAAGTATTTTAAAATTAGATAAGAGTAAGAAATGTCTTCGCGGCTGCTTACCTTGGTTGCGAGTCGTTGGCGCTGAAGTTATTTATTGATTGGGGAGTGGTGATTGAGGTTGGTGGGGGAGGGGGGCCTCGGTGCCCAAAGAGTCCGCCGGATACTCGATGACATCGAAGGCAATCGAAGGCAACGTCAATGGTACTTTATTGTGTATTTATTAAAAGTACATTTATCTTGAGGGCCGCTTTGAAACAAATAGAGCATAGCGGCGGTTTTCGCGGTTTCCGTTCGGATCTTCATTTAGAGCTACTTTTGTGTTACCTTTCGTGGCTGGAATTGTTGAACAATTCTTATACTAATTTATAATTTCTTAAATAATTTAAAAACTTAAAAGTTAACCAACACGAACTAATGCTTTGTTTTTCTTGCTCTTCTTCCAGGTGACAACTCCATCAGTAAGTATCTGGATCTACATACATTCGTTGATATCTCTAATTGCTTTGTGTTGGCATATTCAATTAACCAAGTCCAACAATTAAGAAATAATTGGCTTTAAAGTAAAAGGAAGCTGCTTTCGCAGCAATTGAAATGTCGGAGCGAACTTCTAATGACTTCAGACCTCAGACGACGAGTCGCTAAGATTCAGGGATCCATGAAATTTCCTTAAGATGTGACAAACCTTGCGCCATGTGACAACCCTTCATCGGTTGTTTTTTTTGGGGGAAATCGCCATTTTTCTGCTTGAAAGAACTTAAACAAAACGGTTTCGTGGTTTTCGACACAGGCAGGAGGCAGTGCTGCAGTGGATCACTTCGATTCTGCGGAAAATGAAACGACAAGCCCCTCCCTCGAGTATTAATACGTACATTTTCCAACACTGGACCTCTCTAGCGGCACTTGAGTCGCTCATTTTAAAGATCTCTGAGGTTTTAAATATGTTTTTTTATATTTTTTTCTTGTTTCTATTTTTTTCGCATAAATTAAAAACATTTTCCTACCTTTATTTTTTTCGAAGTTTTGTTATGCTCGGTTAATAATGGCGCTCTTCAGGCTTCGCGTTTTGGCGGGAAAAACGCAGTTATTCGCCGTTACGCCCCAAAGAGTTTCTTTCCTGGTTGGCTTTTCTTCTGGATTTTCTTTATTTTCCTCTTCTCCACCGTCGTAGTCGTTCGCTTTCTGCGGAACATACGATTTCTTACATTTTAAATGAGCATCCACAATACCCTTTAGAAGCCACATAACAGCAGTACAACAACAACAACAACAACAACAACAACAACAACAACATTAATAATAATAACGACGTCACCAACTACTCGCCGGCAAAACCACCAACAAAGTGCTAACCAGTGGCGACGATAAAAAACTGTTTGGGCCGAAATAATTATGGTTTTTTTTGGTCTTGTTTTCGCTTCGTTGTTTTTACGTTCGGGCGAGTGGAGGCCATTTTTTATTGTTGGCTTGCGTGTTCTTACTATGCGTGGTTGTGGTTGTGTTTTTCTTCTTTTTCTTCTCAGAGTTTTCGAATAAATATTTTTTACATTACATTTTGCTATCGCGTGAGACCGTTTCTTCGGACCGTTTCCATTTTGCTGTATTGCTTTCTCCTCTTCTTTTACCGTCCTCCCCTACCCCCCCCCCCCCCCAAATTTTCTTACGTGTTCGTTGTTGTTGTTGCTGTCTTCAAACAAATTCCATTTCCGTTTTTAATAAATCTTTTGCAATCCGGTTATTTTTTAGACATTTTTAATAATAATTTTCGGAAGCTTATAAGAAGCTAAGAATTAAAAAAATTCTCTGGCAATCACAAATATTTTTTGCAGTTTTGAATTCATTTTTTGCTCTCTCAAAAAGCTTAAACAAACCTCCGGCTTTCCCGAATCGATAAAATCCTGGACGCAACAAATTCCCGAAACGACGAAATCCCGCTTATTTTGTAAATCCCGAATCGAAAAAAAAGCGGCCGCGGCAAAATCCCGAAACGAGAAAAACCCCGATTATTTTGTAAATCCCGAATCGAAAAAAACGTCTGCGACAAAATCCCGAAACGACAAAATCCCGATTATTTCGTTTGGGGATTTTGTCTCATAGGGATTTTGTTGTTTCGGTATTTTTGTTGTGGATTTCATGCGTCAAAACTATCAACAATAATAAATTTGAGTGAAAAATCTTAAAACACAAGAAGATAAAAAGTCAAATTGCGGGGAAATCGCGGGAAAGATTGTGGTCTAGTGGATTGGAACGATGAAGGTGAAATTGAATTTGGATTCGTTGAGCTTGAAGAGACTGAAAAAGTTTAGGAAATAATTATATGATTGAAGCATGAACTCGATTTTGTGTTGCTTCGTTGTCGAAACGGTTCGAATTCTTATGATAATCAAAGAATTGTAATGGTCGGTCCTGTTGTGGTTCACTTTTTCTTCTTCTTCTTCAAATATATATATTTGAATACATAGTTATTTGCCTGTTTGTGTTCTCGCTCGGCCATTGCATGTCTCGTACATTGTTGGAAAAAGCAATGGCGACTTCGAGGTCCTACGCTTTTTAAGACTATCATTAAAAAAGATATCAAAACAACAACAGCAGCAGCAACAGCAACCACAACAACATCAATTTGTTTGAGGGCTATGATTGCTTGAGTCAGTCGATGAGCTATAGTTAAGGGATGGTATAGCGTGCACCGTGTTATTATGAGTTGTTTTAACTCAAGCCCAAAAAAACAAAAAAACTGAAAAAAAAACTTAATTCATCAACGACAAGAACAGCGAACGAACCTACGAACTTACGTATGAATATTCACTTTGGATTTGGTAGGTGCGTTTAAAGGATAAAGCAAGTATATTTTCTTCGACTTTTGAGACATATTCTTCCTCGACGATATAATATCCCAAAGACGTCGAAACGAGTTCGCTTTTACGAAAGGGAGGAGGGGGAGTGGTGGTGACGGATATATTCACTAAACGCATGATTAAGACTTAACCGCAATCTGCGTTCGCTCAAAAGTTACCGATTTGAGGCCGATGGAATTTGTCTACTTTGTTGTCTGAGGTGAAAATTCATCGGTTTATTTACAAATTTTTCCACAATATTTACTGAATAAAGCGAGATTAATTTCAGAGCTCATTTCCAGCTCATTTTCATTCGTAGAAATTACCAAAGAGATCCGGAGTGCAAAGCCATCATTCCGAGCGCTGCAATTTATTTTATTCCCCGCAAGTGTCGGGAGATCATTCATTATCAACAATAAAATTATATAATCAACAGCTTACGAGAGGAAGAACATATCGGACCATCCATCAGGATGGATGTCCTTCGAACGATACTAACGCCGCCTTTGTTGAGCCTTCAAACGGCTAACTGCAGATTTCAAAACATACCCTCAACACAATGTACCTACTGCTCTCATGTCTATCCGTCTATCTGTCGGTCTGTCTATTTGTGTGTCTTTAGTTTTAGATCTTCTTTACATGTCTAGACCGTGCCGAGCGGCCAAAATGCGTCTCGGCCTCAAGAAGTCATGATTAATGATGCCAACATGTGAGACTGACTGACCGTGCGGTCACATTCGCGTTAACATTCAGTCCCAAACCCAGCTGCGCGACACACACACACACGCACACACATACATACTCGTATGTACCAGAAGCCGACAAAGATGTATTCTTATCGCCGTAAATCGGTCAACAAATTGGCTACAACCAAATCAACGTAAAGACAAAAAACCGCAAAAATTCACAAAAAAGCACAAAAACAGTTCTCTCTTTCTTGTGCGTATGTACATATGTCTGGATGTATGTACACCGAGCTGTCTGTCATTAGTTAAAATTAAGAAATGAACCAGCGCCGCGTCAGCGACGGGCAATGAGATTAATCGTCGGAGCTCTTCAGAAGATGGCTCTGGCTCTTTCTTTCGATTTCATTGATGCCAATGAAAATATTCGGGCTTGCAAAAAAAACAACAAAAAACTAATAAAAAGCATACTCGCGTGTACTTTTGCGAAAACGTACGTACGTGAATCTTTACAAAGTGAAGAAGCACCAAAAAAGCTTTAGCGATGATTTGTTGTTTTTTTTTTGGAACACAAATTTATAAGAGGCGTGTCCATACTCGCACCCAAATATGGCGCAATACGAGGATATACACAACAATGCGCCCAAAATAAAGAAGGTCTTTGTGCCCCGAAAACAGTAACACAAAAGAAGAAACAGAAGAAACAAGAAGAACAAGAAGAAGAACAAAAAGAAGAAGAAGAACAACAACAACAAGAAAAAGAAACAAAGGTGCAAAAAAGCGGGCAAAAGAAACCAAAATTTTCATATAACAAAGTTATTTGTAACGCCTCCGGTGATGGACGCCGACGACGACGACGACGACGACGGTGTTGCTACTTTTGTTGTTTGCTGTCCAGCGTTAGTCTACAAATTTTGAAGACATGAAATGATGAATCTTCTTCTTCTTCTTCATCAGCGCTTCAGAGGCCAAAACATTTCCGTTAAAGTTATTTATTTTTGGGTTTGAATTTTGATTTTGACGGCCCTAAAGAAATTTTCAAATTGAACTGAAAATGTTCAAACTCGTTTCTGGTCTTTACCGTCGTCGTCGGCTCTTAATCCTCACTAAAGCCTTCTTTTGTACCAATTCGAAAACTTTTCAGCCGGGTCCATTAAACCAGAGAAAAGTGAAATAAATACTTAACCATGAAGTTCTATTTTAACTATTTTTATTGTAAAAAAAGATTTGTCCTTGTGTCGCCAGAAGAATCCAGAAGGTTGAAGGCGTCACGCCTGTTTCTTTCGCAGTCTTACTTACGGTGACGTAAGAGCGTCGCCCTGTTCCATTTTACCAAATCTCAGGCAAACGCACCAAAATCCCAGCTCTCCACTCTACACGCTCTCTAAAGAGTGAAGTAGGGGGGCCTTACTCCCCCGCCACCGCCCTCTGCCTATCGGTTGTGGCTTATGCAAATCCTAATCAAATTCGCATTTCGTAGCTCAACTTGTTCAACTCCAATCTGCGGAGTGCGATGGGGGTGGGGGGGGGGGGGGGCTGCAGCAGGGACCGGGATAACTTTTAACTCTGCCAAAAAAAGCTACCAGAAAAAGAGGATCTACGAACGCAAATCCTGTGCGGAAGGAAGATGAGCGAACGATAAGAGTAGAAGAGGAGGAAGACATAAAATTCAGGTTGCCGTGTGCTCGCGCTCTTCTTCTATTTTTAAATTATTTGCCTTGAACGGAAGCAGCAGGAGCACCGCCACCGCCACCGTCAGTCGAAAAGGTAACCCACGACCAACCAACCTTCCGTCCTTCCTTCCAACGTACTTCCTGCGGGCGGGTGAGTTGGTTTTTTATCGAGGACGGAAGAGATGCGTTTGTCGTCTCAGGCGTACGCAGCGCCGCCACGGCCATGATCAGAAGCGTTCACCTTCAGAGAAACCTTGGGCTGCGGCCGCTGGGGCGGGGCTGAATGCTGAATATTTCCACTTATCACGACATTCATTGTTAACGTTGTTGTTGTTGTTGTTGTTGTTGTTGTTGTTGTTGTTGTTGTCCTGGGTAAGGCTTTAATCAAAACGGATGCACCACAAGATATTCGAAAATACGCTGCTGCCGCCGCTGCTGCCGCTGCTGCTGCTGCGGCATGTCGAACGCGATTAAGCAGCTGTCGCTTCAGTTTCGTTTCTTTGCACTAAATACAAAGAACTTTCCGGGCTTAGTTGTTTTTGTTGTTGTTGTTGTTGGTTTTTTGAGCTCGTAATTCCACCAGGTTCCGGTTGGAATCCGAATCTCTCTGCTGGAATCCTTTTAATTGGAGTTCAATTTGCTTTTTGGTTTCTGTCATTAGCTAGGAAGAGAAGAAGAAGAAGAAGAAGAGGAGAGGAGGAGAAGCGACATCCGGCAAGTGTTACAAAAACGACAGACAGCCATTTTTTGTAGAATTTTTTTCACGTCTCTCTCTCTCTTTCTTTGCGCGCGAAAATTAGTTGCGACACGGTGGCGTCAAGTGCGCCATTTGCGTGCGCTTTTGTGATTAATTGCAAATTAAACGCCTTCAATAAAGCTGACTACGTTTCTTTAGTGTCAAGCAGGCATTCTCAAACTGTGGAGGGTGGTCTATATCCACCCCCACATGTCGACTGCATACGACGGAAGGGTCCATGTTAGAGAAAAAAAATTGGGGGCGCACAAGATGTAAAGGCGACCCCAGCAGAGCTGTCTGAATACCCTAAACTCTTCCAGTAGATATGAATTTGGCCCCCCGTATACCGCTTGGCCCCCGCAAAACTGTTCCAAACCGGTCCACAACCGATCCAAAACCGGCCCAAAACCTTCCTCTATACACTTTTTCAAAATCTCTTTAGCTGCACTGTTTTTCCCTTGGAACTCCTTGGAACTTCTTAAAATCCAATAAATCCCAAAAAAGGATTTTATTAAAAAAATTATATAACTTTTGTCATAACCAACTTTCAGTTCCGGGCATATGAACGACCTCATTATTTCTGCCCAACAAAAACGCACCAGCAAATATCGTATTCATCGAGAAGGGGGGTGGGGGGAAAGTTACCCCAAGAAATTGTTTTGCTGCCTTTACATTTAGAGAAGAACAAATACAACAACAAATACAGCGGAAGACACATGTTGATGAGGCAGGACGAAAGTTTCTCTAATATTGAAATACTTTGGCAATCAATCAATTTTCGCAACCGTCGCCACCGCCACGACGCGTCTTCGGATTCTGAGCCCTGCATAAGCGCTCCTCAGCGAACCGGCAGGGCACTGCTCCGCGCACGGCAGGGCATTCATAAAGTCATCTAAAATGTGCAAATGTCGAAACTCGGTATATCTCCGGCTGCGTGACACTCGGCATATGCCCCAAATCACTCCGCTGCTGCGCGTCAGCACCTCGAGCAGCAAAGTGTTCGCTATTATGCTTATGTGTTTTTTGTGTGACTGTGTTGACGTTACCGTGTTGCTGTGAGTGACGCTTCGAAGACGGTGAAAAGCGGCGGGAAATCGCACGTGAATCGTCGTTTGCCAAACAGCGATTTATTTAATGCCTCGACTCGCGGTTCCCAGCCAAGCTCGAATGGGCCAAGCTCATGCATGCTTAAGTGATTTCAATGATTTATGTTTAAAGATTTTGACTCGAGGGTTAATATCGTATTGGCTGGTATCAACTGCTGCCGCCTGAGCAATAGCCAACAAAACAACGCAGCAACGGAGCAACACTTACCGCCAACATGTTGTGAGGACATTTGTTTTTCTTGCTTGCTTGACGCCACTCTAATGATCCCAGTCGGGCTGACTGGAGTACTCGTGAAACCAGCTATAAGCTGCAACCCATACCGCATTCTTACGCAGTGCAGTTTGCTGCGTGCAGCATGTGGCGGCTTTCTGTCGCACCTTGCGCGCCTTCGAGCTGCAACACGAAAATCGGTAAATTGATTTTCTCCGCCATCATTCAAAGGCTTCGTTGGCTCCTGCACCATGCCGTACCATACGGCCTGCACCTGCACCTGGCCAGCGCTGCAGCGGTAGCCGCTTACCACTGACTGAAAGCTGTCATCTCTCGAGCCGCCAATTAATTTGCATTACATGCGCGGCCAACGCATTAAAACTAAGCGAATAAAAGCGAACCGTCCTGTCCGTTTGTGGTGACGTATCGTACGTACGCCTAACGACGTTACCACTTAACGAATCCGGCCAGATAAATCAATACGGTAAAAGTTCATCAAATAAATGGTCGGCACAGAACTGGAAATGCGCTTTGTAGCGGTTCGTTCGGTGTTTCGGAGTTTCTTAATGATGATGTCTG
Source organism: Conops quadrifasciatus (assembly GCA_949752815.1). NCBI lineage: Eukaryota > Metazoa > Arthropoda > Insecta > Diptera > Conopidae > Conops > Conops quadrifasciatus. The sequence continues at coordinate 31,477,027 of OX457078.1, read as the reverse complement.
TATTTATGCGATGTAATAAATTTTTAACTGCTGAAGAGATTAAAAGCTCTTCTTTGATGGACTAAACGCAATATTTTAGAGATTGAGATATTGCTATTATGAGTTTTTAGAGACTTCTGACGCGTATCGAAATTGATTATTTTAGCTCGATATTGCTCGCGGTAAAGGAAAAACAATGAAAGGGGGCAAAGTTACAGTCGTCTCTAGTGCCATAAACGGGTACCTCTTCTTTTACGGAGTTTTTGTATGCATCGAGTGTGTAGAGCACGCTCAGGAGATATCAATATAATTAAGACCTTTTGACATATCTAAAAATCTATAAAAAAAATTAAAAATCTATAAAAAAATCTCACAAAAATCTAAAGAAAATGTTCTTAAAGTCATGCGTAACCTATTTGGGCTTTACTCGTGTACTACACCAGCCGTTTGCAAACGAAGGAGCCGAGCCCTCGCAACAGTTACCGGCTATTAAGCAACAAGAACCATGTCATTGGGTGGTCTTCAGAGTGTCCGCTTCTCTCTGAACGTATTAAGCGTCATCATTTTCTAACACTCAGACCAACACCATTTACCTCACGATGACGTGGACGTTTTTTCGGTTTCGGTTTCGGTTTCGGTGTGCCGCGAAAGCGCTCGAGGGTGATGCTGAAGCGAAACAAATGGTAATGAAGCGTTTATTTTGTTTTATTGCGGTTCTTCTCCTTCTTCTTCTTCTGCGTCTTCTTAATTTTCTTATTTTTCCTTATTTTTTTTTTTTTCAGAGGTTTTGCTTAAAGGCTTTTTCTTGTGCGATTTTTGCTTTATTACACTGAAAAAGCCACAGGTCGACAGGCCAATGCGTCCGCTGCTGGGCCGAATAGGTTGGAGAGGGCAAGACGTTCGCACGACGCGTCGGACGCGTTCAGCCGCAAGGAAATTCATGCTGGACGTGAACATGATTTCGCGGTTTTCCGCTCTAGCCGTCATGGAGAAAAATCTGGGGGCAAGAATTGGAATAAGAAGTTGACTCGAGTTTAAAAAGCGTAATCGAGCAGAAGTGCTGGAATCGTTTCGATTTTTTTTTTTTTTTATATTAAAAATTAAAGCATTTAACTTTTGGGAAGCATAACGCTTCCGAAGCGCGAATTAACAACGGTTTTTTTTTTTGCGGTTTAAGTAGTTTTTTTTCGAGGTACTTCTGAAGTGTGTTATTATACAGGGTGCTCCGTATATTCCATTTTCCGAACTGCCAAAGACGATTTAATCAAAAGAGAAAAATAAATACAACAGAATAAAGTAACAACTTTATCGCATAGCACCAACAACAACAACAACAATCGCTTCTAGCAATGAGTGGTAGCCGCAAGATCAATTCACAATAGAAAAGAACACAAGCGAGAAAACGACTGTCTGACGAATTTGAATTCAAGGAAAGATCATTAATTATTCTTCAACATTTTTCATCTGGCAACAAACATACAGACAAAAGGCTCAACCAGAAAGAGAGAGAGAGAGAGAGACAGGCACAAAGCCAGACAGATAGACAGACAGGCCGACACACATACAGGCAAGCTGTCAGCGCTGTCAGCGCTCGCGATGATCTGTCAAAGCGCGATTCTTTGAGACGACTCTGAAAAGCGGCAACAGCAACGACCGCAACGACGGCAACGACGGCAACGACGGCAACGACGGCAACGTCAATGGCGGCGACTTTAGACGAAATCACTCACTCACTTCTCAACAATAAAGTTACCTCTTTTTGAATTCCATTCGATTCCATTCAAATTTCAGAACACAAAATATTGATTAATCACACAAACATTGAAAGCAGCCGCCAGACGGAAGCTCTGCTTGCTGCTGTTGTTTGCCCCCGCCGCCGCCACCACTGCTGCTGCTGCTGCTGCTGCGAAATGACAAAATGGCTCCGCGGTGGCAAGCGGAAGCCATACATACTGACAGCCAAAGCAGAGCACCGCGCATCAAAGCGCAAACGAATAAAGAAGGAGCTCACGATCACGAAAAAGATCGTAACTTACTTAAGCTTTACTTAAGCTGGCTTTTGTATTCGGCGCGGACAATGCCACGCCGCCAGTTCAGAAGAAGTTGCTTTCTTGGTTGGCCAAGAAATCCAAAAAGAGCTGAACCTTCCCCGAACCGCGATCTTCCTCATTCACTTTGTGGAATTCAATTCGTCTGCTTTGTTGGTGCGACCACAGAAACCGCAACGTCTATTGGTCAACTGCACTGCATCGCTTTCGAGGCGATTTTCCGGCGACTGTTCGAGGCGACTGTTTGAAGAAGCTTTTTTATGCTGCACTATAACGAGCCAATGAGCTTAGCAGGCGCTGCTGCACAGCTCTACATTAGCTCTACTTCAGGCCGCAACAGTGTGGACCGATCTATAATGGCTTCACAAAGCATGCCGCTTTGTATGTACCATACAATACAAGAGACAGTGGCTAATGAAAAGCAAGGCCACTTTGGTCGTCGCGTGCTCCGGCTCGTTCGGACTCTTTGTGGTTACTTCTGGTAGTTGAAGGAAATGTACGCAAAACTATGCACTCTTTATTCTTCTACTATAGAATTTGTTGAAAGAAAATTACTTCAGTTTTAGTGGACTGTGGTTTCTTCATGAAAAGGGCAGGCACGATTTCAACGGGCCCTGTTCTTTTAGCATGAAAAGGCCTTTACCTTTCATGACATGAAAGCCAACAATGTTGAAGGTAACTAGTAGGCGTCATCGCTTTGCATTTGGTCCGTCATCATAACTCGAAACTGTTACTGCTTGAAAAAATTTAAAGCCTAATAGTTCTTCTTATCCATGCCTGAACTTATTCTTCTTAAAGACTTCAAAGAAAGCCTAAGCTATAAAAATCAAATTAATTTCGCAACAACAGGCATGGCATTACTTTTGAAAATTGCACGAAATTGTTGCAATTAGTAACTCCTTTCTGCTAACATAAAATAGTATAAAAGAAATTTAATCGTAGGCTAGTCCAGTTCTCGAGCTCGATCTCGATCTCGATCTCGATCGTTAAAAAAGCCGATTTAATTGAAAAACTGCAATGCGTTAAATCAAAGCGTGCACCATCAACCGGCATCGCGGCAAATTGAGGAGTTGCATGTCCGTGGTCGTCTGTCGAGAATGCAAACCGTTCGCAAATGCGTGCGCTCGAGGCGAAGTGCTCTGAAGACGTCGAGAACGCAACGGCAACCGACTTGATGGCGGCTTTATTCGTAAGCAGGCCAATTAATGACTGGCTCATGCAAATTGAAATGGGGCAGGGAGGCGGGCGGGCCAGTAGAGTTAATTGTTAACCTGCAAAGGGGCGGAATATGAAGCGAATTAGTCCTGGGCAAAATTTACCGGAGTTGCGTGGAAATAGCTTAGAGTTTTTCACATTATTTGAGCTAGACCGATTTTGCCGGCCTCAAAAGAATGATGAACAGGCCCAAAAATTCGGAAAAAAACGCTTTTTCTTAATATTTTTTTCATATTAATTTGTCGAAACAAGTTTGTAGTTAAAACACTTTTATGCGTAATTACTTAAAAATAAGGAGAAAGAAATAGAAAAAAAAACAATTAAAGAAAACCAAATTAGACTGACATAGAAAAAAATAAGAGTCAACGCTTTTGATAAGACCTTCTTCTCATCTCATTATTTTATTTAAACAAAGTAAATAAAAATAAAATAAATAAAAAAAAAGAAAAAAAATCGGATATTTTTGATAAAATGAGTCTACATTTTTAACGCTTTGGTGGTCTCACTAAACACGTACCGTATCGCAATCGCAAGCGCTGGCTGCGTCGTTTTATTAAAAACTCATTAAATGGCATTTAAGTATACAAAAACAAAACTTGTCTACAACGGCCACAACCCAGCTTATATATTTCTTTTTTTTGCTTGAACGCATTTTTACTGCTTGATTATTTGCTGGCAACAAGAAACCGTTTTACCGTTTTATATTAACTTTTTGTAGACAATTATGTGCATTACTTTTACTTAAAATAAAGAAAGGCCTTCTTCTCTCAGAATTTTATTCCTTTTCTAAAAGGAAATTTGGGAAATCAATATTCAATATAAAATACCGAAAAATTTGCTGAAATTGTTGGCTCCATTCATGATACGAACCGAACCGTTAAAGTGTTGCTAATAATGCACCGAATTCAATTCCACTGTCGTTCTCAAGAATTGAGAAGAATTGTAAACTTGGATTTTCGATTTGTTGTCTGTCGAACGCCGCCATTGCGGCGATCATTTGGCACATGTCGTCTTTCACCCAAAATTGTCATAGATAATAACTGATAACTGTATATAAAAACTGTTATCATTTAAAGCAGTTTGTCTTTTATTTCCAAAAAAACTTCTTGTAGTCTATTTTGGATAACACTATAAGTTCATTCTAAAAAACACTTGACAACTTTTCCTTTCCATTCTTAACAATTCTGAATTAAAGTGAACATGAAAAGGACAGTTTATGAATACAGACGAAGCCACGACTGTCTATGAATCTATACTTTTATGAATGAAAGTAGAAAAGTCTTTCAAATCTCCGTTTTCTTTATGCTTCATTTGAAGCGATGAAAAATTAGTTCACTCTCTTGGAAGCGTTTTTTGATTGTTTTTGCCATTGCTGCCATACTTTTTCGTTGTGAATATATAAAATTTATATATATACGCAAGTATATATATGTATACCGCCTCCCACCAGAAAGCCTAAACTTTTATTTACCACAAGGGTAGAATAGATTTTAAAATTCAGTTTTACAGATAATCCCAGAATTTGAAAAAAGCCCTTGCTTTGCAACGATGCGCACCGATGAAGATGTCGCTGCTGTTACAGTGTGCATGTTTGTGTGCGTATACGTGTGTGTGCGTGCGTATTTGGTTGTCTATTCGTAGCTGTCATTTTACCATGACGTTCTTGCCGCAGCTCATTCCGAAAATGAAATCCATCATGGTTGCTCGGCCTGTCAATCACAACCGAGGCAAAGTTTGTTTAAAATTTCTCTTTTTTATCCTTGCCGCCACCATCCGGGTGCCGTCGTTGTCCGTGTCGCACGTTTAGACAGCGCAAGAGACCGCCTCTGAAATGGGGTGGAATTTTTAGGGCTTCTAAGGGTAAGCCTTAGTGTTGGTTCGCCTGTTTTTTGATTGGAATGAAATAATTGAAATTCTGTTTAATACTCATTCCCGAGCGATGGATTCGGAAATTTTTTCAATTATTTTATATCGCATTAAATTATCTGTCTCTCTTTATAGAAATAAATCGATTTGTGGTAAATAACTTTCGTACAGCATTTACATGATGTTACCGTGCTGAAAACCACACAAAAGCTCTTAAGCTATTCTTTATGGATTTTCTCGAGGTTAGAAAGATTCTTGACGATTCCAAAAATAATTACTTTTATTTAACATTACTAAGGAATCACTCACGAGACCCTTTCTTTCTTAATACTGACGTTATTAAGGAATTACTTCAAGACGCTTCCTTTAATATTATTAACGTCTTTAAGGATTTACTTTAAGGCCGCTTTAGGTATTTTCACAAGTGCGCAAAGAACTCTTCAGCTTCAGGAAAACCCTTTTTTGCCTTTAAACAAAAAAACCCGTTTCTCTGGCGACTTTCAAATTCAAAAGCCAAAATCCAAAGCCTTAATCTTGTAATTCAGCGAGAACATTCGTTGCTCGAACAAAACACAAAAACATTAATCAAAATCGTTCTCGCTTCTACGACATAATATTATTATTCATTTCTCTTTTATTTGTTATGGTTTGGTTTGGTTCCGTTCGGGATTAGTTTTGCTTGCGTTTTGAATTCGAATTGTTGACATTTGCCGTCAGAAAAGCCGTCAGAAAGAGGAAGAAATCATTAACCAAACTACAAACAAAGACGCGTGTAGAAAAACTTGACAAAAATTAAATCATGTCACATCCTGCGAACATGATTGCTATAATGAAATTCTTCAATTTTGGTTTTTTGTAGGACCGTTGTTCAATGGGCCTTTATTAACCCGTCTGACCGGTATTAAAGCGCCCTTCATTAAGCAGAGAAGAATCTATATTTTTCTACCTTTTTTTTTTTTGGTTTGATCGAAAAGGCATAATAGTTAGTTTCCTTCTTCGAAGCAACGATTCCTTGAGAGGATGTCGTCCCAAACAGGACAACAAAAATTCATTAAACATCACAGCAAAACTTGCTCCAATGCAGAAACGTCAAGAAAAAGCCCGATTAAATGATTGAAGACGTCTTTTTTGTCACTTTCGACGCCGGAGACAAACGACCGGCTCTGCAGAGTTCTTCGCAAGCAGAAGAGGCCCGTTCCTGTGGCTTCGTAATGAATCAGATGCCATCATTAAATGGATTACTAACCGCTGTTGATGAAATTTATTGGACTCTCATCACTTGGGCCGGCAGGCAACCCTTTTTCGCCACTCATCCCATCCCGACGGCCCACGAAAGGGTTAAACAACTGGCAGTTCCTTCGTAATGACGAAGCGGTTCGCTGCCGCCGCGCCGTCGCCGTCGCCTTCCACATTTCTCTTCCAAGACACGGCACCAAATCCTGCTGTCGTGAATCGGTGAAAGTGTAACCAATTCGAGTTAGCTGCAGCCGCAAAAACAAGCTCAAATACGAATAATGTCGCCACATAACGACAGAGATAAGATCTGCCGTCTGTCCGAGACTGACTGGGCGGTGATTAGAGACGCTTAGAGTAACATACTTTGCGGCTGATTATAAATACAAGAAAGGGTTCAATTTCGAAGTTGAGCAAATTGAAAAGATTAGTGAAGGCTCTTCGGGTCACACCCGACGCGTCGTCAGGAAGAGCGTCTAAAATAAAGGAGCCCTTTGACAGATTGTAGGGCGTCGTAATGGTACTGACGGCCATATTCGAAAATGCTTGCATTTACAAAAGCCTAATTTAAAGCTTAAGCAACAAAGTGAAATTTTATCGACGCGGTGCGTTGGAATCGATGGTTCTCGGAATTGGTGATTATTGTGGAAACATCAGCGAAGTCATATTTTCCAATTCTGCGTTCTGTAGATTCTAAGACTTAGCTCAAAACTTTCTGAAAATCGTTTTTAAAACACAGAAAATAATCTGTCTTTGGGGCTATCCAAAAGTAGTTTGGGGATGTTGTATAAGAATAAACGCCAAACGCCAATTAGGATTCCACATCATTTTCTTTTATTTCAAAACCACAATGATAGACAATTTTAGTAATGAAGTCGTGTATACGCAGAGTGTGTTAAAGCTATTTAAAATTTATTTTAAAAATCAGTATTCAGTAAAAAGTACCTAAAAAAATTGCTTTTTTTGGCATAATCGTTCATCGGAGCAAATAATTTGTAATAAGGTAAAAACATTTGGTAAAATTTGGGGTCCTTCCATGATAAACCTGGAGCCACAAATGATGAGCCAAGTCGGGCAGAGCGAAAACAGTTCGTTCAAATGAAAACATTGCTGCTGTTCGTCATCTTTAAGTCCGTTTTCAAAAATCGAAGAATTGGATTTTCGAATTGAAGTTTGTCAGATATTGTCTTTCAATCGTAATTGTCATAGAAAATAGCTGATAATTACATAAAAAAGTAATAAAATTCCGAACAGTGTGTTTTTGTATTTATTAAAAAACTTCCTATAGTCTATTTTGGATCACTCTATATGTACCAAATTGTTCCAGAAACCACTTTCGGAAGCCACAGGAGTAAAAAAATCGCAAGAAATCAAACGAGCTCGGTTTTCTTTATACAAATTTACGAGTATCCGAGTAACTTTCGAGACATTCCAAGACTTTGGTGGCATGGAATGTGGCTGGTGCAAGCCTGCGACAGAAAGACCTTTCGAAATTAAAATCTCCAGAAGGATTTCATTTGAATTTAATTTTTTTTTTTAAATAAATCCCCTCTAATGATTTCCGACCCCCCAATCCCTCAATAAAATCCTTCCGTGTCAATAACTTTTTTTTTTAAATAAAGCATTGAATAAAGAACACGGTGCATGCAGGCCCGGCTTGGTTTGTCTCGGTCGGGCGAGTAGAGCCAGCGGATGGGCGGAAAGGCAGATAGACAAGCACCCTGCTGGACGGACAGATCGACAGATAGACAAAGCCCAACAACGTCAAGACAATCACACGTCGATGCGCCGAGCCGAGCCGAGCCGAGCCGAGCCAGATTCTCTTGGCGTGCAATATTTTCATGAGAAATCGACTTTTTTCCGGGGCGGTTGATTAATGATGGATTCGCTGTCGTTGCGAGATGCTCGAGATGTTGCTCGTGTGCAAGTGCGCGCTTGTGTGCGTGTGTGTGTGTGCATTGGTTTTCGTATCTTTTTCCGATTCGAGTTCTTGATGAAAATTTCAACTGCAGCAACAGCAGCAGCAGCAGCAGCAGCGGCAGCGGCAGCGGATGCTGTATTGTTTGCTGTAATACGTTTTTCTCTTTTGTGCTGATCTTCTTTTTCATAATCATTGTTCTATCATTCTAGTTGTTGTTGTTGTTGTTGTTGCTGTTTTTTTTTCGCACTACGCTCGTCGATGTTATGCCATCACTTGACGTTAAGCCAGCCGTAGCCGTACAGTAGCGCTGCCTGCATCCGTTGCACAAAGCCGTCGGTTTGTTGTTGGCATTGTTGTTGTTGTTAGTGCTGCTGCTCCTGTCTTCGTTGCTGTTGTTGTTGTTGTTGTTGATTCAAACAAGTCGCTCTCGAGATGACGTATTTGAGGCATTTGCTGCGGAGGCTGACAGAATGTTGAATATTGAAAGGGGCGTGGGCAGCAAGACGGTTTCTGTTCATCTACGATTTGATTTGTTTTGTTGTCGCTTTTATTTTTTCTCATTCTTTATTCGAAAATGTTTTGATCAATTGCTTTCTGTGGCATGATTTGCATTATAATTCTCTATAGCATTTTCCACCTCTTGCCACACCCACCCGCCGACAGCATGTTTTGTGAAATTGTTTTCTTTAAAAACTTACAACAGTTGACGCAAAAAATATACCTTTAATAGAGAGCTTTCTATCTCTTTCATCTTCTTCTTTAAAGCTTCCTTCTGCCTTGTTCTTCTCATGTTTCTTCTTAAAGAGCCCTTTTTTCTCGCTTTCAACAAAGCCACAAAATGAAGCATAATTTAGCAGAAACTCCTCCTCACACAACCACCGCCCCCTCCTCCCCCTCCCCCTCCCCGGGGGACCAAACGCCCTACCTTGCAAACACGAATTAAATGATGAATTGAGGTCATTTTTCTCTCAAGGGCCCAAGAAACGTTAACCACTTCGTGGCACCGTTTAAGGACAGCAACTACAACAAAAGATAATAACAAGTGTAACTACCAAACAACAACAACAACAACGAGAACAACGAGAACAACGAACAACAAACGCATCAATTACAAAAACACGAACAAAGAAAGAAAGAGAGAAAGAGAGAAAGAAAGGCCCACAAGTATGCATTTTATGTCGCCATTTGACCGCGCTGACCAACACTTGCTCTATCCTTGGATCCTTTCGCTAACGCACCCTTAACGCAGATAACGTTTGACATTGTGGCCTCCTGTTGTCGTTGTTGTTGTAGTTGTTGTTGTTGTTGTTGTTTCGGATGGCATGACTAGATAGAAAAGTTGCTAACAGGAATTTCTACCTTGTGTCCAGTCAGCTCCAACCCAAAAAACCACTCGGCCCTGACCGTTTTAACTCGACGGACGGTATGTAACGACGGCGGGACGGACGGACGGACGAAGGGACGTCACTTCTGCTTACGTCGCGTCGGGCCTGGCCGTCGTTGGGCCTTACACGACACTTGGCAGCACTCGAGAAGAGGTTTCTGCAAATAGTGGTCAGCGCGTCAGCATCCTTGACCACTCCGAGAGCCTGTTTTTGTTTCTGCCGGCGCGCGTCGTTGGAGCTCGTTGAGGTTTTTTGCATTTGTTGCAAAATTTACACTTATTTAAACTTAACGTGGCCAGAAAATTATTCTTGCTTTTATATTATATTCTTATTTGAAATGGTTTTCGTCGCCCGGTTTTGTACCTTTACACTCAGCCGAAAATGATGATCATCTAAGAAGGGTTATTAAAGGTTTGGCTTTGAAATTAGTTTGAAAACGTTTAAATTGAAAACTTTCCGTTTTTTGCACATTTTTTTATAGAACCTAATTAATTTATAGTTAATGTCAATCCCGACATTTGTAAATCCCGAAATGAAACGTCCCAACGCGACCAAATTTGGGATTCGAGACCAACCCATTTTGAAGTTCTACGAAGCCTTCAATTCCTGCAATACTTTTCAAATCTTTCGCTGCAGTGTTGCGTGCCCCGCCCCTGCCTCCGCCACGCCCTCTTACGCCATCCCCTGCTGCTGTTGCCAAGCCATGAAAATCTCATCAATTAACACAATTTACATAGTATTTATGAAAACGAAGCAGTGTATCCTTTGTCGCTGGAGTTTGTGTGAAGTTTTGGAAAATTAGTATGTTCCGCGTGTGTGAAAGAAGAAGCAGCAGCAGCAGCCAGAGATGTAGAAGCTACCGGTACCCGCACACATGCTTTTAAGTGCGCACAAGTAAGTTATGAGTCCTAATGCGTTGTTAAGGACCTATTTACACATGCTGAATGCCAGCCGCGCGGCCTGCAATAAATTCATTTTATTGTTTCTTCAGCACCACACGCACCCTCCACCCCCCCCCCCCCTCTCCCCGAAACCCCAACTCCCCGAGCCAAAGACTGTTCGATGACAGTAGCAGCGTTTTGGTCTCTTCTGTCAACTGCCGATAAAATCCCAAATGAGTCCTCTCCAACTCCTTTGACCAACCGAACAGAGCACAGAGGAAGCCGTAAACCTTTAAATCAACAGAGACTGAGTCACTGACTGTTTCCGTCAAAAGGTTGCCAATCTTTTGCCAGCTCCGAGAATACTTCGGTCGGCCTATCAGCGAGCAGGGTCCTCTACGCTGCACGCAAACATGCACACACATATTTCAAAGTTCAGATAAGTTTGACTTTGGCTTTTCCGGTATTTCTTCCATGCCGGTGGCTCGATTTTGTTGGCTGCTCTGCAGATCTCATTCTCTTCTTGCGCGCCACAAAGGTAGGCGACTACCTTGACAGAATCGTTTTCTGCTGCATTTCGGTGCCAAGAGTCCTTTTCCGCACCGAAACGAAGTCTCAGCGCCAACTTGACGATCTCGCAGTCGCTGCTCGAAGCGTCGTTGCCGCCGCCCAGAGCGGCTTCCTCTAGCTTCGGACGACATCGCAAACGGCAATATCTTTTTCACCGTTTTGTCGAAGAGGAAATCATATTTTCTGCTTTTGTGCATTTCTATCAGTCGGTCGCCCCGTAGCCACCCGCTTTGGCCACCGGGGGCACTCTTGTTGGTGCAAACTTTTGTGTTTTGGGCTGAATTTATGCTGCCTCCGCGCTCGCCGCTGCACCGGCCGCCATCCGGGCTTTGGTACAAGGTGGGCCAGGTGCTTTTCATGACATCCGTTGCATGGACGAAGAAACCTGAAGCTGAAATTCAATTCGTTTCTGTATCTGAGTCGCATTGTGCTGTGAAAGCCGGCGGCTGCTGTTAGATGGCTTCGATGGAGCTCGATGGAGGCGATTTATAATTTGTTGTTCACCTTGACAGAAATTCAGTACGTTTCTTAAGCACGAATTTGCTGCAATAGAAAAGTATTTCTCGAGCTTGGCCGCAAGAACAAAGTGTCGCGCGCGGTTTTGCGCGGTTTAACCGTTAACGAAAGTTCGGCCTAATTGTATTTTTTTTTAATTATAACACGATAATATACTTTAATTGATTTTCTCCCGAGAGATGATGTCAAAAAAGAGGCGAACTCTCACTCTTCCCGAAATTCTTGCACTTCCAGAATGTTCGGGAAGGCATGTCGTCGCCAAAGTTAGGCGACCACGAAGGCGCTACTTTTGTGACAGTAGCGCCGCCGCCGCATCTGCCGCCCTTTGAAGGGGCGAGTAAATCACGCAAGACAAAGGCGCAGCATCCTTGCACCAACGCGTGCGACCAAACGCGGCACGACTTTTGATTGATTGATTAGAACTTCGTTAATTACTTCATGCGCAGGCGGCAGGCGGCAGGCGGCAGCGGCAGGTCGACAGTCTGGCACAGCACGCCGGAGTATGCAACTCTGCACGCCGAAGCAAGCGGCATGCGGCATCAGCTGGGCGCTGTTTCTACATAGTACTGCTGAAGTTCACTTTTCCTTAACTTTTTTTAGTTTAGTCTTTTTTCGGTTCTTTTACCGGAACCGCGGAACCTCGCGGGAAGAAAATTAAGCAAGGTTCTAAAATGAAATTTGTTGCGCTGCTCTGCTGACGGTAACGCAATCTTGGTAACCAACAAAGATCGATGACATTTCAATTGCTTTCTTGCGCTGCCTCTCCGTTCGCCTAACCATCTCTCTCTCTCTCTCTCTCTCTGTCTCGTGCTCGTGCTCGTGAGAGTGATAACTACGTTGCGCTGCGTTGCGCTGCGTTGTGCCGCCGCAGTCGAGTTTCCAAATTGTTTTTCCACGCGAGTATCAAGCTTGTGCGATTTTCAATTTCAGCTGAATTCGTTGCAGAAAACGGTCTGCCCCGCCGGCTGCGCACCGCGTACACCAACACGCAGCTGCTGGAGCTCGAGAAGGAGTTCCATTTCAACAAGTATCTGTGCCGGCCCCGGAGAATCGAGATAGCGGCCAGCCTGGATCTCACCGAGCGACAGGTGAGTTAGTGCGACGGACGCCGACGCCGACGCGTCATGCTGGCATACACGAAGCAATTGTAAAAGGCAGAAATGCAATTTATTTTGACAAATTGCAATTTGCAATTTTTTTTGCAATTTTTTGCAATTGAAAATTGCAAATATTTTTTTTGCAATTTTTTGCAATTGCAAATTGCAAATATTTTTTTTGCAATTTTTTGCAATTGCAGTGTGTGGTACAGTTTGCATTTTAATTATGCCTTCTTCTGGCTTCTTATAATTATCGAAAACCTTCTCTAAATTTCTACGTTTTCTCAATTCTATTCCTTTCGTTATGATTTCAGGTCAAAGTTTGGTTTCAGAATCGTCGCATGAAGCACAAGCGTCAAACGCTCTCAAAAACCGATGACGAAGACAACAAAGACAGCCTAAAAGGTGATGATGATCAGTCCGATAGTAGTAAGTGCGCCAAGCTTGGTTCATTGTTCCTTCTTCGTTCATTTCGTGGCAATATTTTCAAGTGGTAAAAAGCAATAAAATAAGGTTCGTTCGATTCAGATCAAACGGACGAAGATCGATAGATCTTCGAAGAATGTCCTCGACTTTCGACTCAAGAAGATCAGAAGCGTCTAAGAACATAAGAATAAGAATAAGAATAAAAATAAGAACATAAGTCTAAAAGAACATTTATACTATGTTGTTCTCTTGTTCTTTCTCTTCGCTGTTTCCTTAAGCGTGAAGCCGCGAACCTTATCAGCCGCGCTATCAGCAACTCTTCCGTTCATTGATGGACTCTGCTCTGTTTCGCACAAGACTCATTCTTGTGGTGGTTCTTTCTTCAAAACGAACAACTACGAACTTCCTCCCTTTTCTTCCATTTTGTTTATACGCCCAGGGCGCTTCTCAAGGCGCCACAACAATCTTATCAATCACTGTCAACGCTGCATGTTTTCCAGGACGTTGCCAGGACGGTGACACGCTTGTTGCAAGCAAATATTCGTTTTTTCGCTGCTAAATCGATTTTCCGTTTTTCCTTTTTTTTCTGGGCAAAAACATTCTCCTTTACCGTTCTCTAATTTCGTCCCGCCGCAGATTCCAATTCGAAAAAATCGTGTCAAGGTTGCGAGCTGCCCTCGGACGACATCCCCGATTCGACGTCGAATTCGCGCGGCCACAACAACAACACGCCGAGTGCGTGCAACAACAACAACAACAACAGCAACAACAACAACAATCATCAGAGCACCGGAAACTGTAAGATTGTGCCTGATCACGTGACGCACATATTTTCAATCTTTCCCTTCTCTGCCGCCTCTAGTGACGCCCAACTCGACCCTGGAGTCCGGCATCTCTTCGAACCTGATCGGTAGCACCGCCGTCTCCGCCTCGCACCTCATCAGCGCTGATTCGAGCGTCGCCTCCAGCGTCAGCCTCGACGATGACATGGACGAAAGTCCCATCAAAGCGAAGAAGAAAGACGAGCTCCAGGTAAGTGCCACGCCCCCTAGGCTGAGCAGCATTTCCGCCCTATTTGTTTACATTGCTGCTCGTCACTAAAAGCAGGTCATCAAAAAGGAAGCCGTCGTTTCCACTTCCGCAAAGGTGTCCCCTTTTGGTTATGATGGCTCCTCTTCGTCCGCGTTGGTTACCGCTGGACCGAGCTACCGTCGGCGCGACTCTGACAGCTCCTCACATCACAGCCAGCAGACAACGGTGTCCAGCGGCAGCGGCAAGAAGCAACGCTTTCAGAACACCAACATGTCGGCCGCCGCAGTGAGTATGTCTGAAGCGCACTACTTTACCGGGTACTATCAGAAGCAGCTGCAACAACAACAACAACAGCAGCAGCAACACCAGCAACAATCCCAGCTGGTTCAACAGCTTCACAGCCAGCAACAGCAACAGCAACAGCAACAACTTCAGCAGCACGATTATTATGGAAAGTACGACATCGAATTCGCCACTTCATCCAATTCGCCGCAGCACGGACCACTGAAAGCGCCACAGTTTCAGAATCACACGCAGCTGCCGAACGGCGACGGCATTGGCCTCGGAGTCAATGCCGCTTACCTCAGCCCCAAACCTGATTATCAGGCCGTAGCGCAGGGTGCACCACACGCGCTCAAGGCTGGCGAAACGCATGCATTGAAAATACAACACGAAGCCTACCACCAGACGAAGTTGGCGCCGCCAGCCTTCCACAACGCCCAGCAGTCGGTACAACAACCACCGCCAAATGCCTTCTACAATCATGGCGCAGAACCAGTGACGCCAGCGCCACCACTGCCAGCGCCATCTGCTGTCACACACTATGCAACGCAGCAGAGCTATCATGGCTCCTCCGCACACTACATGGCCAACACGCCGCATAATCACCACGGTAGCTGTGGTGGTGGTGAGTTCGAGCCGCCGCCAATCAACGCACTCGGGGTCAATTACTACGATCCGAAGACGCCAACCGGCAGCTACTACGAGCACAACATGAATTTTCACCAGCATCACGGCGAGTTTCACCATCACCACCACCACCACCACCTACAGCAGCAGCAGCAACTACAGCAGCAGCAGCAGCAACAACAACTACAGCAGCAGCAGCCGCATCACAATCAACTAAATCATCTGCATCATGGTGGCCACCAACATCATTTACAAAACGCAGCTGCCGCCGCTACGACCGGCCCCAACGAAGTTTTCCTACCGCCCTCTGCCAGCGCCCTCGGAGTTCAAATGGAACAATGCGAGGGCAGCTACGCGCAGTTCAACAGCTACTACGAGGCTGGCGAGCACTCCCAGCAAGCGCAGCCGGCCATAGCGTCACAACAACAGGGCCACACACACGCCCACCACCACCACCACAATCACACACAGCCCCAGCAGATTGCCACGCACGCGTCGCTGCAACCGCCGCACACGCTGCACGCTAACTATGCGCCGGCAAATGGCTCCACCGCAGCTGCGCAGGCCTTCCCGACGCCAGGACCTGGCCCGGCGACAGCAAATCTGGGCGCTTTGGAGAACTCGAACAGTTCGTCGGACTTCAACTTCCTCAGCAACTTGGCCAACGACTTTGCACCCGAATACTATCAGCTGAGTTAGTGCAACTGAAGGCCATATTGAGGAGCTCGGCGATGGCACCGACCGGGCCGGAGCGACTCCGTAGTAGAAAATGTAAATACGTGTATGTACGAATGTAGGCTAATTCGTTGTTAATAAGTTCTAATTAAATTAAATGAAATTTATTAGGTAATGCTAAAAATTTAAGGAGAATTAATTAATTTAAATTAACAGAACGAATGAACGCAAGCAATGAACTTTTTTCCCTTAAGTCTTACGATTTTTAGGGTCATAATTTTTGTAATAAATTAATTGTTATTATTTTTTATGTAGAAAAATTCAGCTAATTAAATGTACGGAATATATATATTTTTATTAAAAATTAATTGTTTAGGCGCGTATACAAGAATGTGAAAATTCGAGCGGTTCCACAGAAATTCAAAGCGAATTTTAAAATAACAGAAAAATCGTTGAAGCAAGGAAAAGGGAAAGGGAAAGGGACCACCACACACTTTAAAGATCTAACAAAACTCTCAAATCTAACAAAAAATTCAGAATAATTTTTTCTTTCAAAATATTTAAAATTATCATCAACAGTATAACAACAATCTCTTCCCAACAAAACAGAAAATAGAAAATATTTCTCCATGAAAATTCTTGGGTCTTGGTCAATATGACCGCCAGGCCAGGGCGTGTCTGTATAAATGTAATTCTAGCATATGTATGTACAGTAAGAGGACCGCGGAGGCAAACGATAGATAATTAAACCTCATTGGTCTTTCTTTAAAAAAAGAAAAGGAAAATATTTATAATTAATTTACTTAAACGGATACAAACACTAAAAAAAAACTGAATCCGTTCCAAGGTTCAAGTGCAATTTCTTAAGACAAATAAGATAATGAAAAAATAAAATAAAAGTTATAAATAATTATTAAAAAAAACACGCAGATCTTACTTACCGTTACCGTAACGTAACGTACGGTAACTACGGCGGCGCTAGCAAATTAATTACATTCAAAATGCTTATTATTTGTAAATAAAATAAACGAAAGAATATTCAGAAAATAGTAAGCGTTTTTTTGCACCATTTTCCTCCCCAAACCTCCCAAAACAACGTCATCATCATCATCATCATCACCCACTTCCTTCCTTCGTGCGCTTTTCCTTTTTACATAGAACACGGTTACTCTAACAACCATTCATTGACCATCTTCATTTGCTTTATTTACTTTAGCATTTACCACAGTTACCGTGTTCGCCAGACACGCATCCCCGGGCGGCCACGGTGCCAACCTTTTTTCCTTACACCGAGACAATAAACGTCACCAACTCCTGTCAACCGACACGGAATCATACTCGCTCTCTGCTCAGCTGTTCCAGGCAGCATTGGACACGCGTCTTGTTTTTCGTTGCTGTTGTTGTTGTTGTTGTTGTTCTTCGAAAATAGCAAAAAAATTGTGGACAGCACGGTTGTCCTTTTCTAAAAACTAAATTTCGGTTGACGTGTCGAAGATGGATGAGTTTCTATGGGCCGCTCCCTCTTTTTATATACTGTATATATATGTATGTACATATCGTAGCTACAGGGCGTATGTGTGTGTGTCCGTGTGCTTGTGTATAAAAATGTTGGAGTGTCCTTTCATCAGCCTTCACAAAATGGTCTTTGGGCAAAATTAAGCAAGCGTCGCTGTTTTCAAGCACATTTCAATTCTCTAAGGATTAACGGAAATACATGGAAATGCTTAGGAGTGCCCAAGAACAGTGTTGAGATAACATAATTTTTTTTTTTTATAGTATATTGAGAAAAATTAAAAATGGCATCAAAAGGAATTTTTACTCTGTAGAATTTTGGGATAGTCGTAAATTTTAAACAAATAGAATTCGTCAAGATTGAAAACGATCGAAATTTGGGATTCCGTTAGGGACCAACATATGAGTATACGTTTCCTACCAATATCAAGAATTTTTTTGACAGAAACTATGAAAACTCAAGATTGATCGATCACTCTGTCGTCGAGTCAGAAACGCTCAGTCTAAAGAAAAGGAAATACTCTTTCGAGGACGATGGACGAGGGACGATGGACGGTGTACAGCCGTGGAAAGGTCTGCTTCTTTTTGAGAAAGAATTCATCTTAGATATTAGAGAGAGAACTTGTATTGCTTAATTAAATTCAACATTGTTTCCTACTTATTTCAAAACCAAGCGAAAGAGACTAAAAAGGAAGGTGCCTTTAAATATTCCAGCGTTAGCCTTAGCTTTAGCTTTAGCTTTAACTTTAGCGTTAGTTTTAGGTTTCGCTTTAGTTTTAGTTTTAGCTTTAGCTTTAAATTTAGCTTTAGCTTAAGTTTTAGCGACAAAGCGTCTTTAAATTTTGCTAAAAGTGAAAAAAGTGTTTAAAATTTGCATAAGATTTTGGAAAAAATTTATGTAGATAATACCATGTAGAGATAGGTATCTTTTTTATACGAGTACGAGTATTTGCATTGAATTTTATGCCCACTGTACAGAATGGAGCAAATGCAGTGAAGTCTGGTGCTCGTAACCTAATTAAATCAATTGCTGTGATTGTGCTCGAAAGTATCGTATTATTTTCCTATACTTTTGGAAATTGAATTGATTGAAATTCCTGCACGCTTTGCCGCGATTCCGAGTCGAGTTAAGGTCGGTCGAACAGAAAAAAAAAATATTTAGCAAAGTCAATTTTTGTTACCGTTTGTTGCTGCTGCTGCTGTTGGATCGTTGCTATCAATCAAGCGGATCATGTGAATTTTAATTTTAACAAATATAATCAAATTATATTGATTTTACTTGCAATTGGATTTTTTTTTATTTCGACAATATTTAGCGAATATTTAAGAGCACTTGACCGACAAAATAATGAAAATAAATGATTGCGTAAAATTACAAAATTGCTACAGAAACTGGTACAAAAATAAACCCCAGCAAATTTTATAAATAAATATTCTTTGTTAAAATATATGCTTAAAGGGTCGCCTTCTCTCTCTCTCTCTCCCTCTCTCTCTCTCTCTCTGTTGCTAGGATTTTATAAAAAAAAAAATTATAATTAAAAAAAAATAAAAAAAAATTAAAAAAATTTTCAAAAAATATAACCAAAATTTAGATCTTTATAAAGGGCAGAGCACTGTTCTCACTCGCGTAACCAAGCCACAAAATTTCAACATAATTATACTGTTTCCTCAAGGACTATATAATAACTTTTGGCGCTTAAGTTTAACTAAATTTTAAACATACAGAAAAAAATATTTTTTTCCTCTTTTTGGAATTTTCAACCTGCCCCATAAAAACATCATCAGTTTTTATGATTTCATGTAAAACTACGTACATACAATAATTTAAATTAAACACCTCCATTAAACGCAAATGTTGGAAAAAATTCGGTACCTACCGAATAACCATTAAACGCTTAAAAATTGTGTAACAAAAAAAAAAGAAAGAAAAAATACTGACAGAGTCAAAAAAATTCCGGTTTTCAAATGAAAAGACATTGCTCGAATTATTTACGATTAACAAAAAAAAAGTATGTAACAAAACAAAATTTTTTTCCGCGCGTTTAACGATTAATGTGGTAGCAACGACCTTGTAACCGGTAGCACTTGATTAATAAACACAGAGAAAATGGTAACAAATCTTAAAAAAAAAAACCAAACCATAAAAAGTACGTTTATTCGTTACTAATGCCGTAATGATTTTTTTTTTTAATTTTCTTATAGCCAGAGAGCGGATTATGACGCTTTTGGTCATAATCCGTTGACATAAAGAAATCGGTCGCCTGCACGAAAAATAACTACTGTTTTGAAAAATTTTTTTGTGCCACAAAAAGTTGTTGCCTGAAAGCGCGCTTACAGCAAGCGCAACTAGCCGCAAAAAGCGCAAGAGCAACAACATGAACGCCCATTCAAACAACACAAAACAACAACAACACTCGCTGCCGGGCAGGTCCGCTTTGTTTTCAGCCTATTG
The DNA here is from genome assembly GCA_949752815.1 of Conops quadrifasciatus. NCBI lineage: Eukaryota > Metazoa > Arthropoda > Insecta > Diptera > Conopidae > Conops > Conops quadrifasciatus. Next base: position 31,457,310 of record OX457078.1, on the reverse strand, counting down.
TAGTTTTTATTATCGAATCCTAAACTAATGCCAAGCAAAGAAATTTTATTCGGAGGCCGAAACAGCGTTTGAGGTCGTCCAACAAATCAAGCGGCGCAATGTTCGGTGTTGAGCGGCGAAGGAGTGGCGGCGGGCTGTCGCAGCTGGCCTTCACTTGACCTCAGTCCAGAAGTGTAACAACACAATGCACAACAAGTAGATCCTGCGCCTCGCCTGAAAGGAAAGCAAATGTCAGTCGCTTTAGTATAAAAATTTGCAAGGAAATAATTAATTAAAAAGATTTGGTTTTAAGCCTTTAAATGAGGCCACGGTTCACTTTTGACTATGTGCTCAATTTAAGTCTTCTTAAAGGCAGAAGTTTTTGCAGTTTTGCGTAATTTGTTCTCCATTTTTTTGTACTTATGCCGGCCCACTATTTGGATATTAAAGAAAAGCACTCACACACACCTTTTCGGCACTATCGGGAACACTGTGCACTATTCGGTTCTCTCCTGTAGCGACGTACAAACCCGGTTAGTGCGTGGTACACTTAATCCGATCCGGCAACGTCAATCCTCGAAGGAAGGCCCCAGTCCAGAGGCCGTTAAATGCACTCCTTTGACTCAACACGAAACACTGAACGGCTCGTCAGTGACCGACTTGCGCTTTTATAGTAGTCTCCGAGTCTGTGAACTCTTCCTTTTCTGTTCAGTTTTAGTGATCTGTATTCCTTTCGGTTAACGTGATCACATGATCATGTGGTTGCATCTTGTTCTTTCTTCTTGTCTTACTCATCTTTCGCCTTGTTTGCGCCTGTCTCGACCTATGTACATATTTCTGGCTCCACTGCACTTCGAGGTACATACCACGATCGTGGACGACCCTTTCGTGGTCGTCGTTGCTGCCTTTGGGCGCTTGCTGGTTTGTGTCTCTGTGCTCTCAACGAAACCAGAATCGCAATTTATTCGATCGAATTTATACGATCGAGGACTGCACCAACAAGCGGACGCGGCGATCAAAACAAACCCCGAAACTTTCGGGATCTTTTTACCCTTCGAGCGACTGAAAACAGCTTCTTAACTGATTTCGGAACAACGATTTGAGTCGACTGAATGGACTTCGATGTCGCACTGATTCAGGGGCCAGTCGCTCGCAGTGGCTGGCGTACTGGCGTCGCTGGCAAACAAGCGGCCGACCAGGTGCAAAATCTTGACCGCAGCAGCATCATTTGCGGCATGGGAGACACTGCGTTTTCGAAAGCGGTTGGCGTCCTTGAATCAGAGCAATGCACCAGGCTGCCAGACGAGCCCCGAACACTGCACTTCCAACTGCTTGAACTTGCTGGTTCTGGCGTTTTGTTGCTCGCTGACACTCGGACTTCTTTTTCGGCTGCGTTCAGTGAGAATCATTTTGGTGGCAGCAGGACGATCTAAGCAGCAGGTGTTGAAGCAACAGCGCTCAAATCGTTCTTAGTTCTTAATAGAAGGGGAAGGGGGAGGAGGAGGAGACACCCTTAGTCCTCTCTGTGTGGTTTGTCTATGGCGTTAAATATTACGAAAAGGCCGGAGACGATTTCTCTTTTCTTGCCTTCAAATCATGCAACGCTGCTGCTCACGGTAGAGTTCTGCGAAGGGTGAAGGGAGGCAGGCAAGCTGGCCGCTCTGCGAAGGGTTGTCTGAAGTTCTTAAAGTGTTCGAAAAGTTCTGAGCGAGTTCATTGACCCTGATAAATATACATAAAACCATTGTTAGCAGATTAAAGTAATTTCTTTCTGCATCATTCTTCTTGTCCCAGAATTTTCCATTCATTCTCATCCCTTTGCGCGCTCTCTCTCTCTCTCTTTCTCTCTCTCTCTCTCTCTCTCTCTCTCTCAAGTATCATTGAAATGCAAAATGCAAAAATCTTCTGCTTTGCGCGACTCAAAGCGATGCGAAAGTAGCACGTTGCGATCATTGCACTTTGGGTGCAAAACTCACAATTGTTTGTCATCGCAACTTCTTTCGAGTCTTACTTCTCTGCCGGCTTCACGTACTTTGTAAAGAAATCTACTTTTTATTTATTTGTATTTGTATACCTTTTCGAACTGAATTCAGAGCTTATCATCCGTTGCACCAAACATAATGAGAAAACAAAAAGCAGCTTAAAAAGAAGAACTCGTGCAATGCCCTGAAACGACAGAGATCGCCTGGAGTCTAAGGAGGGTTGCAGAAAGGGGCAGCCGCCAGCGCCTAAGAGAACATCAACATTATCCTATGGCTCCTTTTACTAAACTAAATGGTTCCCACCAAAATGGAGATATTTGTTTTTGTAGTGTTAATAATTTAGTGCCACTCTTTAGACGATATATATATGTATGTATATAATATACGTATTATGAGCAAAAAAAGCCAGACAGAAATCCTTGTGCTTCTTCAATCGAAAACATAGGCATCAATGAATGAGGACTTTTTAATTTCGACAATTTCAATTTAACAGCGTTCAATTATAACTTAAAATAAGTTTTAGTGTTTAATACCAAGAGTTTATGTTATCATGTCTTCGCAAGGAGAAGATATCATGAGAGCAGACTCTCGAAAAGTCTCAAAATCTCCTGTAGAGGCTCATTTTTCCCCTGAAAATCGAGCAAAAAAAATTAACTCTAAAGAACTATTAAAACATATCACGAATCGACGAAGGAGCTTCGAATCTATGCCATGCCTCAAACTAATTTGAATTTTTGCGATTTTTACCTACTGGGGCGCTTGTTGGAATGCTGTCGTGGTTTTCGTGGTCAACAGCATGCAACTAGAGTACGCTGGACACGATGATGGACTGCCACTGTCCCATCCAAGACCGAAAGACCGACCGCGTCGCGGCAGACAGCTTGAAGGTAACTTGAAAAATGAATGCGTTCAAAAATTTTGCACGATATAACGATACTCATGCAGTCTTCTCAGGTAAGTTTCGGGTCAAATTTAAACCGGGTTAAAGCGCGCTGCCAATGTAAGTTAATGGTATGATTAGCAAAACTAAAATTTATGCAGAAATGTGAACCGTGCCAGTTTTATATTATCAGAAAATATTAGAAACTAATGGGTCTTATTTGTAAAAAAGATTAATATTTTCAGAATAAAAGTGTTTGTTTATCCAAAATAGACTATAGGAAGTATTTTTAAAATAAAGCCAAACTATTTTACAATTTTATCTGCTTTTTTTACTTTGTTATCAGGCATTGTCTATGACAATTATTATTGAGAGACGGTATCTGCCAAATTTTGAATTCTTCAAAGTTTTCTTGTCCATTAAAACCATTAATATTGGTATTAAAATGCAGAACTTATATATTGTACTTGGTATGCGATACTGTGCCATTGTGTGTGTTAGTATTTCTATCTTTACATTCCATGCTCTTGAGTCATGCACATCAATGTGTGCCGGTGCTGCCCCGTCCACCGTCAGGCCGTCAGAAGCTTAGTGAACACTGCCAGAAGCTTGTGCTGCAAAAGCCAAAGTTTAGACGCTGAATAAAAATCTCACTTTCATTTTCGAGGCCTTTATACAGACCACAACAAATTTTTAACACCAAATTTTTTTAAGTGATTTCTACGATCTTAATGAGCAAGAAACCAATCGACTTATTAAACATATCAAGTTCAGGGTTGAGTCGCGCAGACCACAAACTACAGCGGCCCATTCACTTCCGTCCGTCCGTGAGTCGCAGCACAAAAATATCTGTTCTGTTAGTTTATAAATATCGTGCTATAAATCCAAAGAGAGAAAAACAAAACTAAAAGAAACACGGGCCCAAAAGAAACTGCCCCAAAATAAGTTGGTCAATTAGTTAAACGCGCTTGCAGCGCTTTGCACTTTTTTACTACCGAGTGTTACAGTTTTTTTCATTTCACCAAATTTAGGGCCATTAACTGGGCCATTTACCAGTTAGTACTACTACGCTGCACTATATATAAACCGCTTGAGCTGAGCTCATTTATCATTCAACACTTGTCCTCAATTCAGTAAAGAACACACACAAATCGTCAAGTAGTTCACCGCCATGGCCCACAAGGTAAGCATTCCTGCCATCCTGGAAGGATAAACTGAACCTAAGCCAGCCCAGCCTTTTACTGATAGAGCCTTTGTTGCAGCTTGTTTTCGCTCTAGCTTTTGTTGCTGCTGCCAGCGCAGGATACATTGCACCGTCACACGTGTACCATGGCGTTGGCCCCGTCTACCACGGCGCCGCTGTGCCACTGCCGTACCTCGCCCACCAGACCAAATCCACCGTCGAGGAATACGATCCGCATCCTCAGTACAAATTCTCCTATGCCGTCCACGACAAGCATACCGGCGACTCCAAGAGCCAGGTGGAGCACCGTGACGGCGATGTGGTGCACGGAGAATATTCGCTGATCGATGCCGATGGCTACAAACGGATCGTGAAATACACCGCCGACCCTCACCACGGTTTCAACGCCGTCGTGCACCGGGAGCCACTCGCTCACTACGCTCACGCGTATGCTGCACCCCTGCTGCCCGCACACTCCCACGCTTCGGCATATTATCACTAAAGGGAGTTTCTACGATTTGCGAAGATGGCAGTTCTATTATAAATGCCCCCCGGCCCCATTTTCTGAGCGGTTTGTCTTATTAAAATCAAAATAAATAAAATAAATCGTCTGTATTATTTGGACTAAGCTATCTGGACTAAAGCTATATAAAGCTTTAAAGGTAATAAATAAACTTACTCTCGAAAGGGTTGTTTTATTGCAACCGACAGCCGCATGTCGTTTTATACCGAATACCGAATACCGATACCGTAAAGGATCCGTAATAACCGAATTTTATTCTTACGATGAGATATATTCTCATTACCTTTTAAACCTTTTGCTTTTAACAGCATACGAAATCGAAGCCGCCTTCGAGCTCAACTTATGGCTCTTTTCCTTAAAATTTAAAACGCTAAAGTCACGAATTGAAAATCGAATACGAAAAATTAAAGTAATTTGATAATAATCGGCCAAAATCTCTTTGAGTAAATGAAAAACACCGAGGGTGGGCTGTTTCACCCTTCTCAGAAACACCTCCTGAGAAAATTTATGAGCGCCTAATTTATGAAAGCCTAAATTATTTTATTACATAACATTATATTCCTAATTTGTGAGCTCGAAAGAAATTATATAAAACAAAAATAACCGCAATTTGACACACTTTTTTGAAAACATTATAAATTTTATAGTTTTTCAATAAAAAATAATGGTAGAGCGCTTCGTCAAAGCGCTTGAGTTATAAAAAAAAACTGTTGAATTAATCAATAGTAAAACATTTTTTTCTTCTGCGTTACCCGGTGTTTTTTTTAATGGTGTTTTTTTCAATGTTTACTTTTAGAAAATAATTTAATTAAGATTTCGCAGTTGAATTTAATTGACATTCAGATAATGTCTTGACTTACTGACAGCAGTTGACACACTCGGCGGTCACAGTCGCCGTCGCCTAACGTCGTGGGCCAGCCACGTGTGAAAGCAATGAATCAGCCACGTATGAACGTAACTTTTTAACGTAATGAACGTAAAAAAAAAAAAACAACAAAAGTGCAAAAAATGGAAGCAAACATTTTGTCGCCTCGTGCCGTCGCCGAGGAAACGGGCGAGCTTTTAAAAAGTTTTTAATACGTTAATGCGCTTTCCAGAAGTTAGGTAAGCACTAGAGACGAGGCGAGACGTAGTTAAAAGAAAACTCACTCACTCACGTCATTCTTGATTCATTTCTTTTCCAATCTGGATTGCTTTTTGTTTTGGCGTTGCTTAAACGATCTACGATGTCTTAATGAAACAATTTAGTCTTAATTTAGACCTTCACTATACCGCCGCTTCCGTCTCAGTAGGTTATTAACGCTAAAATTCCTCTTTACTTCAATTAATGAAAATTAATAAACAATAGCAAGCCGTGAAAAAGCATTGAAATAGCAAAAATTGTTATTATATTAATTTGTTTATAAGAAATGACAAAAATTTGCCTGAATTTAAACACAGAATCAATCTGTGTCTAAATCTGTGTTTAGACAGAATTTAGTTTTTTGAGTTTGCCTTTAAAAAACCGGTACCCGCAGTTGTTCGCAGCACTAGCATGCTTTATTATTGTATTGTATTGTGCTATATTGCATTTACACAAATAGTACGACAATACGCAGCTTTCAAGGTGAGACACACCGCAGCGATTGCCAACTTTTTCGCATGATCTGCCTCGCCTCGCCTGCATCATCGTTTACTCCAGTAAAATTGTGTTTGGCTCACTTTTTCAATTTAATGAAATTCACTTTTCTTCGCTACGCTTAAAATCTTCGTTATTTGTGCTAAACAGAACAGTTCTTCTCAGTTCAATGCATTTACTTTTTTTGCAAAAATATATAATTGTAATCTCTTCCATTGGATTTTAAAAATTCCAGAGAAATAGACCAAAAAAAAAACCTTTCCATTCACAATGAGTGTCAGTTTGGTGTGTTTTTTTAGACAATATCAAATTATCGATGTCAAAATATACTTGTTACCATAACAGTCTCCTCAAGTCTGTCTATATTTCTCTTAACATCTGACCGTGGTTTGTGGCAAGCGTAAGGAATGGGAGGATGCGTTCTAAGACTTGCGTTCCGGTACCTAAATCATACCCCGAAAACCACCAATGCTACCATCAATGCTACAGCAAATACTGAAATAAATCACTCTAGTAGATTTAGACCAATTTTATGGTTCCTCGATAGTTCCTCTGTTAAATCATATTTGAATTTTTTATTTTTATTTACACAATTTTATGCATGAGAGTGTTTTTTCGGTGAAAGGTAGTCAATACTTTTTTGCAGAAAATGAAAGAGTCGCGGTCTGTTGTCACAAACTTGAAGAATTTCTTAACAGTTCAGGCGAGTTCAGCGACAGGTTCGTTTCTTAAGTCTTCCGTTAGACTCAATAGAAAAACTGAGACGTCGCCGGATCGCCGCGTTCTGGTCTTACAGTGACAGCTACGCCGCTCTGCAGTAGGTACTTATCTACATACTTGTACATATACATAACTTAATGATCTTATTTAAATTATTACTACATAAATATATGTACATACATTCATACACGATTGTATGCAGTGTTTCTTCAAATCATTCCCAGCGATCTTATTAATTTTTTATTAGTGAATTTTATAATTTATTTTGGTATGTAGCTAAATATAGCCGCATTTTGTTGCCTTTTTTATTTGTTTATAGAATTAACAAAAGGCAGGGGCGTTTGTGCCGGATGTTCGATGTTTTTTATTAATCGCTTTCATTTCATTTCATTCATTTTGATTCGTTTCATTCATTCGTTTAGAAAAAACGGATTCTTAAACAACCAAAAACATGTTCACTGAATGACCATGCAAATGGTATGGATTACCGTAGATTGCTTCCAAGAAGTGTGTGCTGTTACCGTGTGTTATCGAGTTTTGTTGAACTTGAACTCCGAAGTGTGTGTGAATTAGCAGCAAAAGTGTTATTAACCACGCAATGAGTACGCATATTCCGAGTGTGCAGACTCAGTGTTACACTTTCGGCACTTAACGTCGGCGACAGACGATTAGAGTGAAGAAATTCCGGCCTCTTTGAGTCGTTTAATTGGACTCATAATGAAATTTGTGTGCAGGTGTTAAAGAATTGGGTATAAAAGGCTTCACGTACGTAAAAATCTCATCACAAACGCACAGAAGTTCAACGTGAACACATTCCTGCCAGTTCAGTTTTAAGTTCCTTCAAATAATCTTAACGAAAATGGCATTTAAGGTAAGTCCCTGAAGTCTTTGACTTTCATGGCAGAATGGTGTACTCTACATCTTATTTTCCAGTTGGTCGCTGCATTTGCTCTGGTTTCTGTCGCCAGTGCCGGCTTAATCCCAGCCCCGCAAGTATATCACGCTGCTCCTGCGGTCGCCCACTACGCCGCACAATCCGTTCTGGCCAAGGCTACCGACGAATACGACCCACATCCACAGTACAAATACGCCTACGACGTTCAGGACACCATCTCCGGTGACTCCAAGAGCCAAGTGGAGCAACGTGACGGCGACGTTGTGCGCGGCGAGTACTCGCTGATTGATGCAGACGGCTTCAAACGCACCGTTCAGTACACCGCCGACGACGTGAACGGATTTAACGCGGTTGTCCATCGCGAGCCTCTCGTGAAAGCTGTGGCCCATGCCGCACCAGTCCACTTGGCAGCGGCTCCAGTTGCAGTGAAGACTCTGGCCCCGGTTGCTCACTATGCTGCACCAACAATAGCCAAGGTAGTGTCTCCGGCATACACCACATACTCTCTGCCGACCGCATACGTAGCTCACCATTAATGCCTTAAATCGTGATTGCGACTTCGATGGACAATATCTTCTTAAGCTCTGCAAAAGATCAATAAAAAAAAATCAATTTTAATAATTAATATCAAAAATAAATTGTTTTTCTATTGAATATTTAGAAAGAGAAGAAGAAGAAGAAGAATAAAGGAAGGGGGGGTTGAAATGTAAAAAATTTAATTTTAAAAACAAGAAAAATATATTATCAAAGGAAATTATAAAGAACAACAAAGAGAAAGGAGTAAAGACCTCAAAACGAAGCAAAAGACTCAAAAGGCGCGCAAGACTCTTTATGCAGTAATGAAAACTCATGTAAAGTGCGCGCATATTGATTATAAAGACTCATTTTTGCAACCCTGAAAGCCTTCATGTACATTCTAAAGGCCATCCTTAAAAGGTAACCAAAAATGAAGCCTAACGCGAGGGCCACGAAACTCAACGAAACGAAACTCAACTCAACTCTTAGACAAAAGGTCTGAGGTACCTCCGAGGCTAAGCTTAGATTTTTAACATCATCTTGATGGTACGACCGCCGCGCCGAAGGGTGAAGCCACCGTTGGTGGGTGAATAAAGTAATAAGGAAAGGCCGGCACCATGGTAAGGCCAACTTTGTAGTACGTTGCGGTGTCCAGAGGGCCCCGATAGAGTACTCAAAGCAAGGAAATTAACTGACAAAGGTCGATAAACGAGTCGAAGTGTTACAAAAAAATTGTTCAACCAAATTTTGAACGAAATTAGGCTCGAGAAATTCTGGACTAATAATTGTACTATCCTGGCTTCCGATGATCCTAAGATTCCGATGATCCTAAGAGAAACAAACATTTTTTTTAATTATAAAATCAAAGCCATGTTGTAGGTTTTTCTTTTTATTTTCTATTTTTATTGCAATTTCGGTTTCAGTTTGGGGTACACCGAAGGTTCATAGATAATCAACGTTATCAAAAAGTTTTAATTTAATTAATTAATTAAGTGCTCCCTCCATTTTCCATTTCCATTTGATTTTTTTAAGTTATCTGATTACTTCTATGAAATATTCTGTGTATGTCTTTTCATTTTTATTTTAGTTTTGAAGATGTAACGTCTAAGAAAATGACTCATCAATGATGGCGCTCGTAACCAAGTGGAGCGGAGTAGCTGGTGTAAGCTGGGGCCTTCACCAAAGCAGCTGGCTGTGAGTATGTGGTATACGCGGGAGCCACAGATTTTACAAGCGTGGGTGTTTCGTAGTGACCGACCGGTGCTAAGGCTTTTACTACACTCGGTGCCGCATAGTGAGCCGCAGGAGCCAGAGATTTCAGTTGCGTTGATGCAACGTAACCGTGAGCGGCGTCGTGAATGTCAGTGTTTAACACAGCCGGTGCTGCTGCAGCATAATGCACCGGAGTGGCGACAGCTTTAACGGCAGCCACAGTCTTCACGAGCGGCTCGCGATGCACAACCGCGTTGAAGCCATTGACATCGTCGGCGGTATAGTGGACGGTGCGTTTGAAGCCATCTGCATCGGTCAGTGAGTATTCGCCACGGACCACGTCGCCGTCGCGTTCTTCCACTTGGCTCTTGGAGTCACCGGACACGGTGTCCTGAACGTCGTAACCGTATTTGTACTGTGGATGTGCGTCGTACTCCTCCGCGGCCTGGGTCAGCAGTGGTTGGGCTACGTAGTGGGCAGCGTGAGGGACGGTCTTGACCACGGTCGCGGGTGCGTCAAGGTGAGCAACTGCGCGGCCAGTGTGGTACACTTCATGGGTGGGGATGAGTCCAGCGCTGGCGACGGTGATGAAAGCAACAGCTGCAATAAACTGAAAGGATTTGGAGCACAATTATTTCTTGGTATTAGAAGGATGAGGGATGATGGTACCTTGAATGCCATTTCGGTTCGTTTGAGATTCGGTGTCACTGACTACTGACACTCACTTGATGTGCTTGTGTTGGGAGATCAGCTGCTTGTGATGGATGCTTTTCGAAGTGGTGCGTTTTTATATCATTTTATAGGTTTTACCATTCGAAAGGTCTTACCATTTGGAAACAAGCGAAAGGTGTGTCAAAAATAGCTTGAAGAATGACTTCGAATTTTAGCGTGAAGACAAAAATCTACACTATCAGCAAAGTCACCAAAATCATTCCGGGCGATGAATAATGAGATTAACGCAATTCTGAACTAATTGTTAACCACGCCAATAGCGCAGAGAGCGCTGCTGCTGGAGGTCGTGGAATGATTTGACGAAGGCAACACTATGTGGAAAACTAGCTCCAGGTAGTAGAGCTGTAAGCTCTTTTGCTTTGAGAGATCTTTCTGAGAGACAGCGATCGTGGGTGCGGTGATTCGGGGGAACCGAATTTCAAAGGCATTGTTAAAAATCTGTTGAAGTCTACAGTTAATTAAATTTCATTACATGGCAACCTGCGGCATTATGATACGGTTATTAATCATTCTCGTTGAGGTTAAAAGTCGCACCAAGTGTTAATCTTATACGTCTGCGTATCCACGGTTGGTATGGCCGCAGACGGATACACCTAAAATTTAGCATTGCTTTGTGGTGAATTCTTGAAATCACTTTTTCTTCTTCTTCTGTTCGTGTCCAATCTGCGATAGAAAAAAGATCCAGCAAAAGCAAAAGAGCAAAATTATTCCTTCAAAAGGGTATAAAAACGAACCACTTCGAAAAGCATCCATCACAAACAGCTGATCTTCCAACACAAGCACATCAAGTGAGTGTCAGTAGTCAGTGACGCCGAATCTCAAACGAACCGAAATGGCATTCAAGGTACCATCATCCCTCATCCTTCTAATACTAAGAAATAATTGTGCTCCAAATCCTTTCAGTTTATTGCAGCTGTTGCTTTCATCGCCGTCGCCAGCGCTGGATTCATCCCCACTTATGAAGTGTACCACACTGGCGGCGCAGTTGCTCACCTTGACGCACCCGCAACCGTGGTCAAGACCGTCCCTCACGCTGCCCACTACGTAGCCCAACCACTGCTGACCCAGGCCGCGGAGGAGTACGACGCACATCCACAGTACAAATACGGTTACGACGTTCAGGACACCGTGTCCGGTGACTCCAAGAGCCAAGTGGAAGAACGCGACGGCGACGTGGTCCGTGGCGAATACTCACTGACCGATGCAGATGGCTTCAAACGCACCGTCCACTATACCGCCGACGATGTCAATGGCTTCAACGCGGTTGTGCATCGCGAGCCGCTCGTGAAGACTGTGGCTGCCGTTAAAGCTGTCGCCACTCCGGTGCATTATGCTGCAGCAGCACCGGCTGTGTTAAACACTGACATTCACGACGCCGCTCACGGTTACGTTGCATCAACGCAACTGAAATCTCTGGCTCCTGCGGCTCACTATGCGGTACCGGATGTAGCTCACTATGGTGCACCCACGCTTGTAAAATCTGTGGCTCCAGTCTATGCCACGTACTCGCAACCGGCGGCCTTGGTTAGGACTGCTCCAGTGGCCCACTATAATGCTGCCCCAGCTTACGCCAGCTACTCCGCCCCGGCTGCCTACGTGACGCATCACTAATGGGCCAATTTGCCCGCACAATTTTCTCTCATTGTTGTAAAATGGTGTAAGAGGTACATACAAATGTATGTCGATATTATAATAAAACTGTTTGTTTAATTTAATACAAAAAATTATTTATTCCTGACTAATTTGGCATAGACTTGGTTTAATTTGTGTTTAATTTTTTTTAAATATTTTCCAATGTCAATTTTTTAATTTTAAAAAATTTTAGACATGATGCATTTTAGACATCAAATTTTTGCTTTTGCTGTCTAAAAACATTCGAGAAATTAATAAACAAAGACATTAATGGCAAAATTAGGAAAATGTAGGTATATCTTCTTCTCTAAAGCGTCTGTTTTTCTCACGTCTCTGATGTTGGCCTTGATGAGTCCTTGGAAAAATGGCATTTTTTCCCAATAAAAAGTATACAAAATATCACTTTTCCTTTCTAAAGAATCCACTGATGGCCATATTAAACAAGAGCGCGCATTATCAATTTGGAATCTTCCGACGATTATCACGCTGCCCAATTTAACGGATTTTTCATCGACGCTTCAACCACGTCAAAAATGGGGCTTATTTTATGCGCTGCTAATACGTTCTTTAAATTTTAATTAGCTGCATTAAATATTCATCGAAAAGTTAGACTGAATTTTCCGAATGTTGCGCGGGCAGCGCCGACTGACAATCGCCAGCAAACCGTTTTCGTGGTTCACTTTCGGTATTCGGTTCCATTGACACTGGAAAAGAACCGAGTTATGAAAGCACGTTATTAATACGCTCCTCATGCGCTGCCCAGTCGCGATTATGGCCAAGCGCGCTGAAAATGAATTTCAATGAAGTCGCATCAATGCCAAAAGAATGGGTATAAAAAGATTGTCGCCAGACGCTGACCAACATTCAGTTTTTTACACTCGTTCACCGAACACAAAGTGAAGAATTCCCACAACAAAATCCAAACCCAACAAAATGGCGTTCAAGGTGCGTGCTATTAAAAATCGAGGACCAAAAGGATATAAAAAAAATTGTTAGAAAAAGTGATATTGCCTAAAGAGAGATAATTAGCAGGATCACATCAGAAATGAATGTTTTGTGGCTTTAATAATGAGCAATTTCTCTCTCTCTCTCTCTCTCCTTCCCGCAGTTTGTGATCCTTCTTGCCTTCGTTGCTGCTGCCAGTGCGGCTGTTGTCGTTCCCGCCGCCCCCGTTTTGGCGAAAAACGTCGAGCTGGAGGAGTACGACCCCCATCCGCAGTACAAGTACGGCTATGACGTGCAGGACGCGATTTCCGGCGACTCGAAAGGACACGTCGAGGAACGCGACGGCGACATAGTGCGCGGCGAATACTCCCTGATCGATGCCGATGGCTACAAACGCACCGTCTCGTACGTCGCCGACCCGGTGAACGGTTTCAATGCCATAGTCAGACGTGATCCACTCGTCGCGGCCGCTCCCGTCGTTGCAGCTCCGGCACCTATCGTCAAAGCTGCTCCGGTGATTGCCGCCCCCGCCCCCATTGTTAAGGCTGCCCCCGTGTTCGCCGCCCCTGCACCCATTGTCAAAGCTGCCCCCGTGATCGCCGCTCCGGCACCAATCGTCAAGACTGCGCCAGTGTTCGCCGCTCCGGCACCAATCATCAAGGCCGCTCCATACGTTGCAGCTCCGTTCGCCTACAGCGCCCCTGCACCCTTGACATATGCCGCTCCAGCGCTGGCCTACAGGCACTTCTAAACCCAAATCACGTTTGGGTTTTACGCCGAGAACATAAAGAACAAGACAGCTTAAAGAATGCCGCACACAAAAACGAATTTAATAAAATATCGTATTAACGAAACGAAATAAATGTGATTAATTTGCCCCGACAGAACCAGATTTTTTTAAACTTTTACACAAAAAGAGTCAAATTGTTGAGAAATTACAAAGAAAAAAACGGCTTTAATTTCTTCTCTTTTCCAAAATCTTAGAAATGTTAGAACCCATCAAGAGTTAATTAACGCGCCTTTCGTTAAACGAATGACGAATAAGAGTGACGTCTTATGCTCTCGAAAAAATTGGGTACCTTTTAATATATCTAAACGAAATAATGAAAGCTCTATTATATTATATTGTATGTATGTAACGTCTCTCGTAAAATCCTGTCACTAACAGAGAATGAAGCAAGCTCTCACCAGATTTCTGTGTTAAAGCCTGGTTGTGAACCATTTGCGGCTGCTTAAACTAACTAACTCACTGTTAAAACTGACTAACTCTGGTTAGTTCCACTCTCCGGTTTTACTCGGCGGTCTAATACTCGCCGGAGTATTATTTTTATTGGTTGCAAAATACTCGTATTAAACAATTAACTAAAGAGATGTTATGCACTCAAGTATGTTTCTATTGCAAAAAATAATTTTTTTTTTTTAAATTTGATGACCTTGAAATTTAAAGACTTTTATAGCTTCTTACGTTACATTTCTTCCTTCAAGCAGACTTAACCGTCGATCCAACAGTCGTCAAGCCAACGTCGAATCTAAAAAGCAATGAGTATGCAAAAATGATGGATATTGTAAAAGCATACCCAAAATTTTCGAACAGTCATTCCATGTTACATAACATGGTAAATAATTGAATTAATAATTATAAAAAATAATAAACGAGTTTAGTGCATTGTTAGCGACTCCTTTCTCTGATGGTAGAAGGAGGAGGAGGAGGAGGACGGACCGGTTGGGCTTATCCTTGCTTTTGTTACGCGCTTATGAATGCTAATGAGGCTTAAGCAACGATATATGTAGCATGTCAATGTGACTGCTCTTACATATAGCATACACGTGGGCACATACATACCTACATACATACATATTTTTGGCTCCGGGAAATAACGCCCAAATGAAATAAGGCCCAATGCGGGCCTTATTTCATTTTGCCAAATTGGGCGTTATTTCATAAAAAAATGAAATAAGGCCCAACGTGGGCCTTATTTCATTTTAAGAAATTTTGAAATTTTTACCAAAAAATGAAATAAAGCCCAAAAAAAATGAAATAAGGCCCAATTTTGCGATAAATGCTGAAATGGGTTAGCTACGAAGCAGCTGTTGGACTTACTGGACTGGTTAATATACAAATACTATTCAGCAAAGGGGACGGTTTTTCTGGCTGAGGGTTTTAATCCCTGCCACGGCCGAAGGCCGTCACGCAGAAGGACCCTGGATAGAGGAAAACTTTTCAGCAAAGATGGTTTTGTTGGCTGAGGGTTTTAATCCCTGCCACGGCCGAAGGCCGGCATGCAGAAGGACACTTTGCCTGCGCAGAAGGACCCTGGATAGAGAAAGACTTTTCAACAAGGAGATGGTTTTGTTGGCTGAGGGTTTTAATCCCTGCCACGGCCGAAGGCCGGCACGCAGAAGGAACCTCGATAAAGAAAAACTTTTCAGCAAAGAAGATTGTTTTGTTGGCTGAAGGTTTTAATCCCTGCCACGGCCGAAGGCCGGCATGCAGAAGGACACTTTGCCTGCGCAGAAGGACCCTGGATAGAGGAAGACTTTTCAACAAGGAGATGGTTTTGTTGGCTGAGGGTTTTAATACCTGCCACGGCCGAAGGCCCGCACGCAGAAGGAACCTCGCTAGAGAAAAACTTTTCAGCAAAGAAGAAGGTTTTGTTGGCTGACGGTTTTAATCCCTGCCACGGCCGAAGGCCGGCACGCAGAAGGACCCAGGATAGAAGAAAACTTTTCGGCAAGGAGATAGTTTTGTTGGCTGAGGATATAACAATCTACTTGCTAAAAAGTTTTTCTCTATCCAGGGTCCTTCTGCGTGCCGGCCTTCGGCCGGGGCAGGGATTATAACCCTCAGCCAACAAAACCATCTCCTTGTTGAAAAGCCTTCCTCTATCCAGGGTTCTTCTGCGCAGGCAAAGTGTTCTTCTGCATGCCGGCCATCGGCCGTGGCAGGGATTAAAACCCTCAGCCAACAAAACCATCTCCTTGTTGAAAAGCCTTCCTCTATCCAGGGTTCTTCTGCGCAGGCAAAGTGTTCTTCTGCATGCCGGCCTTCGGCCGTGGCAGGGATTAAAACCCTCAGCCAACAAAACCATCTCCTTGTTGAAAAGTCTTCCTCCATCCAGGGTCCTTCTGCGCAGGCAAAGTGTCCTTCTGCATGCCGGCCTTCGGCCGTGGCAGGGATTAAAACCCTCAGCCAACAAAACCATCTCCTTGTTGAAAAGCCTTCCTCTATCCAGGGTTCTTCTGCGCAGGCAGTGTTCTTCTGCATGCCGGCCTTCGGCCGTGGCAGGGATTAAAACCCTCAGCCAACAAAACCATCTCCTTGTTGAAAAGCCTTCCTCTATCCAGGGTCTTTCTGCATGCATTAAAGTTCTGCATTTCTGCATTAAAGTTCAGTCGACGCCGTAATTTTGGGCGTTATTTCATTTTCAAAAATTTTGAAATTTTTACAAAAAAATGAAATAAAGCCCACAACAAAATGAAATAAAGCCCAACGTGGGCCTTATTTCATTTTCAGTTTTTGTTGAAAATGAAATAAAGCCCAAAAAAAATGAAATAAGACCCAAATTTTACGATTTCAAATCTTCATATAAAAAAAAAATTGGGCCTTATTTCATTTGGGCGTTATTTCCCGGAGCCCATATTTTTACTACGAAAGCGGTCTAAATCGAAAATCCTTCTCTGCATAAATATCAATTAGTAAGTTTAATGAAAGTGTGTCAATCAGGCCATTTGGGTTCGTTTGAATTCAAAATTTACGAGTGTCTATAAACAAAAAATTAATATGTTTCTAGTTTCTAGAGTTGAATACATTTGCATTATAAAGCAAGTGCCGAGAAGAACAAATAAATTAATCCATTAATTAAAAATCGTTAAATGGAATAATGTTCGACCACGTTCGTGATGGCCATATGCAAGATATAGTTATTCGAACATAATTGTCTTGGATGATAGCTGCTAATTAAATAAAAAAACCAATAATCTGACAAATAATATGTTTTTTATTGAAAAAGTATTTCATGCAGTCTATTTTGGATACCCCCTTTATAGGCGATAGTTTAGAAGTTATCAGGTAAAAAGCATGCATTTAAACATTTTGGAGCTCTGCAGACGTTTCAAGGGTCGATCAAAGGTTTAATTAAGGGTTAATTAATTAATTAAGGTGGGTTAAGATGGGTTAAAGCGAAATTTTTTCTTTATAATTTAGTACCTACTAAAGCATCAATGGAGGGGAGGGGTTGGAGGGTCGTATTTTCTCAAAGGAATTTGCGCCCCCAACCAGAAGCAAAAGCTATGTACGCCACTGAGTCCCTCAAACCTCAATCAAGTCATCCATCCATCATCATCGTCAAGTACCACACACACACACACACGTACTAATACAAAGTAACAAAATAAAGTTCGTAGGTTTCTCCTTTATTTTAAATTTTTTTGGCAACGAGGTTTAAGGTCAAAGTCAGGTTTTATGGTTAATTAACCGATTTATTGTTTTCCGAGCAAGTTTTTCTCATCTTACTGTCTTTATGGCGATAAAGTAATTGTTGTTTTTGTTGGCATGACTGAGATTGTGTTGTTGTTGTTGTTGTTGTTGTTGTTGTCGACGACGAGAGCGAGTAGTTGCTGTAATCATTCCTGTAAAAACGATACAAAACGCTTTAATGATCGACCTTATTTTTTCACTGATACGACGATCAACAATAGCCGCCGCCGTCGCTTAGCAACGAAACAACAACAACAACGAAGCACACACGACGAGTCCAGTAAAAGCAACAAAAACAAAAATTACAACAGCAAAAAGACAGTCCGTCTCTGAACGACTCTGTCCGTCAGTCAGTCAGTCAGACTGCAAAATAAAAATCATTTACAATTGTTTCATGCGCGACGCGACGCGCACACAACGCAACGCAACGCGGCGCGAGCGTTTTGCATCAACGGTCTAGAGGCGCTGCTGCTCGGAATGGCTTCACTGTCGGTGGTGTTGGCTCTGGCGGCCGCACGTCCGGCACGCCGATCACGTAGCGGCCGCCATTCGCGTTATCGAAACTTTTCATTCCATTCGATTCCCTTTTCGTTGCGTTGCGGTAACTGTTACCAAATTGTTGGTACGTGGTAGGAGTATTGTAGCGATGGTGGTGGTTGTTGTTGTTTTTGCTATTGCTAACTTTGTTAAGTTGAGCATCGACGCTGTTGTTGTTATTGTTATGTGTATGTTGCGTTACTGTTTGCCCAAAAAAAGTAGACCATCCGCGGCCGTGTCTGCGCGATATACCGCCGTCATGCCATCGCGGCGTCACTACGAGTATGCGCAGCGGGCGTAGATTTGACCTTGATTTGGGCCGAAAACGAGAGTGAAGGAAATGATTTATCGTATTTACTCTTAACGCTTTTTTAATTCAATTTAATTCAATTAACACAAAATTATTCTGATCCATTGATATTTTTGTTTGTGTGTCAGGCTTTTGTTTAAATATTTTTTAATCACTATCGTTAAAAATAAAAAAAAAATTAAAAAAAAAATTAAAATTAAAAATTAATTGAATTGAAATCATTTTGGTGGTTGTTGTTGTTGTTTTGATTCAATAAACGAGATCCTGCTGTCTTAAAAGCGTATACATTTTCAACTTTCAACAAAACTTATATATTTGCTGGTATCAAAATCAACAGATTCTCGAAAGAGAATCACAAGAAGTCATTCGAATTCATTCCACGAAGAAATTGCGCAAAGAATTAGGTCTAGTCCGCCGCATTAAAAGAAAGTTTGCTAATAAATCAGATCAGAATGGCTTAAAAAAAAAACTCAAAGTCTTGAGTCGGTCTTATCCGTTAAATGATATCAATATTTTTAAGGTTTCAAAGAATGGACGCATTAGTTGTACGTCGTGACAACATTCCGTTCCGTTCCTTTCCTTTCCTTTCCTTTCAAGAGAGTCGTTCGCCTCTTCTTTGCTACGTGTGTATAAACAAGAGATCATACACGACGGAAATAAATCCCAACAAAAAAAAAGTCTTAACAAAATCGAACATAAAGGCAACTAATCGTTCTCGCACGCCCACTTCTGACACTGCACATGCCTCAACTACGTCGCAGACCAAGTAGAAACGAAGGAATCCTAGAATTCTGTAGCCCAAAGCACGCTGTGACGCGTGCAACGCCTCCTGAACCCAGCAGGTGGCAGCGAAGTCACTGCAAGCCGCTTCGAGACTCTTCCGCTGAGCGGCAGAAGCGTTCCTCGCGCACGTTGAGTTTGAGTCGCATGCAACACGGCCCCCTCGAAAGGCCCTGTCACTTCATCACTCTCTCTCTCTCTCTGAAAAGATGATCTCTCTCATCTTTGTTGGTGTGTGTGTGTGTGTGTTTAAGTCGCCCGTCGCGAGCAAGGAGTGTCGTCTGTTACCCCGGTGCGTCATCAACGTCATTCCAATTCCGCAACTGTCTCAGAGGAATGATGTTGCAGCTTGCTCCCTTCGCCCCTTTTCTCGCCACATAAAAATGAACCATGGACCGACCGACCGCTCTTCGGAATTGACTAACTCGAAATTATATAAAGGTATTATTCATATTATTCAATAGAGACAGACCTCCAATGAATCACAGGCAGCGACACTCCGGACTACCGGTCTTGAGGCATGCGCGATTGTTTTCTGATAACTTTTTGGTCTTTTAATCCTTTATTAAAAGTTTTTAACATTGCAGAAACCTGTCGTGAATTGTCCGAGGAGATCATTGATAACGCCAGAGTATGCGATGTTTCCACGCATTGAGTGCATAAACGTTGCGCTTTAGACGAGATTTAGGAAAACACTAAGAGAAAAAAGGGGGAGCCAGCCCTCTTTTACCTCCAGCTCCTAAACGATCAAGCAAATAAAACTCCTTCGTTTATAAACCATATTCTTTATTTAACTCTATCACATGCTCTCTTCATCATCGTCATCGGTTACTCTTTCCTTCGCGACCCCCGACCCCCGCCGCGTTACTCTCAGACTTTCTAGTAAGCATAAGAAATGAGAGGCGATGCAAAGTTCGTTTTCACGATGGCGGGGCCGGCAGCAACCAAAGGAGCAGCGGTTTTCACAAGCGGTGCCGGTGCGGCGCCAAAGGCAGTGTACGGCGCAGCTGCAAACGAAGGAGCAAACGAAGGAGCAAACGGCGCAGGGGCCGCAATGGCAGCGGCTTTAACAATAGGAGCTGCCGCTACGGCGGCCACCAAAGGTTCGCGACGTACGATGGCGTTGAAGCCATTGATGGGATCGGCGCTATAGTCAACAATACGACGGTAACCATCAGCGTCGTTCAGCGAATATTGTCCCTGGACAAAGTCGCCATCACGCGTCTCCACCTGATTCTTGGAGTCGCCGGACAAGGCATCCTTGACGTCATAGCCGTACGTGTACTGAGGATGAGGGTCGTACTGTTCCGCCGGCGCAGCGAAAGCGGCGAGCGGTGCCGCCGGGGCGATAAGACCGGCATTGGCGACGACAGCGAAGCAGGCAACGGCGAACAAGGTAACGAACTGCAAGGAAAGAAAAAGGAGAAGAAGATGAAGAAAGGAATTAAAACTAATGCCATCAAATTCACGGCCAACGCGTTGCAATTTCAAAAAGCTTCTGAATGACGCTTCTACAAACGCGTTGGAGTTTGAGGAAGCTTTGGAACACGCGACGCGTTTAACGCGACAGACACGCTCTAAGCGTTCTTCGCAACTTCTCTTCTCTTCGCTGCATTTGTTTGCCCGGGTATTTCGACAGTCCTTTGAACGATTATCCTTACTTTGTATGCCATTTTTCCTTTGATTCTGGGTTTCGATTTTGATACTGCTCTAGATTGGGTTGACGGATTTGGACTGACTGTCTTGACTGTTGCTTAAACGTGGCTTTTATACGCACCAATCGATGATAGCAATTGAAATTAAAACATCACCATGCATACACCTAAAAATGACGCTACTGACGGCTGACGACACATGCTTGACACGGCTGACACATGGCAGCTGAGGCAGAAACTCTGGTGGCTTAGTGCGTCGACGCGTTACATCGCGTCGTAGTGTAGTTCTGCCACGTTTCGGCTCATTTCGGCTACGCCAACGCCAAACCAAAGCCGATTTAATGGCGATTTTACAATCACATTCCAAAAAAAAATTAATATTTGGCTCAGCTCCGCCTGTCTCGGTGTACTCAGTTAAACGTCGCGCCGCATCGAACGGTTCGGCACAAAACAGCGTCGCATGCAGTGCTCGTGGTTTTGCATAAGAAACGCACAGATGCGCCCCGGGCGCGAATTTCACCAAAATGCTGCTCAGTTTGGTAACATTTTACTACGACAAAGTGAGTGTAGCTGCACGTTTTAACGATTTATAGCGGCCACTTGTCACTAATAGGCTAAAACAAAAATGGGCTCAGGCTCTGGCCTAAAAACTCAAGGGCACTATAAATAATAGAAACGAATTCTGTCTGAGACTCTTTAAGACTCTCCATCAGTCAGGAATCATTAACTACGCACCACGATTTGAAATTCCTTGCAACCATATTAGATCGAACATTAGGTATGATCGAACTTGTTCTTTAATGATCGTAATTAATTTAATCAGCTTTAAATCCACCAACGATAAATAACATTTTTCTTTTATTCTATTTCATCATCGCTTTTAAAAACTGCTCATATTGACGCATATATTGTGCCAATTCTTCAATTCTTTCACTTCAATTCGAATGTTCGAACTTGAACAAATTAAATTGTTCGAAGGAAACTGAAATCGTGTTAATGAAATCGTGCAAAAACATAATAAACCTAAAATAAAATTCCGAAACACAAACAAAAAACAACTAAAAAAAAACACTGAAAGAAACAACAAATCATTTCAGAAGAGCACCGATCGCTTTGCAACATTAAAAACTAAAGCAAACTCGAAACAGCAACAACAAAAACATTAACCACTAAACAACAACGACAACACCAACCACTAAGCAACAACAAATCGTAAAAATCGTAAAAAAAATGTATTCTGCTTCTTCTTGCGCCGACAGCACGTGACGAGCAACGCAATGCAATGAAAATAAAAGTAAGCGTAAGAATACTTTAAAAAGGCTGAAACTGAAGCAACCAACACAAGCCTCGTTTTACATAATAATCAAATTAGACTTAAATGTTTAATAGCTGTCATCGCAACAGCGGCAGCAGCAGCAGCGGCGGCTTCAGTGCGTCAAGCTGAAGTTTTGCGAATAGTTTCAGGGTTGCTGCAGTATGCTGAAGCGTCATTCGACGGCGAAATTGAAACAAAACAACGTAATCATCGCCAGCACTGCCTTCACTACCACCATCGCTACCATCCCGGATCCTTCTAAGCCCTGAAATTATCACGTGAGGATCTCTCAATCTTTGTGCAACTTCGGAAAAGTGAGATTCCTTTCGCTGAGAATCTGGTAGATATTTTGAAAAGTTATTCTTTAAGAAAACTTAAACGAATCACGCATGACATTTCACCCTCATGCGTGAACGCTGTGGACACGCCCATACAAATCGTCGATGACAATTTAAAACAAATGTCTGCGATGACATAAAAACGTTCGTTGACAGAAACGTTGATAATGATCCACGTACGTAAGAAAATGGGGGTAAGGGTTATAGAGAATTTAACTTTTCGTTTACAGTTTTCGTCCCTGATTCGTGAACGATTTGTCATGAATGCATGAACTTTGGGACGTTGTTGTTCGCTTCATACTGAAGCGTGTTGCGTTGCAATGAAGAGTCACGGATCCGATCCGTTACTACTAATTATATGCAAGCTACCATTTAAAAGGTCACCATTTAAACAAACTCTTCTACATTTTTTTATATGTTATTTTATTAAGAAAAAGTTGTGCATACATGAAATTTAAAGGCTGCTGTAAATGATTTGTCCTGCGGATACAACGGAGTTGTTCATTCGGATTCGTTCCATGCGCCGCCCTCTAGTAACTGACGTAAGAGTACTGAGGATGAGCAAGCGAGGCCTTAACCACAGCTGGCGCAGCGTGATGGGCGATCAAAGTCGGTGACGTCTTGAGCAAAGTCGTGGCCGGAGCATGGTGCACGACATGAGTGGCGGCAGGAGCGGCATGCACCAGATGAGCGCCCGAAGTAGAATGAACCAAGTGAGTGGCAGGAGCGGCATGCACCAAATGAGCGGCGGCAGGAGTTAAGTGTACAGCGGGGGCGGCATGGTACAGAGTGTGCGTGGGTGTGTGGTGTTGGACCAGGGTGGGCGCGGCATAAGTCCTGATCACTTGAGCGGGCTGCTGGGCGTAAGTCTTGCGATCGGTTTGTTGCTTAATACGGTCTTCTGAGTAACGGTTTGGCGCCGGGAGAGCTGGCAGCGATGCTGGCACAGCAGTATCAGCTTGTGGCAGTGGAGCCGGTGCAGCTCTCGGTTCTGCGGCAACAGGAGCAGATGCTGCCAACACATCAGTCAGTGGCACCCTTCGTACCACGGCCTTGAAACCGTTCTCGTTATCGGCTGTGTAGTCCACAATTCGACGGTAGCCATCGGCGTCATGCAACGAATACTGACCTTGCACGAAGTCGCCATCACGGGTCTCCGATTGGGATTTTATGTCACCAGTTACGAGGTCCTGGACATCGTAGCTGAAACTGTATTCGGCATGTCCTTCGGGTTCGGCGTTGTCCTCCGGAATAGTGGCGGCGGTGCAAGCGGCCAGGAAGGCGAGAAAAGCGATATTCTGACGGTAGAGAAGAAAAATAATAACCGAGTTAGGTACAAAAAGTATGTAAAAAACTTACTTTCAAAATTAGAGTCATCTTTTTATACGATTCTCACTGAATTTTACGGAGGAACTCTTTTTGATGGTTGATTGTCGGCGAAGGATTCAGAATGAACTGTGATGCTTCGATTAACATCGATCCGTTTTTTATACTCTTCCAGTGCGACACGGCGAACACTTGACCCAGTGCCACAGAAACCGAAAGCCCGAGGCACAAAAAGTAAAATCAACAAACAACACCAGCTCCAGCAAGCGGTTACTGTTGTGGTCACCGGAGGAGCTGCACACACGCAGCAAGGTCAGTGCATCTGCATCTGCATTCATTGCCAAAACTCGAAACTCGAAAGACGCCGCATTACTCAACGGCACTTGATGGCACCTTATCAGGCAATGTCTGCGGACACCTGTGACGTCACGCGCAATTATCGTACAAGGTGCGATCGAGTCGCGTTGTAAATTCAATTTTTCATTGAAATTTTTCGGTAATTTTCTGCCATCTACAAATTCATCATTTTTGTTTTATTTTGTTTTCTTTTTGTCGGTTTTTGGAAGCAGCATCATTAATCCTGTCAAAAATCTGCTTGTTTTGCGATCAAAAACAAGCCAACGAGAAGCTGCACGCATTGTCAAGGCTTTTTTCTCTTTTTTTTGTTTAAAGTTGTTGTTGTTTCGCCTGCTTTTTTTGTCAATACTCACTTCTCGTCTGCGGAAGGCTCAGAAAAATGAAGCTACAAAAAAAAGGCCTTTCTGTAAGTGTGCGCCCGAAAGTATGCAATCGTAAAACTTCATACGTTTGTATCGTACAACGATTCCACGTACCAATATCAATATCTACATACATACGTATAAATACGCAAAAATTTAGTTTTTACACGATTTTGCTTAATTTATCACGATCACTTAAGTTCTAAGGAAAAATTTCTTTGCCATTTAAATTTATTGGGATTTATTTATGTCCTTATGCGGTTAGATAAAAGTTTTTTACTCGATTTTTTAGACGTTTTTTTTTTTGCACAGAACGTATCTCCCGTGTAAAATCAGACTTGGGTACTTTTTCAGTTTGTTATTTATAGAGCGCTTGAGGAACTTTTAAAATTTGTTGCAACAAACTCGTTGAAGAAATTAGGAAACAATTCATAGTTCGCGAAACGAAGAAATTTGTTAATAGAGCTTACTTTTTATTATGAAATTAACTAAAAATAAATTGTTTTTTTAATGCATTCATTTCTTCATTCGCAATATTTACGAAGGGAGAGATTCATGAAACTCTTCATTTTGACTTTCGCTTCTATTTTCCTCAGAATTTTTTTCTTTGGTGTAATAAACGTGAAAGAGTTTTATATTTCTATGATATTTGTGATTTTCTCTGATTAAAATGTAAAATTTTATTGGAGCTTTGCTTTTATTAAAAATAACTTAACATCACTTAACTTAACATCAAAATATTTCATTCCCTCAACACATGACGGCCTAACTCCTGCTCGTGCAAACTCAACACGCATGGAATTACTTTTTTTCGGCTTCAGCTTAATTTAATTAATAATGGAATTTCTTCCACATCTGTCCCTGTCCCCCTCCTGGCGTTTACTCCCCCCACCCCGTTTTACCAGCGTGAGTAACAACGAAAATCTTGTGATTATCGTTTGCAACAACTTGTGAAAAACAAATTGCTTGCTGGTGCAAAGTATTCTAACAACAGCAAACAACAGGCTCACGGCACCAACAGCGTCGTCCATGACAGGGCGGCCTGGTCTGCCATTATTATTCTGAGACTTCAGACACCAACCGGCAGGCACCATCATCATTTTCTAGCCTCCACCAATCCGAGCTCTGCTCGTTGACGATTGGTCCGTGTGTCGACGGTGGTCTCTTTCCAACTGTTGCTAAAACCTGTCATGTGTTTGCCATTCACAGTAGTTGCTTGTTCCCCTTTTCGGGCAATCAGGCTGTGATTGTGAATGCGCTGCACTGTTTGTTGCAGGCGAAATACATAAATTTCAAAGGCGACGGCTTCGTTTTGAGGAGTATTTTCTCTGACTAAGAGAAATAGTAAACTACGAAACTATGTATATCTTTTTAAACATATAAAAATAAAAGAAAGACGATAAAAAGAACTCAAAGAAATTTGGCAAAAAAAAGAGAGAAAAAAGGAAGACAATTACTCCATTAGAATCAGAATAATTCGAATATTATTTCCATAGCGCGTTTTTTCATATTTCTTAACAGTTTAATGAAGGTTTTTAAATATTTAAAAATATTTTAAAATGAATATCGTAAAAACGAAAATATATTAAAATTCGACAAAGCATTAAACTTTTTAGAGTATTTTATTAATTGTGTTGTATTGTTAAAATATTGTATTAAGATATTAAAATATTATATTTTTTTAAAATAGAAAAGTCACTACAAGCCTTGATCGTATAAATTTTTTGTTCAGTGGACTAAAGTTTCTTCGGTAAATATGTTGGAAAATAGGTTTAACGTTTAAGGGCAAAAAAAAAAAAAAAACAAAATCAAAAATTTTATAAATACGTTTTAAAACTTTAAAACGTTTAAAATAATTATTTATTGTTTCTTAAAATTTTAACTATTTTTTTTTTAATCAAAATTGCTTCGAAGGTAATAATAAATTTACAAATCTTTAAATTCAGTTTGTCTTTCTTATTCTTGATTCCAACTGAGCCAGTGGCACCCTGGTAGTGATTATTCTCAATTTTTTCTCTTATGATTGCAATTCGGTAATGTATTCCTTTAACTATAATGATTCGGAAACAATAATGATTTTTCTGAAAGTGTGATCACATCAAAATTTATTCAGGAATGTTCAGACGAGCGGACATCATGCTCGGAAGGCGAATCTTCGCGTAAAATATGATTTGCGTTAAAACAGTCAACATATCGTCGAAATTCTTTTAATTTTAAATATCAGTGACTGAAAATCGCAAAGTTCTCGCGGGTGAAAGCGATCTTACAAATTGATCCAAATTGATTCTTCCGTAAAACGCCACGATCGTGTCTTCTGTTCGAACAATCTGACTTCAGGGTGCCTATCGGTTATAGATAATATCTACACGCCGCTATTCATATAATTATAGCAGAGTATGTGGATTTTTTCGACATTAGACCATTAAATATCAATTTTTTCGACATTTAGTCTCAAGCCTACATTTTTTAAAACGTAAAAATCAATTATATTTATTTCTTATTCTTTATCTTTTTTAAAGGCGAAAAATTGCGGAAAGGTTTTTAAAAAAATCCGGTTTTTCTCATTGCTTTAATACAGATAATTCAGATATAATTTTATAGCCATAATTAAAATATTAATCTCTGCAGAACTAATTAATTAATAAGTATTCACGCCTCAGCACGTCTCAAGAGATAACTACATAAACCAACAATATGTATTTTCAAATAATTACCGATTAAATAGTATTTTCTATTAAAAGATTTCAATCTTAGAACTTCCCAAGCCAGCCCCGTTTTATTTTGGGCCCATAGTCTCAACGTTTGAATCGTTTTACGTTGGCTAATAGTTTTTTCTCTTAGACAAAAGCAGAAATTATCGTATCTTTATCATTTTATTTCATGTTTAACAAAGCTCTATTAATCATCGATAAAATCTTTGGTGGATAAAAGCAAAAAACAACAACAAATGGTTGCCACTCAGTAGCGCTTTCGGGCCAACGCCTGCAGCGCTGTCGAGAAAAGAATAAAATAGTTTTCCTAAAATAGTTATTCCAAAAATTATCTAATCTCTATCATTTGATGTTAAGCAAAGCTCTATTAATCATCGATAAACTCTTCGCAGGAAGAATGTTTAAAAACAGGTTACACGTTTTCGCCCAAAAGCAACAAATGGCTGCCACTCAGTAGCGCTCTGGTATTCATACTATCGCACTAGCGCTGTCAAGAGATGAAGACGAAGAAGAGTAAGCACCGCTGCGCTGTGTCCGATGTGTCGGTTACCTCTTAAGACGCTTTGGTGTCGTACGAAGAGACGACATCCTGCTCGCCTGAATGGCTGCTGTCGGCCAATAAAATAGATCACCTCGACGCCCATAGCGCCCTACGGTGAGTGTGCACCTTTGGCGAGCGGAGGAATTCATAATCGACAGCAGTGTGTGTGTGTGTGTGCATGGTATTAAGTTGTCAGAGAGCCAGAAATTTCAAAAAGACATCAAGGAAAAAACAAAAAGAAAGCGGCCTGGCACCGAGACCGAGACCAAGACTGGTTTTTGTTTGAAGCAAAGCAACAACAACAGCCACGAATGTTGTCGAAATGTCAATCAATGAAAAACAAAGCAACTGCGAACCGTGCAGCCGAACCCAAACGCAAACCCAAACGGCCAGGGCGACGTTTATCGGCCGGCGTTCGTTGCTTTGGCAAAGAAAACGCAACTGTATGTACATATGTATGTATGTATGTATGTATGTATGTACGTGCGGCGCAGCTTCCAGTTGGCGGCTGACAGAAGAAATGCAGTCCACAACAAATCCACAACAAAAAACAACCATCCAAAGCAGCAGCTTCTCACAGAGCCAACTGCAAAAACAACAACTGCCAACAACAACAACAACAACAAAACCAGCCACAAAAGATGACTTACTTCAATTTCCGAAAATGAGCCTGTCAGTTTTTCAAAACGCAAAGGAATTGACAGCAATCGCTGCAGGAAAAGAAGCAGCAAAAGAAGAAGAAAAAATAAACATAACTTGAAAAAAACATGGCAAACGTACATATACTTCTCAAGATATCTCTGCTGATTCCCGGATTCAATGCCGAATTCAGTTTACATGCGAAAAAACCCAAAAAAGAACCAGAAGAAGCCAGCAAAAACTATGGGCGTATCATTAGTAATATCCGGTAATCAGTACCACAACTACCAACGCACCCTTAATGAAAACAAACGTGAGCAAAAATGTCTGTCGCAATGTCTGTTCCAGGTGAAATGAAGGTAGCACCAAATAAAACAACACAACTCTGCCAAGAACAACCAACAACAACTACCGTGTACAACCGTTCGCACGCACAACAACAAAAAACAACCTTCGCTGTAGACAGCCTTTGCGATAGAGAGAGAACGGGACAACTAGATGTGATTACTGCTGCGGAGGGCGTCACTTGTGAACGAAGAAGGAGTGCACAGGCAGGCAGGCACGTGACGAAACTGCGTACCCGTCGCCACAACCGAGCAGCTCGCATGCTATCGTGAATGTCGCCAGTCGAGTCATGAAACACACTCGAATTGGTTCGGCGGCAGGTTCGATTGCGTGCCGCGTCAAAAGCGTAAGCAAGCGTTAGTGAAAAACGGTTGGTTATTTTTCGGGGAAAAAACTGTTTTTCTCCCCGAAAAAAGTGATACAAATTTAACACCGAAAATAAAATAAAATCAGGTGAAGTGATGAAAAAGTAAAAAAAAAGGAGCAAAAAATAATTCGTGAAAAAAATGTCTGAGCGAGCGATTCGCTAAATAATCGTTAGAAGTTCATCTAAAAACAGTTTAGTAAATGATTCCGAAATAACGTGCGTGTTTACAAAATAACGTGTGTATAATTTGGCAAAGCTGCTGGAGTTCGTCTGTTACACTCTGGAGACGCTTAAAAACCATCAGCAAGTCCTTTTGCCTTTTAAATATCATCGTCACCACCAATATCCTTCGCACACACACACACACGCACACTTCCTCATCCGCCTAACGGTCAACATGATGGATGTCGGCAGCATGTACGGCAGCCATTCTCATCACACGAACGCTTATCATAGCGGCGCCTCCTCTGAGATGGCTGCCGTTGCAGCGGCCGCCGTCAGTGGCGGCTATGCCAACAGCTTCTTCTCCACTGGCGCAAGTGTTGCCCACCATCAGCACTCCACCCATCAGTATGTTGCTGGTGGACATCATTACCATGGCCCCGACGTAGGCGCAACGTCTAGCGGTTATTATCAGTTGCAGCAACCGCTGCAGCAGCCACTGCAGCGCTTGACACCACCGTCCACGGCTGCAGAACCAGCCTCGCTTGCTCACAACAACCAACAACAGCAACAGCAACAACACCCACAGCCACAACAACATCAACATCAACAACATCAGTCATTGTACTCACACACGCATCTCTTTAGTCCGAGTGCCGCTGAATACGGCATAACGACGTCTTCTTCGGCGACCTCTTCATCGGCGGTTGCTGCCGCGCACACACACCACCACCACCATTCCATTAGCAACTCGCCCAGCGATGCGTCCTACTACGAGGGCGACTCAGTTCATCCTTACTACGGTTCGGTAGCGCCGTCCACCGAGTCCCCTGCGAACCCCGGCGCCGTTGTGGACTCGCCGATAATCAGTTCCGAGAATGGACTTAGCTACACCAACCTGGACTGCTTGTATCCGCAGAGTCCGGCCAGCAACCTGCAGCAACCAGGGCAACAGCAACAGCACCCCCAGCAGCATCATCTCCATCATCACCAGCACCCGCAGCCGCAGCCGCAGCCTACCATTCAGCAACATGGCTACCCTTTGAGCCACGCTGAGGAGAAATACGCCGCCGTCCTGCATTCGACATACGGCGTTGTTTTAGACGAACAGCAGCTGATGCAGCAGCCATCGACTCAACTGTGGCACCACCAACATCTAAGCGGCTATCCTCTGGATGCCGGCCTCGGTGTTGATGCATTGTCGATGCACTCGCCGCACCACCATCAGCAGCACCACCAACATCACCATCAGCCGAACCAGCTGCACCAGCAGAATCCGTCAGCCGCACACCAGCATCAATCGCCGCCGTCATCGTCATCGTCGTCGTCGTCGTCGGCGCTCCATCAATCAGTCCCCACACGCAGTTGTTCCAACAGCCGTAGCCACGTCGTCTCGCCCGGAGGTACTACCATCTCGAATACTTCTTCCACTGCCTCGGGAGGTCATGGCGCAACATCCCGGCAGACCCGTTCGCCCGGACACTCCAGCAATCTGCCAACCTACAAGTGGATGCAGCTGAAACGAAATATACCGAAGCCTGCAGGTGAGTCAAGTGAGTCGTCATCAGCACTGTCATTATCAAATGGGTTTGAAAATGGGTTCGCAAATAGACCCATTAGTGGTATTACCGAGGGGCATAATTCCTTTTCAGCAGCTAATTTAAAAACCAGGGAGTGGTCTAAGCCGAAAAAGGGAGCCTAAATTTAAAGTCTTAACGACAAACCTTAAACGTAAGCTGATAAACTGCTTACATTTCTATAAGAAGTAACGAAGTGATATCTTCTAAACCTGCTGAGAGAATAGAGTTAAATATAAAGATTGAAGCTGTATCTTAATTATATCACTCAATTGCGCGCACCATACCATAATGGTTACTATAATTACCGTATAGTTATTATGAAATTTTGCCATAAATTGCAAGTTATCGTGGGCGTAACTTACAAGACAACTGACTCGTCTTAGATGCGAGTATATGTAAATAGGTACAGTGCACGCGCAGTAATATGAACTAATTAAAACCAAGCGGGTTCACAGTTTCGAATTAATATCAAAACATATCCCCA
Organism: Conops quadrifasciatus; assembly: GCA_949752815.1. Classification (NCBI taxonomy): domain Eukaryota; kingdom Metazoa; phylum Arthropoda; class Insecta; order Diptera; family Conopidae; genus Conops; species Conops quadrifasciatus. Next base: position 31,426,207 of record OX457078.1, on the reverse strand, counting down.
TTTTATCCTAATTATGCATTTTAAAATGGAACTTTACATTTATGAAACCAAATTAAATTTTACTCAAAAGAGAACCAGATACAGAAATATGTTTATTAAAAAATGTTCATTTCACAAGAATGCAACGCGTAGTGTAACTACTCAAAAAAATCAGTAATTGTTTTCTGCTTTTTCTTTTAATAACAAAAACTTTTTGGAGCTCATAGCAAAAACCAAACCGTCCCGTGCCCGAACTAAGTGCGTATGAATTAATTCGTATGACCTAAACACGCGTGAAGTTGTAATTTTTAAGCCAAACACGCACATTTCGCAATAATACGAAATTACCCGAATTAAAAAATTCGAAAATTTCATGTATTTATGTATTTTCAATATGAAAGGATTCATATAAGTATGTTTCATATTGTTCATCTTTTAGAGCTTGTTCACTCTTTAGAGTAGTCAATGCAAAATAAAAAGTGTTCACATTTCGGGGTGTTCATATTATACGGTGTTCACATTACTGCGCGTGCACTGTACTTTAGTCACATTGAATCGCATAAAAATTGTCCGTTTTTTTCTATTATCTCAAGTTATGTTACTCAAAAATTTGAAAGCTTTTGGTTCGAAAATATTTAACGAATCTAAAAACTATGGAAATCAGAAATCATTCTTGTATTTATCATATATTTTGTTCATATTGAAATATTGTTTTTTTCATCTTATTTGATAAATAAATGATAAATGATATTCCAGTTCGCAAACAAATTTTAATAATCAATTTTGCTAATAAAATTTTATTTTTTTATATATTTTACTATTTATTATGAAAATAAAAAAAATTTTTTTTTTAAATTTTTTTTTTTTTTTAAATTCTTACTTTTTTTTTATTTTGACTTTCTAATTACATGGAATTCATTACTCGAGTACTTACCGGTATAATAATATTCCCGTGACCTACGTAAAAGGTTACACTGGAAACTGTTTTTTAATCTGGTTACGTATGTAAGTGGTGCCTAAGTCAGGTAGGTACCGTCGTAAATGTGCGGAACGCAACTACCGCTCCCTTCCGCTGGAAGGTCTCCCTCCCGCGCGCACTCAAGCGCACAGACTCGCAGAATTCGCACAGAATTCATGCAAAAAAAAGATGACTTTCAGATTTGATTGACATGCCAGATATTCAGCTAACCATCGGCGGAGACGTCCAACCGTCTTGACTGTCTGTCACCTAAAAATAAAAATGCCAAAGCGAGCAAGTTGCTCACAGACGCTCGCTGACACTCAACGTCGTGATGAGCATTATAGTTATCAACATCATCACCATCATTATCATTAGCAGCAGCAGCATTATCATTAGCAGCATCATTATCGCCATCATTTGTATTTGCGCACTAACATCATTTTATGAGACTCGCGTCAGACGTTTTGTGTTTTTTGTTTTTTGTTGTTTGTTTATGTGTTTATGTTGTTTTCTCTTTGGTTCATTTTGCATCCTTGCGCATACTTCAGATAATTTTGTCAATTTTGCGCAGTCGGCCTGTCATGTCGCGAGTCGCTCAGCTCAGCGCTAGCTGCCCGCTCAGGCTGCCCGCATTAAAAGCAACCACAACGATCTCAGTCAAAGTGATCCAAAAGGCATACTTGAGAAATGACGAGTACAGCTCATGCGTGGCGATAAAGTTCTGGCTGTAGACGAGAGACAATTTGAGGCTGGTTGGGCACGCCGAACGAAGCTGCTTCTTGAGTCCGAGTGACACTCGTTTGACAGGGTCGCGGCACATACGCATTCATACCGACACTTGCACAGAACAACGGAGGCTCTGCGCCCTCAAATTGTTTGCATTAATTGATTCATTTACGTACGTACGAGTGTGTATGTATGTAGGGGGACGCTGCCCCCTGGCAAGTGTTACCTACTTATCACGTGGGTGATGCTGGTGAAGCTGGTTCATTCGCTGGAAAAGCTCTCATTACAGTTTATGTGCTTCCTGGTTACTGCCTGAGTAAGGACGGGGAGAGTGACGACGGGGTAGATTTTGCTGCTGCAGATACCGAAGTTCTTAATTGCAGAGTGTCAAAAAAATTAATTCAATCATGGCAACCACAAAACCACGAAATGCCAATGCAATCCTCTTCTCACGCTGTGCCTAATGATGACGTCCCTGATTAAGCCACAACAAAAGCAACACCGTCGTCAGACTGCCCGGACGGTGACGGTGGGAGCGCTCTACCCTGGCAGTACCATCAGTCACTGAACCGCATTGTCAGTCAGACAGTTAGTCAGTCCGTCAATTTGGAATTCATTCATTAACAGTGCAACAAAATTTGTGCTCGGATTTATTATGGTTTCGGGTTAAAGTCAAGAAGTGGTTACCTACTTTTCTCAAGAATGTGCTTCTTTACGCTTCTTTAATGGAATTAGTTTAGTTTGACTAACTCTTGTCAGACTGAGCATAAGGGTGCGCCATCTTTCATTTCGGTATGTGACTGTTTGGCCGTATTCCAAGCGACGTGAACGGTCTGTGGGCAATATTCTTTGAGTCAATTGCACTTTTTACGGAAACAAATGCAAATCATTGTTCAAAATGCGCCACAAGATGATACCACTGTGGCAAAATGCTAAGCGCGGTGACGATACGACGGATGTGGGTTCTCGGCAACCGCTTACCGCTTCAACCAGTTCATGGCAACGTTTTGGGCGTTGATGAACAGCGGCATGTCGACGATTTTCCCCTGTCCTGTGCTCAACAAAATTCGACACCAAACGATGAATAGTGTTGTCAGACATCATCGACGATATGCACGACTATTTTCAAAGTATAGCGTCACTACTTTGGCGCACTGTTTCGGTAAAACGTTATTACTACAGTTAATTATACTGAATTCACGGTTCAAAAACATGGTTAGTCAAGTCAATTGGTTAGATAAATGTCAAAGTTATTCAATATTTACATACCAACATAAAAGCTGGCGCACCCGTTATACACATTCCACTTCTTCCGGATCTTTAGAAAATGTACCAAATGATACTCTGAAAAAGTTTATACTTTTCTACTCGACAACGTACGCATAGGCTAAGAGTTCCTACAGTTTACAAGCTTTTAGTTTTACACGATTCTTAAACGTGTTGATTTTAAAAAACCATCCTACAATCGTTAATCTTCTATATTCTGAAGTCTATAAATTACACTCAATTCTTCTATAATAGATTTTTTACTTTTTCTTATAATTAAATCGTGTTAAACTCGTAGAAGAGAAGAGTTTTTTAAACAAACATTTTCTATAGGTAGCCGTATTTATCGTATGTGTGTACCGATTTCTTTTAATTGCTTTTTGAATGGGTACCTTTCAATGTGGTGCAACCATACCATTCTTCATTCTTTTCTGCCTTTTCTCACCATCATCGTACTCATCGTCGTCATCGTCGTCGTCGTCGTCAGCGTTTTCACGTGTTCTCTTCGTAATCATTTGCCTGACAGCCAACTCGACTTCCAGAATCAGTTTCAATTTTAAATTGTTTACTTTTGCGGTTCCATTAAATGGCCAACGTCATGCCATGTCATTCTTCTGCTTCTTCTTGTTCTTGTTGTTGTGTTGTTTTTGTGTTGGTTATTCATGTGTCTTACCTTTTTTGTGGTTGTTGTTGTTGTTGTTGTTGTTGTTCTTATTGACTTGCAGCCGTTGATAATTTCTGTTAAGTGAGACTGGATGCTGCCGTATCCATTACTCCTTGTAGCCTGATAACTTCATAACTTGATGACTGCGCATGGTTAACCACTAAAAAGCTTCATAAATTATTCAATTATGTATTCATGTACGAGTATCTTTAGTAAATGAACTAACTGGTTTTCCACGCTGCTGCTGTGTGCATGCGTTTGTCTGCAGTCGCATTCGATGCATCTCTTTCTCGTAAATACCAAGCGCTGTTGATGATACCAACAGATTACAGCAGAAAATCTGCTAACAAAAGAGCAAGAAAATGTCAATAGTTCATCTCATTACTTTAGCAGCAACTTGCCACCAGAAGGGTAATACCTCAATAAATAACGAAGCACTGGAAGCACTAAAAGATCCAGTACAACCGCCCGACTTCTGGTTAAAATGTTTTGAAGTTTTATTACGCGATGTTGCGTCAATGCTTCAGATTGACAGACTCGTTTAGCATTTCTAACTGATTTAGACGACATTTTGACGAACAAAAACCGTAGAACAGTGACAAATAATGAGTCAATTTTATTTCTATTGTAATTTCAGATGTTCATACATAGTAAGGCCGCTATACGGACTTCTGGTTGAAATGTTTTGAAGTTTTATTACGCGATGTTGCGTCAATGCTTCAGATTGACAGACTAGTTTAGCATTCCTAACTGATTTAGACATCATTTTGACTAACAAAAACGGTAGTGTAGTGACAAATCCTTAATCGATTTTTTTTCTTCTGAAATCGAACCATTTAAGTCGGTTTCTTTCTACGTGAATTGATTTCATTAATGTTAATAATATTAAAGTTTATTTAATAGAGGAAACAATCCGAATTATCTGATATTCGAAAGAATGACTAAACTCCTGGATTTTTTTTATTCTGGGGTCGTTTCCACCCCTCTTGATAATGTTTTGGCGTCGCATTTTTTACACCCTTCGGAATTATTCCCAAAATATTTTGGCGCCGAATATGATGCCTTACAAAATATACTAAATGTCGTTTGTATTAAAAACAAATGCCTTACGAATTCCTTTAATTTGGGAACGCCGAGAGATAGATATTCTGCCCCTTTTAAAGGCGCTCGCTCGTCGGTTCTATGGCTTCTTAAACGTTGTCTGTCCTTCTCATCAAAACATTTACTAACTAAGCTCAACTTGAGCACAAAAAACCAAATTGTCAGCACGCAATAACTTTACGATATCGCTTATTAACCCTTACGGGCTGATTAACCCCCCTGGAAAGTGTCAATTTGGAATGAGAGACCGACTAATTAAAAGGAAAAACGAAAATTGCTTAGAATGAAGAAAACAAAAATTGGCCTTCTCCGACACTCACCCAGACCCAGAGTAACCACCAACGAAAAGGTGGCCCAAGAATGCAAGTCTGTTTGGAAGTCCATTTGGCCCTTTGCTTGGATCCAACTGAAACGTCGAAAACTTGGGAACATTTTTTACTGCATTTCTAACATTTATTTGATGTGATGTTTTGATAGTCTTGACAACATCACGCGATACCAACCCATAACTTTCTGGGTCTCAATAGCGGCACCACCACGACCGTCACCGCCACCGCCACCGCCACCAGCGAAATGACCAACAGAAATCCAAATGAATTAATTATCAACATTTTCGAAATTTTGTTAAGCTACAAGAAGTTGGGACAAAAAGTCACTTGAAATCATTGGTACGTGTTTGAGGTAAGTGGCCAGCATTGGCCGCGAGATAGCATCTTTCGCTCCGGCTTGCCGCTGCCGAACAGAAAGAAATACCTTTCCGTGGTTTCTTTATGTCGTGACAAATTTCCTCCGTCCGTCGGTTTGAGCATTTTTGAAAGCCTATCATTAGATATCTACGCATTTACAAGTAGAAAGACTTCCTCTTGTGTGTGCCTGAGTGTGTCTGTCTCCCTTTCTCTAGCTCTAATTTGAAGCGAACCGTTCGTGGCTTCTGTGAGCGAGGTTGGCATGACCAAATTTCAAAGTTGACCCACATGCGGGTACTGTCTGTCATTCCTGTTGAAGCTCGGTCTCTTGTTTTTGTCGCTTGTTTTTGTTTGTTGGTGTTTTTGAGAAATGAAAAATAACCCTTCGCGCCACTTCTTCGGATTGTAGGTAATTATTTTCTATCTTTCGCGCTCTGTGCGAGCTCAGATTTCAACTTGACCGATAGACAAACGACCGAACATTCATTGGCACTTAAGGCGTCCGCGGTTTGTCTATTCATTCCATCAATTGCTGCAAGTATTTATCTGTAGTCATTTTTAATTGTTGATAATTAATTAATCACACAACGTCACTGCCCGGTAGCGGTGAGCCTACGCGCCGCGCCGCTGCCGACTTGAGCCGTTCTTGTTGGTGGACTCTAACGCGCACAATGACGGTATATGCGGACATGTACCTACATATGAATGGCTGGGCCTGTCATATTTACATACCTCTAATGTCGACCTTCTTCTCCTTCTTCTTCTTCTTCTTGCCACATCATCTCACATCATATCACTCGATACTTGCTTCCACTCCATCGAGATAACTACACGGAAATCGCATTAACTGAGCTAATAAAGTGCTCAACGGCCTCGGAAGCGGCCACGTCGTGTTGTGTTTGTGCATCGCCCGAAGCACAAGCTGCTCCCAAAGTTTGCTAAAAAATGTTTGGCTTCTTTTCTCCTCCTCCTTTTCTGCTCAACGCAAGGACATTCGTCGTTGGCGTCACGTCGGTGGCAGTTGAGGGTGCCAGCCTTGCTGTTGTAATATTAGCCGAAAAGTGGTCTCGTGCGTCAAGGTTGTTTTGACGCAAGCTGTTCGCCTCGCACTGCATTTGATATCTCATGTCCCTGCCTGGAACCTGATGCTACACGAAATTCCTTCCCCCTCGCAGTCTCAATCCGATAAAATTTTCAATTTGGGTATTTTTGGGAGGGGAAAACGACATCAATATCGGTCAGGTAGTCTGAATACCTTCGTATTTCCTTCTTATCAAATTTCATGATTGAGACATTAGGCCATTTTATGTACTCCTTTTTCGTTTCAAAGTTTTGTAATTATGTACAATAGTTGGAATCACTTTCTATTCTCATTATTATTAATTACATTAAGTATTTTAAATTATTGGCTCTGTCAATATAGTAGTAGCTACGAAATTAAGGGTAATTTTGTTATTTCATATTAAAAAAACCAAAATAAGCTAAACGCAATATCGCAAAAATAGCAGACGAAATATCGAGAATGACTGCGGTCTTTAGTCAAGGAGTTCTTGAAAATACCCCGAAATACCAAATCCCGAAACAACAAAATCCCAAAACAACAAAATCCCGATGTTTGTCGCATTCCGAAATTACAAAACGTGGTCAGGATAAAATTTTTCGAGAATTGCAAAATCTATTCGGTTGCCAAAGCTATCCTGTATCCACTTTGCCTCGGTGTGAGCGGTCCACAGGCGCAGAAAATTATTAAATCCTCCCATAAAACCAACACTTACTCGGTTACTGGGGCTTTCCTGTATCCAGAGTACTGCTGCGAGAGAGACCAACATCAGCTCTAAATCCTAATTGTTAAGTGTTGGCAAATCAGTTTTGACGCGTCAGGATTTTTTCCATTTCGGGATTCTCAAAATAAACCGGATTTTTGTCATTTCGGGCTTTTGTCGCGTTGAGATTTTGTCGTTTCAGAATTTACAAAATAATCGGGATATTGTCGTTTTGAGATTTCGAATTTGTTGGGATTTTTTTACTGTCACTTTAGCACTTTGACAAACAAAAAACCTAATATTTTTGGGCGACGAAAATAAAAAAAAGCCTAATTACAACTAACAATGTGGCCTTATTCTGTTGTCGCTAGCAATTTGCCTTTTCATTTAATTGAAAAGAGTACTTCGCCAACGTTTCATGAAATAAGCTAACAACTGGCAAACTCAATCTAATCTTGTTGTTGATGCTTGTTCCATCGGGCTGCCATCATGTTGGTTGCCTTTCTTCCATTTCATCAATAAATTAAATATACATATATCCACAGCTGGCGCCGGGTCATCCATCATTTAAACGGAATTCGCAGCAACTAAATAATGCAGCTTCAAACCAAAGAATAGAGATGTTCTTATCGGCGATGTTGACGTTGGTGTTGATGTTTTTGTAGAATATGTATAATAATAACTTCAATAATTTATGGGTTAAGTACCATAAGTCAGAGGCGTCGTCTTTGGTGCACTCGGGTGAAAGCCGAAAAATGGTCGAAACTACCAAAATTGATATTACGAAATAACCTGAAATTAGCAAAAATACATGAAATGAAATACAAAGCAAGCTCTTATCGCAATTCTTCAGCGCTTGCGGTGGTAAATAATATTTTTTTAATTTACAACGTTAAGACCTTCGAGTATTATTTTGGCATATCGAATACCTTTATCAAAGAAACCGCTAAACATTGCGACTTTATTGTTGCGTCTTTCAAGTGCCGCCTGCTTCTATTGTGACAGCTCGGAATGCCGCCAGTGGCAAAAAGATATGTATATACAAGATATATGTTAAACTATGTAAAGTAATTTCTATCATCGCCAAATTTTTTTATCAATTTTGTTAATCGCAAAAGCTTATATAGTTGGAATAAGTATGAGTATGTTCTGGGTAGGAAGATTCGTATTCGTAATATAGATATATACAAGTGTAAAAGTGCGTGTTTTTCGTTAAAGTCTCTGGTTATGGTTCGTTCCAATGCCTTGGAATTCATCGGAAGCAAAGATTTCTCAGAACCAACAAAGCAACTCGAGTGCTTAAAGGCTTAGACTTTCAAATCAAACTTTAGATTTTCAACGAAAATAAGAGTAAAGATTATTCTCTGGATCGCAGGAATATTACTCACTTTCACTCATAATTATCGTAGATAATACCTGATAATTGTATCAAAAAACCAATAAAATTAATGAACAGCATGTTTTTATTTAAAAAAAAATTCCTGCCGTCTCTTTTCGATAACCCTATCAAAATACAAAATATAAAAGTACATACTTTGATTTCTAAAATCCATGGTCTGAATAATAATTTGTTTAATCTAATGAAAAAAAAACTGAAATTGATTTTAAGGTTATAATCGTTTTATTTGAGTTAATCAGCCGAATAAATTTTGCAAATTATTCTCCAGTTAGACAAAAACAAAAAATCGTTAAAGCATGTCGAGACATTTATGAATACATTCGAGTACCACAGACTTTGATATTTTTTTTTTATATCATTTGGTTTTAAAATACGATACGAAGTTCAGGCTTGCGATAACAACTTGCCGCGATGATGATGATGATTATGATGACTTTTTCACAATTTCTTTAACAAACTTTAATGCGAAAAAAATGGCGGCAAATACGCCATTTTTTTTTTATCAGCCACTTGAAAATTGTTTGGTCCATTCAAAGAAAATGGCACAAAATTACAAGCGTCTATAAAAATCTTGATAAGGGTAGAAAATGATGTTGATGTGAGCAACTTCCCCTCGACATGGATATGCATTTATGTGTGTGTGTGTGTGTGTGTGTTATAAGTTGTTATACGAGGATGAGGGTCCATTCCATGCCTTGCTGCTGGTACCGATAAATGGATGCGCAGGGATGATTTTACCAAATGAACGAATTTCGAATTGGCTAAAATATATATACATTTTTTTATACTGTTCAATAAGCTCTGAATCACTCTCATTCTTTGCTTAAAATTGTTCAATAAACTTTTAATATGAAAATTCTTTTTAATTCAGCGTAAATGAAAAATATAACCTTGTTGAAGATGTACCTACCAAGATCTCAGATTTTTGAATATCCTAAAAACGCCTTAAAGAAACGCCTTAAAATATAGAGATTTGTTAGATGAAAAATACAACAGTTTATTCGAAAACTCTTAAAAAAGAAATGAGTACGAGTAAAAAGTCGGAAGTTGTAAATTTCTCTCATACTGCAAAGTAACACATACCAACGGTCGCTTTTCATAAAAACGAATTAACCAAATTTACAAATTGAATTTTAATTAACTTCATTTGGTCAAAATGCAGTGCCACTTTCTTCAACATTAATCATTTCGACCAACAAAAATGATGCAATCTTGTTTGCGTTCGCGGCCGTGCCGCGATCAAACTTGACAAACATCACAGCTCAAGATGGCTTAAATTTGTACACCGTTTGACGATTATAATGATTGTAATAATCATTAATATTTAATTTTGAAATAGCAGAAGATTTCAATTTGATATCACTTCGAAAATACGCTCGTACAGGAATGAGGCCTTAGTTACAAAATTAGCCTCTAATTTGTACACGCCACAAAATGACCTTTTTCATTTCATTGAATTGTTAAATGTTTGGTGGACGGAATATTTCTCAACTTTTAAGAAATCTTCTTTGATTTTGATGTTTTAATATTATGTATGTTTGTACATAATGTGTGTGTGTTTCTTGGAAAACATTTTATTTTTATGTAATAGCACTAAAATGTTTTCTTTCTCATTTGATGTTCGTGATTTTATTTGTATTTTTTTGGCAAATTAAAATGTCAACATAACAAGAAGAAACGGATGTTTCACACAACTCACATCCATTCGTCCATTGAGGCCGAGCCAGTTAGCTTCATTGCCTGCGCATGATCCTTCTCCTCCTCCTCCACCACTTCATTCTGAAATTCGTCCTTCAACGATTAGCTCTTTCAGTTCGCACAATTTTGGCAATGATGCTGAAATGTCATCATCAATCTTGGCCAAGCATTCGAGGGTAGCGCGGTAAGAGAATGACAACGTGAGCGCTTAGTATATGTACGTTCTTGCGGGCGATTGTCAGGCGCGCAGCCATTAAAGAAAGGCCTGTGTCAATGATTGCCGCCAAGATTTCAAATATTGACAATAATCGCGTTCAGCATTTTGCATTAGTCGAATTACACAATTTTCAAATTGCGTGGATGTTGACTGCGTGTAACCAAAGCGGCTACTAGGATCCAATTGACGCGCGAAGTGGCTGAGGATTAAGAGCGGCAGCAGCTAAGTTTGCCGGTCGTTAGAGGAGCTAATTTTCGACGTGTTCAAGACGTCGCGGTGCGAAGTCTTAAAATTAATTCTGCAAATGAATAAATAAAAGAAAAATTAGATGTTTGCGCCAGCTTTTTTTAAAAGAATACTAATAAATCATTCTCGACAACGAATAGTGCTCACATACAAACTCTTAATTCTGTAAAGATATTTCGATTACCGCAATAAGCGCTGAACTATCAAAAAATATTAATATATATCTAAATTATCAATTGATGATTGTGATTCTATTAAGAAAATCTCTCCAAAACAAAAGCTTTCGCATTAATATCGAGTTTGATTTTTTTACTCTTCATAATTTCGCTTAATTTTCAGATCATCGAAATCAGTATAGTTTCCTTTTATCCAAGTGTAAAAAGGAGACCAGAAGACCGTATATGATGAGGTCTATACTCGTAAGAAAGTAAGAAATTGAGAAAGTGACCGGCTTTAAATTTTTTGATGTCGTTGAATATTAACAGTTTTCTATGTATGTACCTATTTCTGATCAATTTGTGAAGGAGCGCCTTTATTTTATGATTGCTTTATGCGTGTAGGTATGTATGTATATATAAGCATGTATGTATGTATGTCATACACTCACATACTCACTTTTACACTATTCTTAACGAAAAAAAGTCTATAGTATACTCTCGTACTTGACAAGAATGTCTTTGAGAAAATTCCTCAGATTGCTGCTGAGGTGCTGCTGCTGCTGCTGCTGCTGCTGGTGATCCGTCATGTTGTCAGAATGTATTTTATCCGAATTAAGGACTCTCTTCCACTCTTCCCCTTTACTCGTTTTCTCTCAATCTCATTGTAGTTTATTTGCTTTAGTCAACGAACTGTTTCATATCATATCCATTGTATCGTATCGAATCGTTGCCAACTAACAAAAGCTGCAGATGGTATAACTAACACATTGTTAAAAACGAGACGCATACTCGTACATACATGTATGTATATACATTACGAGAAAAGGACTTCCTGCCGTTGGCGTTAATAGGAATTACGCTGTGTATGTATTGTACGAATCTGTACGTGTAGGTTTTGTAGGTTGGATACAGTTTGACACATTCGTATAAACTGAGCATGTTCGAAAAAAAAAGAAAAGTAAATACGGCGTGTATACTTTTCAAATATACAAACAGAACATAAATAAGTTATAAGCAATTATGACGTGAAAATTGCATCAACTTATACACACACGCTTACGACTATCTGTCACTATCCACTTATCTTTGAAATGTTTTCTACTCACGCGCTTTAGACAAATAATATCGTACTTGCATTGCATTGCATTATATTGACGTTAACGTTTCGTTTATGGATCACGTCTATAAAAACGTACGATACATGGTAACTATTGTACATAAATCAGATACAATAGGTGTGAAGACAAACTTTCTTTCTAGATAAACCATCAAGATAGCCACCAATCCTATTCAAATAATTCCAAGCAACTGCAAAAACAACACCAGGCTTGGTTCCGGCCTAAACAGCTACTGCATTTCCACAAAACAAACAAACAAACAGTAGCTGCATCAGATAAGCTGTGAAAACCTTGTTTAAACATTGTTTAATTTTCATCCCCGGCACCCTTCACTCCTCTGCTTGTGATAGTTATGAAATATCAGGGGAAAAAGAGTGAGAAATTAAACAGAAAACCGAAAAGGATTAGAATGTTTCAGGAGAGCACTAAATATTTCCACGGCGCGAAATAAGTCAGATAATTTTGGTGGTTTTTTTAATGGTCACCAGCGTCACCGTAAACCAATTGGAATAGTGCTGTAAGAAACCATGAAGATCGCTACGAATTCAAGCCCTAAAAATGGACATTATTGTCGAGAAAGACTGCAAAATAATAATAACAATAGAAAATAAGCAGCATTCTGTAGAATGGACTCTTTCCATTTGGAAGGGATTACAGCAAGCAAGTATACAAATGAAGGTGTTTCTTCACCCATCGAATGCCCTCCATTCTTGTGGTCTCTAAAGATTTCTGATCCGAATTTTCTGAAGCATTGAAAAAGCCTCCTTTTTGTATCGTTCAATAAATGGAATTTGAGAAATCAAAATTATCAATTGATAGGCGCCACACGATAAACGTTAGCTGATCATTTGACAGATACAAAATCGTAAGACCGAACAAACAAGTCGATAATTTCGACAATTCATGCGTGTACTATAAGTCACCCATCATGTAAACGTTACCTTTTAATCAACCGTGAATCACTCACTGTCTTCCGTCCTTCTGCGTATGGTTTACTTGTATGTAGAAAGGTACCATTCATTAAACCATTCCCTCGAGATGTGGACTGATCGACAGACAGACAGACAGATAGATTTTTCTTTAGGGTCTCGTCACTGCATGACGCTATCGCTCTGAGCTTCAAATATCTGTCTAAAAGCAACGCATACAAAGGAGTAGGTACCTATTTATACTTGTATGAACGCGAGCATAAGTAACCTGGTTAGCTTTCTTTATTCTTGTACGAGTATACCACCAGTCAGTTAATAGTAACCTCACCTGCAAGTAGAGTTGCCAGCTCTTTCTGCGACAATTCCTGGACATATATTGCACGAAACTGAAATATGTATAACGTAAGCGCCATCTTTTATGTCGGTATGTAAACATTGAAGAACTTTAACATTTATCAACCGAGACATGTTTTAATAAACATGTTTTAGAAACGCGAATTCAGTGCAATTTAATTTTTTATGTATGTATTATGTATTGTATATTTTTTATACAGTTTTAACCACAAATCGCTTCACACTAAAACAACGCGCCGAAATTGTGAAAACAGTGGCCAACCTACCCATGCCAAATGGTTGGCAACCCTACCTCCAAGTGATCCAGTAGTGCATCAGCAGTTTCGAAAATTCCGAACTGCATTCAGATTCGACGGCCTTCGCCACAATCGTATTATCCGTCGTGTTCGTAATACGACACGACTAATAACGCCGCAGGGAGCCCTGTCAAGCTCTGATGCTCGGGATTCTATTATAATTTAGGAGATCGTTAGCATATCTCGTTTTAATTAAGCAGAAATATGATGTGGCCGTTCACGATGCTTCGACGGCTAACTTCACGTCAGCTTCCATACAAATCAAATCATTTCGAGAAATGTTGACGGCACGAATGGTCTCGTATGGAGGCTGAGTAAAACAAATCTAGCGATTGTCTTAGAGGCATGTCCACCACTCAGTCGGTCATGCCAAGTCATCTTCGAGTGACAACTTAAATTTATAGCTAGACTGACCCACATTCTGACAAGTCATTGTGTCAAAATTTCAATTAATCCTCTCAATATTATAAAAAAACCAAAACCAAAACAAAAACAATAACAATCTTCTATTATGTCGCCACTGCTTGTAAGATTTTTTTGTGTCCGGTGACTGATGACTGACTGCAGACTGATGCAGCGCAGCCAGTTAATTTGTTGAGTCATCCACCCTCTCACTCTTGTTTACTGTCAGTCAACTCAAAGGGTTAAGTTCTGACTATAGTTGTCAGTGTTGACAACATAATTTGAGTTCAGTTCATTTCAGTGCTAGAAATGCGAGATTCAGCAGCATTTATTAAGTAAACTGGGTAACCAACCGTATGCACTTTAATCGTAAAGCAGGAGTTAGGTAGGGTCCAGTCTGAGGTCTGAAACTGACCATCTGACCGTGACAGTTGGCACATATGAGAAAATACGGCTTAGGCAATACACCCCCATCCATTGCGCCGGTTTTTATTCACTCCAGATAAAAGCAATTTTGGAAAAATCAGTAACAAATTTGGTTAATTTTGGTGAAAAATTTTGAGGGCCATGTAAAGGTTCTAGTGGCAATATAGTAGCCGTAATGGAATCAGCTTATGACGAAACAAACAAATGTGATCAATAGACGAAAGCGTCATGCAGAAAACAATCCGTAAGTGCCCCAAGAACTCTGTCGATATGGTTATTCGTAATAAAACACTAATTGAGCTTCTTAAAGGACTGCAATGAAATGGCATCTAATGCTTGTAGAAGACTCTCAAAAGAGTTTCTATTACATAACTTGAAAACTATCGAGTTAAAACTTACCTTCTTTTTCTCTTCATTTACCATTTTTCTACTCTCGCAACATTTCCCTAAGTCTAACATTTGAGAGAATTTAATGAACAAATCGTCGTATACTTTTTTCCATGATGCGTAGCCGTCTCCTCTCTGCCACACACGCACACACACTCCGTTCCGCATGTGCTGCTGCAAGTACGCTGCTGTTTTAATACGCTGCTGCTGGTTGGTAATGAAGTTGGACAGTCTCATGCGCCCCATCCATTAATTAAGCGATGACAGGGCATCGTGTATGGACAGATCTGACAGTTCGAAAGGTTGTTAGAGTCGCTGCTACACTCACTCTCCGCTTCAAATGTGCTCGAACAAAAACGCAAATTAGTAGCCGGGTGAGACTATTTCGCAGGCAATATTATTGATAGTGTCAGTGTGCAATGAGAGTGCCAGTAGCGCTCATTATTATTAAACACAAGTTATTAAAAAAATTGAAGATAAATGTTAGAGAAAAAATTACAGCGCTCCGCATTGAATTTGTCACCAATAGCAAAGCTTTTGGTAGTGAAAATGTTCTATCTTCAGATTTCTTTGTTCTTTATTCATAGCGACGTTCTTTCGAAATCTCCTTTTTGAGGTCAAGGGCGTAGACTCTCGATGATATCTTGCATTTTCTACAAAAAATAGCTTATATTTTGTTTAAAAAATTTATACTTTTGTGTCATTTTAACTTTTATTTCATTGTTACCGAGACTTTTTCTTTTAGAGGCTCCGTGGTTCCTCCGCAACGCTGACATAATCACACCGATCAATGGGTTTTAGTTATCAATAGCCCTTTATAAGTAGCTAAAAGCTTTCTGGAATTGTCCGCTCCATCAAATGCTTATAATCTGCTTGTTCAAATATGCGTTGAGTACCATGCTTACCGTTACTTACTCGTAAACGCCTGCGAGACCTTCACCACGAAGAGTGAAGAGTGCGTGGCGGCAGAGAGTGCAGGAATTGTTTGCTGTGTTGCACCTACTTACAACTAGAGTCATGTATACTTGTCACAAGAGTCGCGGCCCGTTGGCGGCACCATCAGCGTCACCGTCACCGCCATCGGCGCCTGTGATGGCGCCGTTGGTATCAGTGCTCCTCGTATTCGCTTTCGTAGTCTTATCGGGGATTGCGTATGCTTGATTGAACAGCCAAAGTGAATTGATGGTGGACAGACCGCGTATTCCTTCCTCTGCACTACAATTAACTCACCGGTAAATGTGCTTTAGCAGCAGGTTACAATGGGTTAAGCTGGATATTAAGTTGGCTGCAGTTGGCGGCAATTATAAACACGCCTTAGCAGTTAGAAATCTGCTATAAATTCATTGGTTAATCAGAGAGAGCGGGCAGCATGAAGTCTATTTCTAACATCTCACAAATTTAAGTTTAACTAATAATGATCTCATCTCGTGTAACCCCCAGAAACCCGGTTACAGAATTCATTCTCAGTCAATTTTGATCGCATTTAATAATGGCAACCTTTACAGTAACCCTTTTTCTGGTTCTGTTTTTCTTCAATTTTCATTCAATTTTTCATGACGCTTTATCAGTCCGTACGAACGTACAAATAATGCAGCAACTGATATTGCACTCTATCCGTCCGTCCATCCGTCCATCCGTCCGTGCGTCTGTCCGTTCATGCATCGAAGTATCTTCTGTCAGCTGCCGGGTTGGCTAACTTACTCTTACGTCCGCATTAGTTAAGTTTTGATTACGCTGGCAGTTTGTTTGTCTTCTTTGTTAGCTTTGTTGACAATCACTTGAGAGTGGTTATTGCCGAGGCGCCTGGCTTACTGTCGCTATCGAAACGAACGCTGTTCTCGACACCACACCATCATCTGCCAACATGTGCCGACTGTGTGTATAGTCGACTATCGCCGGCATATCGTCTATGGCGGAAGTTTTCGTCCTCCTTTCCGCATTGAAACAATTGATTACGACACAGAAGTTCTTAGTGTCTATTTAAAATAATGTTATGGAATGAATGCACATACGATATTTCAGTTAAAGAGATACTGCTTTTCTTAAAAACCAATTAGACATTGAAATTACAATAAAGGAAGAGATCAAATTGGGCTCAGCAATTACTATCAGTATTTTTTAAGCTCTTGCTTAATTCACGTAACTCCACAAACTGTGAGTTAGACCCTTTCAAATGTTATCGATTCGAAATGTGTCGATATTTCTTCTACTTTTGCAATAAGACGACGACGACATTTTTTCGCTTGCATTCTTTATCGGAGCGACCCTCTCGGAACGACCCTCTCTCAGAATGTGCATGTGATTAAAAATTGCAACTCAAATTGACAAAAGTAACGCCCACTTGACGCTGCTAGCCGCCCACATTGCGGTCACTTAATCCCAATGTTTCCAAACAGGTAAAGTTAATCCTATTAGCTGATCCTTCCATGGAAAAACACACTTATTGTCAACTCATCAGTGCAAGTCGTCGTGGGTCGTCGGGCACACAATAGCCGCAGGGCGCACGTCAAGCGTCAATCGAATGCCAGCAGATCGACAGACAACCTCAGCGTAATTTATTTACCGCTGTGAATACTAAAGGAATAAATGCGAACAAAGAAGAATATGAATACCTAAAAAAAATACTGACAAATGTAACTTCCAACCTAAACAAAATCTGCTGATCATCTCTGTGAATTACCCACAAACTCAGATTATCACCAGCTAAGCAAAAAAACAATATGTATTTTAAAAAAACTAAGAAAAATCGTTTTTTCCCCCTTTTTTACACTCTCTGCAGGCTCGAAGTTACCTGCCAACACCATTCATGACTACCAGCTCAATGGTCAAACCCTGGAAATTTGCCGCACCGGTTTTCCAGCCCAGAGCCCTCTGCTCATCACAGCAGTCGGCGGCAACAGCAATGGCAGCAGCGCAAACAGCAACCACCTTCTTCAACATAACAGTGCGCTGAGCAATAGCAGCGGCGGGTTAATGTTGGGCAACGCGGGCAATTGTAGCATGAACGCGATCACCAACAACTCGGGACGCACGAATTTCACCAACAAGCAGCTGACGGAACTGGAGAAAGAGTTCCACTTCAACCGGTATCTGACGCGTGCACGACGCATCGAGATCGCGAACACGCTGCAGTTGAATGAAACGCAGGTACGAAACTAAAAGTACGGTACTACGAGGGCTTTACGCAAATTTAATTTAAAAATTTTCATTTCATTTCAAGTTTCATTTTTTTAATTAAAATTTACATATTATTAAAAAATTATGCATATAATGCCGTTATATAATATATGTACGAGTAATAATACAAGTTATTATACAATATTTTAACAAATTATTCAAATTTTTGCATTTAGCATTGATTATAATCAATCTCGATTTCAATGGTTAATGTATTTCCTCTCTATGCCTTTTCGATCGTAGGTTAAAATTTGGTTCCAAAATCGGCGTATGAAGCAAAAAAAGCGCGTAAAAGAGGGTCTCATACCGGCCGAAATATATACGCAACCTATGATAATAACAAGCACAGCAGCTACAAATGCGACACCAACGGCGGCGGCGTCAACACCAACAAACGCAACAACTTCAACATCAATGAACGGTAATAAAAACGACAGCAACAACAATAACAAAACTGGAAGTGGTGCAGCTTTGAGTAACAAAGGCAACATGGCGCACACGGCAGTAGTTAACAACAACAACAACAGCAGCTCTTCAGTTAACAGCGCCTTAACAGACTGCTCTTTGACCGGTTGCAGCGACAACAGCCGCGAATCGAATTGAAATTGAAAAGACGGGGAGCAAAAAAATTTCCTGGATGAACAAAATTTCAAAGAACTAAACCACATAAAAAATAACTGTCGCTGTTATCTATCTGTCAGCTTACTGAGAGAAGAAGCACACTTACAGAACAAACAAATTTCTAATGTTAAGTTATCAACTTTGTATAAAAATGTATAGAAAATCCAATAGGAAAATTTAATAATTAAGAATTCTAGAAACAGAAAATTTAAAAATAAAAAAGCAATTCCTCAAACGTTATTAGAACTTTAAACACCTCCGCACATATTGTTATTTTAAAAACTTATAATCATAATCGATTTTAGCTCAGGGTTATTTGTGGAATATTATAGACATTACAGTTTGGGTACAAAAACAACAAAAAGAAAATGAGAGAAAAAATTAAGTATCATAGTTTTCTAGAAGTAACAAATGACATACTTTGTAAATATATTTTCACATACCGTAAATTGCATATTCTGTAGCACACTCAGCATATGCTGGTATCATAATTATTTCCTAATATTTGTGAAATAAGACATCATCGATTTTCATAAGAATAGAGCGAAAAAGCTTGAATAACGAAAAAAAAAATAAATTTAAATAAATTTAGATTAAAAACAGACTAGTCGACAATGAAATGTATGTTAATAAAAATAACATACTCTTGTTACTTTCAAATGTCCACAGCATTTTATATGTTTATCTGCAATCTATCATCAGATCATATTTTTAGAATTAGTATAAAACTTTTAAACGTCGCGTCGACTTTCTTCAATGAAGGCCGTCCGCCATCTAATTCATCAAAGAGGGGTTTGCTATAAACACATTCCATAGAAGGCAAGTTATCTAATAAAAAATTGTTCGTAGGGTCGGTTAGGTTACGTCGGTTTGTTTCTAATAATGAATGTGATTTCTTGATTAATTACATTTAAAGACCTGTTTGACGCAGAAACGATTTTAGCTTCTTAACATTGAAGCATAGAAAACGGAAGTAAGCAATACAGCTTATGATATTATGAAATTACCTTTAAAGTTAAGCCTTGATCTTAACCACCTGGTATTAGAATAATTTCTCGACAAAGCGAAACGCATCAAATTCAATTCGCCAATTAAATTCTGCCATCGTCGGCGTACATTCTATTTTGAAATTTAACATCCGCACTCTTAAGCATTTGGATTCTTTCAATGAAGAAAATTAAAATTTTTAACAAAACTACCTGCAAAAGCCATTTGTAGATGCCTGAGGACAAATTCGATTAACAAAAATTACATTACATCCCTCTTATTTAAATATTTAAAAAATACACATATCAATTTACCTCAGTTTAACACAACACAACACAACACAACAAAATTCAAGCAAAATCATTGAAATAAAAAGGAGTTTCCAGTAGCTAAATTTTAGCTACTTTCCATTATTTGCTTGAACAAGCTTTGTTACTTTCTCATCCTACTACTTATACAGTGTATAATATACACCTCTTATATACACACCTTTTATTATCAGCTGATTAAAATAAATTTGACGTCTCGTTTTTACGTTGGGTTGAATTCACGTACACATCATATGAGAGCTTGCCCGTTGTTGTTTTTGCTTGCTGGCTACCAGATGTATCTGCCGTCACCATCCGCACGAATGACACATCGGGAATGTTCAAAGAAATTTGTTCACCATTGATTACGATCGTTGTTTTATAAATTTTCTTAAAATAGGATTAACAGAGGACAAGAGAATAAATTCATTAAAAGGTATACTACACACATAAAAATTAAAATCGAGGAAGGTATAATAGCATTTGTTGAACCTCAAGTTGGGGCTTGCGGATAAATTTTTTCGTAACATTTCTTTTATATAGCTTATCCAAACAACAACCTGTGGTAAACAAGATTGACAGACAACATTTGTGGTGTCATCATTTTCACAGGCAAGGAATTACGGAACGTTTCTTGGAGAAATGGAGATCGTGGGTGCATTACAAAAATATGATTGGGGCAAATTGGGCGCATCGTCCGAAGTTGCCAAATTGGCAACACTAAATTCAGCTGAATTTCAAGCGATAGACGGAGTGCCCTATGCCGAGCTCTGGATGGGTGATCATCCCAATGGTTCATCGATATTGAAATCAAACGGTCAACCTTTGAAAGCACTGTTGGGGAATGAGAAACTGCCGTTTCTCTTCAAAGTTCTAAGCATCCGTAAAGCACTAAGCATTCAAGTGCATCCCAATAAGGTCAGTACTCCAATGACTATTCACGTTTCTTGGTGTTTATGGTTATTTGGTATTGCGCTATTTTGATGGATGCAGAAAGAGGCTGAACGACTACACCGAGAACGACCGGATATATATAAGGATCCAAACCATAAGCCAGAATTAGCAATTGCTTTGACGCCTTTTCTGGCCTTGTGCGGCTTCCGACCTTATGCGGAGATCCTGAAATTTTGTGAAGATTTGCCTCCTCTGAAAATATTGCTGGGCGGTGAAGCGAAAGTTGATCTGTTGAGAAATAACGATGCTGAAGCCCTAAAGCAATGCTACTCCAATCTAATGACTTCCACCGCTGCAGAGATTGGACAGTGCATCGACACTATAGCTGAAAATTATGAACACAGTATGCATAAAATAATCCATTTTAACTTATAGTTGAATATATTATTCCTAATTTTCTTTGCCGTTTTCAGTTCTTGCTGATCACAATTTACTTGAGGTTTTTCGTACCATAAATACGGATTTTCCAAAGGATGTCGGTCTGCTTTCGCTTTTCTTTCTTAACCTGATTCGACTGCAACCTGGTCAGGCAATTTTTTTGGCGGCTAATGAAATCCATGCGTACCTTTCGGGCGATTGCATCGAGTGTATGGCATGTTCTGATAACGTGATTCGCGCTGGATTAACACCAAAGTACAAGGACGTACAGGAGTTGCTCTCTTGCCTGAACTATGCAGGACTGCCTAGTTCGAAAAAACTTTTTCAGCCGCACATAATCGACGACCACATACAGTTATTTGTCCCACCAGTAGAAGACTTTGCTGTTGCTGCGATAACACTTCCCGCAAAAGAATCGGAGTATAAGTTACAAGTTCAAGCGTATGGATCTATTCTTATCGTGTTGGCGGGCGAACGTAAACTGCGTACAAAGATAGACGGTGTTGAACGCGAGTTGACACTGCAGCGTGGATCCATTGTTTTTATACCACCAGCGGCGGCACCCGAAATTGAGTTCGTGGCTAATTCAACAACGACAATTGATTTTAAAGCTTATATGGCGATGTTCAATTATTTTAAGAATTAAGGTCGAAAATATTTATTAGCACAATATTTGAATAGTTTCATTGTATTGTTGTGTTTGCTTTAACACAAATATTAATTTCAATTATCCGCGAAAAGTAAAATTTCAATACTTTAAATTTATGCAAAATGTTTGATGGCTTCGTTGCATAAGTTTGTGCACAATATGCAACACTATATTAATCTTGTTTAGTTAGACGAATATTTAAATTAGATTTTATTAATTGATAAAAATAAACCAATGCACAATTTTGTTTTATTTTGTAAATTTAGGTTATAAAATTATACAGCCAAAGCTATGACATGATGGTTTCCTTCCAAATCTTCAGGGTGATTTTGTTTGCAAGAACATTCTGTTCTGTTCCGTTCTGCGAGAATGTATTGAATGTCTATTGGATTATGAAAATATCTGATTCCTTACACTACAAATATGTAGTCAAAATCGACTATTTTGTTTTAACCATTTAAATTAAATATACATATATGTGACATGCATCATTTTTATTTTCTTAAATTTTCACAACACTTAATTTATTTTTAACGTTATTTCTTTAATTCAGAAGTAATTTAATAATTGAATTTTCAATACTTAACCGTTTCAACTTAAATCTCTTATCCGTTCTTCTTCTCTTTTACACAATTCCATGCTTACTGTAAACATTAACGAACAACATTCAATATAATCAACTTCAAACTTCAATAATTGCAATACAATAATAGCTTATCAAATGGCAGAGGAATTAAGATACAGTCAATACGAGTAAAATGTAAATTTCTTAAGTATATAGTTTAGGTACACGAGAGGAAACCTCAAGCAAAAGTGGTTGAAGTTTTTATTGTTCAATTTCAATTGTAAATAGTGTTACTTTTTCTGTCAGTTTTGCTTTAAGTGGTAGAGCTTAGTAAAACCTATAAAATGCATTTCCTGATCACTTTTAGAATCGCCCAGCAGTATGCGATTCATATACTGCCCTCAAAAATACGATATAAAAGTCGGGTTCGGTTAATACAATCAAGTTCTTGCGAAGCACATACGCACGCGTATTATAAATATATGCATATATGGTTCAGTGGTTCAGTTACATTTGTAAAATTGTAGAGAAAATTTTGTTAGTTTGTGATCAAAATATATATGATATTGTGCAGTTTTTTTAGTTTTGTGATTGATATTTATTGTGCCTTTGGTCCCATTGTACTGCTTAACTTTTGAGCAGGTTATTGGCACGCTTGTTGACACCTTCCATTCGCACATTGTTGGCTTCACCTTTGGAGCTGATGCGCCCAATTTGTTTGTTTTGATTTTCCAGTTCCGAGCCCATATCTAGCGCCATATTGCGCAGATTACCCAGCATATTATTGACCTGCCCCAGATTCTCGTCCATTTCATCCTCACGGGCGTCGTTTGTAATGCGCGCAACATAACCCGACTGAGCTCCGGTGCCCGTTCCTATGCGAGCATCCACAACGCGTTGAGGTTGGTTGTTCACCACCTTCCCATCTTCGTTGGCCTTCCAGGCGTTGTCGCTGTCATCAGTGATGGTCACTTTCCTCCAGGGGAAAACGCACAGGCCGCAGCATTTTTCCATGCCACTTAGATTTTTTTCGGCTTCTCGCATGTCTGCGTTGATGCGATCCATGCCCTCCTCAATGCGATCAAGTTGTTCACCTTGATCATCCAGGGCGACTAGGGTGCGAATACCAGCCTCTTTGCTCTCCTCCACCAGATTAAGCATGCGACGGGTGCTCTCCAATGATTCATCAGCAACCTGAGCTGATTTAAACTCCAGCTCTTGTAATTCCGAGCGTGGAGCATTTTCCAATACTGCCATCTTCTTTTGGATTTTTTTTATATAATTTGAGCGTGATCTTATGTTGTTAATTAGTGGCAGTTTTGAGTCCGTGACTCATATACCAAACCGTATTGGCTGCAACTTTACAGAGATTTCAAATTGCTATTTCTGTGAAAAATTCTATAAATAATCATGTAATTTCAATGCTCAATTTGGTGACCTACCAATTCTTCCCGTTGGATTTTTTGTATATCAACAGACGACAAAGAGTTTTTGCAATCAATGCGAAAAAAATGACACTGGTTGATTGGAGATTTGTAGCGAGCTAGTGAGAATGAGTGCGAGGGAGATCGTTTTTGTTTGACGTCAATGTTTACAGTGTTGTGTAGCGATTTACAGGTTTTAATATAATCTCAAAAGGGTGATTATTTCACTCAGCTTTATGGGAGATATTATACTCTGACTATAATACTACTCTTATTATACTCTTATATCCGTTTTCATTGATCGACTTTATATGTTTGTAAATTCTTTTGTATTTTGTCATTGTCATTGTATTATGTCATTGTCATTTATTAATTAATTTGGAAATATTCCGACTTTGAAGAAAGCAACAAAACATTAAGAAAGAAACATGGCTTGATTTGAAAGCAAACGAAAAACTGTATGTAGCCTGAAAGTATTTGTAAGTGTGTTTGAAGACATTCGTACAGAACGCTATAGTCTAACGTGTTTAATATATTTTTGTCTCAACTTAGCTCTAATTCTATAAAAAAAAATATGTTTTCTAAACTTAATACAAAAAATGTATATGGCTAAATTCGGAATTTAAATTCAGATTTACAAAAAAAGCGCGAACCTGAATGTAATATTATTGCTGTCGTATTCGATTATAAAAACTTAGTTAAAAGAATTGATATTAAAATTTAGTAAAAAAATATTACTCGATGTAGACTAAATTGGGTTCTTATTTTACTAAAAAGAGGTTAATTTTATAAGATACATATTCTATGCGTATGGATTTAATATTAATTGAAGAAATATATTTTGGGAATAGTAGAGTCAGCGAACAGAACTATTTTTAGACAACTCGAGAATAGTTCAAAACTAGCGAGGACAGCAACCGGTTTAGGATTGCCAACATTTGACGTGGTGTTGTTTGCTGAATTCGTTTCGTTCAGCCAATCAGTTGAGTTGAGTCTGTTAATCCGTTAGGTTGTGTGGTATTGTTTGTGGTCTTTATTAATTTATTGGAAATTTATAGAGATTCTAAAATCGTGCCAACACACTCACACACATTCTCTGTGCGTATTGTATTTAAAGAAATTAATTTCCTCGCACATTCTCATGGATGCAGCCAACAAGTTTGCGAAAAAGTGAGTTCGGTTGAGAGTGTTGCAAGCATTGCATGGAGTGGCCAAGTGCCATCGTTTTGTTGTGTACGATTCCAATACTACGCTCGGTGTGTGTTGCCTACGCCGTGATTTCCATATAAAAAAAACCCTTGAATGAACTGTCAAAATTCTTGACAATCATAAAGTTGTTGCTGTCGTTTACGTGTAGCTGCTCTTCTCTCGAGCAGTTTATTTGTTTCAGCCTGGTTAGGATTTCGGAAAACGTGAACGGAAAATGTAAGCGAATATTAAGTACGTGTGGAATTATTGTTAAAGTCGGCTGAAACTGAAGAGTCCAATCCGTTCGGAGTCTGGGCGTTAGCTCAACTTTTGCTCGAACGTCAGGTAGAGCGCGTCTTCTGTCTGGATTCATCAAACTGTTTTTACCGGATAAATTGTGGCAGGGTGTCCGCCGGATAGTGAATTATTTCTGCAATCCAGAGTGGCTAAAAGTACAAAGGCGTTCACAAAATTCTTACTGCTCCTGTTTTTTGCCCTCCTTGTGGCTCTGAGGTTTTTCTGTAATATCGTGCTACCATTGTTTCCTGCAACTTGGACTTTATTAAAAAATCTCAACTTCATATTCTGTCTCCCTTTTTCTGCGTTTCAACATAGGTGTTGTTTATGGCCAGTGGCCACAACACCTCGAAAGGCTTCTTTTTTTTGTAATGAGGAAAAAGTGGCGGTTGGGGATGCCAACTCATTATTTTAGATAATCAGTTGATTAGAGTTCTAACCATAAAGATTGCGTTTCATAAAAAGAATAATAAATATATATAGCAAAGAATTATATTTTAATTACATTTCATCGGTCATTAACTAAATAACTAATTTTAATTTTTCATTTATTTCTTTAGGAACAGTGACGAATTCTCCGTACGAATAAAATAAACAGACTAAAGCAGAGGCAAAAGAACCAAAGCCAACCCGGCGATACGTAACGAACCGTGACACCTTCTTGAAGTCGAAGAATACACGTAGACGTAGATTGGTGTAGTCGCCCAAACAGCAACCGGTGCTCAATTTGAACGAAGCTCCAGCGAAGCGGCATCGAACTCCAACTTCGACCGCGCGCCACATCGATCGGAGAGAACGCCGCGAACCGAGAAGAGTGACGAAACCATCGTGCAGACCAGACCGCATAGAGCAACGTACTGTCTCTGCCGGATACGGTGCCCCAAGAATACAGTCGATGTAGTTAGTGGTCGTTGTTAGTGAAATGTGGAGTGCTCGACGGAGCGAACGTGGAACTCGGACGGTTTTCGGATACGAAGCATTGAGGCAACATGTGTATTAGGAATGTCTTTGTTGTTTTACAAATTACAAAAATGCAAAAAGTGTGATGATGATGATGCATAATTAAGCAAAAGAATTAAGCTCCGAAAGCGTAGCCTCATAGAGTGAGTGTTACGAACGTACAGATTTTATTTACAAACGTCTTAAAAAGTGCTTAGTTATTTTAATTCCGTTTTCATTGCGTTGCGTTGTTCACGGCTCGCCGCGCGTTTTTGTGGATAACTATCTATAGAGTAGTTATTCTTGTTCGTCGTGGTCGTCGTTGTTGTTGTTACTGTTGCATTTGCTGCTTGTGTAAAAGTCGACGTGTCTCAATTATTCACGCAGCCTAATCCGTTGCATTTCGTTGTTGAGTCAGTGCGTCGAGCGCTGTCGCGTTACGCTGTTTCGTTGCGCCAACGCATGCTGGCCGCTGCATGATTTCGGACAACAGCAGCATCATGTTCAAGTGCATTCCGATCTTTAAGGGCTGCAATCGGCAGGTGGAATTCGTGGACAAACGTCACTGTTCGCTGCCGAACGTGCCGGAAGAGATTCTACGCTATTCGCGCACCTTGGAAGAGTTGCTTCTGGATGCCAATCACATACGCGATCTGCCGAAGGTGAGTATCGTAGATCTACGAGTGCTATAGAGGAATACAAAGTCTGGAGGGCAATAGAAGGAAGAGAATACCATTGAATGGGTTTCATCATATAAAGAACGTTAAAAGGCAGCAAAAAGAAAACGAGGCAGCACTGAAAGTGTTGTGGACTGGCGGTGTCCTTGCGTCCTCGTCTGTGTCCTTCTGCATTCACACGCCTTTGTTGTTACAACATTTACTTACCTAGTTACCCATTCGCACCGCACATGGGTCGCTCGTCTTGTGGTCTTCTGTGTGCACATACTCACGTTGCGAGGCAAGAAGCAAAATAGGTGTCAATGTGGCTGTGTCTCAGGCTTGGTATTGTATTGTAGTAAAGCTTTCTTCGCGTGCTAATTTGGAGCTGTTTTTTCACGGCCTGAAATTGCGCGCGCGCACTGAACCTTCTGCCATGGATATTTTCATCATTATGTGCATACTCACAAAGAACTCACAAACCAAACCAAAACGTTTGCTATCTTTGTGGAAATTAACGCGAGTGCTTCTCTTAATTGTGCTTTATTGCAAGAGGTTCAGCTGCTTTCCTCTGCCATAATAGTTCAATGATCTTCTGGCGTTCAGCATTATAAGATCCAGCTGTACTCACTTAAGTAGAATATATTTTTATCGTAGGTCTTCTTCTGTTTGCGCCGGAAGTCTTCAGTTAAAATTTTCCATCCCACACGCGCACACACAAACGGAAAGACACAAAGTGGCCTCTTCCGAGATTGAAGTGGTCATTTGTATCTCTTTGTGATACAGAACCTATTTGAATTATCGCTTATTAGGCATCATAATTAGATTTCCTTCAACCTTGTCGACTTGTCAGGTTCTACGAGTGACGAGAGCACCAACATCAACAATTGCTCTTGTTATTAGAGATAATTTTATAGAAATTGCGTAATCGAATAATGTGTGCCCTCAGGCGAAGATGTTTTTTTAATTATAAACCAGCGCCACTAGAATCTAACCCTTCGAAGAGCACAACTTGTGAACCGAGCTTCTGCAGTTGATACTCGTAATTAATTGAATGACCTTGCTCTTGACTTGGCTTCTGTTTTTTAGTTTTTCAATTTCTACGTACAAACGATTTGCGTTTTCATTTTTGTGCGTATGTTATTTGTTATGACTGTAAAGTGTTCCCGCCAACACAATCCTTCCTCTTTTTGTATATTAAGTTTGTGTTTATTTTACTCCTGAAGGTCGAATAATCATCAAGAAATAAGTGCAGTTATCAATTTTAGAGAAATTTTAGAAATTTTTGGAGATTTAGATGAACAGAAGAAACATAACTAACTAATAGACAGATACATTGTAGATAGTAAGTACCTAATTCGGTAATTGGAAGAATGAAGTAAGTCAGCGGCTCTGCTAAGTACATATGTACATACTTAATTGTCAGTCAAATGCAAAAGTACTTTAGATATAACAGTATTTTCTAATTTCTTCCTTTTAAGTACATATTTCTAATCTACACTACAGTTCTGGCGTAGAATACTTATTTAGTACTAAATTATAATACCAATAAAATAATAATAATATGCTAATAATACCTACCAATAATATTTAGTACTAAATAAGTACTGAATAAAGAAAAAATTAGTTTTAAATTGAGTACTAAACCCATGCTAGGTCAAAACGGAAAGTATAACAAAATTTTACATTTATTCGGTACTAAAAGAATAGGCATTTAGTACTAGTTGAGTACTAAACGAACAGAAGTTTAGTACTAATACAATACTAAATTTAGAAAATGTTTCCAAATTTTACCAAGTTGACAAAATTTTGTAATAAACTTTATAACGAAAGTTTCGTATTTATTGAGTACTCAAATTTAGTGCTAAATCAGTGCTGTGTTTAGTACTTAACATGCGCCGCTCGTACAGTACTAAAGAATTTTCTAATTGCTTTGTAACTCTTGTCATTGTAATTAGGTTAATTAGAAAACTTCATCGACATAAATTATTTATATAGTAAAATTTTTATCTCATTTTATATATTCATTTACCAGGCAAGGTTTTTCTGAAAATGGTTAAGCTTAAGGAGATCAAAGGAATCGATATTGTAGATATTTGAGAATAATAGCAACAAAAAATTGACTAAAATTTATCAGTATATTGTAGATTAATGCTGATTTCCGCCCCGTTTTTAGTTACGTTTTTGAGCATAAGGTTGAAGAAGACGGTAGAAGAGATTTCTCTAATGAACCGCTGATGCAAAGTCCGATCTCAGTCAATTCCACTATCAACAAAATACATTAATTTTACCGGAAAATGTACGCGTTAACGGCTGTTGGCAATTTGTTGTTTGACGCTAATAGTTGTTAGTGTCTATCTCTATTGTGACCGAGACATCAGCACATACGTGCGTACGTACCATGTTGCTTTCTCCTTTCGACGACGAAGATGATGACGATAACGACGACCACGACGACGATGACGACTACATGCGCCTCACACAAAACATACTAAACTCGTACAACATCGTATCAGCGTGAAGCATCGACGTCATCATGGCCGCACAAACAACTGGAAACTCAATACAAATCATGTCACAAGATGCTACAATGATGGCATCTCCAGTCGACGTTGGCGAGCACAAAACATGACGTTCCCTCGCAGTTAGAAATCGCAACAAACAAATCAAATAAAAGAGGTATCATTAAAGAACCAAGAAGAAGAAGAAGAAGAAGCGGTTGGAGGGATAGTAGAACAAATGGCTACGATACACCAACAAGTTTTGTCAATCATGCAACTGGTTATTTGTTGGCTCAGGACAATTCTCTTACCGGAATATGGTTATACATACAATAAAATTAATGCTGACTGCATTTCTTGCTGCTTTTTAGTACTATAATTAGTGATGAATTTAGAAAATCTAATTAATTGCTTTTTGTTGAAAATTTCAGCAGCAAGTATTTGCTACAGAAATTATTCCCTTTTGATTAACGTTCGCAACATGCTCGCTTAGCATTCAGCGACCTGAAAAAGGTCATTCCATTAACCGCCCCATCAGCCCATTATCAATTGTACATATTTTGTCTTTGCCTTTTGCTTCATTCTAGAGCAAACAAAAATATATGTACAATTTTTAGGGATTGTATTATCTGAGAAAATTAATCTGTGTTTCGGAAAATCTTGTCACAATAAGAAGTTTTTGTGTATCCCGTTTTAATAAATTGCGGCTTAAACGATGCTTTTTCATACATACTTAATATAATTTTGCCATAAATCAAGAAACCACAATTAGATTCACATTGCGGTGGACATGTCTAATAAATTGACGGCGGTGGCGGCGGTGGTCAGAGTTTCAAGCAGTTAAGTTTTGTGACTAAATGGTCCATAAGCCGCTACAAGTGGTGGCCAGCAAAGCAGCACAAGGTGATTAATTGTACGTTATAGTCGGTCCTTTAAAAATAGAAAGACCCAAAGGCCAACAGAAAAATATTAACAAAAAGTTAAAGTTAAAAAGTAACAGTTAAAAGTAAAAAAGTGCTGCTGCTTTTTATTACAAGAGAGCATTAAACTACTATTAGTAGAAACATTTAGTAGTATAGACTAATTGTGTTCTAAGATTTATCGATATTTAATCAATGTCAGAAATTTTGCTAATAAAAGTTAATGTTTTTCATTGATTTAGAACACTTAATCAAGAGTTAAGCAAGAGCTATCCAAAAGTACCTTTAGGATGTTGCATGAGAATATCTGTCAAACGCCATGTTGGTTTGCTGTCACTTTCTTTCATTTCTAACCTACAATAAGAGACAATGTAGTTGTATATAAGCGTGTTTTCATTTTTTTTCATTGATACAATAAATAAATAAGTAAGTACTCTAGCAAGAATTAGAAATAATAGTAATAAGTATAATAAATAATAGTAATAGTCAGGCCAAAATGTAGGGTAGTATTAAGTTTCATATTATTACTTCTACTTCTTCTTCTTCTTCTTCTCATTTCTGACTTCGGGTTTCAGACGGTGATTTTTATTTATATGGCTCTTAAATGGAAGACTAAATAAAATAGCACAGTTTATGTGCAACAAGTCCATAAATGGCAAGCTCTGATGACGTTTACGACGAACGTGAGCGTCGCCCGCCGAGCGCTCTCGCGGTTATTAAATTTTATCTAACGCGAAGTTGTCCTCAGTTAAAAAATTATATTAAATTTATTTCGTAGTTGCTGATGATATGATGATATTTTTCCGTCGTGACAGTTCATTAATTCGGTATAGAAAATTGAGAAAAAAAAAAATACAATTAAAACGGTATTAAAACGGAAATGTCGGCAGGGACGAGAAAAGAGAGAAGAATTTCAACAATAATTATACTTTATACCCAAAAGAGAGCGTTGAGGCCAACGCAAGTGGAACGAGAGGATGCTATAATATTAGAAAAACTAACAAATAATATTCAATGGAAAAAATCATAACTTATTAAAGTTAATAGCATTTAAACAATTGTAAGAAGCTGATTAAGTTCAGTTAGATACGAATAGATACCAGATCAAAGGCTGAAAGATAAATTAGAGCGAGAGAGAGCAAACTTGAAAGATGATAAAATTTATTTCATTAGATTATTACTGCTTTTTTATGGGTACATAATTTATATACTTATTTACTTACCTAAACCTTAAAATAAAAACGTCGCGTGCTTAAAATATATACGAATATTAGTAGTATTGGTAGTATTCGTTTAGTTCTAACTTAACCGGAATGTTCAAGTGTGTCTGCGGTGTTTTAGTGTGTGTATACACACGCGTCCTCAACAAGTGATTACGTCGCTGTTTGCAGCGGAACATTCACAGAATGACATCATACGATTATTGTATCGTATTGAATATATTGTATGTATACCTTTTGCCTTTGTAGTTATTCTACTTACTTCTTACTTCTATTGTTGTTGTTGTTGTTGTTGTTAAAAAACCTGAGGTTTTAATAATGTATTGTTACATTATATTGCTATAGTTAAATGTCACCGCGCAATAAACGGCAAAAATAAAAAAAAAAAAAAATCGTTTTGGGTTGAACTTTTAAAAATAAAAATATTTGCAAAAAGTAAGACACAAACAGTATTATAAAATTATACGACAAATCAGTTTTCTTTGGAGATTTAATGAAGAGTATCATATTGGTAATTAATTGGACCGTTTATTTTAAAAGTGCAGGAAGTTAATTTCTCGAAAAAAAATTAATATATGTATCACAAAACTTCTGATTAATTTAGTGTCAACTTTTTATTTATGACAAGTTAATATTTATTATCTTTTATTTAAAATATATTTAATTTAAGTATTTAATTTAGGTATTTAATATGTACACTTAATATAATATATGTATATTTAGTAGGTATACTCGTATATATTAAATATGTATAATAATAAAAATATATTTAATATTTAAAATCTTCATATTTAATATACGATAAAAAATCTTATATATAATATACAAAATTTGAGTTTGTTATAATTTGTAAACTTAACCCTAAATTGCCGGTAATTTGTGGATTGCAACCGACAGCAATCAGCTCTTTCGATAATCGGTTTCGATAAGATCAGTCGTTGAGTTTGGTTGTTCTGCTTGGACAAGTGGAAAGTATTATAGCAGCGGCTCAGTAAGAGTTCTTGGTTGTCTGTTTCTGGTTTCAATTGAGATAAACAACAATTGCATTAACCACGTCGCACGTCTTTCACACGCTAATCCCCGACACCCAGACCCATAAGACACCCAAGGGGCCTTACCGCGAGGCCAAGATGAGGCAAAAACAAACGTTGGCGGTTCGCATGTAGCGCTTTCTCCGTTGCTGCGCGCTAACTTGCCAACTGTTATCTTACTGTAAGTAGTTTTTAGTAGCTTTGCTTTTTCGCAGTATGTTTAGTTGTTCTTGTTTTGTTGTTTTTCTATGCTCGTCTGAACTCTGTTAACAGTGTCAGAGATATCGGCTGAGACGAGCAGCGTTTCGGCTTCTGCTTCAGGCCGGTTGGCCGGGCCTGAGGTTGTGTTTGTAGGTGACTACGTAGCCCGTCGCCGCGCTCAACTCGACTCGGCGGCAAAGGGTCAAAGTTGCAATCGTGAAGTCCTAAATTTGCACCTTCTTGTTCTTGGTGCGACTTTATATATGTATATACATTAATGTCAGCAACAGCAGCAGAAGCAGCAACAACAAACAACAACAGCATCAGCATCGAAAAGATCAAATTTCAAGCTGAAAGCTTAGAGTTCTTCGAAGCGGTTTTTTATGACACGGTGCTGTTGCTGTGTGTTAACCTGAGATGATTGAACCTTAATGTTTTACACTTAGGAAGGACCAGAAATTGTGATTTGTGTGTATTGATGAAAGCGACATTTGTAATTATGCAAAAAAAAACAGCTGCAGGACAACATAACTATAGAGATATCGCGTCAAGAATGGCACAAATATTCGGCCGTTAAGCGCTTTTTAGGTTTGAAAATAGAAAAATCGCAATAACGTGTTGACTTTTTGTTGTCAACATTTTCATTAGAGTGAATATATTGCACACTACGACCGCTTTTAAGTGGCCTTCATTTTCGCGGCACCATAGAAAACTCAAAGAAGACAAGCCGTATGGAATAAAAGATGCCGAAGTACTTGAAATTAATTAAATTATCAGCTTGCTAACATTGCAAGAGCGCTAAACGAATCCAAGCTTTGCACAAAGCGCAAGGTTTTTGGATTTTTTGTTTGTCGGAAAGTATTTATTTAAAGCTCGCTGCGTTTTAAAGCACTTTATTTGCCACGTAAGCACATTTCGTAATGCCAATTAAAATAATAGTATAATTAGCATGTTAGTTATTTCTCTTTTCGTGGTTTTAATCAAAGTGTGTACCTACTTTCGTTTATTCCAAACGTTTTATCTCCTTGCGTTTCTAATTTTTTCCATGGTTATCCCAAAGTACATTTAGGATCTTGAATGAGAATAATTGTCAAATGTCAATGTTTTTTCTGGTTTTGTCACTTTTTTTTCTAAACTACAATGATAGACAATTTATTTTTAAACAATTGTGTCGGTTGCAGAGCGTATTAAGGTTATTAAAATTTCATTTTGAAAATCAGTGTTCAATGAAAAATACGTGACTTCGTAAATTACGTGATTTTTTCGGCATAAGCAAGCGTCTTTCGGAGCAAAACAATTCGAATTTGGGTTAAAAGAATAGATGAAACTGAATTCGTTCATGATAAACCAAAGTTTGGCAGAACAGAAACAACTCGTTCGAATGGAAAACATTGACACGTCGTTCTCCAACAGAATTGAAGAGTTTAAAATTTTGATGTACGAATTTTGATGCCTATGAAATAAATTGGCAGCTTTCGTCTTGCACACATAATTGTCATAGATGATAACAGATAGTTAAATAAAAAAACCAATAAAATTATAAATAAAATGTTGTTTTTTTTAAAACAAACTTCCTATAGACTATTTTGGATAAGAAAGCTACAAATATTTCACCAAATAAAACCTGATTGGATAAATACAAGTTAATATCGTATATGTGTTTGTGTGTGTGTGTCGCGGTTTGGGATTAATAGGAAGCGAGTATTTTTTTCAAATATTAACTAAGGGTTGCGCTACTAAAGTATGATGTTGATGATGATGATGAGGATTATTCTTCCTGCGTTTAAAACTCTTTTGAATCAACTTGAGCATTTCTTATTATTATCAGTCACGATTTTAGCATCCACCCTTCCATAGAATTATCAGAAAACTTGACGTGACTGAATGGTAATCATCGAAACTCATTCCACTGCTTAAATCTCATTCATGGATGATCTGAAGCGCTTCTCATTCGGCGTTCGTGCGTTTTGAGCATGCATCATCGACCGCACTCGCGCTCCGGGCGAGACAACAATGGTCGGTAGTACCCAAAAAGAGGAGAAGCGTCGTCGTCGTTGCCTCTTGCGGCACCACGCACGACGCTTCGCTGTTGCGACGAGTCATTTTATCAAAGGCACACACAGTGCCGCATCGAAGATGAGCAGCTGCAGCCAGGCGCCCAGACCTCGAGGCGAAGAGCAAATCGCAGCGAATGCATTTTTCAGATTTTTCTGCATTCACACGCAAGAAAAAAAAAACAAAAAAACAAAAGAAAACCAAACAAACCAACAAAAAAAAAAAAGAAGGAAAAAACAAGAAAAGCGAGAAAAACGACAAGGAAAACCTAAAAATAGAACAGAAGAATGAGAAAGAAAACGAAACGAATTCCGACGAGTTCTGCTCTAGTGGGTTCGGCATCGTCGTCCTCTTCTTCTTCGTTTCACGGTTCGCTTTAAGACGTATCGCGTGTTTACCTTCGCCGAGGTTGGTACTAGACCGGTGGCGAGCCGGCGATAAATAAAAAAATTTGTACAATATTAACTATTTACTTGTAAACCTATAGAGCAGATCGTCTATCCCGCTCTAACTACTTAACAGAACGTGTATATAGTGTAAAATGCGATCCATAGAGCAGCGCGAATCCTTCATTTCATTCAAGGTCATCGTAGTGGTAACCGGTGGCAACATGATTGCAACGTCGTTAGTCCGCACTTTTTTGTGTAGCTTTGTGTTCTCCAGAAAGCAATACTCGACAGAAGATGTCGAGCAAAAACTCTCTCGACTCTCCGATTTCCTCTCTTCTCGCCACCTTCAGGGATGACAGGATTCCTTCTCTGCTCGTTCTGTTCTATTCTCTAACACTCACGGGCCATCAGCTTCCTTTTCTTTTGAAAATCCTAAAGTGCTGCCAAGTTAATCTCAAGAATTTAACGCTTCACAAACGATTTTATTAAATTTGCGGGCACGATTGTGTGTCTGCAAACATGAGATTTATTTTAATTGAAAAAAATATTCTCTTCTTTGTTGTTCCGCTTATTTTTGTTGCGCGAGGAATGGCAAAAGAGAGCGAGATGCCATCTGTTTGGAAAACATGTAATATTTTTAAATTTAAATTTGAAAATCATCGATTTTAAGTTCGTATTTCTTTATTTTTATTAAGTATACAGAGCAAAATAATAATAGTGAGATCTTCTTATTGTGCCATTTTACTATAAAATCTTATTAAAACATACAAATAATATGCTTTTTTCATAGAGAAATCTTATTAATTTTATAAAGAAAATCTTATTTTCTTAAAACAAAAAATTAATCTTATTAATTCGTGATTTTAATAAGAAATTTATATGTATTTTTTCCCCCAGAAAATCATGAAATCAATAAATCTCTATGAAAGTATGAAGAATTCTTAGTATTTACTTTTTTTATTAAGAAAAACTTCTTTGATAGCAATATTTTTTGCTGTCAGGTTTACTTCAGATCTATAATTCGTATAAATTTTTTTCGACATTGACATTGTTTATAATGGACAAACTTTGCCCTCTCAGTTGTGAGTACTTTCCGTCTTTAATCTTGGATGAATAAAATGAAATTAAAAAACAATAAATAATTCTTTTTATTTTTATAAGACTATGAAAAGCTGTAAGATTTTCTTATTGAATATGAATTTGAATTTTAATTTTAATATGACTGTATTTTTTAATTTTAATCAGATTTTCTCTATGTTTTTAATAAGGCTTTCTTCTTGTATGAAAAGCATAGAGAAATCTGATTGTTTTTCTTCTATTCTATGTGGTGTTTTGGCTCTGTGTATGCTTAAAAAAAAATGTTAATTTCTAGTAAGTGGCAACCCCTGGCAGACGCTATTTACCCTTGCTTTCCGCTAAGCTTCTTCTCTCTTCCGCCCCCCCCCCCCCAAAAAAAAAAAAAAAATCGTTCCGTCAAGGAAATTGTCTTTTGAAATGCAATGAAAATCTTGCTTCTGAACTCCCGGCGGTCGCTTGTGGCGCCAAACGAAGTGTGAATGTCAGCGATGCGAACGAGTGGTGACCGAACCGGATCAATTGTAGGCAGGTTGGTTGGAGCCAACCAACGTTTCGTTGTAATAATGATCTTTGTTATAATTTTCTCTTTAGCATCTTTGGCTGTTGTGTGATGCGCTGGCAAATAACGCAGTTACCACAAAAATAGTAATAGCTACCAACACCAAAAATAACAACAACAAAACCGACAATAATAAGTCCGAGAACCAGTTACCACCGACAAGTGTAACGCGCTGTTAAGCATCATATCGTACTCTTGGTTTTGTGTGTGTGTTCTCTAAGCGTGCATGCTTGCGTATCATGATTCATAAATAAAGATAAAGAACCGTGATAAATTTTTTTCAGGGTAATTTTTGTTGCTGCTGTTGTTTTTGTTGGCCTTTTATAGTCGTTTGGCGTAAATAATGAATTAGTTCAGTTCTTTAGATTTTAAAGGAAGATTCTTCTAAACAGAACGGTCTGCACTAAGGATGAAGAAGTATCTATTTTCATAGTTTTACACCTAGCCCTGTTTTAAATAACACCGTCGGACAAAAAAAAAATCAAATTTGAATTATTTTTCCTTGTTTTTTTTTCTTCTCTCATATAAACCGTTTATTTTGAAAGTGACCTACGTCTGTTCATTTTGAAATCGATATATCTAATATTTTCCCATTACATACGGTTTGTCTTGCTTTACACGATATTCTCTGGAACGTATGGACCGTGTAAAAACAGATTTAGGTGTATACTCGTATATATTAATTAATAGTCAATTTGGTGCGAATGCGGACCTTATCACAGTCAGAATTTCGATTGACTGCGAATAACGTAGACCTAAACGTAGACCCTTCTAAAGAATCCAAAGCGTTTAAAGCTCTTTTGCGTTTAATTTATGAACAAAGATTACGCTCACAAATAATATATGTTTGATACGAGTATTACTACTAGACTAGATAGAGCGTGAGGTGAGGTCCATTTAAAAAGGATTTATTTATTTTTCAATCGGTTTTAATGTCATTACATAATAATAAATGGTTTTTAAAGCTGCCTGGCCGCAGTTTTTTCGTGCACACGTCTTCTGGCCTCCTCTTGTGTTGGCCTGTAGGTATTTCCCTTCACTGAGTCAAGATGGGAGCACAGAGCAAACCCATGCAAAGCCTCCCTCCTGCCTCCTTTCCGTCTTATCGTGCAAAAATAAACAGGTCGTTTCGGAATCAGTTGCTGGCTTTAATTTTCAATTGTTTTCCTTGAGATTGCTTAACATTTTCATATCGTATGTTTTCGTATTGTACGTAAATTGTACTTCTTTGCTACGTTCCTGCCGTGTTAACCGAATGACTGTGAGCCGGCGAGAGAATGCCGAACAGCAAGCGGCTGGATGGTTGCTTGTTACTTTGCTGTCATTAAAATCGTCATCGTAATCGTTGTTATGGCCGTCATCATCATCATCATCATCATCATCATGGCCAACACTTCACCCATTCTGTCCGCTGGCTGTAAACGCGCGCTGTAAAGTCTAGGCGGCGTAAGGCCGATCGTATGGTCGACTGTACTGTGCTGTGCCAGCGAGCGAGGTAAATTAAATTTCGTGGCAGCAGAAGCAGCCGAAGAGCAGCCTCTACCATACGCCGCACACCCCGCAGATGAGCAGCAGATCGTTTAGCCGAGACACGACCACTTCTCTGCACCTCTCACCACCATCGCAGCACCACCGCAGCACCACCGCACCACCTCCTCTCACCACCTCGTCGTTTTCTGTGCCAGAACTGTTGATGTAAATTCTTCACTCTTGGCTAAAACAACTTTTCATTACGTTCTGCTGTTCCAGCCCACCAGCCTGACACATAGCGGCAACAACAACCTCCACACCTGGCACCTCCGCCGTCGCCGTCGCCGTCGCTAGTCCACCAGGTGCCGACCGACTTGCTTGCTGCCTCGTTCTGTGCGCCGGTTCCAAATAGATACAATAGCAAAAATGGTTGGCTACTCACCGGCAGCGAGCCCTGCTCTGCTCCACGCAGCACCGGCATATGAGGTGCACCGTATTCAATGGACTCGCTAGTGGCGTTGCGAACTAGGCAGCAGTTAGTGTTCGGCTGTCCGGTAGCAGCTGTTGGCTATTTTATCCATGCACTGTTCTGGGTGCTCTTTTGATCGTAATTTCTTTGCCTCTGGTTACTGCGTGCAGTCGTCTGTCTGCCTTCCTCTCGCGATTCCTTTTATCTATTTGTGCTTTGGGCCTCAGAACTAGTAGGTGCGTTCATTACACCGATGCCAAGACTTCAAGGCACCACCCCCCCTGACCCACTGCTGCTTATCTTTACTTCTTTTTAGTGTTGGGTAAACTTTTGTTCTGTTTTTCCCGGCTGTTTTCTGTTTTTTTTAATCATTCCGGCCATTTTGCCTCATACCTCATCATTTCTTTTGTTGCTGTGCTGTGCTGCGCTGACTTTGCGGTTGGTTTAAAGTCGTTGTTGTTGTTGTTGTAAAGTTGTTGGCCGCCTATCTGGTGCGGCGATCTAGAAGAACTGCTTTGTTTTGATTTTTTATATGAAGTAGTCTTCTTTTTATACGCTACACCCGAAGGGAGCGCATAAACGGTTCGTTATTCCGTTTGTAACGCATTGAAGGAGGCGTGGCAGGTATACGAAAGTATATACATATATTCATGCTCAGAACCGATTGAACCATGTACGTCCGTCTGTCTGAATTTCTCGGCTTGTGGTGAAGATTTAAAGCGGAAATTTTATAGCCCCTTTTTAACGGTTTGGGAATTTTTTTCCCAAAAATCGGCGTGATAAGCCCATTGGTATACTATATTTTACAATATATAAAGCTTTTTTTGAGAAAGTCGTTGTTGTAAATGAGTTACGAGAGATTTAGAATCACTTTTTATCTAAATGTGAAATGAAAGTGACTTATTCCGGGTGTAGGGTGCATGGATTTCGACTAGGCCGAATTTAATGAACGCTTTTAAGTACTTTTGCTTTACACTGGTTGAGATTTTTTGTGCTTTATTAATTTTTCTTATGCGTAATGTTTTGCTACCTTTAATCTTTTCTGCTTTTAACTCTTTCCTTCCTTCCTTCCTTGCCCCCTTTAGGTTCTCTTAACTCCTGCAATAATTACTAAAGAAATGTTGACCAAAACATAAATAGAGGGGGCATAAATCTTTCTCTATGTAGAAGTATTCTTTGACGTCTTGTTTGTTTCTCTCTTGGTTAATTGCAAGAGGTTTCCCTCTAAAAGGGTTTGCCAATAATTTAGGCGTAATTTAAAGCACTGGAGTTGTTAGGGGGGGTCCAGAACCCCTTTCTCTCTGTCAGCAGAAACGTAAAGAAATAATATTTTCCTTACACATTCCTTGATATTTGCATTTATTTCTTTTAATTGTACAAAATTGCTTAGGTGAAATGACTCCCCCCCCCCCCCGTTATTAATTTAAACCCCCCCAAAAAGCAAAGGCCTTTATTTTAAGCCTTTTTGGCTTAAAAATAGTATAAAAATATGCCAATTAACGTTTCTTTGATTTTCTTTAACTTGATACAAATTTCGGTTTATTAGAAATTCGGTTTAAAACATTTTTTTTAAAAAGGAATAGAGAGGGGCTTGAGTTTAGGACTTGATAGCAATGACCAAACTAAAAATTAAAAAGAGATTGTATAAAGTAATCATTGCTTAACTAACAGT
The DNA here is from genome assembly GCA_949752815.1 of Conops quadrifasciatus. Lineage (NCBI taxonomy): Eukaryota > Metazoa > Arthropoda > Insecta > Diptera > Conopidae > Conops > Conops quadrifasciatus. The sequence continues at coordinate 31,385,724 of OX457078.1, read as the reverse complement.
TACGTTACTGTTCGTCTTCGTTTCCTTGCTTTCATGCAGAAAGCATGAGTCTAAGTATAAGTTCTGTACCTCGATTTCATTCCGGTGGTTTCTCTGCGTACTTTACTTGCCAACAGTTTATGTTGGTGACTGACGGTGTCGTTCTCTGAATAGTTGCCAACTTTGGCGGTTGTTGGCATAACTAACTACTGTCTGTGTATGTACAATACATTGTAGGTTCTTTGGTAGCTATTTCGGTCATGCTTTGATTCCTTTGGTTTTGGTATCTTCCGTACCGCAGAGAAGAAAAGCATGCTTCACTTTGGTTACTGCGGTTACCACAACAGAAGCATTCTCCAGCAGCGGCTTTTTTCTAGAAATGATTACTGTTGCTGTTGCGAGCAATTTTCGCATACAATGTCGTTGGTGGCGGAGAAGCTTTTTACCGTTTGCTAATAATTTATTTTATAATAAATGGTCATGCCGTTTGTGAGACGATGTCAGTTAGTTTTTCAGGTTTCCAGATTGAAGGAAATTTTTATACAAACTTTACGACTGTGAAATTATAGAGATAACGAATTAAATTTGATGCCAAAATAAAGTGCATAAATATTAAAAAAAATGATAAAAATTACATTTTCAGCGGAATTTCTATCGTTATGCAGAACGTAAACGGTCTTAAATTGAGAATATGAGTATAATGATGAAAAAAATAGCGAGCCTTATCTCGATTTAGTAGTTATTTCTAAAGAAAATTATGTAAATTTCAGGCTTGTATCTTCTAAACCTAAACAAACAAACAAACAAACAGATCTTGTAGCGTTTGTTTGGTTTGATAAAAACTTATACGCGGTTATAAAAGCAATAACTCCTATAGAATATGGTTTATAACTGTGTCTTGTAATAGTTTTATAAAAAATAAAAAAATTCAAAAATGGTAATATCAAAATAGCTACGAGCAAAAAATTCCAGGAAATCGATACTTTTGCTTAAAAAGATCCGATGTGTCAAATAAATTTATACATGACCGACCGTGTATAAATTGTGTGTGTTTTTTATGACACTCGTAACCAAATTTTTGCGGTTGGTGAACTTTAACAAAAGTACGATATATGAAAAGTAGAACAAGCCGGTTCGTACGAGTTACGAGATACCTGCTTATTAATTCTGTGCAAATAATTTAGCATTGTGTACTAACAGGGAGTGTGTTAAGGCCATTTTAGTTTGCATACAAATCCACACTCGCTTCATTTCAAAGTACTTTTATCATGTAATTTACACTCAGGTATACGAAGTCAGTGCAAGTAGTACGTGCGGTTATGGCTTTGACGGCCAGTTCGACAGTGTAAAACGCCAAGACGTACGTACATACTTTACGGCTGCTCTCATCCGTCTCCGTCTGATCTGCTGTGGCTTTATTTTACAGCGACAGCGCATTAACACCCACAAGAAATTGTGTTAGAAGAGTGTGAAGTGAGTGAGAATTGCATTTTTTATTAGCCAAGTTTCGCCCAAGTGTTCACCTCATTTCAGGGCGAAGTTTTTGTTGCTAAAAAGGAAGACTCGAGAAGTGTAAATTCAAATTACGGTCAAATTTTTTGAGCGATTGCTAATCTCTCAATAAAAATAAAGAAAAAACAACAAATTTCAACAAATATTATTACCTTAAGCTTAACCGAGTTAAGCTCAAAATCGTACACAACGTTTTCGAGGCAAAATAATGGCTAGATTTATGAGATTTTAGCAAAAAATCGTGAGGTTCACAAGAAACTAAAGCAAACTGCGCTTTTGTATGGTTTGCAGGAGAAGAAGAAGAAGAAGAAGAAGCTTAAGCAGACAACAAAGTCTGCTCGAAAGACTCGTGCTCTCTCTCTTCAGAGTCTGGAGCAGCATTCAGTGAACTCAAGGTCTGAAAAAGACATAGAAACAATCGAATTTTTGTAGACAATGCTTTGCAATTTCTTTCCAATAAATTTCAATAATGGCGTTTCTAATCTGTCCATTCGCATCCCGGCTAGGTGCGCTTTTCTTCTGCCCCCCCCGCTCTAGCGTATTGCCCGGGAACACAGCAGAGTTTAAATTTCGTTTTGCAAGCAATTTTCAGAAAACTTCAATGATAGCATGCAAAATATTTTGAACTTTTCTGGCCTAGTTTGGCAAAGACGCGAGATGGAGCGAGCGATAAGGCGGTCGGAGAAAAGAGAAGCAAACGGATTTTTCCGAGTTCCGTTTGATTGAGAAAGCTTACAGCTCACCCTCAAAACTGATCGTTGGAGTGTTGTATAGACGAAAAGTATTGCTTTGCTTCTTCTTACTTCTTGATTATCAATGACAAATTATGAAGTCTTTGTTCGCGATAGCATGACCTACCTTATACCTTTGCTTGACTTTACTTCAGTTTCTCGAGAAACATTTTTTTGCCTCGACTGCGGCCGGACCGTGACATGACTTCAGCCGATTTTATGGAGCGCCTGAGTGCAGATCGCGATAGCTTCAATTACTTCAATTGAGAGTCGAGTTTCTGGCTGAGAAATCGTTTTGAATTGGTTGTCATTATTATAATATTTGTCCACTATTGCGGCGTAAACTGTGCGGGAAAACTGTACAATAAACGACGACCCGGCTCTACTATGTGGCTTTATTTATTGAGTTAAAGTCGTGACATGCATGATAATAGATGCAGATTTTTTTGTGGAAACTGGCTTTTGTAAGTCAAAATGAATATAAATTCATGCTGTTGTGTCTATTTTAGTAGACAGTTAATAACTAGATTAAGAAAGTCAGCGTCCGTCCCAAAAGGAGTGGACATGCTTCGCTTCGCTTCATTTCTGTTTTCTTATTTATTTAAATGACAGTAACTCATAAATCGATTGATAAATAAAACTCAATACATTCGAATTTCTTTTCTCTTTCAGAACTTTTTCAGACTTCATCGCCTGCGAAAATTAGGCTTGAGTGACAACGAAATCGCGCGTCTGCCTGCGGATATACAGAATTTTGAAAATCTAGTAGAATTAGATGTTTCGAGAAATGGTAAGTTTCTAAAGGAGAGCGAAGTCCTTCAGCAATAATATATATTTATGAATTGAATGGTATTTATTATCAAACAAAAATTAACGCCAATATTCCTTTATATATTTATTTACAATATTAACAACAACAAAAGCCATTTTTTGATGTTAGCAGTTAGCGACACTAGAAACAGTTTGCAACGACACAATAAACTTGTCTCTCTTAAACTGAAAGATATTGTTATAAAATTGAAGCTTATTAAAAACAATAACAGGAACAATTTTGCATCATTAACAGCAGCAGCAGCATCACAATTTTTCCGTTTGCACTTGCATGGACTGACTGTCTAAGTGGCTGACTGACTGCCTCACTGTGAGTGTCTCACAGACAAACAAAGTGATTCATTGTGCAATAAAGTTTTCCACTTGTTTGCTAGATGGCACGCACGCAATTCAATTGAAATTCATCCCAACGGAATACAGCAGCACCGCACCGCACCGCACCGCACCGCACCGTCAAGTTGTTGCTCTTCTCGTTCTCTTGCTGTACACAGAAATCGTCGTTGCAACGGATGTATTCTATTCCATTGTATTGTTCTTATTCCATTAATTTCGCGTTTGACAGAACCTTCCAAAGAGCAAAGAACAACCATTTGCTCTGCTCATGGCAATATTGCGTTGTGGTTTTCGCGCGTATTTGAAGTGATATGCGACAACATAATAACATAAGTTGGAAGACATTATAATTTTTGAAATTGTGGCTTAATTATGACCAAGCATGACGGTGCGTTTGTTGCAGTCTATTGACCAAAAACTATAAACATTAACGCATAACAACATTCATTTAGGATTTACCGACTGCCAGAAGTTAGCAAAACAGTTTTTAGTGATTTCTAAACATTTCATTAAAGTGGTTTTTATTAAGAGGTTTTTGCTACTAGACGACGATACAACACTTACAATGTTTAACAAAAGCATAAACCGTTGGTACATCGGTTTTTTCATGGCACTTCATTAGAAAATGGGGAAAATGGCAGCAGAGCAGAGAATCACTGAACCTACAATGATAATTTGAGCCTGCTTTCATCCGCCGCCCGACGACACTGACACTGACAACAACGATTCAATAGAAATGTTGCATAATTGCATTCATCCTTGCAATCATCACCAACAGCATTCTAATTATATTAACTGCTGCTGCCAGACTCGAGTTCATCACAGAAGCATCATCGGCATATGGTTATACAATATTGTCCCTTCATGTCGTCATACAATGGCGTGGATTGTTGGCTAAATTGAAGAAAATTCAATTATTTTTGCTCTCCCGGCAGTTGATTTTTTTTTTTGATTTAGGTACTGAGCTGGCTTTTATAGCTAACGTTAAGTATCGAATGGATTATTTAGTGCACTCAACGAAAACGCCCCAGATCGATGTAAGTGTCGTTCAACGTTCACACAAAACATACATAGATAACAGCTGTTCGGAATAAGAGGCGCGCAGTCAGTGTCCATTCACCATCTAGTCCGCCGAGTGGCCTCTTTTTGCTCTCGCGTTGCGCTGCTTCCTCAGGAGCCCGTACTGTGTGTGTGTGTGTGTGTGTGTGGTGTACAAATTAAATTGAGTCATTTGCTGTCCTGCACCGGAGTTGATAAAGTCCGTCCTCTGTCAACGACCGTCCGTCCCACCGTTCATGTCAGCTGACAATCGATTGGCGTCGTCATTGGGTGCAGCAACCATTACAACCAGCAGGTTGCTTTTCCGCCCACCTTCCGCGCAAATTTCATTAAAAACTGCAGTTAATGACGTTGTTTCAAGAAAGGACAAGCGATCAATATGAACGCTTAATTTTTCGACGTTAAACGAGGAAGGAAATGATCAGAAGAAAAGACATAATCTACTACAACATAACAACATCTATACATGCTATATATAGTACGTTATACATTGTTGCTCCTCATTGATGGCAATTCCAATGAATAACCATTGAATTTGGTGATTAAAATCAAAATTAAATTGCTTTCATCTCCGACAGCTTCGAGACTTCTTGATCTCACTGAACGAGCGTGCCCGCTCTTTCAACTTTCCGCATCTGTGAGCATCTGTATCGAATTAAAATTCAATTCAAGTGCTTTCTAAATCTAAACAATTGTCTATTTTTATATGTATCAAAATCGTATCTTCTCTTTTGAGTCTGTCCGTCGTATTCACTTTTCTTCTTAGATTTGAATTGCGTCATGGCCGTGAATAATGGATGTGCGTAATGGAGATGAAAAGCTCACAAGAAGATGTTTATAACTTCACTAATCCTCTGCAATAATTTTGATTAATATCCAAAAGTTTAAAAGTGTGTACTCTCTTTTGTCAGCAAAAACCAAAAAAAAAGGAAATTCCTTTATGGCAAAAGATTTCAATGATAGTAACCGTATATCAATATAAATAGTCTTTTTAGGCAAATATCAGTAGGTTTTGTCGTCTTTCGTCAAACCTTTTGCTCATGAAAGCCGCCGAATGGCCGCCGACCGGTCCCCCCGCCCGTTGCAAAACCGCTTACATCAAATTGTGCATTAGTTTATTTACTTTAAATGTGCTGTATGTGCATTTAATAAAAAAATGAAGTTATTGAAGAGACAGCTTTTATACTGATATGATCTTTATATTTTCAGTCAATTTAGTGAACAATATTTTCAAAATCTATACACTTTTCATAAAACAAAACATCTTTTGTTTCAATTTTTTCTCTTTTTTTGCAATTAATTTTAAAATCTGAATTATACTGAATACTCCTTAAGTCTTAACTTATTTTGGGCTTAAGAAAATACCAAGAATTAGTTAAAAAACACAACATTGTTAGGCTAAAGCGAAATCTTAGCTACTGTTCTTAGATGGTTGCTTCGAATGCGACTATATGTATATAGTCGACAGTAACAGTCGATGAGGCACGAATTTGTTGCATGTCTCACGGTCATTTTCGGTTTTCTGTTGCCGGTTTCTTGATTTTTGCTCACGGAACAGCACTAGCGTGCTGTTTTGATAATCACCGAACTTAATTACGAGTATTTAATTCACGTGTATCGCCGTGTCTCAAGCTCTTCATTCAACGTAAACTTGGTTCCTTTGGGTTATCTAAATGTTTTCCTGTCTTTGCTGAATTTATATGGTTCGAGTTTATCTGATCTAATGACATTATAGCCATTGTAGGAGTATACTGTTTTACTAAGGAATTTGTGGAAGACTCTGTTTGCGCGCCATTACCTCGAAGTGAATCCATTACCTGGGATAAAAAAAAAAATAAAAATAAAAAAAAATAAAACCAAAAAAAAAATAAAAAAAAATTAAAAAAAATAAAAATAAAAAAAAATAAAAATAAAAAAAAAATAAAAATAAAAAAAAAATTTTAAAAAAATTCTAAAAAAATGCTGAAATGACTGCTGAATGAATGATGCTGAATGACTTACTTGGTTGTCAAATCGCGTCAATAAAAATAGCGAGTGACGTTTTTCTCTTACCTCAACTTTTTCGTGCAAAACTCGGAATAAAATTAGGTTTCAATAGGAATGTGTAGGTGTGGGAAGGGTGTGGGTGTGGGAAAGGCGGGGTTGGTGGTGTTGCTATAAACACGCGATTGATGCGATAAAGAGGAGACAATGGTTGCCGGCAGGTGCAGCCGGCAGTCAACGGATTAAAGCGAAGTAATTCAAAAACATTTATCGAAACTGAATATAAAAAGAAGGCTAAAAATGGAATGGCAAAACGTCAAGTTAATAAAGCTAAAATAATTGTAAATAAATTTGTATAAAATAACGCAAGTGCTTTATTTGAATAATAAAGTAATAGAAATTGTGTACGTACATTATTTTATTATCATTATTTTAAATATTAAAAAAAAACAAGCCCGAATAACAAATGTCAGTGACGAATACAAAACTGGTCACAAACGACAATTACTTATTTACGGTATACACACGGTACACCACATATAAACACACACAAACACACACACACACATACTCACACATACTCTATAACCCACAGTGGTCACCACACCCATCCATTGGATGCTAGCCACTGCTAGCTGTCGTTGTAGTGGTCACCGGTGTGAATTGCATTTAAACGCTCGAAATAATTTAAATGGAAAACCGGTGAGGAGGTTGCTGGCGTTGTTGTTGTTGTTGTTGTTGTTGTTGTTATTGGTGTTGCTGTTGTATTTGTAGTTGCGGGCTTTGCTTTGCGAGTCTCACTTTTGTTTCTCTGATTACACAAGCGATACACTTGAAATGCCAGTCGATTGTCGATGGGTCGGCGGTCGGTCTCTCGAATCCACTTGGCTCCAACCCATTGAGAATATATGGGTTGTGTCTGTTGTTGTTTTTGTGTCGCTTCTCGGTTTTCGTTTGGTTTTGTTGTTTCAGCTTTAGCTTGTGGCATTTATTCTTCGTTTGTATTGTACATTTAAGCGTTTAAAAGTTATTTATTTTATTATTTTTTATATGGTTTGCTCTTTGTTTGGAGAAGTTTAATATTTTTTCGTTGTTGTTTAAAATTGTTTAGAACTCTTTTTTTTTCCTCTCTCCGTGTTGATCAGTATCAGTACACTCTACCGACTCAAATGTGACAACACAGTGCTCAAGCGTCTCATAGTTCATAAATAATATCGTATTATACTCGTAATAATAGCGAAACAGGGTGAAACAGCTTTAGAATTTAAAGAATGCTTGGAGGAACAAGACATAAAGAAAATCGCTAACAAACGGCACACACAGAGCACTCATATTTAAAGTATATATACATAAGTGGAGATTTTAGTATACTATAAGTAGATACAAAATAAGCAGTTTGCTATGATGGAAATAATATTATTAATTAATACGAGACAACACAGACTTTGAGTACGTAAAAATCTCTAAGACGTTATTGCTTTATAATCTTTATACAATAAAATTTTAATTAACTACTGTTGTTTTTGTGTTTGGAACGCAGATGAATCAGCAAATTGATTCAACATTTTAGAATTCTGCTGTTATTCGAAATTACGTAGTATCGTATTTGAACCAATTTTGCCCTTAATAAAGTCTTATTCAAACAAAATCAATAAGGGTGCAACGTTAGCGGTTGCATACGCCAGAATTTTAAATTTGGTAATTGTGAAATTTAATGATAGAACTAATACCTTTAAAATCTAACAAAAATCGTACCGCAGAAAGTTGACTTCTTTCATCCTTTAGGTTGTCATATATCGTTGTCGTACATCCTAACCTAAAAGTCGATATCTTCAACCTGAGCATTCCCAACTTTTAAGAGGACAAATTTTCACTTGAAGTTTCACGCCTTTCTGTTCACGATTTAAACTTAATAGTTGACAACAAAATTAAGGAATATTTATTCCAACTCAAAAAGGTTGAACATATTGAAAAATTAAACTATAATTTTCGACCGTGCGACGACTCTATCATTTTCTGAAAAAGGTATTGCTTACTTTACGCCGGAAAAATCTGTCAAATTTATGAAGTGATGCCTAATTTTTATAAAAAATTTTACAATTTAAATTTAAACAAAAGCTATATCATTGTACACAATTATTCTCAATTTCTTATAACGCATGAACTTGTTAATTTTATGGTCATTATTACAAACTTCACAACGCACAGGGCGCTCATTGTTTTGAAAACTGATGACTATCAAAGAAAATGTCATGAGGCTGATAAAATACCTGATAATCATAAATGAAGTACTAAGTATATATATTTCCGCCAGCCTGAAGACGATGGATAGCTTTTTTCAAAAAACTTCCTAAATGTATTAACTTAAAAGAAATAAATTCTCATTGCATTTGTCAATTTAATTTAATTTCATTATGTGTAGCTTTTAATTAAAACGCTTGTATGATGATGATGACGATGTATGTACATGGTATTATTTAATTTAGAAAAATTCTTAATTTATCATTTTTGATTGGATAAATTGGAATAAGTAATTTAATGGGACAGTGGCAACTCCGTCGACAACGGACAACTTATGACAAAATGGATAGTTGTTGCCTTGGCTCACCATTTTATTTACTATTCGTATGTATGTATGTGTGTATGTGTGTATGTCGGAATAGTATGTCATAATACTATGCTGTGTATGGTAATTCTGCTTTAGCTGCTGCTGCTGACGTCACTGTTGCTGTGCACTTTTGCGAAGGTATTTTTTTCTCTTGTTGTTGTCCAAAGCAGACAAAGGAATTTTTCGGTAGGTATGTAGAAACTATTGCCATTCGCCCAGTCGAGTCGACTTCGTGCCTCGTGCTTTGTGGGTGTGGCGAAAAAGGTTGTTTTGTTGTATGTACTCTCTCGTAGCATTTATTGTTTTTGTAAATCCATCTAATATTCATAACCGGGCAGCGAATATTTCGTTTCGAAATGACAACAACAACAATTTCTCTCTTAGATTCTCCTTTACTTTTTTAATTAAGCAAAAAAATTATAATGAGAAATTCTATAGCACATATTTATTTATATTTATATTCATACATATTGTACATGGCCCTGCTGCATTTCCATCATCCCTTGACGTCATGCGTCACCGTTCTTTGCCTATCGTCACCTACCTTTTTGTCGTAACAACGCTAGATGGCTTTTTATTTCAATTAAAAAACTTTTACTTTATTTACTTTATCAAACTAATTAAAATTCATTGAAAGTAAAAGTACAATAAAACAAGTTACTTCATGTAAACAAAAAACTACACGAATCAAACTGCATAATTAACATGTTGGCAACCCTGCATTTTATGCTGTAGCGTAAAAAATGCAAGTAAGTAAACATTCGCGGGTACACGTTGCAAGTGTAACCGTCTAAATAGCTCGTAGAGAATTTGTCGGGGTTTTGGGTTTCATTGTTTTTCTGCTTAAGTAAGCGTAAATCCGTTAACAACAACAACAACAGCACAAGCGTCATCATCTGACTTTTGCTTTCACGTTCGTTCACTGCATTCCATCGATTTTGCTGGGCTTTGTGCGGCTTCAGTCTGCATGACTTCCGTTCGGGCTTTTAACACGTCCTCCCCTCCCCTTCCACGCACTCTTTCTCCCTTGCCTGCCCACAGGCGTGGTCAAAAAGTTCGAGTTCGAGTAATGGACGCTCAGTCTGTCAGTCCTTATATCTACTACCAGGAATTTTAACAGGCGAGCAACGAACATGATTTTGTTGCCATCAATAAACTCTGTGCAAAAAAAATTCTTTGTAATCACAAAATAATGCTTTGTGTACATTTTTGTAGGGCGGTGTCATTGATTTTGACAAAAGTTAAGCTCTGTTAATTGTGGTCGACCGTATCACTTTCAAAACTTTGCGTTGGCCTTAAGAATGAGTAACTAAAGGATTCACAGAAAGTCGAGACGAGTCTTCTTCAGTCGATTCGAGGCTTTGTCATTCGAGATGAGATCCGTGATACGAGTCACGTCAATCCAGCCGCGACGAGATCAGAGAACAAAGTAAGAGCTTCTTTTTAGCTAAGACAAGATCCCAGAATGAGGCAGCCCCCCCTTAAGCCGAGACGAGAACCAAGAAGGAGACAAAGTTGCTTCTGAGAATTTTCGTCCATTTCTTGAATATCGTAACGTTGTTACACTTCAATGAATGCGGTAACTTAGTTCGTTGTTTTTCTATTGCACTATTTTCTTATTTCTTCGCAGTTGCTAGCTTTCAATTTGATTACAATCGCGTCAATATATCGAGTCAATCAATCAAGCAAGCAAATCCCTCAAAAGTGTTCAACAACTGAACATACTGAAGCTTTTTCATCAAACATTATTTCAGTTCTCCTGGGCGCAGTTCTCCCGATCCGTTCGCTGTTCCCTCTGCCATCTCGCGCAAGATCTAGCTGTGACTTTCTATGCCGAAAAACTGATGAGGCTCAAACTGATGAAGCCCCGCGGTGAGACTGCGAGAGAAACACGTGCTTCAGCAGCGCGAACAACATCGGCAACACGTTATTGGTTCAAATAACGATTATTTCTGAGCTACGATAGAATTAATGCGTTTCCTGCAGCAGCAACATTTGCGGCACCATCGTGGTGGCATGCAAAATTAGGTGAGTGGTGCACTTGAGCGATCTTCATGACGCTCGTAGCTGTTGACGTGCCAAGGCCTCAGACTAAGCTGCTGCAGCAGTCTGTCGCGTCTGTGTTGGCGTTTGTATCTGGAAGTACTCCCCCCTTAAGAAATTATGTCGTGATAGTAGTGAATATTGTGACCTGAATTTCCTCGCTTACTTTAGCAAGAGGCTAAATTTGTTCGAGTGTTCAAAAAACGCTCACTTTAAAAAAATGCACCGTGTACACGATCGCTATCCATTCGTTTCTCCAGCTGTCTTTTCTTTCAGTATCCATCCGGTCGGCTATAAATACGACTGGGCCAGTGGTGTATTTCAGGGGGTCCTCGGGAGCTCCCCTGCAAGAAGACAGGCAAAAGAAACATTCAGGGTTGCCTAAACTTTCTTGTTTCTTGGATTAAATGAACTTCTTTCGGAACGTACTCAATTATTGTATGCCCCCCAACATTATTGTCGACCGCGCCGTAATTGTGTGCGACACGTTTTCGAATGTAGAAGAACAGCTTTGAATTTTGACAGCTTTCTAACAGCTGTTATTACCATGAATAGATGGTACAGCTTACAGCTTTTTACTTTCCAAATCATTTCTGCTCTCAATAAACTAACAAAAATATCGCATGCTAGCGATTATTCCTTTCGTCCTTTCCTTGCTGCTCTCTTGCCGTGTGTTACCGCGATTGCATTCCGGCGCCCACCAAAGTTGCTGCTTAGCATATCCGTTGCTTTGCCTTTCATTATCCGGCACGTTTCGCGATAATAAATTAGTCTGTCGCTTCGCGTCGAAGCCTTTCTGTAACTTGTACACCAAATCCTTTCTACGGCGGCTACTCGGCTACTTTCTGCGCACTTGAACGTGGAACGTTGATCGTTGGAGCCTGAACAAATCCCATGAAATGCCGTCCCGGTGAAAGGCGGGCGGGCACTTTTTCTTTTTAGTGCTTTATGTCTTGAACTTTATAGATCGCGCGCTCATGTTCGCCATTTCTAAAAATGAATGTCACGAATTTGCGAAAAAGCAAGAAATAAAATACAATTCGTTGCTATTTTTCACCTCTTCTTTTTGGAGTTGGTTCTCCTTTCGTGGTGTCGTGTCGTGTCGTGTCGTTGGTGTATTTGATTGGTACCTGCTTTGGTGCAGGTACCTCTGAAGCAACAGCCAAATTCGTAACCAAACCAGCTTCAGTTTGGTTCAACTTAGCGCCGCGGTCGCTTGAAACGGTTCCGAGCGTGAAGCGTGTGGGTTTTATCATTCACAATGTATTGGCAGATTTTTTTTTAGTACCGCCAGCGAGGAGACCGAGGCCGGCGATATTATGTTTTGCCCTGCTCTCTAACATGGTTTCTCTTGCCATCGTCGTCGTCGTTGGCTTACGGCGTCGCATCTGTAGTGCATTGCTGTGACCGACCGATAAACCGCAGCGAGTGCATCGAGCTGGTCGATGTGTGCGATTAACTTGGCTTAGACGGCCGCCGCCGGCCTGGCTTGATGGTGCAGGTGTAGCTAGTTCGGTAGTACTGTTTTTCACTTGTTGCCGATTTAAAGTTGCCGGCAAATCGTGCATACTATATGTATATTTTGCTCTTTTATTTCTGTATGGAAATGGAAAAACTATGTCAGGCCACTGAATGAGGTTAATGTGGCCATGCATGTTGGTAACTGTGTGACCGACCGCGTTTAGAGAAGGTGGTCAGACCTAAGCTCATTCTTACGATAAGTCATTATTACCGTATCTATAACCTATAAAGTCGTATATGATTGCAGAGCCTGTTAAAGTTGTTAGAATTTATTTTCAAAATCAGTGCTATACCCATAACACCCATAAATACCCATCGTAAATTACGTGATTTCTTCGGCGTACATAATCGCCAAACGGAGCAGAAACCATTTGAAATTTGGTTAAGTAATTTAATGAAACTTAATCTGTTCAGGATAAACTAAAATCTGGCAGACTAAAAACAGCTCGTTCGAACGAAAACTTTGAAGAATTGAAAATTTTGGTTTTTGAAATGATGTCTGTAAACGTTGACGTGGTGATAATACCTGACAATTAAATTGAAAAGCCAAATGAAATTAAAAATATTATATTATTTATTAAAAAAACCTCCTGTAGACTATTTTGGATAATCCTACAAGTCTTTGATGATGTTTCTATAAAAAAACAAAAAAAAATTAAAAAAAAGAAAAATTAAAAAAAAAAAGAAAAATTAAAAAAAAAAAGAAAAATAAAAGAAAAGAAAAATAAAAATAAAAAAAAGAAAAATAAAAAAAAAAAAAAATAAAAAAAAGAAAAATAAAAAAAAAGAAAATAAAAAAAAAAGAAAAATAAAAAAAAAGCAAAATAAAAATAAAAAAAGAAAAATAAAAAAAAAGAAAAACAAAAAAAAAAAAAAATTAAAAAAAGAAAAATAAAAAAAAATAAAATAAATAAAAGAAAAATTTAAAAAAAAAATAAAAAAAGAAAATTTAAAAAAAAAAATTAAAAAAACAATTTAAGAAAAGAATTAAAAAAAAAAATTAATAAAAATTAAAAAAATTTTTTTTTTAAATTAAAAAAAAATTAAGAAAAATTTTAAAAAAAATTAAAAAAAAAATTTAAAAAAATGAAAAAAAAAATTGAAAAAAAAAATTATAAAAACAATTTAATTTTAAAACAATTTAATTTTAAAACAAAATAATTTTAAAACTCCTAGCATCAAGCAAATGTAAATGTAGACTGCAAGTGTAGACTTCAAAAAAGGATTCCAGCCGTTTAATTGAAATTTTAAATTTTGACAAAGATAACGAAGATGAAGATGAAAACTACTTTCATTACTCTAGCTTTTTAATAAACCTAAGTAAGGCTTTTCCTGCCTGCTTGCAGCTGAAACTTCCGATCGATTTCTGTCATCCGGCCTACGACGTCATTAGACAAAGTGTGGTTCTGTATGTATGTGTATATCAGAACGTCCTCTTTTCTTTTCCTTTCACGAACGAGGAAGTAACTGAGCTCTGAGTAGCTGAGATTGACTGCTACTGGTGCTGCTGCCGCTGCTAAATATCTCCCACAAACTCCTACAACAACAAAAGAGCGAAGCAGCATAAAGAGAATGGACGAATGGACGGACATTTATAACAATTTCAATGACAGAATGTAAAAGCTTGTTGTTTTTGTTGAATGTAAAAAGTTGTTTAGAGAATCTATGCTGAGGCAGAATACAAGCCAAGAACTAACAATGTTCGAGCCTCATTGTGTATGTACTATATTTTGTGACCGGAGGTTGTCCATCAGCTTTTAGAGCACTGCTTTGCCAGTTCTCCATAGTGTCGGTATCGGTATCGGAGCTGGTAGACCGGTAACTACAGCACACCACATCTTTCATTTAATTTGCTTATTGTTGCGATTTCATTTGCTATTTGTAATAATTTTTAATATTTAAATCTTCTCTTCGTGCTAGTTTTGCCGTCAGTAACCCCCAACTCCCCCCGCCAACATTGCCGTCACCGCGCTCGACCCAGTTATGGTGTATCACAGCGGGCCATCTTCTCTGTCTCTGTTTCGCACGACTCCGACATGTTTGTTTTAGCGAATTAATCAAAATAATGTTTTATATATTGTATGCAGGCAGACAGTTAGACAGACAGACAGACAGGTTTATATATTGTACGATACGATATTTCATTGTTGAATTCTTCAATTCATAAACTGGATTTTTATGCAGGTCTGGGTAGCTTTTTAGCTAAAATAACCTCTTTAGAATAATTTTTCATTCTATATGTTCGTATATACTGTGCAGATCGCAATCTACCTACTCGTACCATATCTATTTACGTACTCGTATCGTCCGTCCATCATTGACAGTAACAAAATGCCTGGAATCAACAGGTTGATATGATAAACAGATGTTGATAAAAAGTTGTGCTTCTCGCAAAAGTTTGCTTTAGCATGTTCCCCTTTTAAACCAGGCCTGGCTAACACGCAGGCTGCCGTATAATTTTACATATATGTATGTATTTCAATGCAACATTGAGTTGAAATTTAGATTTATAAAAATTAAGTGAATGAAAATGGATGAATAAATATCTACAAATTAATTAAGACTCGAGAATTAATTGCACACAAGTCTGGATTTAGAAGGATTTTTAAAAAAACTAGTTTGATATGACACGAATTGGTTCAAGTATACGATTTTTTTGATTTAACATGAGTATAAAAAAAAATAATTTTAGGCTCTTAAAAGATCTTTATTTTTTTGCTATTAACAGAAATAATGAAAGGTCATATATACATATATAGTATATTCCATGTTATGTCTCTCGTAAAACCCTGCCGCCCTAACAGAAACTTATGGAAGCTCGAATTCTCTGTTAGAGCGTGGTTGCAAACCATTTTCGACTGCAAAAACGAACTAGTTCGCTGTTAAGGTTAATTGACTCTGTTAGTTGTTTATGATTTTACTCGTCGGTTGTAACTTTCCAAAAGTCATAGATCGTCCTATGAGACGGGGGCGTCTGTCTATCTCTTGTAGTCAGTTTGGAGATTAATGAAAGATTTTTTATTAATTTAGTTACTTAAATTGTTATTACATACGAATAACTATGTACATTAGAATAATTCATAGCGAAAGCCCATAAAATTCGAGCCTTGGTTTTAAGTTCACGATTTTATTATCGAACTTGACCGACTGACTGACTGACTAACACTGCAGCATTATTCGTTCCTTGAAAATTTTGATTCAAAAATGCAAAAGATTGTATTTATAAAATTATCTCATACGGGGACGTCCTTACACTTGAGTTTATAGGAAACAAGAAGAAGAAACTAATAAAAATTTCAGTGAAATAAAGAAGCAAAGAAATGTACAAGTTTTTTACATTTTTTGTTGTATTATTTTTATTTGTTTTTATTTCCATTGTGTAAAGAAAAAATAAAAGCAATTTTGCGAATTTTCATGAGAACACATTTACAAAATAATATTCGTGCGTTGCGTGGGCGCCGCCGAATACAATGCTGTTTGTTAAGAGGAGCCGATCCGTTGAAGGGTGTTTGCGAGGGAGGGGGGGAGTCGGGGGGGGGCAGGGTCGAGGGAGGCAGTGTCGTTAGTTCTTGAGTGGCTTCTAGAGAAACGAGATCATTGACTGGCTGTCTCTGGCTGACGTCATGGGAGTATTATTAAATTTTGTATAGTTACTCAATGTGTTTCGAATTTAAGAAAAAAGAAACTTTGACAAAGATTTAGTTATCTTCGGCCAATTGTTAGCTCAAACTGTGACACAAAACTGGCTAGATTTTTCTTTGCGAGTCAAAGAGTCAATAATATAAGCAGATTATTGACTCTTTCGAGCAATTATTTATTACTCTTTTCTTCTTCTAAATTCCTCAAATTCTTGTATTTTATGCGTTTAATAATTCGTTTATCGCCTCTGATCTTAATCCATAAGAGTTATTGCGAAGAATACTATACAACCTCATTCATCCGGTTGCTCACAGTATGTTTTCCTAATTAAATAGTGACCCCCCCGCATTCCGGTTTTTTTTTGTGGGGAGCCTTTCTATGCAAGGCGTCATATTGCGTTTCTCGTACGTGGTTATAAAGCGCAGGGACATGGCCAGAGCGGCCTGGTAGCAGCCGATAAACTCGGTCGGCTTTCTCCATGCATATCTTTCATTCCTTCTCTTCTTCCATTCCGTTCTCTGCCTACTTCAAAGAGCTCTTGTTTCCGTGCAGGAATTGGAACGTCCGGGGAAGGGAGCGCAACTTGGGGTTCATTCGCCCCAGAAGATGGTGCGCGCGGAATAAGCATGGAAAGTGCTCAGTGTAGAGCATAGAATAATCGATTATTACTCGCATAAAAACATGAATATGTGTCCGTATATGAGTTATGTACAGCTCGAGCTGTTACTAGATACTATTGTGGATATATTTAAGTCCAATGACTCAAAAAAAAAAAAAAAAACGAAAAAGAAAAACAAAATGTGGCGTAGAAAAAGGAAATGCTAAATATAAAAAACAACAATGAACACTGAAACATTCATTTGTTGGGCTCGGTCCGCCGAACGGTCATTAAGTCAGATTATCAATGCAAATAACTCGCGAACTAACAGAAATATAGAAAACAGGAATAGAACCAAAATTGGAAATATTGAAATATTTATTAATTAGTGCAAGGCTTGTCCGACAGACTATCAGTCAGTCAGTATGTCTGAAGTCAGAATTTTATTCTTTATTGTTAGCGCGCAAACGACATATAAAATTACAAAGAGTACTGCTTTCAAAAAATTATATTTATTGTAATAATTTTATTGCTCTCTGTCTTGTCTTCTTTCTCTTCTTGTCTTTTCTAGTTGTCAGATTTCTTAGTGTGACTACCTACTTTAGTGCAAATGACGAAAATATTATGTTTTTACGCAATAGATAAGTTTCCAAAAAATTCGCGTAAAAAAAATTCGTGTAAAAAAAATCGCGTAAAAAAAGAAACCGTACCCATCGTACCCATCGGTTCGACATTTCCACTAAAATTCTTTTATCTCTATTGCTCAATAACATCATGCATTTGGCTTTTTTAAGCTAAGTTATAAAAAAATGTGTTTTTTTTACTAAAAATTATTTTAAATTGACATTTCTTAAACCAACGCGATTTGAAATCAAATTAAAACGCGTAAAAAAGACATGAAATATTTTTTTTTAAAATCTCGTTAAACCAAATTCGCATACAAAAAGTTCGCATAAAAACAGAACTAGGTGTATATAAATACGTACAATCAGTTTTTCTATTATGAGTTAATTAATTTTTTGAAAAAATTTCGAGTTTTTCAGGATCGATCACTCACAAATCAAGAAATTAAAAATTTTAAACACGACATTTTTTTTATTGTTGTGGATTTAAAATTTGATCATGATGTGAATTTTTTTTAAATACGGTCGTGTTCCACCGTGCAACACAGCAGAGCTGTTTCCGTCAACGAAACTCTTTCTAGTGCTCTTATTATTTTTTGTTTCCTTAACTTTTTAGTAAGAGAAATAAAAGTCGACGTCTCTTGCATGCGCCACATTTTACCGGAGTAACCTACGGAAACACCGACCGGAACATCGACCGGAACACCGACGGGAACATTTCGTGTGTGTAAAGTACAGAAAGAAGCAGCTTGTGGTCATGGAATCGCGCGCGCGTGTGTGTGTGTGTGTGCAAAGTGTAACACAAGTTGAACAAAAAGCGCACCAAAGCGACCCAAGTGAAGACAGAACGACAGATTGACAGACAGACAGACAGATAGACCGAAACAAACGGTGACGTCGTTGAGCGTCGTCGTCCGTCCTCAGTTCACCAAAAGTGGGTCAAGAGAAAATCTATTGTAACAAAAATCTATTCCACACTTGTCTTCGTTATTGTTGTTGTTGTTGTTGTTGTGTTTTAAGTTTTTATTTGATGATTGGGTTATGAGGTGTTCATCGAGAACGCACGACAGTTGCAGTGTTGCGGGCGCTGGTGGTGTTATGGCGCATGATAAAGTTCGTCGTTGTAGGTTCAACGCAGCGCTGCTCTAAATCGACGACAGACTTGAAATGGGACGACACTTTATATACTCCGAGTTTACGTACTTCTGCATTTCGTTGACTCTTTTAATTCCAAAGCAAAAAAAAAGGGAAAAATGTTACTTTTGTTAAACAATTGCAAAGAAGAAGCCAAAAAAATCGGCATGAAACATGCTTTAATTGGCATAAAGTCAGGCGGCTACAGCTCCTAGAGTTTGGAGACAGCAGCTGCCTATTTAAAAATATTAAAAATTCAAAATATTAATATTATTATATTAAAATATCCCAAATATGTGCATACATAGCTTTCAAAATCTTCTCAAATTTCGTTTCATTTATTATAAAAATATTCGTTTATTATGATTAAGTACGTATTTATTAATTATGTGATTCTTTTGCAGACATTCCAGACATTCCGGACGATATTAAACATCTGCGCAGCCTGCAAGTGGCAGACTTCAGTTCAAATCCGATTCCCAAATTACCCGCCGGTTTCTCGCAGCTGAAGAACCTCACAGTGCTCGGTTTGAATGACATGTCCCTCACCACACTGCCTGCTGATTTCGGCTGGTAAGCTCGTTGTTGCGCGTACTTCGTTCGAGGTGACAGATCGTAATTAACAATCTCTCTCTTTCTACCTCTTTCAGCCTCAGTCAACTGGAGTCGCTGGAATTGCGTGAGAATCTTCTGAAGCACTTGCCAGAATCCATCAGTCAGATGACCAAACTGGAGCGTCTGGACTTGGGTGACAACGAAATCGAGGAGCTGCCGCCGCACCTGGGCTACCTGCCCGCCCTGCAGGAGCTGTGGTTGGACCACAACCAGTTACAGAGACTTCCGCCGGAAATTGGACTACTGAAAAGTCTCATTTGTTTAGATGTCTCTGAGAACAGGTATAGATAGGCGTACTATACGAAGAGTACTTGCATGATATGTTGTTTAAATAAAAACTCGTCGCTTTTTATGCCTGATGGCTACGATATTTCTCCCTTCTTCTCTCTTGCAGACTGGAGGAATTGCCCGATGAAATCGGTGGCCTCGCCAATTTAACGGATCTGCATCTCTCGCAGAATCTGCTGGAAGCGTTGCCAGATGGAATTGCTAAATTAGGTCGTTTAACCATCTTAAAGTTGGACCAAAACCGTTTACAGAAACTGAATGTAACAATCGGAGCGTAAGTTTTTTCGCTCTTCTTTAATAGAATATTGGACTTCAATCAGCTGTGATAATTTGTGCTATTATGCTTCTTCTACTTAGATGCGAAAGCATGCAAGAATTAATTCTTACCGAGAACTTTCTATCCGAACTGCCCTCCTCCATCGGTCGCATGACCAAGCTGAGCAACCTCAATGTAGACCGTAACGCTCTCGAATATATTCCCATCGAAATTGGCAATTGCTGCAATTTGGGCGTGTTGAGCTTGCGCGATAATAAACTGAAGAGCCTGGTGGCCGAGTTGGGCAACTGCAGCAATTTGCACGTGCTCGATGTGTCCGGCAATCAACTTCAGTACCTGCCCTATTCCTTGGTTAACCTGCAGCTGAAGGCGGTCTGGCTGTCGGAGAATCAGGCTCAACCTCTGCTAACGTTTCAGCCAGAAATCGATGATGCAACTGGAGAACAGGTATGGCGCGCGTAGCTCGGTTATACTCGTACATACATAAATGGTTTTGTAAAAAAAAACTATGCAAGGCTTTGTTCATTTGACAAGTCTTCGATGGGTATCTATTCTTCTGAAGGAGTTATTTTTTTTTTATATTTACTGTAGGTTTTGACTTGCTTCCTACTGCCGCAACAGGAATATCAGCCCATAACTCCAGGTGAGTCCGGTACACGTCACCTCAGTTGATCATAAGATTTAAACGATATAATCTTTTTTTTGTATTCAAATTATTAATAGTTCACAATTCTTTTTACGCGTATATACTGCTTCGGTGGCGGTATTCAGTGTTGAAACTGATGACGCAAGTGTTGTAAAAAAGTTGCTCTTTATTCTTAATCGAATGATTGGTAGTAATCATTTGTTATTTAAAGGTTCTTTAAAGAAACAAGAAACAAGTTTAAAATAAATTTATATCATCAATTGCTTGACGGACTTGGACATAATTGACCTACAATTTTGAATTATTCTACGGTAACCTTAAATTTTCTGGAAGAAACAGCAAAAGGATTTGGGTCACTTTCACAATAAACGCTCCCTATCATTTTCTCAAAGTGTACAACACTTTTCAAACAGTCCTAATTCCGTAATTGCGTAAGCTTCTTATGGCGAAAGCGGCCCATGGAATTTTTGAGCCCATAGTGGCCTTGAGAATTGAGTTGACTTTTACAAATCGTTGCTTTTCTATCATGTTTTGTGAAATACCAAACTATGTAAGTGCCCGATACTGTTGTGTTCAGAATGTGGAATTTACTTGTAAGCTAAGATAGTGCGTTGCAAGACTGACTACGTGCCGCAATCTATGATAAGATTAAGTAATGCCAAGAGTGACTTTTTACACACGCACTTTTTGCTGCGCACGTAACGCGTCAGGCTGACACAATCGAACAGCCTTCCAAATATGAGCACACACACACAACACAGAAAGCCATATACATACGTTATGTATTATTTAGTCGTACGTATTTATCACAGCTTTTATGCCTTAAGCGCACTTGCCATCTTTTAATTGGTAAAAATGCCGTTTTCACAACATTTCTTGTTAATGTTTTGTTGAAAATGAAGAAACCTGCTGCGCAAATGCTGCTTGCTGCCTTAATGTCAATCACGCCAACAACAAAAACCTGCTATTTTTCATTTTTTCTCTCTTGCAAACACCGAACGAACACTTACACTGCAATGAAACAACCCAATTAAAACCAAAACAAAACAAAACAACAACAACTACCACCACCGTCATCACCACCAACGCCTTCACCGACAAATAAATCTGTATGTCAACAATGCTAATAATTTTTAATATTAATAAACGTTGGAATCATTGAAAACCGTCTATAAAAAATAACACAAAAAAAAACACCAAAAAAAACCCCAAAAAAGATTACCCCCCGGGACAGCTCTACAGGTCGAGCGAAAAGTTTGATTCAATGGAATTTCACGTTTATCAAGCACAGCTACAGCAGCAGCAGCAACAACAGCAACAACAACAGCAACAGCACCAACAAAGAGGTTTGCTTTGGCTGAATTAAATTTTGTAAAATTTTTGCTAGATCTTAAAAACAAACATTTAGAGCGCATTGAATGAGATCGTTTGCATTGTTCGAAAAGAAAACCAAAAATAATTAATAAACGCATTAATTAATGATTTTATAAAAATGTTTATGAATAGCAGCTTTTCTAAATAATCGTGGCGCTAAAACTTGCACGTAAAACTCACTAAATGTTTATGCCATTAACGTCTTTAAACTATTGTGAATAAATTGTGTAAAATAGAGCCGGCAGGAACGTTCTGTTCTGTGCCTCTTAATCCGGCTTTTAACGAATGCTTGCACATTTTAATAAATACAAAATATACTCAGTATGTATTTTACAAATGAATTAGTTTTTGCGATAATGGAGAATATGTTTTTTAATTAAATTAAATTAGCTTTATCTTTTAATTCTTGTTAAGATCCTTAATTTATAGAATTGTTGTCAAGTCGATTTCGCTTAATGAAATTTATTTAGCCAAAATTATAATGTAATTAATCTCACAGTAATTTCATTCATCAAACTCATTCTTTGTGAAAAGCCTTTTAAATCATTTTTATAGCATTTAATAAATGCGTAGTAGCTACAAACGCTTACAAATATTTATATTGTTTATAACAACGTTACGATACATATCTAAAGTTCTAACGTAATTGTTAAATTACGCTGCTTTATAATAATAATATAATAATCATTTAAAATAATCGCGTTGATTTGCTTTGCGTTAGTAGAAGAAAACAGGCTTGTTTGCTTGAAAGAAAGAAAGAAAGAAAAAAGAGCATGCTGGAAGATTAACTAAAAATTGATTGCATGAGTTAACGCAATATCATAATATCATGAATATTAGTCTGTTAAAATTCAAAATACATAATACTTAAAGACGTCCGACTTGGCTACAACAACATTAAAGTATACTGATAAATTGAAAAATTGATAAATTAAATAAAGAGTTTAATGACGTACTTGTTATTGTACAAAGATTTAAATTTGAGTTAGTGTTTTCCATGAAGCGATGATGGTACACTCAGGAAAAAACGTCCCATTAAATCGTCAATAAATAGTACGCCTATTGCTTTTATAGTACAAGAATTCATAGGTTTTTCCTATTAAAAGAAATTTTTCCTATTAAATAATAGTTTATAAAAATTGAGGTACTATTAAATACTAAGAAGATTAATTTTTACTAGAAATATTTCGAACTTAATAGTATTTCATCTTTTGTGTTTATAGTATAGTAATATAATTTAAATTTTTTAATTTAGTATAAAAGAATATAAGTATTAAAAGTATAAATGTAGGTTAATTAGTCCTTCATTAGATGACACAAGTTTATGACGAAGACGAAGACGAAGAATGAATAAATCCATAGGAACCTTTAACTTCTTTCAGTGGCTTTCATCAATTGAGCTCCGTCACCGTCACCGTCATCGTCACAGTTTTTTTTACAGCTCGCAAGTGATTGTATTGAAAAGTTTCTTTCAGATTGAAATTAGATCAGTAGATTGATTACAAAGTTGTTACTTCATCATCATCGAGAACTGAGAGATGTACATATGATATGATTATTAAGAAAGGAGGTGAAGGGGGAGCGGCGGTCGCATGAAGTTTATTACGATATCAAGTGACAGACCAAGTTTTGTGAGGGCCAAGTTTGGTGTGTGCGTGAACGGTGGAATGAATGTATTGATTAAACATTTCGACATCCAAAGTAGAACGAATGTTGTATGCCTACACACATACACTCACGCACGTACACACACACACACACACACACACACACACACCCGCAAACAAGCAAACTTTACACGCTCTACTAATGCGTTTATAATATGGAAAATTATAATGCTACGGAAGACCTATAGAGAAAATCTGTTTGATACTGATTTGAAAGGGTAAAGAATAATGAGAAGACAAAGGTATCGTTAACATAGGTTACGATTTTATAGCGTTGCTGCTAAGTTTTTATGTATTGTATGTGTATATTTTTGTGGCTGCTATAAGTTTTCAAACATGGTAACAAATTTCTTCTTCCTTACGGTTCAGTGACCAGCATACGCTTCAAAATACAAGCGAGCACAACCGCTTGTGGAATCAAGTCAGTGTTAATAAGAACAAGAAGAGGTCGGTCGGTTAGTCGTTTTTAATAAATTAACCGAAAAATACATTCGTTTTTTGGCCCAGTTTTTTGAATTTGATTAATTGGTATTCATCGACATTGAAGACTTTCTCAATTAATGAGAATATAAAACTGCTTCGAAGACTTCTTAAGACTTCTCTCAGGGAGGTTTTTGTGATACCGTGATAATCGTCAGGGTCAGTGAGTGAGAGAAGGGTTTAGTTTTAAACTTTCATAACTTTCAAAACAAATAAACTGAATACGTTGCGTTTCGAAGATTTTTCAGAACGATTTTGAACAGATTTTATCGCATCGGTTGAAAAATCTGAGAAAGCAATTGGTTCTTCTTTTCCCCAATTCATTTTTTTTCGATACAAGATATCACGTTTTTCGGTTAGGTTTTTCGTCGTGGCTTTAGCAAAACTTTCATTTAGTGTCAATAATAAAAATAACAAGAAATTAATCGCTTTCATAGGATCGATTTCATGGGATTACGAAAGCAATTCCAAAAACTTGTTTGCTTGTGTCGAATACATACATACATACATACATACATTCGCTTGCCCACATCGCCCTCCTCCTTCTTCTCCGCTTGGTTAAGTTATTGAAAGCGAATTCCATTTTCTCACGCATGAACTCAATTAAATTATGTGTGAATTTACTTTGTATCAAGTTTATAACTCGTTGAGAATTTTTGGTGGCGCACCGAACAACGCATGTATCGCGCATTAGATCCGATGCGTAGGTACATGGGCGAAAACGGGGAGCGCCTCCATTTTTTCTGCTGCTTTTGTGTTCTGTTGTTGTTTGTTGCTTCATTGCTCAAACAAAAATTGTCGATTATCCACAAAACCGTAAGAAAAAGCCATCCTCTTTTAAAGAATATTTATATGTATAAATCTTTATTAAAGATCTCTTGGTCTAACACGAACTAACAGACATAGACTGACTGAATTATAGTATCATAGCTTTAGTATGTGTTTTTTTAATTTTAATTAAATCATATTAAAACCTTCAAATAAAATAATTGTATACCGTCCGTCCGCTTCGTCCGTCAAGTTAGAGACTTCAGCTTTTAAAGAGATGATTAAAATTTAAAATTTTGCGATGGCGACGGCGACGGCGACGGCAACGCATCATTTCAAGAGGTTGAAAAGGTCTGAGAATTAGTCTCAATTAACGATTTGTGTTTTTACAATCAACAGCACAAAAAAATATTTATATATTCAAAATTCGTCAAATTATGTACACTTAAAAAGTAATTAAGAGGAACTAGAATAATAATTGTATTATCTCACATAACGTTTTTTTTTTTCATTGATATTAATTATTTCGTTATTCAGGAAATTTTTGATCAATTGCTTGAATATAAACGTTTATAACATTCTCAACTCATTGTAATTTAAGAAATTGTCAAATATAGTTCACAAATCGTCAAATGTAGTTCAGAATTTGTCAAATGTAGTTCACAAATCGTCAAATGTAGGTCAGAAATTATCAAATGTACTTCAGAAATTGCCAATTGTCAAGAAATTGTCAAGAAATAAGAAATCGTCCAATGTAGTTTTGAAATCGTCAAATGTTGTTTAGAAATCGGCAAATGTAGTTCAGAAATTGTCAAATGTAGTTCCGAAATGGTCAAATGTAGTTTTGAAATCATGAAATGTAGTTTAGAAATCGCCAAATGTAGTTAAGAAATGGTGAAATGAAGTTCAGAAATGGTCAAATATAGTTCAGAATGCGTCGAATGAGTTCAGAATGCGTCGAATGAGTTCAGAATGCGTCGAATGAGTTCAGAATTTTTCAGATATAGTTCACAAATTATCAAATGTAGTTCAGAAATTCTCAATTATAGTTAAGAAATAAGAAATCGTCAAATGTAGTTTAGAAATCGTCAAATGTGGTTAAAAAATCGTCAAATGTGGTTAAAAAATCGTCATCTGTAGTCACAAATCGTCATTTGTATTTCAGAAATTGTCAAATGTAATTCAGAATTTGTCAAATGTACTTAAGAAAATGTCAATGGTGGTTCAGAAACCGTCAAATGTAGTTCAGGAAATGTAAAATGCGGCTTTTTTCGTTTGGGTCATTGATGAGTTTCCTTTAAAATAATCTATGTTAATAATTAATAAAACGCTAGAAGTAAGATTAGTAGTGTTCTTATAGTTCGAAAATGCAACTGATGTCCTTGTAAATTAGATACAAGTAGCTCTATAATTCGGATTCCACACTTACGATGATACCAGCTTGCTTATGGAAGACCTCAGATCAGATCCTCATTATAGTGTTGTTATTATATTATTTGGGTAAAAATTTTATATATAACTTTATATAAAATATATAAAAAAATATATTAATTTTTAAACGCATTAGATAGAACTTTAACTATGGAATTGGGTACCGTGGTACTTGTGTGCTATTCGTCGTTTTGACACGCACGTTCCTTTTCTAATTGTCTGATTGTCTAACCCTCTCACTCCCCCTCACTAATGGCTTGCTATTCGCATACTACTATACTATCGGCAACTATAGCTGTACGTTACGTTTTTCTGTCTTGTAACTTTTGTCTTGTTCTTCATACTGCTCTGACAAAAACCAGCTTGACGTTATGCAATTATTTAGCAGTTAAAGTTTCTGCCAGTATTTTCAGACAGTATAATTCAATGTCCAAAATTTTGTCTCCTTCCTCCGTAACAGTTACACGCGAGCAGGAATCGGATTCTGAAGGCTGGGAAGAACGCGAGGCATCGAGAACCCATTCCGTCAAATTCTCCGAGGAGACGTCGCAGGAACGTGACACTCCGTTCGTACGCCAGAACACGCCTCATCCCAAGGAGCTGAAGGCAAAGGCGCACAAACTCTTTGCAAAAGAGCGCAGTAGTCGAAATGAAGAAGGCACCAATCTGGACACTCTCTCTGAGGAGGTAAGAGAGAGAATGTTGTAGTTGCATTATAATAAAGTTCAGAATTAAAGAACAGAAAAAAGTTTTAATAAACATTTATATAAAATTAAAAACAAATTTAAAATATAAAAAAAATCATTTGAATTAATGTTTTCTTGCCATTGTCGTCAGAGCTCATCAAAACCATCCTCTGGTGGCAAAAGTGGTGAACTTCATTCTACCACCATGGAGAATATAGCCGAGACACAAGCCGACCCCGAAACTCAACAGCAAAACAACGTGTCTCCGATAGCAGCCGCCGCCGCCGCAGCACCAGCGCCCGTCAAGGTGAATTTTCACCAACAACAGGAATCGGCTGCACAAACCTTGCAGCCGGAACAACAACAACAACAACAGGTTGCTTCATTCGCTTCTTCCATACCGCTGACTTCAGCGGTTACAGCGACAACGCCGACAGCAGCGGCGACTGGCGAAGGCGTCCATAACAATGATGATGATGATGATGACGTAAGTTGCGACACGACCCTAATATTTTGCTGTTTAATTTAAGAATTAAACCACGGTTGCTAATTTTTTTAAAAAATACAATTTTGTATTTGCTTTAATTGTTAATTATTGTTTCCTTTCTGCAGGATAATTCGGAACGCAAAGTTGGTTTTCAAGTTGATGGCGGTGAGGATGACTTCTACAAACGGCCGATGAAGTTGCACAGACGGTAGGTTTATTACCGTTTATTACCTTATTACCGCTTCTTTTTAACTCTGAAAATGTGTGCTCCCTTTCTTTGTTTCGTCCTCTTCCAGTGACACGCCACATCATCTGAAAAACAAACGCGTTCATCACGATCTCAAGGATAAGAAAGCGAGTGAAATTCTAGCCAACGCTTTGAGTCAGGAGAAGATTAGGCAACAGATGCCCGCTGTGCAGTCGCCCATACAGGAAGAGACGACAACGGTGGTAGTGGTGGAGCCGCCAACCCTCCAACAGCATGCCTTTGCGGCGTCCCCGTCTCCTATACCGCATGCGATGACAGCACAATTGTTGACAGAAGGTGAGTTGATGATTCAAGGAAGTGGATCGATCGATCTTTATAAATTGTATTAAATTTTCACTAAAAAGTTCAACATCAAAGTGAACAAGTATCCATTTGAAGACCATTTGCGTCACGCATTATGTTTTTAGAAATTGTAAAAATGCGGCAACGCACCGATGCTGTTTCCTTGAGTCTTTTTCTGTTAAGTCGCTGCCAATTTTTCATTGTTCGCTCCAGCACGCATAGCTTTAGTCTTTTTTTAGAACTAGAATTTACGACGTATATGCTGATATGCCTTCTCCCAAGCTCCTGCGCGACCTAGCGACCGCTCTTGGTTATGTCGTATGTTGGCACGTACGATACTTGAAAATCAATAATAAATCGATAAAATTAGCATTTAAGTAGCATGAAGAGTTTGTGCAACTCATATACTTAACGTGGGGCACTCTTGTGTTCGAGAGATACTAACACTGAGACAAAATGGTCAGCTTCGTGTACTCGCACAAAATTTACTATGGTAGAGAGTTTATTTTCGTTAGCGCCAACCGTTTCGTCAACGCGAAGGACTCACTGATATTTTAGGATTATTTTTAAAATATGAAAAAATGACGCTATGATGAGATAACCTTTTGAAGGAAATCTATATAAAAAAAGAAAACATTTATTACATTTTTTACGTATGATGATTACGTTTTGTGTTTTTGTGGGCACAAGCTTAATTAAGCTCTTTTTTTTTAACAAAAACTTCAGCGTGATTCACTCAATTTCCACTCTCGTGTGTTTAATATTATTATCACTTCTCGTTAGCCCCCAACCAGCCCCATCCCACCGCACCACCCCCCGCCCCCTCTCCTCTTATCACCAACTTCCACCTGCTTTGGCCCTTCTCTCTGTGACGAGCTGCTGCCGCTATCTTATCTGGAACAATCAGCAACCTGCAAATTATAAGAGCCTCGCAGTGATAAAAAAGACGCAACAAAGAGAAGCACTGTCAGGTTGCTCCGCACGAATCCCTCGAAAATATATCGTTCATATGTTAATCTCTTCGCTCTTATTGAGCGTACGTACGAGTCATTATCGATATTGCCAAAGGCGGCCTGGTCTGGTGTGGGCTCCCTTCCCGTTACCTTTTTCGCCCCTTTCGAATTAACTACGTCTGTCCGTCCATCCGCCTTCAACAACACGTCTTTGCTTGGTTTTTTTGCTCGCTTAACTCGGTTGGTCGTAGACTGATGCGGCCGCCGCCGCCGCTGCCACTCATTAGCGTCAACCGAACGAGCGAGACTTTCTGCTTGTTCAGTAGAGAGTTGATGATAGCCGCAAGTGTTGAGTTATTCAGTTATTTTCACTTGTCGTCGCCAGAGGGTGGTGTTTTTTGTGCCGTCGTCCAGCACGGAAAATTTAATTTAAACGATTGTTGTGCTTTGCTTTTTTCTGGAAATTAAATTTTTAAATCGCCGCCGCCGAATCGGGACAGACTGAGCGACCACAAACAGTCCGGCGACGGTGGAGCGGTTTTATTTTTGACCAGTAACAACAACAACACTAAGTGTTGGTAGTAGTGGTAACAACAGTCTATACGAATTGTTTAATTAAAAGTAAACAAACAAACGAACGAACGAACGACAGAAGTCGTATGTTCTTCGATATTCGAATCAGTTCGATGAATTCTCGTTTGTGCTGCGCACTATTTGTTTGTTTTGTTAAAAGCAAAACTGAGCAGAAAATTCAAACCAGAAAATATGTAATACCAAAATTTCATTAAAATGGAATGCGCGCAAAAAAATAAAACAAAACAAAACAAAACAAACCGTGACGTGACGATCATGTAATAATAATAATGCACTGAAATTTTAAAGCTGAACAAAATAACAGCCTAAATTTCTAGCTTTTCTTAAGAGCGACGTAGTGTGTACGTAGCGGTCGGTCTCTTTTTACACTTGCTCTTTTGTAGCCAGCTTTTTTTTTAGGTGAATATTGCTAATTTTGGCCAACAAAAGCAACAGCAACAAAAGTCCTCAACGCAAAAGTGCTTTATTTGATATTAGCAAAATTCTGGAATTTAGAATTTTTATTGATTTTTAAAGTTTATCGACTGCAGGAAAATGTGATGTAGTTAAACAAAAAACGTGGCGTATGATTTTTTGTTGATGGTGGAAACTTTTCCTATAAAATTTTCATTCTTCTCAAATGTTCAATCATCCCTTTTGAAGTTGGCGAAAGCTGTAAAAAAAATCTAATAATTATTATTTGTATTTAAATTTATAACATTATACAAATGTTCATTTTTTAGGTACTCTTTGTTCTTGTTGAAACTATTTAGTTGTATAGATAGATATTTTAACTCATGCGATTTTCTGCTCATTGCATTTCCAATTAACTCTTACCCTTAACCCCTTCCATTTCCTTCTTCCACATCTACGTTATGTCGGTTGTGTTTTGGCCATGATGAAAGACTTTTGTCCAGCTTTGGATTTTCATTATTCCTAACAAAAAAAAAAAAAACAAATCTTACAGAAATCCAAAGCTGCCAAATATACATATGAGATCATTATCATTAGCAATCAGTTTTTAGTCGGTGACAACCTTCTCATGGGCCTAGACGGCCATTCCTTCACCCTCTCAAGGCACCATCTTTTGGTCATCTCATACAACTTGACCGTTTAGAATTGCAAATACTTTTTGTTTCTTTTATAACTTTTCATTTAGAAAACATTCTTAACCATAAACATACATACATACATCCATACATACCTTCCACTTCATCGACTTTATTGATTTTTAATATCGTTCAGGCGATAACGTATGGACGATGCGATATACTCGTATATTGGCGTTCCTAAGAATAGAACAGCAATAAAAATAACAAAAACAACGAGAACAACAAAAACAACAACAACAACAATGACAGTTACAAGTACGTAGTTTGTATTAAATCGTATTTGAAAGATGTCGGGGTTGGTAAATCGACATGAAAAATGTATGAATTCTTATACAAAGAAGAGCAACAGCCAGAAAGACAGACAGAAACGCTAACAATATTTCTTTCCAAACAATGCAAGAATAGAGCAACAATTTTGCAGTAATTTTGACGGAGAAAAAAAACATTCTAGCATACGTCGCGACGCTTCACGTTGGCCTTAATTTGCACTTATCTGTATGAACTCGTATCGTACTCGTTCTTGGTGTTGGCTCCACAACATTGCTGTTCGTTATTTCATTTTAGAGAAAAAAAGAAAAAGAATCATCTATCGCTTTTCGCATTTTCGGGTTTTCTTTTTATTCATCGCTGCTGAATTTAATTGCACAATGCAGAAGTGTGCATAAAAACTGCAGTAAATCCTACAAAGTGTTTAAAGTGTTGCCACTCCTTTTTTTATACGCATTTTTTGGCATTATTTTACGATATATTCTGTCAGTTTTATGAAGGCTTTTCTTCTTTTTCTTTTCGCTTTTTCCTCACAATCTTTCCGCATTAAAAACTTCTTTTGTTCTTGTTCTTTAAAAGTATAAAATATTGTAACGAGCGTTAAGAATACGAATAAGAAGCAGGCGGCAGTTCATAAATCCCAAATATTTTTGGGGATTAATAAAATTTTTTGTGGGCATTTTTTTTTTAATTTTGAGGATCTCGCTTTAAAAAAAAAATTTATTATTTATATATAAACTTTTTTGACATATTTTAAATTTTGGTAAGAGAGACATAAGAGTGAAGAAGATAAGGTTTTTATTTCAAAATAGGTTGTTTTTTTTTTCTTTAAAACATTTGAATGTCAAAATAACCAAATGAAGAACGAAAAAGACCTAATAATTGTTGCAGTTCATAAATATCTTAGAATTTAAAATACTAAAAAAGTATCAAATTTATGGAAGTTGTTGCAAATGCCGAAAAGATCTTTTAACGCGTTTTAAATTAAGGTCACTGGCGTTTTAGGCGATCATCTTAATAATGAGAATCTAATGCGAAACACTTTTGGCAGTATTTTTTTTTAAATAAAAAATTTAAGATTATAACATTTACATAACATTAACGTTTTATAACATTAACATTTTAACATTTTGCTATATTTACATAAGCTTAAAAAGCTTTTTTAAACCCTTCTTCTTTTTTCAAATGCTAAAGAAAGAGCGATCATCCCACGCCAGTTTCGTTCAATCTCATTTAAACTAGAATACTCAAGCAACTGAAGAGTACTCGTAATGTATGTGCGTATGTTTTCTTTATTAAACTATATCGATTATCTAGTATTATATTATTATTATCTGACATTAAACTTGATCTGCACTTTGGTAACGGACTACATTTGTTTTTATTTATTTTAGTTATTTCCAAAATTTGTAATTTTGTTTATCTGTTGATAAAGCCAAAAACTATTTCAATCAAGGTCGCCATCGCCATGTTCTAGTTTCAAAATATTTACGTATATTTATTATAAAGTGTGGTTAGGTTGCGCAGCGTTACGAAGAGAGATTTTGTGTACATACATACTTTGAAATTGAGTACGAGTATATAAATATTGTGCAATATTTCGTAGGGTTGAAGTATGTATAAGTTAATTTGTTATTGTTTGTTTTGCTTTTGTTGCTTTGGGTTTGTTTGTTTGCTTTATCAGAGTGTAGAAGATAAAATTCGGTCGTGTTCATTGTTTCTAAAGGTATTGTCATGCGGTACTGACATTATTCATTGCAAATGTGTGTAGTGTGACAGTTTTTGTTGTTGTTGCTCGGTCTCTGGGCCCTAAAAGCTTTTTTTCATTGGTAACGAGTGCTAACGAGTTAACAACTGCAAAAAACCCTTGAAGCCAGCCTTATCATTATGTTTATTTTTTGATAAAATTGATAAATTCTCAAATGATTAGTTTCACTGCTCTCTCTCTCTCTCTCTTTCGCACTCTTTCTTTTATTCTAAGCCTTTTCACTGTTAAATATTTTACACTTATTTTTAATTACGTTGCTTTCTTAATTTTCTTCATAATTACTTAGTCTATCTCTTTCGTTCTTTTAATTAAAATTAAGTAAAGAGTCTTAAAAAAAGGGGTCTCTTTTCTTCTCGTTACCTTTGAGTATGACACTTTGGCATTTAGCAAGATCCTAATTTAGAGACTTTTCTCGTTATTTTTTCAATAAAATTAAAACTTATTATTTTTATATTCTGCTGTGTTTGATTTAATTTTCTGCGTTTTATTATCTGCAGTTAATTTTTTTTTTGTTTATTCAGGATTTCGCCGTAGCCAGAGAGGATTTACAGAGTAAATATTGTGTCAATTGTTTTTACAATTAATTTACAACACTCCACACTTCATTAATTTTTATTGTTGTTCTTTGTTCTTTTAAAGTTTAGAGTTTTTTAATATAACTTTCTTCATTAGTTTGTGTCATTCAGCGCTCTGTCTTTCTCATTCTCTCTCGCTCCGTTTCCATTGTTACTTCCTTTTGCGCTACTGTCGTTATTTATATTTATTTGAAAATTACAGAATTTTTGTTGAAAGGGTTCGTCGTCGTTCGTTGTTGTTGTTGTTGGCAGGTGGCAGTTTTGTTGAACTTCCGCTTGTTGCTGAACATGTTGCTGATGTCTCATTAATCATTAGTTTTTACTTGCCAACGAGATAGAGAAAAAAAGGAAGAGAGCGAGAGAAATAAAAAACCCGCTAAAATAAATTTACTGAAAGCAATAAGAAATTTGTCGGTTGAATAAAGAAATATTTAAATTTTTCTTAAAAAATTAAGCTCCAAAATTTTGAAGAACATTTTTTTTTTCTCTAATTTTATATTTTAAAAAAAATTATAATCCATGATTAGTAGCTACGATAATAATTATTGTTATGTCAATGATCTACGTGTAGTGTAGTGTAGTGTGTTGCCACCATAATAATAATAAGTTTCATGCTTTCATGCTGTGCTCTCTTTTCACTTTTCTTAAATCATCGATTAAAAGATTGATTGATTGAATAATCTTTGAGTACACTCAATCTTACCGTAACTTCATCTTATTATCTATTAATTGTTAAATGGAAAGTCTTAAATTAAAGCGAACACACAGGGCACGACAGAGTACAACACCAATTGCAAGGTCAAGTGTTTAGAAGAAGTTGCCGCCCACGATGCTGCTGATGATGATGATTGCCGCCGCAGTTGGAATAAAATTTGAATACTCTTCGGGTCGCATGAGCAGACAAAAGACATTTTGAACTTTGCGTTTATGATAATTTTAGTCAAGAGAGCAATTTACATTAACCCTTCTTAACTCCTACAAAGACAGAAGTTGTCAAATGTTAGAAGAAGTTACGACGACGATAAGAAATTTATCGATTTGCTCGCATGAATTTCTTATAATTGTCGTTTATCGATTTGCTCTCGCTACAGAATACGGCGTTGCGGCGACGGCGACAACTTCTTGGAAGTTCTTTCTCTTTGCAAGAATTCGTTTTGCCTTTAGTCGTTTTGGTTTTGAGAAAAGTCCGGCCCATCCCGTCCGTCCGTTATGTCTCATTCTGTCATCAACTAAAAGTTGCCATCGCCATTACCGTTACCGTTATCTTTATGGTCATTAAAAGATAATGGAGTAGTTTTTTTTCTATGAAAAAATCCTGATGTCCTTTTTGTTGAACGCTACTTGTTGGAAATGTTTCGGTATTGGTTAAAGAAAAAGGAGCTTTTGTAAAGAAGTTGTTGTACTGTTTTTTTCTTTGTTGCTGGCTGCATTGGTTGTTGGTTGGTTGTTGTTGTTTTTGCTACTAACGCTGCTACCGATATTGATGAGTTTTAATGATGACCCTTTTCAAATGCTAAAATAACGATTTTTTTTTCTTCTTTCTATATTTATTCGTACCTGCATTTTATACACCAGAGAATAATTTTTCTTATTTATACTTTTCCAATTTTTTTTTTCAAATATTTTCGCTGGGTATAATTTTCTTCTTTTCCTTTCTGCGGTGGCCGCGTAATTGTGTCGTCGGTTACTACGAACTTCGAAGTAGATATCTACAAACTTCAGATACAAAAGCCGTAAAAGGCTGCAATAAATAGTTTTCCGCACCGAAAAGCAATAACAAAATGTGTACCCTTTTTTTTAGAAAAGTCTTTCTTTTGTTTTAGCAAATAATTGATGGATCGTTTATTGAGTTTCTTCATTGTTAAGAGGTTCAATAGCTTTGTTTTGTCCACATTAAGATCTCGTTTCTCCGTTATCGTTTTCTGTGTTTAACAATTGTGGATACTTAGGATACTTGAGGATACTTAGTCATATTGATTGAGGAATAACAGTTGCCTCAAAAGTTGCTTTGCTTGGAATTATTTTAATTTTAAAAAGTAAAAAGCAAAAAAAAACCGGCAAATATTTCACTTCTCGAAGGTAGCTTTGAGTTTTCTTTGGGTTTGGCTGTTTGTGTTGTTGCTGCCGCTATATGAAAAATGTGCTTTCTTTCCCCTCTTTTTTACCCCCCCCTCTATCTCTTTTAACTTCCAAACAAGTGCACAAAATAATAAAAACGGACGAACGAACGCCGGACGGTTTTTGTGTTCAGTTTTACAGAGCAATTTATTAAAAGCAAAAAGTGAAAAGTAAAAAAAATTGAAATTCGCACTGATCTGATCTGATGTAAATGAAAACAGAGAACGGAACGTAACGGAATCGAAAGTATTTCCGCCGCTTCAGTTGTTCTTATCCGGACTCACTCAATCAAATTAAAAAAAATCAAAAAATTCAAATGTTCAATGTCAAGATTAAAGTAAAAGAGGGCGGCGACAATACATTGCCGCGTACGGCCGGACGCGCGCTTCAATCACCCCGAAACAACCGCGCCCTCACTGGGCGCAACAGTCCAGCCGCCTCCAGTTTACGCAGTTCCTTGGCATCGTCAAATCGTAGTCCCAACAACTCCTTGAGACGTAAAGACAAACGTGTCCGCATCGTCACTGCTATTCATGGCGATCATGGGGTCGAAACAATCGGTTCCGGCAGGGACAGAAGTGGTAAGGTTCCCTCCATGCGCGTCACTAGTGGTGTTTCTTCAGTTAAGAGAGAAGAAATTTTGTAAGTTCTTGTGGGAGAAGAGGAATTGATGAACACCTGTAGTGATTGTTTGTATGTACAGTAATTTTGGTGGTCTATATTCATAGTCCCGTTAACGAAGATGACTCTCTCGTGAGAAGACGCCTGTCTCGTGAGAAGACGCCTGTCTCGTGAGAAGATGCTTCTCTCTTAAGAAGACGCCTGTCTCTTTAGAACAAGCTTCTCTCTTTAAAAGAATATATCAATTGTTAGTTACAGTAATTTTGGCTAATTTTTTGGTGATATATTCACAGTCACTATGAGGAAGACGCCTCTCTTTTTAGAGAGTCTCGGCTGTCTCTCTAAAAGACGCCTGTCTCTTTAGAAGACGCCTGTCTCTTTAGAAGACGCCTCTTTCTTTAGAAGACGCTTCTCTCTTTACAAGAAGCCTCTCTTTTTAGAAGAAGCCTCTCTCTTTAGGAAACGCCAGTTTTATATTCTTCAAAATTAATAAATTAATTCTTCAAAATTAATAAATTAATTCTTCAAAATTAATTCCTCCTTTTAATTTTTCATCTGCTTGAGAGAAAGTAATTTAACTTTCATTTAAGAGGAACAAAATAAAGTTCCTAGACATCTCTCTCATCTATCCAGTCACTATTAGCATTTTAGTTTTGGCCAAAAGCCTGTGAAACTAACGCACCAATGAAGCCTTTTTTAATGCTTATCAGCATAATATTCAGCTAATAATGATGATGAGAGCGCAAATAATTCGCTTTTAATTTCTCTCAGTGCACAATTTTCGCCTTGAGTATCATTTCCTTTCATTACACCAACAAGTGTCGCGTCTCTAGCTGTTGATTGAGTTTTAATTCGTGAGCTTGAGATGAGTGGAAAACTCCTCCACAGAACATATTTAACCCACCCATACACACACACACACACACACACTCATACCACAAAATGTCCTCCAGAAAGCATGGTACACAAATCTCTAGAGGCACTTCTCGTAGAGCGTGTCTCCAGCTCTACTCGTATACTATATATAAGAGTGACAGCAACAGCAATACATTTACAGCAGCGTTAGTAAATACATGCGTATATCGCCCTTCTCATTCTTACCCTTTCAGATGGCATCGACGGTGTCACCGAGCTGCGTCTAGAGCAGTACGAAATCCACATCGAGCGCACTTCGGCCGGCCTAGGATTGAGCATTGCGGGCGGCAAGGGCTCGACCCCGTTTAAGGGCGACGACGAAGGCATCTTCATATCGCGCGTCACAGAGGGCGGCCCCGCCGATCTGGCTGGCCTGAAAGTGGGCGACAAGGTGCTTAAGGTCAACGGCATCTCGGTGGTCGAGGCAGACCACTACCAGGCGGTGCAGGTGCTGAAGGCATGCGGCGCGGTGCTGGTGTTGGTGGTTCAGCGCGAGGTGACGCGGTTAATAGGCCATCCGGTGTTTAGTGAAGATGGCTCCTTGTCGCAGGTAAGAAGGAAGGAAAGGCAGACAGACAGACAGACAGAAAAAAGGAAAAGGAAACGGAAGGAAATGAGTTGTTGAGATTCTCGTAACGAAGAATATTCTTCTCGTAAAATATTAAATTTCGAAGAAAGTAGACAAATTTATCGTGTTTATGGCATTATTTTAGTCTT
Organism: Conops quadrifasciatus; assembly: GCA_949752815.1. Classification (NCBI taxonomy): domain Eukaryota; kingdom Metazoa; phylum Arthropoda; class Insecta; order Diptera; family Conopidae; genus Conops; species Conops quadrifasciatus. The sequence continues at coordinate 31,348,242 of OX457078.1, read as the reverse complement.
TTAAGAAGGCTTTAATTTAAATTATTTGCAATCTTCTTGCAGATTTCCATAGAATCACGCCCATCGTCAACAACAGGACTGCCGAAAACCGCAACAGCTGTTCTCATGCAACAACAACAACAACAACAACAACAGGAGCAAATCATTCCAGCACAAATCGAAATCCTTCCAGACTCTCACCAGCTGCAGCTTCAGTCTCAGCAACAACAACAACAACAACAACAACAAGTGACAGCAACAGGAAATTTGCATCATTACCACGTTGCTAATGCATTTACGACACCGGCAACAACAACAACAACAGCGCTAATGGCAACGCCACCGCATAATAACGCCACTGCAGCAGCAGCAGCAGCAGCAACAACAAACGGCATCATGGAAAACGGAAAGGTTCGATTAATAATTCATTCTAGACAGATTTAAGCCCTTTTCTTTGAAAGTGTGCTGAGTCCATTTTATGAAAAAATGCAGTTAATGATGAGAAACCTTTTATTCTCGTATGATTTTTATATTTTCAAGCAATTTAGAGAACAATCTTTTCAAAATCTATACAATTTTCATAAAACAAAGCATGCTTATCCATCAAAAAAAGAATTCATTTACCCCACTTTCAAAGAAAACGGCTCAATTTGAGGTTCCTCTCAAATGAATGGTAACACTTTATCAAATTAAGCCAAGATAGAAATTGCATAATGTATTTTTTGCGACAAAAAGGCAAAAAATAAGCGTTTGATTTTTGCGCAATTAATTTTGACATAAATTAAAAATTCAGTTCATTCATTTACTTGAAGCTGATATTTTTTAAATGGTATTTTTTTTTTTTAAATGGAACATTCCACGACTATTGTCAGTGAGCGGCAGGCAAGCAACAGCTGTCTTCTTGTCCGATTAATTTCAATAAAACGTTTTCAATGCTTGTGAATGTTGTCACTCTAAAGAATTTAATTTAATTTCGTTGGTGTTGGTTGTTTGCGCTGCGGGCGCTCTCGGGGCAAAGGGCTTTCGGCGCATTTTCCATCTCATTAAATCGCGCATTAATTAAAAAGCATTTCGTGATTGATTTCCGTTAAATCGTACATAAACTAAATTTTAATTTTAATCCTTTCCTTTCTCCTTCTCTTTCTCTCACTCCGCACTCTCACTCTTGCCTCCTTTCATCACGCAGGATGCGCCTCTGAGCTATATACAACTGCACACTACGCTGATACGCGACCAAATCGGCCAAGGATTAGGCTTCAGCATTGCCGGCGGCAAGGGATCGCCGCCCTTCAAGGACGACTGCGACGGCATATTTATTTCGCGCATTACCGAAGGCGGCCTGGCGCAACGCGATGGCAAAATCATGGTTGGCGACCGGGTGCTTGCAGTAAGTAATACTCGTAGTTACCTGATGCTTTTGCATTTGTTTGTTTTTCGCTGTTGTTGTTGTTGTTTTTCTCATTGTTTTTGTTGTAGTTGTAATTGCCACAATTTTTCTTTGCTTTCCATTCTTTATCGTTCTCATTAATTTTCCGTTCTTGTGCAGATTAACGGCAATGACATGACGCACGCCCACCACGACACCGCCGTCGCCTGCCTCACCGAGCCGCAGCGCTTCGTGCGCCTGGTGCTGCAGCGCGAATATCGCGGTCCTCTGGAGCCGCCGCTCAGTCCTCGCAGTCCGGCTGTTTTGAATTCGTTAAGTCCTTCCGGCTACTTGGCCAATCGTCCAGGTTAGTAGAGATAGATGATGGCTGGACGGAGCGAGCGAGCGAGCGAGTTGTTGTAGTCGTTTTGCTGCGCTTTGGCCGACACTTTGTCGTACCTTTCTCATTTTTCTCATTTCTCTTTCAGCTAATTTCAAGCGTTCAGCTGTAGAGAGCGTCATCAGTGAAGCAAGTCGACAGCACTTTCAACAACAGCTACAACAACAACAACAGCAGCAGCAGCAGCAGCAATCGCAAGTGCAGCAACAGCCTCAAGTGGAGCAGCATTACAAGTATGCAGCGCCACCGAATGCAACAACTAAAACAAACGGCTTTGCCGTAACAGCAGGCTTACCACCAGCAGCGGCTCAATTCCAACAACAACAACAACAACAACAACCACTACAACTACCGTACCATCAACAACTGCAGCAGCAGCAGCAACAACAGCGACCCGCTCCACAGCCGGTGCCTGCACCGCGACGCACCAATTCCATTCCGCTCGGTGACGGTGGTCCGCCCTTCGAGCCACACTCAACAGCGGCGTCACCGAACGACAGCAAAACCAACGCGCCGGCATCATCATCCAACAGCGACTCGACGGAAACTCAGGTATGATTTGTTGTTGTTGCCACTCGCTTCACAAAAAAGAATAGAAAAGAAAGTAAAGGAAAGAAAAAAGTGCACTCAGTTTCTAACATATTTCGTGTGTGTAAGCGCGTGTTTACGTTGCGTGTATGTGTTAAAGAACAATTTATTAACATGATTAGTCGTCGTCGTCTCTCATCTATTTTGTTAAATTTTGTTAAACATTTTTACGAACAAGCAAGTTCGTTGTCCATTAAGATCTTGGACAACGTGTATGTATGTATGTCTCTCACATTCATAACCTGTCTATTTTTTTTATTTAATATTATTTTAACTTTGTCTGTTTCATTTCTCATGGCTTTTAATTTTATTTCGTTCATTTGTTTGCTCTTCAAAATTCTAGAAACATAACAGCAAAAACAATTAAATCACAAATAACAAGAGTAAAGAAAATAATTTAAAAGTAAGCATGAAAAATGCTAAAGCTGAGTACTAAGTCATGAATCATGTTATACGTCAGCGTCAGAAAACAGCAAATTTTTATATTTCAATTAATTCCTTATTAATATACATAGTAATATAGTCGTCGCATATACAATATAAAAAATAAGAGAGTGAGCTGAAAATTCCAAAACTGAGTCATATCTTCCTCATCACGTCAGGTTTTCTAGATATCAATCACTTTTAATGCCAACACCGAGGACAAAAACCTAAGCTGAGTAAACTCAAAATCTCACCATAATTCTGACTTCAAATTCATACTCAATAAACTTCAAGAACCATTGAACATGTACATATATGAACTGATTGATATGAACCGCATTGTTTAAGTTTTTTAATTTTAAACTGTTCCCAAATTAATAATCGAAATCGCTTCAAAAGACCTTTAAGGAAAAAAAAGTCTTGCTTTTTGTTTTAGCACGTCAACCGAATTTTGTTGGTTTGTGCTATTAATTCTGAACCTTTTCCAATTTTAAATTAAAATTTTTTGTAATTCAGAAAGCATCAATGGAAAATCAAAAATAGTCAATTGTAATTCAGAAAGCATCAATTGTAATTAAGAAAGCATAAATTGTAATTTAGAAAGCATCAATTGTAAATGCGTGAAATTTGAAAATTTTCTAAAATTGATAATTCATAAAGTATCTATTGAAAATCAGAAAGTATGAATTCAAAAAACCAGAAAGTATGATAAGAAAATCAGAAAGCATCAGCATATACTATACGCCTTATAATGTTAAATTAGAAAGTAACCGAAAGCAGCAGCACTAAAATCCTTAAAAGCTAACATAGATATCTCCTAGACTTGTGTTTTCTCTAAGATCGTTACTGAGGATAACTCTTACCTCATAAGGTTATGGTGATATGCGATAATGTAGCGCACATATCGTATATTGTGTGCATACGATATTTAAGAGAAATGATTTAAGATTTTATGCATCTTATTCTTATAATTTTTTCTTTAGTTCAGTTTAAGTTTCATAATGAAGTAGGAAAGTCTGGAAGTAGGAAAGTCCTGGGAATTAAGTTGTTGATGATATTTATGCATTATACCTTTCGGGGTAATTCCTTTACACCGTGTGCTAATGTGCTAACAATCGGACGATGATCATGATAATGTCGTCTGGGCATCATAAGAAAATTAATGCATTAACAAAACGTATGAAAAATCCTTACATACACATACGTATGCGTATCTGTATCTGCATCTGTTTTGCATGAAGTATCTAATAATATTTACTACTATTCGTATATTTTTTTCCGTTTTTGTATCTCATGAACCATTTTCTCTTTGTAATACATATTACTATTTGCAATACTTTATGTAGCGCGTACAATCATTTGTGAATGAAGTTGGCTTTAATTTATGCGGTTTTTTCTTTTACACTTTTTGGGTATTTGAGTTGAGTTGAGAATTTGTGCAGAATTTGTTTGTAGTTCCTAAAAACACTGAGTCCTAACGAACATTACGGCTTTATGAGATTAGTAAATAGGTCTTTCTTTTTAGCTCAAACAATATATTAAGCACAATAAATCCTTATTTTTTTTTAAAGTTAAAAAAAATTTCAAACATTTTAGTGGTGCCAAAATTGGCATGTTTTAAAATTTGCGTTTTATTTTATGTTTGACAATAGTGTTTTTTTTCTTTTTAAGCAGGTCTATGAATTGTATGGAAAAAACCTAAAAACCATTTTTTTCTTTTTCTCTTTCTATTTTCTCCTCGATTAAATACAAAAAAAAATTTAAATCTAAACCGATCGATACAAACTGAACAAAATCATGAAAAAAAAATTGTGTGAAAAACTGAAAAACAATTTTTGGTCGCCAATCAAACAATCGCCCCGACTACGATTTTCGAAATTCGCCATTTTTCCCCTCTCGAATGCAATGCGATGCACCGTCCGCCATCACCACCGCTGCCACCACTGTCATCACCACAATCATCGTCCGACTTTCAGCCTTCGCCTCCACTCCGGCCACTGACCAGTGAGGACTTTCAGGCCATGATTCCAGCGCATTTCCTCAGTGGCGGCAGTCAGCATCAGATGCATGTGGCGCGGCCGAATGAAATCGGTGTCGGACCTTCGGTGACCGTGACGGTGAACAAGGCCCAGCCCGATCTGCCCATGTTTCCGGCAGCGCCCACCGAACTGGGACTCATCACCGAAACCATAACCAAGTCCACCTTCACGGAGACGGTCATGACGCGCGTCACCGACAACCACTTGTCGGAGCCCCTGATCAGTGAGGTGATTATCGCAACAACAACAAACAACGGCAACAGCACCAAAACACAAAAATTCTAAATAGAATAAAAATACAAAAATAAAACACAAAATGCCACACAAAATCTCATTATCACATTTTGGTCATTTCATTCATCATTCATTGACCGAATTGCACCAGAATTTTCATATCAATCGAATCAATACGTCACGTCAATCAATCAATCGATCAATCGAAGCATTTTTCAAAATTGTAAATAAAGTTTATGAGAGAAAAAAAGGGATCGATAGATAGTTGGAGGGATGGATGGTATTGCCCCTAGCTCAATCATAATATCTCACTAACTATAATAATTTTGGTTTTTCAAATGTAATAAAATTTTTATTATTAACAAACACTTCATGTCAGTTCAGTTTATCCAGAGGTCTTCTTACATCAGCGCAATAATAACGTCTTTATGACGAGAATGAAATTAATGGTTTTGGCTTCTGGTGGTTCGGAGTTGGTTTTAAATTAAAAATTTTGTGTTTGGAATTTTGAATTTAGAAATTTTTAATTTTATCTGCATGAATTTTTTTGGAAAGAGAGAGGAGAGGACCGGATATTTTTACAAAATAAAAATTGAATAAATCTACATTGAGTAAGGTTTTTGAAAGAAGCCCCTTAAACTCTTTTCATCGGTTGGTTTTGGAAGCAAGATAACGACGATATTTTCAATATATCGTTTGTTTTGCAATTCTCAATGTTTTTCCATAAATTTTTTGGATACAAAAAGCCTCGGTTTTCGTTTCGGACGATTGGAAAAGTCCATTTAATTCTCGAATCTCGTCACGTACATCTTCGTAATCTTCGTCAAGCAGGACTTAAAGTTAAACTTTTAGGGACTTTAGTTTGCAAAAAAAAAAAAAAATACCGATCTTAAAGTACTTCCTGTTAAATTAATCTAACCTGTTACTCTCTTCCGGCCCTCATTTCCGTTTACCGAACTCCATCCACAAAGTTGCGAGGTCTTTAGTCCTTCTTTTATTACTTTTGTTTCTCACAGCATAACAATTTCTTTCAATTATTTTCGAGCATTTTCTTTGCCAACTTTTACAACTATCGAAAAATTGCTAAAACACCAAAATAATGGCAATAACAAAACAAGCAAGAAAAACCCAGAGACCAATTTATCGAAAAATTTCATAACAACAAAAGCATCATTATCTTTAGCTTTAGTATTAGTCATAACTAAAGTACATGCAATGTATAGTGGTATGGTACGAGTATATATTGTTTTTAACCCTCTGCTAACACTCGCTCACTCTCTCTCTTTCACACGCACACACACACCCACGAACACCCTCCAGCGCATGCATTGCCCTCCGCCAGTTATTAAAAATGTAAATAATTTGTTTATTTTTGCTGTTTCTGCTTCTGCTTCTGCTTCTGCTTGTGTGAATTGAGTTTGAGAAAAGCACGGACGGGCGGCCGCGGCAGACCAATCAGAGACGAAAAGAGTCTTCGTGGGATGGCCGAAGGGGTTATTGAGTTGGTGGACGGGAAGGCGGTGGAATTTGAAAGAAAAAGATAAAAGAAATGAAGAAAAGAATTCTTTTAACGAAATTTAATTTGCTTTGTTTTTCTAACAATTGGTTGTTTTTTTTTGTAAATATTTCCATACAGGGTGCTTATTTTTATTAAAAATAGTACATATGTATATTATTTTACGAAGAGGTTTTAGGCAAAAAAAAAAAAAAAATAAAAACTTTACCAGACACAAAAATTGTAAAAAAGTAGAATCTTAAAATTTGGTATCCTTAAAGAGACTTAAGGCAAAATTAGTAAAACTAATGTCTGTGCTAAAAAACAATATAATATAAATAATAAATTTCATTCAAGTAAATCGGTTAATTTCGGAGAGAAAATGTCGAGGCTTTTACTGAAATTCGACCATTTTTTTATTAAAATTTTTCTTTAATTTTTACTTGATAGTTAACAAAGTTTTATTGAAGCTCTGCAAATTATTTAAAAAATCTAGGTTTAGTTTTCAGAATTGCTCTCCTTTCGCTTCAAACAAATTGCTCTTAATTTTTACTTCAAACGTTACTTTGTCAGACGTTCTAAGTGTGTATGTCGTCTTCAAATTTTATTTTTATAAAAAAGATTTGAAGCAAATGTGAACATTACCCTGTCCTAACATACCCTCTTACTCTTAACTGTTTCCTTCTTGATTCTTTATATTTGTTTGGAATTCTTTGAGATGTCAGGCAGATGAGAAGCAACAATTTGTTCCACAAGTAGGAAGAAGATCCTTCTACCTTCTTCTACATTTCTATCTAATTCTGCCCATTTACTCACCGCCCAAACCGTCCGTCGGCCTCCAGCTCAGTGGTGGTTGGAGAGACCGACCCCGATAAGTGTTCTTGGCTAACCTTTACGTGGGAGACAGTCAAAATCCCGAATTACAAAATCCCGAATCGACAAAATCCCGAAAAATTTTAAAATCCCGAAACGACAAAATCCCGATGCGACAAAATCCCGAAACGACAAAATCCCGAAAAATTTTAATACCGAAATGAGAAATCCCGAAAATCACGAAATAAAATTTGAAATTAATGAAAAAATGACATTTAAGTCACAATTTTTTCCGAAGCGTAGTACGCGCCTACTTGCCTTTTTTTACAATGGCAGAAAAGCAAAGTTGTAATATCGAGAGAATTTTGTTGTCTGAAGGTTATAATCTACAATATGCAAAAAAACATCACATGACCGTGAGGATTCTGCTGATCGAGGGTTATGATCCCTGCCGCGGCCGAAGGTCGCCAATACGCGAAAAAACCTGAATGCAAAAAACTTCACATGACCGTGAGGATTTTGCTGATTGAGGGTTATGATCCCTGCCGCGACCGAAGGCCGCCAATACGCGAAAAAACCTGTATGCAAAAAACTTCACATGACCGTGAGGATTCTGCTGATCGAGGGTTATGATCCCTGCCGCGGCCGAAGGCCGCCAATACGCGAAAAAACCTGAATGCAAAAAACTTCACATTATCGAGAGGGCTCTGCTAAAATTTTTTTAATAATGTTTTTTTTTAATTTTTTAATAATAATTTTAGAGAAGTAAAATAAGAGTAATTTTTTATTATTTTCTTGGAATTGTTTGCTAGTGGTTTTAAAATGTTCAAGAAGATGGAGAATACCGAAAAACTAGTTTTGTAATTTCGGGATTTTGTTATTTCGGGATTTTGTCGTTTCGGGATTTTGTCATTTCGGGATTTTGTCGTTCGGGATTTTGTCTTTCGGGATTTCGTTACCAACCCCTTTACGTTAGTCTGAGCGACGAATTGTTAGGCAAATAAATTCGTCCTTTTCTTCCTTCCTTCTTTTCCGCCTCCGACTCTTCTGTCCGCGTTAATGCTTTCTCTCTCTGCGGTAAATTCATTTTCACTTTATATGCATTTCTTTTTTTCTTTTGGTGAAAATGAGTTTATTAGACTTGGTTACGGTTTGACGGCGGTTCAAAGTCAAGACAACTGACTACCCTTTCCTGCATACTTTACGACTTCGAGTGTCGTCAATTTCAGGCAGACTCATCTGATGGCTTCTTTTTTTCGTCTTCGCCGCACCATTTTAGCTCTTCTTCTTTATAATTTTATGGCTTTTCTGTGTTATTTCTCTTATTTACAAATTGAAGAAGATACGATAAAATAGCTTTCATGAATTTTTACGAGTATGTAGTAAGTAGTCTCTCCTGTCTTTCACCAGTATATGGTCGCTCTAGGTGTGTATGTGTATAAAGCACTGAAATTATTTACATATATAGCATCGAGACAGAGAACAATCTTCTGAGGTGAAGGAAAAAATTAAAATGATTTATAGCTCGAAATTGAATTCCTAGAAATTTAGAAGCTTTTACCTTCTGCCTTATACATAGTATTAAAATCATAAACCAAGTTAGAATTATAAGCATAATTTAAGCAATAGTCGTAAAGAATTTTATTTAAAACTTCAAAACCTAGACTCAGAACGAAAACCCATCTACAAATACCAAAAAGAGAAAGGTTTTTATAATCAAAAAGAGTCAAAGAAATTAATGTAAAAATCTTTCATGCGGTTTTTGTGAAATTGTGGCATTTTCAAGATATTACTTTAGAATTGTGTATATTTTTTTGTCAATTTGCGTTAGAAGAGGAGCAGTAACGAAATTTTAGAAATATTTGACTTGACTTAAGTAAAAGTAAATCTACTAATAAGTACTTGTTTATATCGTAGTTTGTGCGTGGTACATGAGAGCCTGTCTTTAAATCGTTGAATGTACATAACTAATAATTATTTTTGTGCTTTTGTAGTTTATGTTTCGAGGTGATTTTATGGGCTTTATGTATTAAATGCTCTTTCGGATGTTTGGTTTTGTTTTATTTTTTTTTTAGTATACATTTTGAGATCGTGGATTTGTTGTTGGTTTTAATTTTGTGTTTTTATTTTTTATCCAAAAGAGTTTTGTGCATTGTACCTTGTACTTTTGTGTAAATATCACCAACAAATTTTCCCCCAACCGCACTTACCACCACCACCACCACATTCGCAATCCAAACTCAATCCGTTATTGACTTTCTGATGTGGTTTCTGATCTAAATCTAAATAAATAGCTTTCGTTGTGCGAACGCGACTAAGTTTGCTGGAATTTACCTTTGCAGGAGGTTATCTTACCCAAGAACCAGGGCTCTTTGGGATTCAGCATTATCGGAGGCACAGATCACTCTTGTGTGCCGTTTGGGGCGCGGGAGCCCGGAGTATTCATCTCTCATGTGAGTGCGATTCGCTAATGGTTCACCAGCTTATGTGTTCTTGCCTTTGCTTGACAAAATAATAACTTCCTTTGATGTCATTTCAGATTGTGCCGGGCGGCATCGCCTCGAAAAGTGGAAAACTACGTATGGGCGATCGCATTCTGAAGGTGAATGATGTGGATGTGTCGCGAGCCACCCATCAAGACACCGTGTTGGAGCTGTTGAAGCCCGGTGATGATATCAAGCTGACCATTCAGCACGATCCTCTACCAGCTGGATTCCAGGTAGGCAGGGGGGGAAGTCCTTCCCAATCTGGAAGGGTAGGGTTTTTTCGCTTTAGGCACCACCATTTTCTCGTTCTTTTCCATGCTAAGACGCTTTTTTAATGACACTTCTTTCTTCAAAACTCCTTACTTAACTCCTTACTTTCCTTAAAATGCAAGCGTTTCCAAGTAGATTATATCGCAACGCAGGTAAGAGAGCTACCGCCACGCCCCTGCTCTGGCGGCGGTGTGGTGCTGTCATTGTGCCGTTTGATTTTGTTGCATTTTTGATCCATCCTTGCTGGCGTTAAACCTATTTGTTATTGTGGCCTTTTGAACTTTTTTTAATTAATTTATTTAATTATTTTTTGCAATTGTTTGCTGGCTACGGTCGGGCTGGGCTGACTGTTAAATTTCGATAACATTGATTTTGTGTAGCTAAATTATGAAAAAAATATGTATAAGAAATATAAGAAACTTGAATTTAAAGGAACCAATTATTTAATTTATTCTTCTAATGTTGTGTGTTTAGATTTATTTTATAGGTTTTGTAGCATTAATTTATAGCAACATATTCTATTGTTCTATTCTATCAATTTTTACTTCATCTCTGTATTCAATTTGATGATAATTCGAGCAAATTTTTTTCGTTACTTTACTCTGATTTTTCTACGTTTGCGAGTCTTTGTTTCTTTTTTCTTCCACTTCTTTATACTTTTACAATTTTAATTATGTACCTTTCAAAGGTCTCTTCCCTTCTCTTCAATTTATTCTACTTAGAATCGATTGCTGCTCATTTTGTTTTACGTCATTCTTCCTTTTTAACTTTTTCAATTACCATAAAATTGCATTCATTCAAGTCTAGCAGCAGCGTACATATTTAGTAAAGCTATTCTTCTCGTCTATTGTTCGGCTGTTGTTGTTGTTATTGTTGTGCTCCTTTGCAATTATAGATACCATATTTCACAATTCAAATTACGGAGTAATTGTTTTTCTCTTCGTTTTTTATTCTTAACTTTTGCTGATTCTGACTCGACTCATCATCAATCGCAGGAAATCATCATCAACAAATCGGATGGCGAACGTCTGGGTATTCATATCAAGGGCGGTCTGAACGGCCAGCGCGGCAATCCAACGGATCCAATGGACGAGGGTGTATTTGTATCCAAAATAAATTCGGTTGGCGCGGCGCGTCGTGACGGACGATTAAAGGTAAATCGATGCATGTAATTTTTGCTTTTCAATCAAGCTTTCTTGCACTTATACTTTTCGCTTCAAAGGAGAACCGTGTTGACCTTTGATGAAGAGAGAACAATTTTGCTTCTGGAGTTATGAGCTGCCTCCAGCTCATAAAAACTTATAGCACTGATAACACTTATATAACGAAAATTTCATAAATATTTATAATACATACTTTTATGAAAAATCTTACGAAAATTTATGCTTTTCTTTGGTGGAGTGTTTTTCAGTTTTTATTTTCGTCTGGCTTCTCATAGCATTCGGTTGAAAATATGACCATCATCCATACAGTTTTCTGGTCCTGTGCTGTTCTCGTGCTTGTGTCGCCTGCTATCGCCGCCGCAAGAGACGTGAACGTGAACAGTTGTGCGTTATTTACGAGTATCTTTAGATTATGCAAGATTTATGCGTCAATTTAGCTTCTATCATTAATGATGACAATTTTGCTGTTTATTCTGTAGCTTGTTTACATCAGAGAGAATATATTATAGAGCAAAGTAATCATCTCAATTTTCTGCGAAGCTAGATTGTTAGTAGAACCATTTCTACGGTATTGCAGTTACTTTAAAAAGTGATAGAAAAATACTCATATGTCTTTACTGAATTGTGTGGGTTGTGTGCGTTTGCAATATTATTAAACTATTTTTCTGCTACACGAATTTTTATTTTTTACCTAAATTTGTTAAATTTTCATTGAACTGCAATCGTGTTTACTTTTTACTTTATTTAATTTAATAATTTTCTTCCTTTTTATTTTCTTAAATCAACGATTGGCTTCGCAGTTTATTTACTGTTTCTCATTTTCCTTTGGAAACAAAAGCCAACGATGTTGGCCTCAGTTGCATCCTCGTTTCCCCGATTTCCGCCAACGTCCGTGTACCGCGTACCGAGTTGTTTTCATACTTTCATTCAATCCTCCACTCAAGAGATGGCAATAAAATTCTGAATTCAACTTCAAGTTCTTTTGTATTATAGTGTTTGTTTTTTCTCATCGAGTTGTGTGCAAATTTTTTTTACACTTTATCTATTCTCTCTCTCTTTCTCATCTGTTCGGTACTCATAGGTTGGCATGCGGCTGCTTGAAGTCAACGGAAACTCGCTACTGGGCGCTTCACACCAAGATGCAGTCAACATCCTGCGCACAGCCGGCAACGAGATATACCTGGTCGTCTGCAAGGGCTACGACAAATCCAATTTAATCCATTCCATAGGCTCCGGTGGAGGCATGAGCACCGGCTTCAATTCTTCCTCGGGTGGCAGTAGACACGGTACGGTCCCGTCTGCTCTCTTGCTGTCGCAACCAGGGCACTCTTTCAGATTCTCATTCTCATTTGATTCCGTTTGTCTTCTTAGGTTCACGCGCTTCTGAGACTGGCTCCGAGTTGAGCCAAAGTCAGAGCATGTCGAGCTTGGACCGAGACGAGGAAGAGCGTCAGCGTCAAGTAAGCACAGCATGTTGATCTGTTTGTATGAATGTTTGCACTCATTCTGCTGCATAGCATTTTTCTCACCACTTCTGCTCACGATTCTTCAATATCGATCCACTCTATTGCTTCTGTTTATTTACAGGAATTCGAAGTTTTCCCACCGAAAACCGAAATGTACACTGAATCGAAGACGCCCTCCGTATTGGCCACTGCAGCAGCCTTGATCCACCCGCCGCCCGTTGTTCAAACGCATGCTGCCTCCAGTGCCGCCGCCGCCCCTCAACAGTCGCCATCATCGCACCATCAACGGTCTGAAAATGCTGCTCCACCATCAACGGAGAATGTGGTTGCTGCTGCTGATGCCAACTCGGAGTCACAGTCGTTGATCACATCGAGCAAGGAGAAGAGCACGCCGGAAAAGGTGCATAATTTTCATTTTCCTTCTTATGGATTTTGTGAAAATAGAATCCTCTTATTTTGCAGGTGCTTGAAATTGTGCGCGCAGCAGATGCGTTCACTTCGGTGCCACCCAAATCCCCGGCGGAGTGTCATGACCAGGATAAAATACAGAAGACCACCACCGTTGTTATTTCGAAGCACACGCTGGACACGCATCCGGTGCTACAAGCAGTATCAGCATCGGTATCAGCATCAGGCGCTGCTCCAACGGCGTCTGCTCAGGAATTGCTTAGGTCGACAGGAGCGAGGAGTGGCAGTAGTGGCATTTCCACGTCCTTATCTACCGCCAACACAACACTACCAACAACAACAACACAAACCACACCGCCGCCAACATCTACTATAACGACACAACCGGCTGCAGAAGGTGGTGGTGGTGGTGGTGTTAGTGGGCAACAATACAACAAACCACAACAACAACAGGTATGTTGACGCCCCTGCTAACTGTAAAAATGTCCATTTTCTTGCATTTCTTTTGCAATTATTGTTATATGCGTATAAAAACATAAACATACACATATGCATATACGATCTATACAACTGCATTTGCATTTTGTTGTTAACATTGCTGTTGTTTTCGTCGTCGTTGTTGTTGTTTTTGCAATCATTGTGTGTAGTTGTGTCATTGCGAACCTTCCTCACTCACCATCCATCCATCCATCCATCCATCCTTCCATTCATCCACTGTTCAAAGTTCTGAATAACATCTCATTAACTTATGCAAATTATTTTTATTGTATAATATAATACCAGACCAATAATATAAATACCATAGCACATCATTTTTTCTTGCTAAAATGTGTTGTTTGCTAATATTCTTAAAATAATAAAATTCGTTCTGTATTAATTAAATTATTTCCTCTCAATAATTTAATTTTCCATGCACATTAGCATTCATACTCTCTGTCTCACTCTTTCACTCTTCAATTTAATTTCTCATTATTAATTAACGGAGGGGAAAAATATCGGCCTATATCATCATGGTCGTTAGACTTAAATTGTGTGGCTAAATAAGACAGATTTTTCGTAAGAGCATTTATTAATTGTATTTTTGAATTAAATTTTGTCGATTAACAAAGAAGAAATAATAATAATTAATAAGAATAATAATTAATTAACAATTGCAAAGGCTGATAATATTACCGCAAAATAAAGGGCTTCTCTTTGCAATTCTATCCTTAATCCTAATTGGTATATTTGCATATGTACCCTCGTTTAGTGTGTCTGTATATTCATCTCCGATTTTTTGGGAATTTTTATGAAAACTAGACCTAACTCTAGAGTCTAGACTATTCTTATGATATTTATAAACCCTGCCTAAAGCTTTACAATAATGAAAAAAACCTTATTTAACCATTAACCTTCCACACTAACTACAATATAGTAGTTTTCCAAAATAAGGAAATATTTTGTGTTATGGTTATGGTGATAAGCTAGATTGCCAACATCCAATCCTATATAATTTCTGCTCCAGCAGATTAGCACTAATATTACATACTCAGATTATATACTCGTCTCCAATCGGCATCGTTGGCAATCTTTGTGACTTAATTGAAAGCAATACCGTAAGTGCAATTGAAAAGTGATACGAAAATAACGCACAAAAATAATGAAAAACTAGTCCAGAAATTGCGTGTGCAATATTGATAAATTCTTTTCGTGGAGGCTTAATATTTAATGAAGATTGGAAAGCCCCGAATTTAATTGATCCTTTAGTGATCGGTCTTTTTCGTTTCGATTTCAAAACTAAGATAAATTGTATCTTTTAGTTTTTCAAATATAGAATGGAAAATAATTTTCTGATTACTAATTTGTTCATTTCACTTATGTTGCATGCTATCCGACTATATATTGTAATATACTATCAGGTAACAGTTATTCAGACATGATTGAGGCTACCCAGGGCCGTTTGCTGGTCTCTGTTTATTGAACAAAAGGAATTTTGTTTTTATTGAATTGAAACAAATTGTATTTACGGACAATTCACTCTGCAGAAGTCTTTCTTGTATATGTATAAACACTCCAATTGATGGCTCGTATCTTCTCTCCTTCTGCCTGCTATTTTTCTACTATCTTTTATGTACAAATATCTGTGTGTGTGCGTGTGTATATGTGCCGCCGTACTGTTTGTATTTATACTCGTATCTGTTACCACTATTTTTAAGTCTACAAAAATTTAATAAATGCAATTTTATTTCGGCCAGAGAGCAGTCCGTTTCCTGAGCCTTGATCGTCTTTCGGACGTTTCCTCTTGAATGGATGGAATGTTTTTCCTTTATTCTTAATATTCTTCTGCAATTGTTTTTGTTGAAGAGTATTGTGCTCGTGTATACATATATTTTGAAATGAACCACCGCCCCCCACCCTTTCTCTTTACCAGCCTCCTTAGAGCTTCCTCATCCCTGACGATTGTGTGTATTTATTGAGTCCTTCTGAGTCTTTCCTCATATTTCTACAGGTTTTGATATTCTTTAGAATATTTTCTATTTTGTTCAATATGAATCGTTGTTGTTGTTGTTGTTGTTGTTACTCCTGTTGTTGATATTATTGTTGTGTTGACTTGAAGAAGTGTTTTCCATAAACAAAATACGAGTATTATTGTAAAATATTTACTTCAAAATGGAAAATTCCTCATCAATTTCGATTTTTGTGTCTTTTCCATTCTTCTTCTCTTCTTGTTCTTCTTCTTCTTCTTTTTTCCCTTATCGTTGCAGACCACTGAGCCCAATGTTACCTAACAAGCGAAGGTTTATAACTCAAAGACTGAATACTTAGTATAAAATAAGGATCTACAACTATCTACTAAACAATCCATAATTTTTTGGGTTTAATAGAAAGGCTTTGAATTTCGATAAAACCCAAAGAAGAAAACAAAGACCAGACCAGCTAAAAACTGTTACAATTACAAACTAATAGACGATTTTTTTTTGTATTTTTTTTAAGCGGAAATTGTAGAATTCTTTCTGTTATTTCTTCGCTGTCGCAGTAAAAAAGCTGTTCCTATATGAAGATATAAATTTTTTGAAGTCTGAAAAGTAGGTAAAGTCTAGTCTAGTTCTAAAGGACCACACTGACTATTTTTACACTTGAAAAAATGAAATGGTTTCATCTCATTGATCATATACTACTCTTATGGGTGTCATATATTTCCATTCATTTCCATTTTTATATAAAGTTATGTACACCATCCATTTATAATGCACTTGCTCTCCTTCTCTCAAATTAGAAGATATTATAATATTATACAAAATTAATAAATTACTCAGTAACTCTACAAAATACAAGAACACGGGAGGACAGAAGATGGTCAGGCAAGCGGGAAAGAAGTGCGGCAATATTTTAGATAAGCTAATCTCGCGTGTATTAGTCTTAAAAAGTCTTGTATGCACTCATCTTTGTATGTATACACCACCGGTAAACGTACACTCTATGGTCCAAATTTCAACAAAAAATACTCCTTTTTACTATATGTATTGTATTATCTTCTTGTCGTAATTCGAATCCGGACTTTTAGGCTCGAATCCTAGATTCTTAGCAATCGTAGGAGACAGCAAGCATCTCAGTGTACTAAAAATAGTCCACTTATACAAAATCTATTTATTTGAAGATAGTAGCTAAAAGATAAATGAATAAAATTAAACGTAAAATTTTTATGGTATAAGTTTTAACAGAACTTTTTTTCCGATGTTCGTTATTCGTCATTCTCTAAGGGTTTCCAGAAACACGCCATCAGGTCATCAGATTCTATGTGATTCTTAATATGTAAACATAGTCTTATACTAAAAGATTATTATGGAAATGATTATTATGATTAAAACTTGTTAAAAGAAAAATGTTGAACCAAATGTTGACGCTTTTTATTTTTGGGAAGGGTTTATATGAGCGAATACAACACGAGATATACTCGCAGTAGAGCATACAAGAGCAGATATACTTGTAGTATATCTAGAGCTATCTACTGAAAATGTAATGGATTTCTTTTTCTCCCTTGAACAGGTCTGCAGCATAAAGAATGCCGAAACTTTTACCTTTATTAATTTCTATAATGACCGTAATAACAATTGATAGGGTGAAAAAGAATTAAGACTGATTATCAAATTCGGGTGCCTTGGTTTCATTTTTATATCAATAATTGGGAGATAGTAAATTAAAATTAATAATTGACATTCTGCTTATAATTATCTCCAACAATTATTTGACATTATGAATTTTCGAAGTAGAACAAAGAAATGTTTTCTTTGCACTATATTTTTCATAAGAATTTCTTAGAGTACTGATATTAAGCCACAAGAGATGAACCGAAAGAAATGCAAGCTGAATACTTTCGATACTGGCTTCAAATTTTTGCTTGAAAAAAAGGATATATTGCTCTGCAAAAAAAGTGCCCAGATGAACATAAAAGCCATAATGAAAGGATAACGAATTCTGACTGCGATGCCACACGAGATGCTTCCACTCAAATAACACTGGTTGTGTCACGTCACATCAATCACTTTGTGGACTGAGAGAAAAGAGAGGGGAGAAACTTAAGTAATAGTATTTTAGGGGACTGTTTTTGCTTGCTAACAAAAACAATGGTTTGGGGAGCGGTAAGAGGAGTGGCATTCTCTTGGTTACCGTGCTGCAATTTGCTGGCCGCGAACTCAACAATCTAAACTTTCGTGCCATTACGATACAACACTGCGTTGGTTGTACGATACCTTCATATTCGTTAAGTTTGCCGAGAATGTCGGTTGGATGATGATGACGAGGCTGATAGTGAAAATGCTGTGATCACTTGCGTGCCATTTTATTGTTCATTGAATAATTATAAACTGAAACTTAACGAACTTTATGATGATTGCTAAAAACTGAAATTGCTGTGATCACTTGCGTGCCATTTTATTGTTCATTGAACAATTATAAACTGAAACTTAACGAACTTTATGATGATTGCTAAAAACTGAAATTGCTGTGATCACTTGCATGCCATTGTATTGTTCATTGAATAATTATAAACTGAAACTTAACGAACTTTATGATGATTGTTAAAAACTGAAATTGCTGTGATCACTTGCATGCCATTTTATTGTTCATTGAATAATTATAAACTTAAAATTAACGAATTTTATGATGGTTGGTAAAAACTGAAACTGCTGTGATCACTTGCGTTCCATTTAATTGTTCTTTGAACTTAACGATGTTCATTTTATTGTTTATTAAACAATTATAAACTTAAACTTAACGAATTTTATGATGGTTGTATTAAAACTAAAATTGCTGTGGTCACTTGCGTGTCAATTTATTATTTATTGAACATTTTACAAGAGAAAAAGTGATATGTTTCGGCTTTCTTGATTGCTTAAGATTCCTTGAGAATATGTATGGACTTTTGTAGAGTTATAGTTGATGATTGGCGAACAAAATGAGTTTTCGTAGCTGGTTGCAAAATTTCTTTGGAAACCTTAAAATATTACTGTCGGTACCGGTTGGTTGGTTCTTTCTTTCTTTAGTTTTCTTCATACCAGATTTATATTTTCTGTGTTTTGTTGTGTTTTTAGTCCTTTCTGAAATCATGTCAAGTCATTCATAAATATGTATTTTCATATCATACTCGTAATATTTGTCAGCACTTGTATTTCTTTTAATTTAGTCATTGTCTCAGAATTAGTCAAGGCTGATGCAGATTTCTGCCTTGAATCTCGTGTCTCCGAGCAAATATCGCTTTAGTCAAGATTATCAATTACAGTTACCGTCGAACCAAGTTCCGATTGCTTTGTGTGCTTCGCCACTTCACACACACACACACACACACTGAAAGAACCACACACCCCCATGCACACACACACACACCTCCTGTGCCAGCCAAAAGCATTTGTATAAGTTTGCGCTAGCTTTACCATTGCATTCTCACTTTAGTTTTGTGTTTATAATTGTGTGCAATTACTTTAAGAAAACAACAATTTATTTTAACTAAAATCTTTTCTTGCCTGAAACGCCGTGGCGTCGTCTATTAAACGCATTGTAAAGAAACAGCCTTTGAATTTAAAACCAAGGGGCACGCTCGCAGCGGCGCCTGCTGAGTACAAAGAAACTTCGGTTCGGAGGGGTCACATGGCGGGGGCTAAGCCGCCCCGGCAGATATACCTCACTGCCCATGACGACGCGGTGCACGATGACGATGACGACGACGATGATGATGATGAGGATGACGCTGAAGATAATGGCTTGGAAATTCATTGTGGTGGCGATGTTTTCGTAATACCATCCGCACAAACTGACCCCATTTATGACCAACCCCCGCCGCGATATGCCAGTGATTCTGACAGCGAATTTAGCCGACAACTCCCGCCGACTAATAATGTCACGAGTACCTTAAGTGGTTCCGGCCGTAGCACGCCCGATCTAACGAGCTCCGCGTATGGATCGCATCGCAAGTCGGTGAGTTTCGATTTGAGCGGCGACGAACGATCACGAACTCCCGATCGCTTCGCACGTTGTTACGATTCGGAGGAGCAGGAGGCGGGTAACTATCAATCGCACCCGAATGCGCGTTTCCCGCGGAAGGGTATACTCCGGTCCGCTAGCCCTTCCTCCGCCAGTGCCAACAGCTCCCTGCTGGAGTTGGGAAAACGTGGGGGCCACGAAAAGGGGGCGCCTATTTTGCCGACCGTAGCACGCATAGTGGAAATCGAATCACCCACGGTCCAGCATGCCATCCGTGCTCGCTCGCCCGGCGCAGGGTACCAAAGCCCCCCACCGCCGGCTGAACAGGTACTGGTCTCCAAGGAAATTGAGCGTGAGAACCCCTTCCGCGAAGCCTTTCTGGATGACAGTCACCAGGATGAGTACACAGAGCTGGCACGCGCTTTCAGCAAGTCACCGAAGACACCACGCGAGCAGTTCTTTGCCAGTTCAGGTTCCAGGTCTAGCGATGACACGCTCTCTACAGATCAGCGTATGGGAGGCGGTGCAGTGCCGCTATCAGTGCCTCCAGAGGATAACCTGAATTTCACGCGCCCAAAAGTGCCACCGCTACCACCATTGTTGCCAAAGCCCAAAATCAAGCAGGCAGACATCATACGCAACACAGCTCTGGAAACCTTTCAGGGCGCCGACGTAGGTCACGGGGATTTTACGGTGTTTGAGCACGACGTTGAGACAAACACCATACATGAGGTTACTAAAGCCCCGCTGCCAGCTCCATCCCCGACAGAATCGCCGCCTGCCCCTGCGCCCGCCTCAAGCCCCACACTACCGGTGCGCATAAAAACGCCGCGACCTCCGTCACGTCCGCGTGAAAGTCCGCCCCCTCCGCCCGTCAACTACGCGACCATGCCCAAGTTGCCACCAGCACCTGCCACCACACTTAGCGAACCGCCATACCTCGAGATACTGCCGCCTTCATCACCCGCCGCCTTCCCTTCAAGCTTCCGGCCGAACGAGTTCATACATGAAAATTCGCCGGACAACGTCCTGGTGTCTGTGGAAGAACATCGCGTTATTCTACTCCAGGAGAACGAACTGCGAAACAAACTGCGTGATGCTAGCATCAGCAGCAGGCCTCACATGCCAGAGTTGGGCGTGCCAGCCGAAAGAGCGCCCGCCCCTCCGGGTCTGAGTCTGTCGAAACACTCGGTAAATCCCATTTTAGATAGATGCGTAGTTAACTTGGACTTTCCAATACCTCCTCCTCCTCCCCCTCCCCCTCCCCACAAAACGCCACCATGCATGACCACAACCCAACAGACCTACATAGCAAGTGCCAGTTGCGATTCCAGCAGTTCACGGCGCGAAAGTGAGACTTCTCCAATTAATAAAGATTCTGTTTCTTCCCTCAATTCCTCTACTAACATGCAGCCGCTACGTTTGGACTTGGCTTCGGCAGCGGCCACATCGCACACGACACCTGCAGCGAACCCATTCTCGCCCACGCAAATCTTTCCCACTGTCCGGATTCTGCCGGTGCAATATACCAATCTGCCGCAACCGCAGCAACCTAACACCGCGAACGTACATTGCGGTCACCGCCTTGCCCAAACAACACCGCTTGGTGCTGCGGTTCCACCAGCAGAGTTGTTCCACTGTCAGACTCAGCCAGCTCACCTGCTCAGCTTAGGCGGCTATGTGCTGGTACCCCAATCGCAGCTCTCTTCCTCTGCCTCGCAATCTTCGTCACTGGCCTCGATGTCCATGTTGCTCGCCGCCGGTGCTCCAGCTGAGACTCTGTTGCTCCAACAGCAGCAGCAGCAGCAGCAGCACACACCACAGCTGCACTTGCACCAACGAATTCTGGTGAGTGAGTCGAGTAAAGCGCAGCAAGCAACTGTTGATCGCATTACAACTGCCGTGACCGCCAGTACGCCCCCTGACAACGTCATCAAAAGCACCCAGAAACATGCTACAGCCACAGGGTCAATGGTACCACCATTACCGCCACCAATGGGGGCCAATGCCCCCCTCGTCACATCATCCATTACTTCACCGACGCCTTCCTACAGCTCAATGCAATTTCCGTCTATATCCGACATACTTTCACTCTCCTCTCACCCCAACTGCGACTATTCATCCTCCTGTGCCCCCTGCCGACGCACCGCCTTGGGGTCGCTGGCCTTCTCCACCTCATCGGTAGCGACATCTGCCTCCATTTCGCACGACTCTTCAACGGCTTCGCTGCAGCACAGTGTTGCTACCGCCACGCCCTCATACTACGCCACCGCCGAGGAGATCTATTCGACCATCCAGGAAGAAGCCATCTACAGTAACACCAGCTTCTTCGAATCACGTCGCAATAGCGACACCTCGCTAAATTGCCGCAATCCGCGTTCGTCTTCTCCCCCTGCCGTGCCTCCACCCCCTCTGCCACCCAAGAAGACAATTCGTGCGGCGCGACCGTTACGCAAAGCGCCTCCAGTGCCGCCAGTGGAAAAGAGATCCCTGAAGAAGGAACGCTCATGGTCACAACCGCAATTAGTGCTGTCGTCGTCGTCGTCCTCCTCCTCCCCTTTCCCATCTGTACAGTCCTCGCACACCCTCTCCCTACGTTCGCCGAGTGCCGGCAAGGAGACCACTGTTTGACCCGCTGACAATTGTTTGTGCTTAGTCGTAATTTTACAAATTTGTCTCGTTCTAATAGCATTAGATTTGTTCGGTGATCATTTGTTGGCGTTATTGTTGTTAGTAAGTTTCCATTTCTCTCAACGTCGGATAAGCCGCTCTCTCACTCGCGCTCTCTCTCGTCACTCTTTTTCTCGCTGTCGCTCTTCACATTCTGTTGGATGATTTTCATTGTTTGTTCTTTATCCTACCATAAAAAATGGGTCAAAAGAGTCTTGATAGGGTTAATTTCGTTTAAAGGAAAAGAAAAGTAAGAGGTTCGAAGAGTAAACAAAAAAGTAAGCTTCTTAAATTAAATAAATAGAATTTTCGCGACTAGTTTGACAAGGATAAACTGACACTTATTACAAGTTTAAAGGAAATTTTACAAAGAGAAATTATTTTGCTTTATCGTACATATATACGAGTACATACATATGTAAAAGCATAACGTTTACACCACTAAAAAGAATATCAATATAATAAGCACAAAGTGATCGTACGAGTATTATTACAGCGAATAATGTGACTCGTCATGACTCGCCCTAAGAAGAGTGAGGTTCTTTAGTAGTTAAGGAACTCTCTCTGAAGAGAGGAAGTAACGACTAGCGACTATCAACGAGTATGCGTATGTGAGTCCAACAGTTCTCAAAAACAAACGATCAAAATAAACTGAGAACAGAAAACCAGAATATTCTGTCTTAGAACTTCGGAGAAAATTTTGAGAAATAACAAAATTTGGAGAAAAAAAAACCGTTTGCTAATTATTAACTTGTGGTTAACTATTAACTTGTGTTTAATTTATTATTATTGCTATGTTTGTTAATTTCGCTATGCTTATAGTAAATTATATGTACTACATGTATGATAAAATTAAAAGCCTTTAACCTCCTGAGACGGGTTGGTTTCGCGTGAAGATTAATGTACTAAATATTTGTTAACTCCTAAGAACTGAAGACATTCCTAGGACGTTGGGCTAGCTTTGATAATTTGAAAATCTAAGAGTATAAGGTTCTTAGTTCCGCGTCAACATTTCAGAAATCAACGGCATACTCGTATGTAACAGACAGAGCAACAACAATTATAAGTCTTACATCAAAATAAATTTAAATCAATTATTTTGCATGTAAAGGCGTAATGGCTTTACATCCTATTAGCTAAAAGCGAAAAGTTTGCCTAAGCATCGGACAAATGTACATACATACGTACGTGACGTGACTTGAGCATTTGTTCCTTCTTTCGTTACCGTCTGTTCCTCTCACCAGGAGACTCTCTACTGCACACTTAAATAAAAACTTGTAGTATAATCAGTTTTCTTAAGGCAGATAATATGCACTAATTGGCTTTTCTTAAGGTGAAATGTATCTTGCAGCAACTATCATCACTATCATGACTTCTAACAACTATCGTAATTTCGTGCAACGTATGTACGTAAACTTATTAAAAGCATTCATTACAAAAAATATTGCAATAGTTATTAATCTAAGGCAGAAGATTCAAATATATTCAAATATAAAATAAGTAAACCTTCATAAAATAGTATACACTCAAAGCTATAGAAAACATTTTCAACCTTTCATTAATATGCGAAATTTACAAACAATATTGTATGGTTTTAAACAGTCCTTTTAAACAATCTTAGTTGAGAGATTTATTCCTTGGGAAATGTTTCCTGAATATATATATTTTACGCATAAATAGAGTGAATGGTTAATGAGCATTAAATATTATTCGTAGGACTTATTTTCCTTTGAGCTATACTATTTGTATTACAAACTTATTCGAATTAAAAGGCATATGTACATATATTCTCTTCTTGCGTTTTCTATGACCTTACATTTTTGTTCTTTTTTTAGAGATTAAAATTTTATATAGTAATACAATAGTAATAATACATACTACAAAATTTTGCTAACTGTTTTTATTGTTTAAATAAAATTTCATATTACGTTTCTATACTGACATTTCCTTCCTCCCTTCCTTCGTTTTATTTTGTACCGTCCCGCAACAAAACTGCAAATGTAGTTGCATTCATTGTGCTTCTGCTGCTGCTTGCTGTAACAAAACAAAGAAGGCGTATGTTTTATGGAAAGCTATGTTACATGTATCGTATATGTACACGTTATTTTTCACCACCCCTTTTAGGGTCGGTTAAATCTGGGAGTCTGAGTCGTCAGAGTCTAAGCTATTTAAAATGTCTTCATTGGCAAGAGTTTCTATTTTTGTGGCCACAAGTTTGATAACAAATAAATATCAAAAAAATAACAAACAAATTTGAAGAAGAAAAACTTTAAAATTTTAGAAAAGAAGGTTTAATATATTTTTTAAAATATCTAGTCCTTTTTATAGTTTTATAGCTTAAAGTAAAAAGATTATTAATCATACATTTTTTTAAAAATTTCCTTTTTTAAAATTTTAATTAAGATTTCACTCCGTTTTGGAGTTAAACTGCTTCATCCCAAGTTAGTACATTTTTTAGGGTTAAAAAAGTGCTCTTTACAAAATATACTTTACAAGAACCGCTTGGAGGACCATTTATTTTAAAATAATTAAATAAGTTAAATTCTATTGCATTTTTTCCATTCATTCTGCTTTTGTTTTAATATCGTTAATCCGTAATTTCAATTTCTTTACGACAATTTCTTTAATACGATAATTCAAGCTTTTTTTCAAGATTTTACTTCATTTCATTTCATAGAAGTGAATACTCGTATATTGCACTGCTTCTTGCCACAACTAAAATGAATAAAGCTTTAAGAACATTCCATTTGATAAGGTCGAAAATGTTTATCTTATCGCATTGAAACATTCGTTGAATACGATCGTGTCGCACAATCTTATCGCAATGAAGTGATTGTGATGGCTTTTTGTGCCGCAAGCAAACGCTAAAAAACGCTCGGTTTAGCATTGATTTTCGGTTAACAGCATTGCCTGAGTAAACGTCAAATTTTATGGCCAACTTGGTGGTTCTTTAATGTTGGATAATTAATACTAATGATTTGTACTAAAGCGACATCTTAATGTCAAATGTAGAACAACCGGAGACATGACGTCTTTAATTTTAGTTAACAGAAGAAAACTCATTTAGCAATATTAATATTAAATTCTAAAGTCTATTCAAAATTTATAGAGAATGCATTAATTTTTGTGTACATAATGATGATGATAGGAAGACTTGATTTGTCTTCCTTCTCTCTTCTTTCTCTTTCTTGATCGAATCGTACTTCGAGTTTCAACATCTTCAGTTTTTGTGGTGATAATTTATATTCATTATGTTCTCCTTGTTCGAAATGAGTTTTTAGTTGGAACCTTTAGTTGTTGAAACCTATTTGCAACTTGATGAAGTGTAATTCATTTGAAAATTTGAATAAATGAATCTTTGAGAAGTATTCTCATGTTTTAAATGAAGCTGTTGCCGTGCTCGATTTTCATCTTTCGCTTTCATTTTAGCTCCTTTTCAGTGTGCGTCGTACGGCGAAAATAAGTTTAATTTACTGAGTTCACGAAGATATCAAGTTTTTTTTTAATTTAATTGTTCCTTTAGTTTGAAGAAATTTTTTTCTGAATGTTCTAGAAATTATCGTGAGTCCTTTTTTCCTTTCAATCACCGATTCTGAAATTGCTTGGTCACGTTATCGCTATTGGCAGTTTTGCTAATGCTGTTGGTATCTCTCTAATTTGTTTATCTCCATCGATTTCAGACCGTTTCGGGCGTTTCGGGCAATTTCGTCAAGTCCTGCTTGATGAGAATGCAGTGGATGGTATTTGGCTATTCGGTGCTGTTGCACCGAAAATACGAGTACTCAGCAAACCGAATTTCCATTAACCTGTGTCGTCTGAGTGCGCTGCATAGATTTTAATTGAAAATTGAAAAGTGATTCCAAGCGAGTGATACATAGCTCGCAGCGTTGTAGTTGGAAAAGTCGATTAGTTGGTAGATAGGACGATCGATTAATTTCTTATTTATTTTTTTTGCATATGCAACCGTTGCATTTGTAACAGTGCAAATGTATTTCAGTGCAAATATATCTCTGCTGTGTTCCTCATTGACAACACTTATCATTTTATGACCGGGTGGGGGGGACGGGGGAGGGGCTCTTTCTATTACGCACATTTTCCCCGTAATTTTTTAGTTTTACTCCACTTTTTCTATTCTCCGTTTTTGCTTTCCTTTGTGCTGTTTTCGGGCGAACGCAAAAACGATTTGCATCCATTAAAGCGACAGCAGATGACTTCGTTGATAAATGGTCTTTTGGTCTATAGTAGTTGTAGCTATAGCGGTTCTTGTTTTAACGGTCGAGTTGTTGCGGTGTTGGATTTTAGCTTCGAGCATCGAGGTTTGCCTTTGATTACGACACGCAATTTGCTACTCCATTGCGTTAGTAACTGCTCCTGCACCTCCTCCTCCCCCTCCTTCTCCGCCCATTGTTTGTTTCATCGGTCAGTTGATGTGAGTCGTTGCCTGACTATACCTACATACATGCGGACACACGGAGTGTCCTGCTCTGTACCTCGGAACCTTCGTTTTTTGTGCTCGTCTTTTGCAGCACAATTAATTTTGTTTATGGTTTGCTACGCTCGCTTTTAATTTGTTTGGTTTCGACTTCGTGGTCCTTCGCTACGCTGCTCCTATTCGCTTGTTCTTCGTATTACGAATAGTTTTAAAAACTCGTCCCCTTTTTTCTCTTTAAATTCAACTTAAAAAGTTTTGCTATAATTGATTTCTCTCCGCAGATGGCGCCACAGAGAGCGGAAACATCTCCCACGAAAATACCGAAATCGGTATCGGACAAACTACGATTCTTTGAATCAGCGATGGAAGATCAACATAAGCCGATTCAAAAAACTGGTAAGTTCTAAATTAGTTCTAAATTATTGAAAGCCTTGAAGTGTGTTATGGATTCCGGATGATTTGTGGTTTTTCCGTCTTACGCAGCCGAATATCGCTCGATGGAAATTGGTGCCTCTAAGTTTCGAAATCTGTCAGTCTTTCGTAAGAGTACACGAAAATAGTCTCCTTATTTGTGATAAAACAAATAAACAACAAAATTTTAGGGCAAAAGGCCCTACAATTTTCTACACCATGAGGAAAATCTATTAATTTTCGGAAAAATTTTCAATGATTTAATTTAATTTAGTTCACACAAACATTCTTCATATCTTTTGGTTTCGTAAACTTTAAAGAATATTCTAAAGTATTAGCAATCAATTCCTATACGGTTGTGTTGAGCTGAGAGACTCTCTTTCTTGGACAAAAATTGCACCAATCTAGCGATAATTTCCACTTAATAGTAATTCCAGTTGTCCCTGACAACTCTCTCTCTCTCTCTCTTTTCACAGCCACACGCTGCTTCTTCGTTCATCTCGAAAATGACCACCGACCAGAGTAAAAGTGATATCTTTGGAAAACTTTGGAATAACTTCTGCAAGAAATCTGAACTTTTGAAAATATCTTGAGAAAATACTTTCGTTACAGCAGCTTCCTTCCGCCTTATCCTTCTCTGCCGCCCTTAAACTTATGAAATACTTCTGGGAGTTGTTTTCTTTACAATCAGTCAGTGGCGCATTTAACCTTTCGGGCGCCACAGGAAATATAAATAAAGCACTGACTTCTCAATATAAACTCTCACATTCCATAAGAAACTATTGCGTCGAATCGATTGTTAAGCAAGGAAAGTTTTTCTTGATTAAAATTGAAGCTTTCTTCATTTTTTCACATTTGCTAACTCACAATTTAAAACATCCAGCTTATTTGAATGAGGTTTTTGGCGCCCTCTAAAGGCATCCTACCTTGAGATTGACGGCCTAGGTCTACCATCATTTTCAGCCAGATTCCTTCCAATGGTTTTTCTACTACTCGCAGATTTTCCTTTGCATTTTCTATTAAATTCTAAAGATACTATCTATTATCCAGCAGTCACGTCTTCTGCCGGCCGGCGCGCCGTAGTAGACGGCTGCAGGACGTTGATGATAAGGCCCATCTTTGGTGTAATTAAAGCATGCTTTTCATAAATGCGCACAACTTTTGTTTCTCAGTCGTGTTCGGAGTTGAAGGCCGAAATACTATGTACAAGAATATGGAAAACTTGAATTTTGGCTTTTTGTTGCTCCAGCTGGCAACCGAAATGGCAAGCACAAAGACTTGCGGACAGAAGCAGACAGTTAGTTCATTATTTGTGAAAATTGCGGTTGTTTTTCGCAAATGGGTCGTCGTCGGAACTTGGTTTCCGTTGCGCTCTCCCTCTCACCCCGTTTGCCTTCCACCCACATTGATTTAACTATGAAGCTTAACTTTATTGAAAAGACTTCTTCTTTTTTTAATTTTATGTCCATTACATTACATTCCATCTTTGTCTGTTTCATTGTTTTACTTAGTGTATTTATGTATAATATAATTGACGGCTCTACATGAGAAAAGAGAAGTCATATTGGTTTGGATTTTGACCTAATTCAAACCAATAGGTCATATTGGTTTGAATTCTAACTAAATTCACACCAATACGTCAGATTGGTTTGGATTTTAACTTAATTCCAACCAATACGTCAGATTGGTTTGGATTCTAACTTAATTTAAACCAATATGATAGATTAATAGAGACTAGACGTAGTTCTTCCCAGACTTTCTGCTGGCACAAAATGCCCGGCGATCCGGCGACGGCGACTTTTCTTTCTATTGAGTCTTATGTGAGACTTAAGCAACGAGCTTAAGTCGCCGAATCACTTCACTCAAATCGAAGAAACATCGCGTTCTTTGCACTTTTAAGTTTTCCCTGCATTTTTCAGTAAATCTTTAATTAGTTTTTTGCTTCAGAGCTGCCGAGCAGCTCTCGCCTCGCCACTCTGCTGCCTCTGTGTAATATTTGTTTCTTGTTTCTTCCTAATTTTCTCTCTCTTTTCTGTTGGCGAAATAGAAAAAGTTTTCTCATTCCTTTCAAAGGACGAAGTTGAGAAGCTGCACCAGGAGGAGGAGCGTAAAATTGCCACACTGCGCCGTGACAAGAATGGCAGAGTGTTGGAGGCGTCTAACAACGACGACCTGGATGAGTTTGAGCAGCGCGACGACGTAGTCGACCATGGACAGCTAAGATCGAATGCAAGACACGTTGAACACGACGACGACGCTGATGAGGATGACGACGCTGATGAGGATGGCGTGGCCAGTGTCAGTCTGACTGAATGCGGCGGTGCGTACGATGCTGAGGAGCTAAGGTAAGTCACGATCGATCGTTCGGCAACGCTGATAATAATGTCTTGAAGAGAAGAATTTTTAATAGCTTTTCGGTTTTGGTGAAAGTATTTTTTGAATGTTTTCGTCACGCCTACTTTTCAGTTTTCAATTTTTTCTTTTATAACGAATAATGTCATGTTAAACACACAATCACCAATTGCTATTGCACATGCACACACGCACATACACGAGAGTACTAATTTTCGGCGGTTTTTAGTTGCCCTTTGTACATTCTTATTGGAAGAATCCAACTGTTTAATCGATTATTATGCTTAATTTTTTTATAATTTCTCGCGACCAAATTAAAATATTTAGTTCTACCTTTTTCGAAATTGTGCTTTTTCGACTTTTGGCTAATAGTCGCTTACTTTGGCTTCTTGATAAAAAGACACTGTTTCTCACGAATATTTTTGTTTTCTTTTTCACTCTCACTTTCTCTTATTATCTCTCTCTTTCTCTCTCTCTCTTCACTCATTGCTCTCACTTGTTTTACTCTTAAAGGAATTTAGAGGAGTTTTTCATTATAATAGAAATTTAGACACAATTTAGTTAGCAATAAACACGGCTTGAATCAAGATTTTGGAGTTGGTTTCACTTTAAGAAGGTGAAGGATATGGTTTATTTAATTTATTCATACAGCACACATTCCGATAATTATTTGTAAACTAATTATAATAATATTTATAATATTATCTAAGTTAAGAACCTTAACGTTTAAAATTTATGTCGCTAGAAACGTATCGTTTTGTATTGAAAAGTAAAAATCTAAAGGAACACATCATTAATTTCTGTCACATCACTTTTGTGTGATGTTTCTGTTATCACTTTTAGTATATAGTATGATGAGCAATGATCGGAAGGTCCGATTTTGAACCCTTGTGGGCCTTTACAATCACGAATGTTCTCTGAATTCAATTGAGTTTTTGAGAACATCTTGAGTAGAGCACTTAACGCCAGTATAGAGCAGTGCCACGATATTCTAATTTGTCTAATTCTTATTCATCATTCATTCTTCATATTCATTCTTATTCTAATTCTTATTCATCATACCCAATCCATATGTATATTCTATCCTCGCTTGTCATACATTGACAAAAACTGCACTTTTTCATCGTCGTCAAATTTGATACAAACCGAAATTTGATAAAATACGAGTACTTGTATGTTTAATAGATTTCAATGTATTTATTCTATAAAAAAATTAAAAAAAAACCATCATTTTATTATTATTATTTATAACCCTTTAACTGTTTATGTCGAGTATACTTGTCATGACGAAACGAGAATTTTGGGCATATTTTCGAGTATATTGTCGTCACTAAAGAGAGAAGAAAAAACTACATTTTCATTACATACGCGTATTAATACACGAATTAAGTGAAATTTTTTTTCTAAGAGTTTGTCAATAAAGAGCTTTGTAATTTTAAAACATTTAATGATCGTTAAATGCATTCATCAATTTTTTACTTTTGTTATTTAAATTTCGTTAAATTCGTATTGATTTCAAATTGTGTTTGTTTTTCATTTTTATACTGTCATAAATTTATGGTTTTTTTATTTTTTTCCCAATTAAATTAATTTTTCTTGTTAACCATGAATTAAAATATACATATTTTCTGCAAAAAATTAATACCCAGACTTTTTTTTTTAATGGATTAATTTTACTCTGTTTTCGTCGAGCATACTCGTCTTAGCTGAAAAAAATGAAACAAACTGTTTTCGAAACAGAATTAAACAGTTAAAAGGGTTAAAGCATAAATGCTTTGAGCTGTATGTTAGAAAATTTTCACTTAAGCTATCTGTGAAAAGGGCTCGAGGAGGGCTCGAGGGCCAAATTGTATGCCATTATCGTAAAAATTTGAAGTTAAAAAAGCTCGCTTTTCTCATTTCTTCTCAAAAAATCATTTAGATATCTACCATAAATATTTATACATGCGTATTTGGAAGTTGTCTTGTAAGTTTACACAATATTCTATACTAGTCGTATACACTATGTCTACACTAATGTCTAATACTAATGAAATGATATAAAAATTTCTTAAAACCTTTTTTGGAATATACTGAAGAATATACTCGTACGTACATATTAATTTTGAATTTAATAAATCTTAGAAATATAGGACATTGATTAAAGAATTATTAATAATATATACATATATTATTAATCTTATTATATATTTTACATTAACATAAAAAAAAATATCAGCATAATAAATGCACTTAATTTACTTCAAAATGGTTCCCAAAACGGTCATCGGAAGTTTCAAAGTCACGCAGCATTACAAAATGTATGTATGTAATTTTATTATTGGGAAAATACGTCACTTTTATCTGGTTGGTCACCTGGTTCGGCGGGGTTGATCAGGGTCACTCACCTTCTGCGACTGCATTAAAGTCATCAAAAGCTGTAAATACATGTCGAAACAATTTAATGTAAAAACAAAACAAAACCAAGCGGACGAAAAAAGTCCACAGGAGCACGCTTAACAAAATCTAGACAAGCTGGAAAAAGTTGGACGACGCAGAACACTCACAAAATCTTTGGCCACTGAAACATTGAAACATAGATTCATAGAATTAATTTCCTTTCAACAGAATTTAATATCTCTCTCGCCGACCATCTATCTATCGATGGCATTACTCACAGGGAGAGGCCTGTTGCTCGCAGGCGATTGTCAGATATTGATTACTTTAAGACTCATTATTATGAATAATGACGGAAACGCGCAATAAATTAACAACATGAAAATAACCAACTGCCGGCGGCTAGAAGAAGCAACTGAAAGAGCTTCAATACACAAACACTCAAACACACACACACAGCACACCGCACATAAAGTGACGGTATAGGTATCTATCATACCGTGCGTCTACAGTTTCCATTGACGATGATGAGGCGAGGCTAAGCTTGATGAAATGACGTTGTGCTTGTTGGTGAGGTTGCTTCATTTATGAATACTCTACGTTCTCACCACAATCAGACACACACACCCACACACAGAAGAGGAAATTGCTTGGACACTCCCGCTCCAGAAGCGTAACCAACAATTGTGGTGCTAACACAATAAAGAGAGCAAGAATTGTGAGAGGTAGAGGCAGAAAATTGTGATTACTCTTCCATTACGCCTTGTTCGTTAGTTGAGATCAACTCAATCTTCGCCCACTGAGGTCCATCTGCGGTCCACCGCACCTTATGGTTTAATATCGTTGACTTTTGGGTTATTTTAATTTTTTGAGGGATTTATGGCGCAATTAAATGGTTTAACTACACGCAAAATCATGTAAGAAAAAGTCATACCAATATAACAGGATATATCAGAAGTCGTGTCGTCCCAAAGAGTCGAAAAAGCACAAAGAATACCACATTTTTTACAAATTTAATGTGATAAACGTGAAAAAACATCCAAAATGTTTGTGTTGTGTTGTCGTTTATTATTGCGTTTTGCTTTTATATTTTATGATTTTTAACACGCACAATCTCTCTCTCTCTCTCTCTCTCTCTCTTTCTCTTTCTCTCAATTCACCTTACCCTTTTCCAGGAATTCACTTGCAGAAATTGAAGCAGTATTTAGAAGCTAATCTAACGCTTTTCCCGACGACAACAAAATTATTATTGAATATTTTTGCTACTACTAAAAAAAACTATTAGTATTTTAAGTGAATCGAAAAAATTGCAAACATTTTTTTAAGTACTTTGCTAGATTTTGCAAAGAAAAATTGCGTGTCATATCACTATAATATATAGTCGTAATTATTATATGCACTTTTTTATAAGATACTTAGTCTAAATGATATTATCGTAGATTTTTTAATATTGAAATATTTATGAATGCTTGTACGTATTATAGGATAGATAAGGGTTATCCAAAAGTAGCTTTAGGATGTTAAATGAGAATATCTGGCAAACGCAAAGCTGGTTTCTTGTCCTTTTTTTTATTTTCAATCCGCAAAGATAGACAATTGATAGAGAAAAAACAATGCAATCGAACATCTTGCAATTGATGTCATCGAAAATATTGATGTTCGAATTGAGGTCTGTAAACGTGGTCGCGGCGGTCATTTGGCAATTATCGTCTTTTACACATAATTGTCATAGATAAATCGGATAACTCAATAGAAAACCGCTAAAGTTTAAAAGAGTATGTTTCTCATTAAAAAAAAAACACTTCCTATAGTCTTTTTTGGATAGCCCTATATTTAGAAAACTACCACTACTTTCGTATTTGGGGAGAGTATAGGCCTCATAACACTCATCCTCGCAGTCACATTATCGCGATAATGTTTTATTTTTGTATAGAATCGTACCATTAATCGTTTTAAAATTCCAAATTTTCACACTCAGCAAAACGGCGATACATCTCATCACAAAATATCAATAAAAGTATTAAAAACATGCTTTTATTTAGAATGGAACTGTACAGATTTTATTAAATGCAATATTTTATAAATTCCTAAATACTTAATGCATTCCTGTTTCTGTTGCCATCCTTCCTTCTACCAGTTCTCCTTGCTCTTTGGTAACTCTTTAATGTTTACTCTTTTGCACTTTAATGTGCACCCTCAGTTTGTTAATGAAAAGTGGTATCAGTGCAGTCGATGCGTTACATACACACAGTATTAATGAGTACAGAAGAACCTAGCTCGTGAGTACAGAAGAGAGCACAGCCCACACAACCACCGCCACAATTACTCACGCGAGCACTTTTCTTGTTAAGAAACCTCCTGGGAAAAATTATTACTATGAAATTATTTTTCAGGTAATGGTTATTTATTGATTTTACTTTTCGTCAAAGGAGGTTTCGTTATTCGTGTTGTTATCATTTTTATATATCGTACTTTAGAACTATGAGTATTATTTATGAGTATCATTATATACACAGTAGGTAAATATCTTTACAGATGTATTATGTTAATGTAATATGTATATTTTTCCTATAAAAATACTGAAAGCATTGTACATGTACAAAAACCGTCAGGTCGTCAGGTCTCAATGTGACTAATGCAATATTGATGGTACATATTTATAGTATTTAAAAGCAGAGTATATTTATTTCTCAAGTCGTAGACACTATGCTATGGTCTTAGAATGTTTAACCTGAAGAGTATTAATTATTTATGTATGTCGAACATTTTTTTTCAAATTTATTTAAACAATGTTCATGTCATATTTCATTCAATCCATGTTATTTTAACGATGCTATGATAATGCTATAATCAAGTTGTGACTAGCTAGTTTATTTGTTTGCTCTGTAAAACTTATAACTGCTTATACTTTAAATAAAATATTTTTAAAAATTTCTTTGGCAACTTTCTTAATTTTACGATTTTAATTTTTTTTTTTTTTTGGTGATTGGTTTTTTGTTTTTAATACTCGTATAAACATTAATTAAACATTTTCATAAAAAAACACAAAAAACATACGTCAAGTAAGATGCGTACCATTCTTCAAAATTGTTGCGCTCTCTGAATCTTTTCTCCTTCAGAATCCTTTGGAAGACTGTTAACAAAAAGGAATGAAATGAAAATATTGTAATTTTCTCAAGCAAAAGTAAAGAACTTGAAATTTATACTTATTAGACACATTGATTGAGTTTAGAATGAAGCGGAAAGCAAGGAAATTCCTTCAATGCTAATTTCAAACTAATTAAAAAACTTGAGAATTGTGACAGTTTGAGTCGGTTTGTAGCAGCTCCAGCAGCTAAGAAATTTCTAAACCAATTTTCAACATCGGCCGTCATTTCTCATTTTCTGCTCTTCCCTTCTCTTTACACCGACTTCCGTTAACGAGTAAGAAACATTACACAGCAAAAACCTTGAACGTTCCTTCACACTTTTTGGCATCCTGCGTTTTCAATGTGTTTTTTGTTGTTGTGAAGCTTAATTAAACCTTTTAGTTTAGCACCGAAACCGTGGCGATAAAAGTGCGTGCGGGATGGGAGAGGGTGGTGGATCTTCTTCTTCCTACTTGTTATGCATTTGCTGAAAAACAACCTGAGTTTCTTTTCGCTTCCGTGATTTACAACTTTTAATACGTTGAAGTATCGAAGCTTTAAAATTCACAAACTTCCTTCAATGGTCGTTCGTTGAAGAAAACCTTTTGGGTTCTGAAAATTATTGATCGCCGGTACCTCACCTCGCCGCCCCCACCACGCCCTCGGTTCAGTACGGCCGCTAGGAAATTGCGCCTGTTGGAAAAATACCAACCGCTTTTCCTCTTTCATTCTCGTTTAGTGCAAAGTTTTGCTGTTTTTGACAGATTTATTTGCCGCACTCACTTTTCTTTAATTCTATTGCAAATGTTGTCTCTTTTTTCTTCTTCTCAGAGCGACTCTTTATGGTTTTATTCATCGTTTTACTCAGGGACGACCATCCCTTTTTTTTAAACAAACTTGATTATTTGCTCAAGTCAAAGTCTTGTCCTTATAAAACTTGTTTGCGAACTCGTTTGTGTTCGGAATTTTGTTATAATACTTTAGAAGGGAGACACACCCTTCACAGCTACCCACTTTGCATCATCACCATGATCATGATCATTATAATTATGGCATTATCGCAACAAACAAACAAACAAACCACCGAATTGTTAGAGACATTAACCCATATTACATGAAAAGCAACGCCTGCCCGCCTGGAATGTGACTAACCTGCAAGCCCGAACTAATCCGAATTTCACCGAATAATTTCTGACACCTTATTGTTGTTGTTTTTTACATGCCATAATCTTCTTCTTCAACCCCTGAACAATTTGAATAAATCTTTGCAAAATAAACACCAAAAATACATTAAATGAATAAAACACAAAAATCACCCTAAAGTGATGCTGCACCGTCGTGCACCGCAAAATTGGTAAAACACTGTGCGGACGTTGCCGCCGCCGGCGCAACAACCACATCGAATGCAGCAACAGCAGCGACCACGTCAGTGACAACGACAACGACAACGACCGCGGACATCATCGTCCGCCTTTCGCCACCACCAACACTTAAAAAACCTTCTCTTTTGCCGAAACCGAAGGTTAAAGTGGTTGTGCCACCCCTTTTGCTGCGGCAGCAGCAAAATCTAGACCAACAACAACAACAACTACCACAAGAGCCATTGGAATCGCCCTCAAGCCGAATACCGGTGCGCACTGCGAATGCAGAAAAGCGCGCTGCGGTCGCAGCCACCGCGAGTGCCGCTGCCACGCCCAGCTCTGAGCAGAAGCCGGAAACAGCATCTGCCAGCAGCAAAGCCATGATTAAGTAAGTTTCGTTAGATTTTTGTGCACTTTAGTTGTTTGTGTTGACAAGAAGGAGTTGGTGGTTGAGGGGTGGAAGGGGGGGGAAGGGAGGGGCACCCAGCGGAGCCAGGACACAGGAACCAAAATCAGCAGGTAAAAAACAAACAAAAAATCATTACACCGTCAAACTTTTATTTAGTGTTTCTTCTGGTAGCACGAAATTTAAGGTGCTGGTAGCGCTTGCAACATGTATTTCTGTATATAAGCACAAATACAACAACAGCAGCAACAAGCTAAATGGTTAAAGCTCTCTCTCTTTACCGCTAAGAATTAATTAGACATTCTTTTTAATAAATGGTTTTGTTGTTGTTTTCATTTCAAAATTGCGTATGTTTTATTTTTATCCTTTTTTTAACTACTTTATGAATAAATCTTTTTCCAGTTTTGTGAAGTATATAAATATAGATTATCATTTAATAAAGACTCTCTCTCT
The DNA here is from genome assembly GCA_949752815.1 of Conops quadrifasciatus. Lineage (NCBI taxonomy): Eukaryota > Metazoa > Arthropoda > Insecta > Diptera > Conopidae > Conops > Conops quadrifasciatus. The sequence goes on along the minus strand of OX457078.1, from coordinate 31,311,067 downwards.
CTCTCTTTTTATTCCTCTCTTTTTGTCTCTTACTCATATTCCGCAGCGCTGAGAAACGTGCCTCGTGGCGTGCGGCCCGCTTGCGCTCCCTGGAGCAGGGTGCCGCCGAAGCTCAGGACGTGATCAGAAGCATGGCGAAAATAACCGATGATCTGCTGGCTCCCCCTGAGCCCACACCCACCGAGGTTAGTATACGGTTCCACCGAGAAGAAGAAAAAGAACATGATCTACTAATTTAGGCCTTCATTTAACTTACACTCTGAGAAAAGTAACCGTGACCTAACCGAGAGTAACTCAATTATTAAACACAATAACAAAATAATTACCACTAATTAAGAATTAATTACCCTTAACATTGTGCGCGGTCTTCTTGGTGCTCTTTGCATTGCGCGTTAACTAATTCGGTGGCCGAGAACTTTCGAGTGTGGGCGATCACCACAATTTTACCAGCTCGAAACTCCCTCTCCCGGCTTTAGTTCTTAGACTCCCCGCGTGTGTGACTAACTGCAATCCTCGCTAATCTTCACTGCAAATACTCATTTTAGACTTAGATGGCTGGATACGGTTACTGCAGGGCCAGAGTGCGGCGCTGCGGCGACGGAGACGACTTTTTTTTCTATTGAGTCTTATGCGAGACTTAAGTAACGAACACGTTGCTGCGTTGGCGCTCTATTCTCTAATTTTTTTGGACAGTAGGCGGCGAGCGTCTCTAGCATTTTCTGCCAAAAGTATTGCCTACCTTTCGGCGTAAAACTCTTACTGACCTCACTGAGGAGTGGCACTAAGAGAGAGAGCAAGAAAACGCATCGCCGTCGCCGTCGCCGGATCGCCGCATTCTGTTCGTACCAGCAGCAGCAGTAGTAGCTGCAGCCAGCCAGCAGTGTGCTCGGAGCTTGAGAATATCGAGCATGCTTACTTTTTTAAAACGAATAAATTAAAATTCGTATTATATCCTAGACTTATCCCAGGATCATCAAAATTCGCTTTGGTGAATATGTTTTTCCCTGAAGAGAAGTACACCACAACAATAAATACACCACAAACTTAGGTTTTCCTTGAAGCTCGAGGTTTTTATGAAAAAGGGCCTTTTAAATAATAACACACCTCGAAACGTAAGTCCGCGATACTCACTTAAGGCTCCCAGTTTGAAGAGGTATACAAATGTAGTTAAAGGCAGCAGATATAAGGTCTAACTAAGTTAGGTCTAAAAATTGAAGTAAATACTATACATAGTAAGGTTCATTGAGAAGGCCTTAATAAAGGAAGTTAACGATTTCAGTTTCATAAGACTTGAGACGTCATTTCTTGTCGAAATGTAGGGAAGGACTTGTTGCTTAGATTCGGGGTAGTTTAGGGAGGCTCAAACTTCGTTATAAAAAAACCAGCGTATACAATATAAATAATATATGAAAGAACGGTTATATCTATTTTGAAACCAACTTTGAACATCAACCTTTAAAATGCGCCTCCTTTTTTCCAAATATAAAGATATAATTTTCCGAATAAACTTATTTTGTTTATACGAGTATGCTTCTCGTACATTTTTCGGCCACGTTATCTTCTAAAAATTCTATTTTATTTATAGCAGCCTGAGAAGATTGTGTTTCCTAAAATTACAGTAAAGTCTTGTGAAGGCCCGGTTATAATACGCGAGCGTGAAAAGATACTCGATGAGAAAATCGTTTGTCGCACTGAGGAGGTTGCGTGTCCTGTCACAGGACGTCCTCGACTGCGTACGGTTGAGTACATTGAGAAAATCATCGAGACTGAGGTTAGAGCATTCAGACAAAAAAGAAAATGCCTCAATGCTTTCAATACACTTTCAAATCAAATAAATAAACACGCACACACACACACACACACACATACACCACCGCAACTCACACACACACACAAACACACACATTACACAGTGGCAGAAGATTGTTTAATAAATCCGTAGAGAAATTCACTGTTTTTGGTTTTCGTTGCGCATTTTTTCTACGCTTCTCAACGCGTTACATTTATAATTTAGGCTTTCGATTTTGAGTGATTTCGAAAGATCACAAGAACACATCCTTCCAAGTTGTTGCGTTTGCAGGTGTTTAAAGGAGTCGTTGCTGTGTTTGTGTCTTTTACTATCAATTTTCCATTAATTTGAAGTATTGTGTTGCGCACTTAGAAAAACTGTTAGAATGCACTTCCTGCGTACGGCACACGCACACACGCACACACACACAAGCATCCCAGCAGCAAAAGTTTTAGCCTTGAGTAACTTTTTAATCTCTTTTCGGGTGTAGCTGCTGAAACTTTGTCAGTGCGAGAGTGTTGTTGTCTTTTTTTCTTTGCTTTTCTTTATCTGGTTGGATGAATGGATGTATGGGTGGAAGGATGTATGGATGGCTTTTTGTTAAGTGTGTGTGTGTAAAGCACGTATAATTTTGTGCACTTACATAACTTGAAAAAGTATTTATCTATTTATTAAATACAATCTGTTGAAAAGATTATCCTTGCAGGCGCAATGGGTATGCTCTATGCCTTAATGTAAATTTAAACCGTTATACTAAACCCAAAATTGCTTTGTAATTCTTGTGCTTGCATGTTTTTGTATCATTCGAAGTTTTCGGCTTTAAATAAAAATAGATAAAAATAAATGTATTTTAGTTTTTAAGACCTCATTTCCCGTTTTGTTGCAAATATGAAATTGTAACGCATTAAAGAGAAGGTGACAGAGAGAGAGAGAGATAGAGAGAGAGCACCGAACATTTTTAGAGTTTCAGGCTCCAGCAGGTACCTTCTTCTTCCTTGTGGACTTGGCTTAACACGGTCTTCGAAGGCCAGACCAGACCTTGAGCAAATTTTGGCTTGCCAAATAAATGCCCCGAAAAATGTAACCCAACCAGCAACAAGTCCTTGTTGTTTGGCCGCATTAAAGCAGGTGGCAACGACTTTAAGTGCGGTTTTGTATTTATATTTTCGACACCTGTGCCGCAGGCACATCGTTTTAAGCGCACAGCACACACCCCGAACACGCCCGAAATTCTATTATACGTTGGCTATTGTTGTTGTTGTTTTTGTTTTTATTATGTTGGCATGATGTTGTGTAGTTTTGCTTTCAACATTTTATGTTGAACTGAAAGCAGTAGTGTGTACTTTGTTGCTGGCCTTTATCATTATTGTTCTTGCCATAGAACCACAGCAGCATCCTGCTTTTTCTCTCCAGTCCCCCCTTCCACCTCTCCCTGCTTTTCGTTTACACAACATTGCATTTTAAAGTCATTGTTGCTTTTGTTGTCTTCTTATTTTTTTTTCTCTTCTCAAAAAGGATTTGTTTAAAGAGTAACAAAATTGGAAGTTACGAGTATTTTTGTGTTTTTTTTTTTGAAAAAAAATAATCATAATAATAAAAGCAACCATAAAACTAGTTGGGTTCTCTTCTCGTTGCTTCTCGGTTGCTGGCGGCTCACCAAGATAAATGTGTCGACACTTTGAAACAATTTTAAGGAAGCTTAAAAAATGGCTTCGTTTAATTTTTGTTCTTTTCACTGTCTTTAAGCTCTTCGTTATCACTCTTTATCTGGTGTGAGCTCTTAAGTTTTAATAGCATCACAGAGCTGTTATCTTCTCAAAGCTTGCAGCAATTACAGAGCTCTGAAGCTTTCTCTGCTTCGTCTGCAGTAAAAAACTTTAAGAGAGTCATAGACTATTGTCTATGCAAAACGCCTTACAAAGGGCGCGCCGTTCGCAGGTTTTACTCTTCCTTGATTTTGATTTCTGAAAACATATTAAGTTTTCTGTATAATATCTACACGTAGCAAAACAAACCATTCTTAAGACATTACAAAAGACATTACAGCGAAGTGTGTGACGTCTGCTCCTGCTCTCAATTCGATTACGTTCTCAATATGCTTTGCGAGTAGAAATGATCGCATTCTTACGCAAACATTTTCTCCAGATAAGTTCGAATGTCGCTCACATTGAGACCAAACGGAATTTCCTAACAGTGGCACAACGACAACAATGACAACAACAAAAAATTCTCATTCCAAATCTAACACAAAGGAAATATACGGCACACACACACTTACAAATTATGTAAGGACCTGAAGACAAGCACGAAGCACACTAAAAAGCAAAAGAACACAAAAAGGCCTGCACACAAACTCTCTAAAAATTGTTTTTAGAATGATCTCTAAAATCGTTCGGTGTTTGGCAGGGAAGGGGGAGGGGTGACTGTGGTGTGTGGGTGGGGAATGGGGGCAATTTCCACGCCCTTCCCGCCACTACCATTCTTCAAGAAGCAGTTGTCATTGAACTGTACAATACATAGAAACTTATTCGGGCCTGATAACCGCTTAACCAAAAAGAAATAACTACCGGGTTCGTCCCGAAACAGGGCTCGGCTTGCCCGGGCGTGGATTGGGGGAGTGTTGGGCTCATTGCTGATTCTGTCAGTGTCGCCGATGTGGACGCTTGTTTGCAGGCTGCAGGCGTCGCAGCAACGATGGAAAACATATGCGGTAGCTTCTAAAGGAGTTGTCCGGCCGCAGGCGCTCTGAATGCTAAACTTTTTCAAGGATGCGGAAGACTGTTTTTGGGTGGAAGGGTGCAGGAAACGAAGGGCGGGTCTTGTCTACCTTTCAAAAGTAAATATATGTATTCGCTTGTTCTTCGATTATCAATGGAGTGCACAAAAACTATTGATTTATGGCGGCCTTAGAGAAATGTATATTGTGGTCTTTTGTGCGGTATACTCGTAGATCGTGTAGACCAAGACTAACTAATTTTTCTGTGAGATTTCAAAGCAGAACTGCTCTCTGTTCATGGTTTGCCGTCGTTGTCACCTTCCGTTGCCTTTACCGCTTGCTCTTTAATTTTTCGCTTCAGATTTGTTCTCTTTCGCTTTGCTTCATTGTCGTCGCTGTGCAGCTCTCGTGGTTTACGACATGCTAACCACAGTTTTACGGATACAATTTTCCAATACATAAATTTCGTAGGAGACTTCTCTTTCTCTCTCTCTCTCTCCCCCTCTCGCATTTTCCTTCTTCTTCTTCTTTAATTTCAGTTACGAATGAAAAGCACAAAAAAAAAGTGATAAAAAAAGTTTTACTGCCAGATTTCAGTCAATCTGTGAGGAATGAAATACAATATTATTTCAGTTGATCATTTCAAGCAACTTCGTAATAAATCGTTAAAGTTGTGCAAAAGAATGTTTTAGTTATTGAAAGATTAGATTTACGAAATGAATTTCAGCTTTTGTGGCCGAAATGGGGCAGAACAACATTGAATAAAATATTTTTGTGGCAGAAAATAAGTCTTTAAGGCTTAGTAAATAAATGAATAACCTAAATAAATGAGGACTGAGTTAAAAAAAAAACAAAAGAAAAGTAAACTTTCTCTAAAAGACTCTTTTTTCCAAAAATAAATCTGAACTCTCAAGGTTTTGTATACTTTTACAAGGTGGCAAACATTATTCAGTACCAGAAAAAGGGTTTAAAACATTATTGAATTAGGTAGTCGTAGTACCTTGTGCTTTCCTTCTTTTCGGTGTTGGCTACACTTTAAGATATCCATCGCAAATATTGTACATATATATATATAGTTTTCTTAATGTATTGCTGCACACTCGTACCTAGAGTAGAATTTTCTAAATGACGGGTACACAGAGCCAAAACAAACCAATAGACGAAGAACAATCAGATGTCTCTATGCTTTTCATCCACGAAGAAAGCCTTATTATTATAACCATAGAGAAAATCCTTTAAAAAATTTGAAAAGACAATCATATTAAAATACAAATTCAATAAGAAAATCGTATTGTTTTTCATAGAGACGATCTTATTAATAATACTCGTACATATTTAATACTAAAATCTTATTGTTTTCTTTCCATAGTCTTAATAAAATAAAAAGAATTATTTATGTCTTTTTTATTTCATTTTATTCATCCAAGATTTCAAGAATATTAAGCATAATACTCACAAAATTTCAAGGTTAAAGCCTGAAAAGTAATATGCTATTATTTGTTATTTGTTGGCAACGTTTATAGTATATATAAAAACGGAAAGTACTCACAACTGAGAGGGCAAAGCTCGTCCATTATAAACAGTGCCACTGTAAAAAACAAAAAACGAATTATAGATCTAAAGTAAACCTGACAGCAAAAATATTACTATTAAAGTTCCGGCCAGACCGACGATATTACAATTTTTTTTATCCATACAAGTTTTTGCTATTAAAAGAAGTTAATCATAAGAATTCTTTATACTTTCATTTTCATGATTTTCTGGGGAAAAAAAATATAAATTTCTTATTAATATCACAAATTATTAAGATTAACTTTTTCTTTCAAGACCATAAGTTTTGCTTTATAAAATTAAAAAAATTTCTTTATGAGAAAAGCATTTTATTTGTCTGTTTTATAGTGCTCGTAAAATGGCTCATTAAGGAGATCTTATTATTTGTATGTGGTACCATTTTTCTCTGTGTAGCGTCTTATTTCTAAGCATGATTCTGTCCATCGCACACTCTGCACATTGTGCACAGAGCTTGGTTGTATTTATGTATTGTGTAGTCGCTTTTGTGCATGCATTATTTCTCATTCTCACATTGTACCACTTTAGTGTGCTTCTGGGATTTTGTCCCAGTCTTTCGTTAGAGTTTTGTAACTTGGTAAATATTTTGCTTAGAGCTCTCAGCGCTCTGTTGCCTGTAGATACTCGAACTCGTAGAAGCCGTTTCACTGTTTCCGTTGCGCCTTTTCGCCTCCCGCACCGCACCCATCATGTATGTACCTTCCCGACCCTTGCATCTGCCGCTTCCGTAACGCCGAGTAAATCGAGTACGAGCTAAAAGTGTATTCCATAAATTTCCATCTGCTTGCAACTCAATTCAGGTGGAAACTTGTCGGGAGAAGATAATCTCATTAGAGCTGCAGGAACCCGAGAGGGGGGGCGATGGCTGCCCAGCCCGGCTGGAGGACAAGAATCACCAGGTGGCCGATGTTAGACGAGCAGAAGAGGGCGTTTTTGTTTGTCCAAGGGAGGCAGAGGACGCTGCAGAAGGCGACGACGCTGACGACGCCGACGACCGACGGAATGAGCAGCTCGAGAGTGACTACAGCACTGAGCCGGACGAGGAGGACGATGCCGATGACGATGACGCGGAAGAGGATGCCGCGTCTGTTGTGACAGTGCACGCCAACGATGACAAGCTCTTCCTACGCTCCGATGAACTCAACAGTCTCGAGTTACAGCAAGTGGCTGATCTCGATTACCCCACGTGCGTTGGTGGCTCCCTCGGGGGCAATGCGAATACCGCGGCCGCTTCTGGAAAAGTGCGGCCAGCTGTTGCTCCTGCAGCTACAGCTTCCGTTCACACAGTGGGCGGCGAAGGAGAGCTCGTACCAACAACGCGAACCGCCAGCAGCGCCAGCTGCAGCGAGCGATCAATTGTGCAGGTTGTCAACCCCTTAATTATGGGGGAGGGGCTGGTGCAGCGCATTGCCGTGAGTCACTCGGAGGCGACCGATTACCTGGGCAGCTACGACCGCGCCGGAGAAGGTAACGCCTACGGCGAAGTGAAGGCCGAGAGCGATTACACTCTGCACAGTGATGAGGACCACTGCGATTTGCCAACTTGTGCTCAAGTGTGCCGCAGCGAAACTTTCGTGCTGCCGCCTGCGAGGAAGGAGGCGCCGCAAGAACTTTCGCTGAACGCCAAAATGAAGAACGTGCTCGAAGAGTTGTTGGAGAACGAACGCGTCAAGTTCAATTTGCAGAAGAGCCTCGAAGCGGACGAAACGGAGCAGGAAGAGGGTAACGAGTTCGAGGACGAATATGATGGGCAAGATGAGGACCAAATCGGCGATTGCGGCAGCGACAACTGGTCGACCTTCGGCTGTACGCTGAGTGCGGCCAAGAATGATAATAACGGTAACCGAAATTTCTTCAGCGAATCGACGAGAGACAACAACAGGAATCCGCTTCAAAGCCGGGCAGTTGAACTGCAAGAGACGGCTGAGGCTGAGGATGAGCAGGACGTGGGCGGAGAGGGGGAGGGCGGGGGCGAAGATGAAGAAGACAGCGACGATGGAATAGAAAATGAAATGGAATCTGAAGATGAAGATGAAGATGAAGACGAAGACGAAGAGGAAACTGAATTGGATGAAGAAGAGGACTCCGATGACTCCGACGACAGCGATTCCGACGGAACTGAGGATGCGGAAGATGGCGACGAAGAAAATGCCGCTCACATGACGTTCGTGGACGGATGCCAAGTAATCGAGAATCTCAACACCCAGACGCCGCTGCATAAGCTGCAAAAGTCGCAGACGTATACCGCCATGAAAGAAGCAGCAGCAGAAATGGATTCGGAATATCTCGGTGTGGCCCGAGAAAGTGGAGCGAGTGGTGATATGGTGCATCAGCTGGAGGTGGAACAACGAGAACTGGAAGCAATCTCGAGGCAATTAAGACAATCGCTGGATAATCTGCTGCAAGAACAAAAGGCCACTGAAGAAACGATGCTAAACGATTTCACTGCAACAGCTTTGACGAACGAAACGCCACAAAAGTCGTACGCAGAAGATCGGCGGAGAGAACTGTCGCCGGAGAGTCCGGTTTCCGGAGAGACCGGCGAGGAGCTCTTCAATCGTCTGCTCGCAGCCGGCGGCGACCTGAAGCAAGTTTTCGATCAACAGACGGGAGAAAGCGTAACCACCACAACCACGCAAACGGACACACACGGCGGCGATGGTTCCGTGACAATTCTCACCACCACAAAGACCGTGTCGAATGTAATTACCACTAGTGGAATACCGCGAAGAGCCGCGAGGACGAAGACGGAGGGAGCAGCAGGCAGGAACGACACGGATGCTGAAAGGAAGGAGCACAGACAAGAGACAAACAGAAGTGCACGTAAGCAGACGGAGCAACCACCACAAAAGTGTGGCAAACAAAAACGTAAGGATTAAAATGACAATGAAAGTAGAAGAAGAGAAGAAGAAGAGGAGAGAGAGAGAGAGAGAGGAAGGGCAACGATGGGTAATGAAGAAATAGTGTGCACAGAAAGAGGTTATACTAGGTCTTGGATTCTATGTCGAATAATTTGCAATTAATCCGTGTACAGACTGCGTCATTCCGGCTGGAGACAGTTCTTCGAGGCCTTCGAGGGAGATACAATGGTTACGTAGTACGTATTTCATAGAAAAAAAAATGCCAGATATTGATCCATCTGATGAGAGTAAGAACCTCATTACACGTAGCTCAACTTTGCCTCAACTCAATAAAAGGTTCAACTCTATAAAAGCCGATAAGTTTGGAGAGAAAAAAACACAAATTATGACGATACAAAAGGAATTCTCAGCCTTTCAGCATCATTATCTTCTTCTGTCATGTCATAAAATGATTATGCCGGAAGCAAGAATCGAAAACAATTCTGCTCAATTCGAATCACTCTGAAGCGCTCTTTGGAGCGGTTGTTTTTTCCATTCTAAAGCTGAGAAGTTTTTCGGTCGAAACTTTTTCCGTTTCTAACAGTTTTGCAACTTTTTTGGCCCCCAACGAGTTGTCACGAGAGTTCTCTCAGAGCGTTAGCAGCAAAATATAAACTCCAGTATTGATGAAAATATGGCCACCATGCATGTGCACCTTTTGACACGGGCATATTCCTGTTTTTGTAAAGGAGGCGCGTCGTCGACCATTCTACATCTATATAGATCATCCATAATCCACCAATCATCAAGCAAGCAATTGAATTAACGACATTCAATCATGACTCATTTGAATTCAGTTCAGTTTTATTCATTTGTGACTAATCAAAATCCTTTTGTAAACCTTTCGTGCTGCCTTCAAGTGAGCCTCAGATTTGAGCGCATACCGCGCTAGTAAAAATGAGAAATATTTTCTGTCTAACCTTTCCAGTCTTTCCAGTGAGCAAACATCTTCAAACAACTAAAATTTTCCTCAACTTTTTCAGCTTATCAAAAAGTAAAAATATCATCCGGAACAGTTCTCAAAGAGTGAGTGAAAAACAACGATACTGAAACGAAGAAAGGGCGAGAAGTTAAAAAACGATACTAAAACAAAAGACTTTTCTTAGGATAAACAAATAAAAAAACAGAAAAATGTAATTGTGCAAAGATACAGCAATTGTAAATGAACAATACAACAACAAAACAGTACACAGATTTTTAACTACCTAAATTTAAAATGGAAAAACGAACTTTTAAAATGAATTCCAAAACTGGAAGATTATGAAAATGTTAAATAAAGAGAGAGAGTATGATGCTAGAAGTTAGATTTTTATTAGTTGTAGAGTATTAAGTAAGACCACAGAGGCGTAAACACGCCTTAAGATGGTATGGTAATGAAATTCGAATATCGAGAATACGAATGAGAGCAAATCGCGACTAACTCCTCGCTGTTTTCGCCTTCAATTTATTCAAGTGCATTCCTTGTAATTGTTTTAAATTATAAATATATTATATGCTATATAAATACACACAAACATTATACACTTAAACATACATACATAGTATACATAATAGTATATTAAAATATTCACATCTAGAATTTTATGTTGTTAATGTTTAAAAAGTATATCGCTAAAGTATACATATATACCCCTACGCCGACCCCTCACCCTCTCCACGTCAGCCCACATGACCCCGAACCATTCATGGCTCGAATTGTGTAGCGTTACTAAATCTACATACATACATCCATACAAGTATATTTTTATAAGCTAATGAACTAGTTAATCATTATATTATACCAGTATACATACATACAAACTTACGAGTACGAGTACTCGAGTATAGACGAATCTACTCTGTATATGTATGCAGTATCTACATACCGTAGCTATAGATACACTTGTAAGATGCACAAATTGCATAATGCTTGATCGATGTGGTTTATAATATTTTATAACCTGTATTAGAGATCTTATAGAGTAAACAATGAAATAAGTGCGAATAATAAAATTAAAACTTTTCATAAGACCTGAGACATTTTTGCTCTTTTGCTTTGTCGGCCGCTAGAAGTAGAGCTATGTATATAGAAGCTGCTAGCTACGAGTATATACATATAATGCGCCACCACGAACTCACGGTAAGTAATTGGTAACGAAGTGAGAGTACTAATTGCAATTATTTCAAAATTCCTAAAAATCACCTTTGATTTTTGAGCAGTTTTTTATTGTCTTTTTCACCATTAAAGAAATCTTTATCAATGAACTTGCAGCGGCATTAATGAAAGCAATCGTGATCTCAAAAGATTATGGTTTTTTCGAATAGTTTTTATATATTTTTTTTTGGGCTAAACACGAATTTGCCAGAAAACTTGTTCCAGAGATTTTCCTTCTGCATAAACCCTTTTTGGGTCTTGCTATAGAACACTTTCTTTGTGCATAAACGCTTTTTGGGTTTTGCTATAGAACACTTTTTTTGTGCACAAACCCTTTTTGGATCGTGCTATAGAACTCTTTCTTTCTGCATAAACCCTTTTGGGGTTTTGCTATAGACGTCTTTCTTTAAAACTTCTCTATCGTCGTCTTGTAATTATTACTATTTTGGTATTTATTAAATAATTTACTTCATTTTAGCATTCATCATTGCCTTTCTTGTTGTTATTGTTATACATTCGCAAGTGATTACATTTTATTATATTCACAGTCGCTTCCACCGACGTCTACAGCTCGCAGCAGTTTGTGTCTGCTGGAAGAATACTTTCGGAAAAAGGCTGTTGGAAAGTTTTACATCATTCCGATCGATGAGTGACAATATTTAACAAAAACCATTATGTCTATATAGATATGTTTTTCATGTTAGTGAGAAGTTAAAGTGCATTAGAGCGAATCCTAAAGCTAGATTAGATGGTTAGACTTAGGCTGCGGCTAAGCTCAATGTTTCCAATGAATACAGCAAAATTAAAAAACATTAATTCCATTTCATATTCATACATACTCGTAATCAGATAAAGAAATGAGCAACCGCGAAAAATATTGGTTTAAATTAAGCTTTATAAATAAAGAAAATAAATAAATTTATACCAGAGATCATTGATTTTTGATTTAATCTAGTATGGAAAGTGAAATGAAAAAGAGGCAGAGATGACTGGACTGAGAGTTGGAGAATTTTCCATTTTCTTCTTTAGGTTCTTTAGGCAGCTACATACATAGCTTTAAAAATGGCAGCTGGTTTTCCTTAAGAGACGTTCAGCCGCTGTGCATTAGCTCACCCATGATTAACCCAAGCCGCTAGAATGATTGTGGAAGACACTGGTATACCACCAGGAGAGAGAGACGAAGGAAAGCCGCTGCCACCAAATCTATTACACTTACTATCAACGATTTCCTTTACTTTTTCTACGTCTGTGCTGTTTATGTTCAATTTAATTCAATGGAATGCGTACATATGGCGAAGGATCCATCGTACTGGTCCATGAATCATTCATGCAAGAGCCGGCTAGCAAATGGAATGCATCAACGCAGCGATGCGCAAGAAACGCTGCGAATCCAATCCATGCCGAGAAAGGGACCACATGTTCTGTACATGCAGGCAAAAGCGCGCCAACTTCGAAGGCAGCAACGCAGTGCTGCTGCGTGGAACCCACTAGGAACCTGCGTGCAACCAATTGATATGGTTTGTGGGTGATGTCAACTTAGTGAGTGTGCACTATACGCTCAGCGCGACAGTCGCAACTTTCACCAACAACCCTCGGCTTACCCGCTGCTGCCGTAATTCAATTGCTTTCTGTTTTCGCACGAAACACAGAAACTGAAGAAGACTTTCCGTGTGTATAGTTTGTGATTGCTGCTGCTGCTCTCTTCACTCTCAATTTAAATAATTTATCTGAAAAACATGATGCATAGAATTTTATTTCGGTTTTTCGGTGCAAACACGGTGTGATATTGTGTGTGTGTGTGTTAGAGTCGCCAACAGAGAGCCACGAGAACGAGAAACTATCGCTTGGTGCAAAAGAAGACAAACGAGATGTTTATTCTTCTCGTATCGTTGATTGCTAGCTGCGAATCTGGTTGCAAATGAATAAACAAACGGATTCTTTATAATTAATGCAAAGAATTGAAAGTTATAAATTAAAATTTGCATTATACAATAAAAGAGCGATTTTAGCGTACATGCCATGAAAATAAATGGCTTTCGATGCTTTTGAACTTTCAATAATACTCGTAAAATACACCTAGTTCTGTTTTTACGCGAATTTGGTTCAAAGCGTTTTTAAAAAAAAATTCATTCCTTTTTTACTCGATTTAATTTCATTTAAGGCGGTTTAAGAGATGTCAATTTTTTTTTAACGCGATTTTTTTTATGCGAATTTTTTGATGACAAAAAATTTCATTCCTTTTTTACTCGATTTAATTTGATTTAAGGCGGTTTAAGAAATGTCAATTTCTTTTTTTACGCGTTTCTTTTTTTACGCGATTTTTTAATGCGAATTTTTTGCAAACGTATCTATCGCCTAAAATCAGAATTGGGTGTATTGCGCGAATGCGTCTTTATTAAAGAAATGTGACCCGCTGATATAACCTCAAACTTAGCGAAATTCAAACATTAAAGAAATAATGAGGCTGCGTTTGTGCGAAAAAGCGCGTCAAAAGCGCCTACGAAAAGTTGTCGGATTGTGTAAAGAATTGATTATTATTCTTTCAATAGAAGGACTTTTCTTTGGTAGTAGTTTTTACACTATATAAAAAAAGGATATTGTTTTGAAAATTGTGTTTTTTTTTCCTCTCTTTTCTTTTGAGTACGCCTCCTCCACTATGTGCGCCTCTCTTCTTCTGAGTTCTCTACAACGAGAACGTTCGTTCATGAAAAAACCGTTTGTGTAAAGAATGTTTTTCGAGCATGTTTTTTGGGCACCTCTTCAGGATACTGAAAACATGCTATCAACTCAAAATTACCGACCAGAAAAGTTAATAACAGCATCCTTTGAACATCGCCGACAGTCGCCGTGAAGTCATTTAAGATGCCAAACGGACTTGAAGTAATGCCATGGTTTTCTTTGTAAGCGGTTATTCCTTCTCTTGCGATTGCGATGTTCGTTTATTTGTTGTTGTCGTTGTTGTTGTTGTTGTTGTTGATGTAGCATGAAAGATGCGGTTATTGCAGTTGTTTCTGTTGTGACGACTGTCAATTTATTTCGGTGCTGCCTCAAACATTTGCAAGGAACTTGTCATTTTGTCCTGAGAGGTCCATTCTTTCACCATTCTTTTACCATTTGCGATTAGAAAGAGAAGAAGAAGAAGATACTTGTTGTGCAAATAGTTATTCCGGTGATTAAGTCGTACTTGTTGGGCACAAACATAGAAAGAAGTTCGTTGCTGCGGAAAGATATCGCTTGTGTTGCTTTTTTGTTCGTTGGAAGGGAGTGGGGCGGGGGGCGGGGGGCGGGGGGTGTTTTGCGCTTCACTGCTCTGCACTGAAAAAATTCTACAAAAAAGAAGACTTTGTTTCCAGTGATTTTTTTAACTTCGGGCACTTGCGTTTCGCACAATTTTCTCCGGTCTTCATTCATAATTTAAATTGCGGCAAAAGTTTTGCCCTCCTGCCGCTGCCGCAGCCACAGAAAACGAAATTAATTTCAATTTAAATTCATAAAATATCCTTTGAGTGGTTGAGCAAATTCCGTTTTCTACATAATTTCCAAACAGCCATTAAAAAAAATTTCTCAGCAAACGTAAAAAGCTAAAATAGCAAAAGAAAGCAAGACAGAAAATTAGTGCGAAAAAATAAATCAACTTCAAGCGTTAAATGCAGAACGTTGCGCGCAAAAAAATAGTAATCAGCGAAGCATTTTAGTAAATATCGTATATAAAAGTAAATCTAAAATAAACTTGACGCTTAAATGTAATGGCTACCATCAAATATGGTTACTGAGGGATCATAATGTGCTGAAATTAGTCGAAAGAAATCATAAACGTCTTTGATTTTGTTTAACGTTAGGATGTTCTCAAAGAAAAAGATTATCTTTTAGGTATTACGATCGCTTTAGCGTTTAATGGATGGGATACTTTCTGGTACAGACGTACATACCTATTATTGGCACAATGAACCTTCAGAGGGAAACACTTGACCGTCAGCTTGTCAATTTGTCGAGTGCTTCTCACAAAAAGTTCAGTTGTGCAGTGAAGTGAAGAGCGAAAATACATTCAAATGATTATACGAATATAACAAACAGACCGTTGTTGGGGACAAGTATGCTGGCCTTGAAATCCGGAGACTTTGAGTTCGATCGCTAACGTCTCCAGACGCCATCAAATTTAAGTGAGTAACAATAAAAATTCATTGAATAAAGATTTTGTCGCCAAAAAGGCAATAACAAAATTTTTATTTAAATAAAAGACGATTGAGAGCTTAGTAATTAAGCTTATTTTATTTCTAATTTTACGAAAAATCAGTACAAGTATAATCATCAGTTTCAAGGCATTTTAGAGAGTCATAAAAGACCATACAAACGAAAACGTCATTATGCGCTGAATTGTCCTTAACCGTAAGTGCAAACTGATATGAAGTGGCTGGCACCTCATTCGCACCCTTCGAGAGTAACATAAATTCCAAGAATATAATTTTCAGTGAGGAGTACATCATGGCGTATGAGTAACCTACAACACCCTTTTAAAAGTCTCACTGAATTTAATCGAGCGCTAAAGTTTTCTCTTCGTTCTGTGGAATAATATTAAACAAATATGGCACGCTTTAGTTTGTGAAAATGAAAGTACTCGTAATTTAAGGGCGCCCCCATATTCGGGAGCACCTTAAACGATCTACCAACCGACACTGCGGGAGCTCTCTGTAGAAGGAAAAGTTCTTTGTGTAAGCAGAAGACAGACTTTGTCTGCGGAGCTCCTCCGAACAGCCGCCAACCAAACTTTGAATTGTCTCTGCAGATGACAGTGCGTCCCTGCCGCACTGAAGGCAGGATGAAATGACAAAACTGCAAATTTGTTACATGGTGGCACCGGAGTTAACCGGAGCTCTGGTGCCAATCGCCCAAGTGAGCTTCGGTGACAACGCACGGCACGTTCGAATTATGCACAACAAATTTTGACACAGCTGTAGCGGCATTAGTTCTGGCGCGCTTGTGGGAGGCTTGAGAGTGACAGGAGTCGACGACGACTGGATGAAGGGTGAAGGATTTAAAAGAGCAGCTACTGACTGACTGTCGTTCGGCATGTCGTCGTCGTCGTATGCTTTGCTTCGTTGGCTTTTTCTTATAAAACAACATACATTTTTTTCGAGTCAGTTGAACAATTGACGTAAGCGAGTATGCTGTCATTCAAGTGACAGCTAATAAAATAATCATAAATAACAAACAGAACGATCACTTATGATTTTATTGTGGCACATTCTTTTATTTTTGTATTATTTTTTTTTAAAAAGAAAAGAAAATGAAAAGAAAAGAGTGGGTCCGAAATTTTGTTCTTTTAAAATTTAGACGAAAGTTTATTCGAATTAAGTGCGTGTCGAGAAAAAGAGGTTCTGAAGATTTCTATTTGCTCTTATCATGAAATTCAATTTCAAAATACCGAAGTAATAAAATTTGTTAGTCTGTGCCGGTGACCATTTTATTGATCGCACTTGGGGGAAAAAAACTTGTTTAGATTCTGTCGAAGTCGCCCTTGTAAACGAGATCGTGTATGTTGTACATAGAATGCAATATTCTCGGCACAATAAGCGACTTTGTAAAGCCCAGAATGGCTCTCTTTCTCTCTCTCTCTCTATCAGTCTCTCTTTCCCTCACTGTGTGTCACATAATCTTTTTTCTTGTCATGTTTCGAGTATCCTTTAAAAAGAAATTTAAGGCAATACGTGACTCGATTGCCATTTCCGGAAACGGAGTATTCATGCGTTTGTGCATTTTACGTGGATATCTTCAACTGTGTGAAAACATATGCCTTTAGTGTTAATACTTCGCTGCACATTCAGAATGAATGTCGCTGAATGTCGTCGCACAACGGCGCGCAGCATCCGGTTCCGCTTAAGCTCGCAAGACATGGTCGGATGGATGGATGGATGGATGTTGCCGGGGAGTAGTAGAGAGCTAGGTAATCCAACAACCACCCGCGCGCCTTCTGCTACAAATTGTGTGCATCTTGTTCTCAGCAGCGTTGATGCTGATCTGAAGAACTGAACTGGATCGTATAGAATTCGACGAATAAAGTGCGTCGTGCCATCAGAAAGAAATGCATTCTGTCTCTGTGTAACATTAAACACAAGACGTTATTAAATTCAGGCGCAAGAGAAGGAAAGCAGTGCAGTTGAAGGTTTCATATCACAAATTCGTGGCGTCCGATAACGCAAGCCTTCATTCAGTTTCGTTCAATGAATTCTGTTAATAATACTCGTACGTACGCATTAGTCTCTAGAGATGTTCGCACCAACCGTGGTCTGTTTTCCAAAAATAGTCGCCGACTATTCGTCCCTCAAAGTGTAACCAACTTTAGCACAAATTGGTAGCATTGTATTTCTGCTCAATAATGAAAGCGCAACCATACAATGTCATCGTTAGAGACGGCGCTGATTCGTATATCGTATATAAGCTCGCCCCGGTAGGAAATCATGAGCATGCTAAAAACTAAGAACGAATGTTACGAATTAATGGCCTTGCATGGCCTTGTTTTTATCCGGAATCCGGAAAAAAATCTACAGAAATTATGACAACATGAGGAAAGAGTTAAGTAATACGCGTACTATTACTATAATTATTAAAATGGCCAGAACCTCTTTTTCTCGACGCGCACTTAATTCGAATAAACTTTCGTCTAAATTTTAAAAGAAGAACAAAATTTCGGACACACAGTTAAAGAATATGCCACAATAAAATCATAAGTATTCGTTGCTGTTTGTCATTTATTATTATTTTATTAGCTGTCACTTGAATGACAGCATACTCGCTTACGTCAATTGTTCAAGACATTAATGAGTAAGGGCGACAATATATGCAATATATTGCAATATATGCAATAGACCATAACATGGCTGAAGTTTAGATATAAAAATTCAAAAAACATGATATAATATAATAATTTGATAAATGATTGATTATCTCTGCTAAGCTTCAATCTCTAAAGAGACTTTTCAGACGGTGCTGCTTTTATTTTAAACTCTCAGTTATTTAAAATGTTTAAAATTCGGTTTTGACGGTTTCTAAACGGGCAGGAGCCACCGACCCGATCGACCCCATTGAACTTAACAAACCCTCTTAAAGTGTGTTCTTAGACCTAAACTAGTGCATTGTGTACCACAGTTACTTATTTTACTGTTTCCTTTCTGTTGTCGCCATCATAAAAAATGCACGAATGACAAACGCCATTCGCTGAAAGGCAGCGACAGGAGCTGAGCGTTTAAAATCAATTCTGTGTAAATCGAAAATGAACATTTTTCGCGGGATTATTGATGATTGTTTTCAATTTGTATAAAATGGAAATTATTCTTCGATGCTAGCAAAAAGTGTAAGTGTGTTTTTTTTAGTCTTTAGTCGGTGTTGTTGTTGTTGTTGTTGTTGTTGTTATTGATTTTTGTGAACTAATGCCGTGGCCACGAAAAAAACGCCCCGCCTCCGGCGTTTAGCCGCTACCAGCGTCTTTTATAAGCGTCAAAGGTTCAGCACATACATTTGTTTCAGTCGCTCGACCGCTGACTCTTGCAGCACAGAGCGAATTTGCTATGAGCGATTTTTTCGTGGCCAAGGCATGAATGTTGTAGCTGTTTAAGCGGTCGCTCAAAACTTTCTGAAAGGCCGCTTTTCTTTTCAACTCGTTTTGAAATAATAAGTTTAATACAAATTGATAGAATCAGAAGAAAAATAAGAAACTACCACGTAACTAACTCGTAATTGAGAAAATAATCCTTTTCGCTTTAGTAATGTTGTAAGTCTTTTCGAATTTGAAGAATAACTGATTCCGATACTTATTCTGTCGGTCGTTAAATATTCCAGAACTCCAATCTCGTAATGGAAATCATAAACTCATTCGGAATACTGAATACTTAAACTGATAACCGAAAAACTACCGTCCGTAAAAGTCCTTGAAGAATTAAATTGACTCAAAGTGCTTTAGAGTCGTTCGTACGCTTCGTTCAATTAATTCATTTAAGACGATGTTACCTAATCGCCAAAGACTGCCGCTCCAGGCTGTTAATTTCGTAGCACACTCCTCCCCCCCGTCATTGGCCTTCAGGCGTGCACCTGCCATACATACCAGCCTGAAATTGGCCAACTTAAATTTTCATGGCTCTGCCATTCTTGTAGCCTGTTGCTTTGGTGTTGCTCGCGGAGGCTCGATTTCAGTGACCACTTGTGGTACACTCTCTGGCATACGCGACAGCACAGGCGCAGTGACGTTGCGCTCCCTGGATTTCAGCCCCTAAAATTCTCTCTCTCGCTCTCTGTCTTTGAAGTCGACTCTCGTTCGAAACTGTTGCATCTTTTCCAGCGCCTGAAATTCCTTCGGCTCATACTGCTTACTCCAGTAGGGCGAGGAGATTGTGCCAACCTTGGGCGTGTTAAGCAAACATCTGTTTGGGACAAGCTTTGGGACAGGCATCCGCTCACTCACTCTCTCGGGCATTCAACAACGATTCCGTATTACTTTTTAAAAACTCTATAGAAATTAATATATGTATATTGTTTGGAACTTTTTTTATTTGCAAAAATTTAGTAAATTTTTGAAAAAATAATGCCTCAAATATTTCTTCATCGTTTTGAAATATAATTTATTTACCGTATTTAATGATTTTACTTCATTGAAATTTCAGCTGTTTATTTTATTTATTGTTTATTTACGTACTCTTGTAAATATTGAGTTGGGAAAAAAGTGTTCGGCGTTTTTTAGTAAAAAAGTACATTTTTTTGTATGTAACAAACATTTCTTTAAACCAAATATTGCCCATTCTTTCGAAGCGTTTTACATGCTTCGTATTCGGTGTATATATGTATGTATTCCGGTACATTTTTATAACAATTCGTGACACCTGAAAAACAGCAACTAAATATGATACTCCGGTGTATGCTCACTATACTTAATACCTCTTTCAACAATAAACCGACCCATGGAAAGGACTTTATTCAGCTTTTAAACTTTATATGTATAAAAATGTCCATTTATTAAGCAACAATATCCAAAAAGATGTGACATTTTAAATTAACGCCATATAAAATTTAAATTTAAGTACAATTTAAAATTTATTATATCGTAATTTTTTTTTAGTTAGAAAATAAAGGTATTTTCCTAAGGTATTTATCAATAAAAAATCCTCTTTAAGAATATTCATTTACAAAAACACAAAAGGAAAACTTTCTAAAAGACCTCGCAGTTTTAAAAGCAGAATTTATGTAAATATTTTTTTCTAAAGAAGTAAGAACAACAATAATATATGTTAATAAGTTGATGCAAATTACGCACACACACACACACACACACACACACACGCACACACTTCCGTAATGACAAACACACGCGGTGCTACTGTTTCACGATGTGCATTTTTTATTAAAGTTTATGGCCACAGAAAGCAAAAGTAAGGGAAAAACAAAAGCCCGGCGAATGCTGGCAATTGTACATATTAATTATAATTTTTCCAAGGCCAGAGGGACGGGCGCGGGGAGGGTAGTAATGGCTGTGAAAAGAGTTCGCTGGAGAGGAGACTATGTTTAATTTTGCAACGGCAAGGGCAGGGCATGTACGAGCTGTTAAGCCGCCGCATGCAGACGCAAAATGCGAGCACAATTGCATTAAAAAAGAAAAGAATTAAAAATTGAATTTTGAATTATTTACGTAATAAAATTATGTAGCACTGGTAGGGGTTGAGGAGAGAGTGAGGGCGGGGGGGGAGGGGGGCGAAAGGGTGACAATAAACATAAAAAAGATACCTATTGTAGTTTGAAAACCTCTCTTCTCGAAAGACCTCTGCGGATTTTCGAAAGTGCCGGGAGTTTAGGGAGAAAGGTAGGTTGTGCTCTAAAGGTTATAATATTCGTGGCGGGAAAAACTTTTCTAGGATTTACCCTCCCTACACACACACACACACCCTGTATATCGAACAAACATCGTGTGCTTTACGGAATAATGCAGGTATGTACACGCACGGCCGATGGCATTAATGAAATTAAAACGCAGCCAACGTAACTGACAACAAACAACTGATATCGTAAAAGTAAAAAATAATAACACGAATAAAAATAAAACACATATAATACATAACTTGAAGTCATTCGCGGCGTTACCGAAGCGGTTATGCCGTAATTGTCTTCAAGATTCAATATTCCTTCCTTCCTCGCAGCCATTTATTAGCATTTTATATAGGTACGATTGTAATCAAGCAATTGCAAACATACTCGTAAATCGATAAACAATTTATTCCCGTAGCTCTTCCATTAAATGACGTCATAGCTCATAGTGCTTCAGAGCGATTAAAAGCCTTAAAAAACTCTAGCAATTGAGTACAGGCGAACAGGCTCAATGAAGAATTTCAATTTGCTCGGACTTGTTGGTGTCCTAGATTAGTCGCGAATCCAGTCAATTAAATTGTCTACCCTTTTGAGTGTAGAGTGTATACATAAAGTTCTTTATAAAAGAAATATAACTTCAGTCAATTATCGCGAGTGAGGCAGAAAAAACAAAACAAAGCAAAACAAACAGCGAAAACAAAGGTTAGGAAGTGTGCGTTCTTACGTAATGCTTTTAGCTGGATTAGGTCAGATAGTTGGCTAATAAATGTTGGCTTATTGTGGGTTAATAACAAAATGTACGTTTGTTCTCGGAAATGGTCAAAGGTCGAGAGCACTGATCCGTACACAGCGAAGGACCTCAGGCTTTTTAGCAATTTTTTGCAACAACAAAAAGTTTATCCAAATATAGTATTATTCAGGAATAGTTTTCAAAGGGATTATTAGTTAATCTACTGTCGTTTTTGTTGTTGTTGTTGTTGTTGTTGTTGTATTCGCAAGTTTGTTATTTTGACAGCTTGTGAGCAATCTCCCGAAACGTCGTAAATGTTGAGAAAGGAACAAAAAAACCCATTGATTGTTTGAAGAGTGATGAAAATACGTACAAAAGATTGATGGATTGATACGTTGAAATTGATAAAAGAAATTAGGAATATGTGTAGAAAAGAAAGTGACGGCTGCCTGGTTCTTCTTCCTTTTCTTTTTTTGTGCTCTTTGACTCAATAAACCTTTAACCTTCTTTGCTGGGTCTATGACCTCAACGCCTAAGAACGCATTTAGACGCTTTTTACGGTCATTCGCAAACACCAGCGTTCCCGGGAGGACGCTTAACAACAACAACAACAACAACCAACCAATTAATCGAAATTTACGAGTACTAATCGATCAGACCAATCAAAGGCAGCAACAATAACAGAAATAATAGCTGAGCTTATGGCTGAAGAGCACTTTAATTGGAAGAGAAAGCGTATTGATTTAAAGAGAACCAGCTGAAAAGAGTGCATACGAATGTGTGCTGAAAATGGTTTATGAAAAGGGTAAAAGGAGCAAGCAAGAACAAGAGCCAGGAAGTATCGCTGCGTGTGGAAAATTTGAGCAAACCCAGAGACCGACCAGACCGACTTTATCGAATGGTTTGACCACCCAACCGTTAAGGGCGGGGTGCAGCTGATGATGTCGTAGTTGTACATGTAGTTGCTGTTGTTGTTGTTGTTGTACTCTTTGTTTGCGTAACATTTTACCAAAACAAGGTAGATCGAAACAAAAACAACAACCTTTGTTAGATAGAGCGAAAATGAAGGGAAAAAACATCTGAGCCAAATTCGGTAATAAATAAAAATCTTGCCAGCGGCAGTAGCTAAAGCACCGACTAAATTTAATGGATCCCACGACCGTCTTTTGCGGGGAGGCGGTACGGTTTGGGGGGCGGGGGGGCATAAATACGAAGTGGCTTTAGAAAGAACGTGGGCGAAAGGAGAAACTAGAACGAAGCGAAAGAAGCGAGAGAAAAGGTATGTATTTTTTAGAGTGGCGGCGCGCTTTTTGAGCACTTCCGGAGTTGTCCCTGCTAATGTTGTTGTTGTGTTTCAGCTCGATAAAAGCGAAGCTTTCGTTTCTGTTTTTGTTTTTGTTTCTGGCCAACGAAAGATTGGTGTCCATTTTCTGTTCTTGCTGGCAAACAACCACAGCAGCAGCAGCCAGACCAACTTTCGCCAGTTTGACTCCAATGTAAACTGAGGGTGAACAGAGCGCATCCTGATGATGTTACGTACTGTGCAGTCTGTCGTTTTAAGTAACGAGCTTCACGAATGCGTAAACAAAATGTTTGTTGTTGTTGTGAGTGAAGAACTTGTGGGTCGAAATTGTGTTGCAAATTTTGCTACAGCTGCTGATGCCTGCGTCATCACAGCCTGGGCTGTGGTTATTGTTTATCGTGCTGATTACGGCTTGTTGAAAAAACGAGGAAAACATGGTTTTGGTTTACGTTTCTTCGTCTTCAATATTTCATTAGAATTCATGAGAATTTTCAGAGCAGCCCGCAGCAAGCACCCTTTTCTTAAAAATGGCAACATGTTTTTGGTGTTGTTGTTATTGTGGTCCAATACTGGACAGGTCCATAGGTATACTTTTCAAGGTTTCAAAAGGTTTGAAAATATTACAGCCTGCCTTAATGCGACTCTTTTATGCTTTTACAGAAGATATTTCTCTTTTGAATAAATAAAGAAATTCAAGATTTTTGCATAATTTAGCCACGCTCTGCTGGTCTCGTCTCTTCCGGAATACATTTCACCATCTCCACCTCCATTGTCCATGTTCCACATCGCAACGCGGGCGAAGGGAACGGAATGGAAAAAGAAAGGAAAAAAATCTAGCACAGTGAGTAATCAAAATGTGGAATAACGAACATCCGGCAGCATGAAATCGAACAATTTGCGCACTTATTGCTACATAATGCGGCTACCACAAGGCTGCAGCCGCCTTCTCCACCTTTTCTCCACTCCTAACATTTTTTCTTCTTCTTCTTCTTCTTCTTCTTACACCCTCCGTCTTATTCTACCGCAAATATTGCGGACTATTTGCAAATGAAGAGCTGGCTGATTCCTGCTTGTGATGATGATTTATTTGTTATTCTCGTTGAACTTCGCTGCAGATTGGCCCGCCTGACGAATGTGGTGCCACTGTACAGGCGACAGGTCGACGGTGTGGCGGGCGGCCATGCCGCAGAAGCCGCACACAAACGGATTTGCTGAAGGCTGAACGATGAACGATGAAGCGTTTAGCCTGAATGAAGGCTGCGAGCGAGTTGCGCGCCAAGCAGCTGGCTTGGCTGACGACTTGAAATAATGAAGAACTCAGATTTTCTATAAATTTCAATATCATTCCGGCTATCTTCCTTCCTATCGCCATTTCCTTACGACCTCTAGCGCAGAGATGCAGGAATTTATGGCAAACGAAAAAGGAAATTAATCTTCAGTGCTTCAGATCAAGCAACAGAGTATCAGAGCATTATGATAACTTCATTTGTGATTATATTGTGATTTCTGGATATTCATAAATCTTGTGAATACTATTCGTTCGTACTTAGGTACATACTTTGGCAAAGGTAAAGGCCATTTGCATTTCGATATTTAACTGAAATCTTTACTTTTGAGCTTTTATTGTTACGATCAAATACTTTATTATACTGCGACGTGTTTGGAATAAACCCTTTTATAACTTTAATATCTGCAACAGGGCGGTTCCGCAAAAAGGCGGGATTTTATCCATGTCATAAAATAAGTACCGTAGTATGCAAACGGTCTAACGGCATTCTGGAATAAAAATTATGCTAAAAAGTTCTCGTAAAAAAAGCATAATCCATTGAATGACAAATCTGCAAGACCACGGAAGGTTAAAAATAACCATGACCATACGAATTTCGTCTTGGCCAAAAGTTGCCAACTCTGGGCTGATTCTGATCTTTTTTTGAAAAAAAAAATATATCCATTCGAGTAAAAAAAGAAAAGTCAAACTCGAATTGTCTTTTATTGAACAAAAGAATGCGGGTTAAGATTATCAAAGCGTATTAAAAAAATGCATCTGCATCTGTCTTGTTTTTTTTTTTGTAATTTTTCTCGCATCAAGTTACGAGTGCAAGTTTCACTTTCTCCTATCTATCAAAACTTCTCGGTGAGCATGGTTTGGCACTAAAGGAAATGCAGCGAATATTGTACTTTGTCTTTAATCGAAGATTCTGAACACTTCGATGCTCTTGCTTTAGAGAAGCTTTTCCCCAGAATAAGTATAACATAAGTGGATTTTCCCCAAAAAAAAAAAAAAAAAATCAATAGCAAAAAGGAAAATGGCAACACAGTGCAGCAGCTTATGTTCTGTTCCTTTTCAGCGAGGTCCACCAACATCTTGAACAGCTGTTGATGTCTGTCGCTGCTCCTTAAGGCCAATCAGTGCCAAGTGACAATGTTAGCAGTCTTAGTCGACGACGCCTTTAACGCTCGACTGGATTGAAAACATTTAAACTGCAGCCATTCACACTTACTGGATAATGCAGATTCTCAGCTTAACCCGGACCCGGGCCCGGGACCATGTGCTGACAATCAATCTTCAATTCGATTCAATTTCACTTCAGACAATTTGGAGATGGATTTGTTTTTAATGCTCTTTCTCGTAGTTCTGTAGTTGTTCTCTCGGTTTTTTTAAGGCAACAACAACAAACAAATCGCTCTTTCTTCGACCATTATCTTCATCGCCGCTCTTAAGAACATTGAGCGAGTTTAAAGACTTGTTTAATTTAATACACAGAGAAAAATTGTACCACATAATAATATTAACATATTAACATTGAGCCACATTACGTGTACTATAAAAACATACAAATAAAAAATGCACATTTTCTACGAAACGTGCTTTTTTCATACAATAATCTTATTAATTTTATAAAGAAAATCTCGGAAGTCTTGAGACTAAAAGTTAATCTTATTAATTTGTGATTATAATAAGAAATTCATATTTTTTCTCCAGAAAATCATGAAATCAACAAGTCTGAAGAATTCTTGAAGATTTAAAGTATAAAGAATTTTTATTATTTTCTTCTTTTGGCAAGAAAAACTTCTTATATACTCGTATAATACCGTCGGTCTGGCCGGAACTTTAATGGTCCTGATATTTTTGCTGTCAGCTTTACTTCAGATCTATAATTCGTATTAATTTTTTTTTACATTAATATTGTTTATAATGACGATCTATGCTTCTCAGTTGTGAGTACTTTCCATCTTTCTGTATACAATATATATATGTACGTTGCAAACAAATAACAAATAATAGCATATTACTTTTCAGGCTTTAACCTTGAAATTTTGTGAGTATTATGACTAATATTTTTGACATCTCGGATGAATAAAATTAAATAAAATAACATAAATAATTCGTTTTATTTTTTATAAGACTATGGAAAACAATAAGATTTTCTTATTAAATTTGCATTTTAATATGACTGTCTTTTTAAATTTTAATCAGTTTTTCTCTATGGTTTTAATAAGGCTTCTTTCTTGAAGGAAAATCATAGAGAAATCAGATCGTTCTTCTTTTATTTTATATGTTGTTTTGGCGCTGTGTATATTGCAATAACTCTCGAAGAAGAAGAAAAATTGGAAATTATTTTATGGGTAAAGAAACAGTAAAGATTTAAACATTTTTTAATACTTACTTTTGATATCGGTGAAAAGCGAAGCGAAAAATTTCCTTTCAGTGTGCAGCCATCAGTCAGAAGAAGAAGAAGTAGAAGAGCCGTTTAAATTATTTACAAAAGCTGGATGGATCTTAAATTTTTGAAGCCAGCAGGAGATTTTCTCTGCTGCCAGCTTAAAGTTCACAACGCACCCAAAGGAGATGAAAGGAACGAACGAACGAGCGAGCGAGCACACTGTCACTTCATCGTCAACCGGATCCGTCGAAAAAACGGATGCGGCACCGTTGCACACACACACACACACACACACAACAACGGATGCGCCGGTGTGAAACTGCAACGGCTTCGTCTTACTTCAGAATTTACCGTGCTTTTTAACGCCGCTCTTTAATTTTTTTCTTTTGTGCGGAGACCCGCTCTCCATTTCCCGAAACTACGTTTTTTTCACTCTCTCTCTCTCTCATTTCTTTTATTTACAGAACGCTGCTCATGACACAAAAACGATTTTCAGTTTAGTACGTCATGCGTGTGCGTGTGGGTGTAATTTATTGTAGATATTGTGTTGTTGTTGCGGCTGCTGCTGCTGCTGCTGTCATCATTTCATGTCTTCTTGTTCTTATTACTGTCGGTTAACGTATTTGCATTGTCATTGATGCATTCGCTCGTCTTCAACTGCAGTTACGAGTACATCTCCCACGTCCACATACACGCACACACACACACACAACAACATTAGCAGTATGTACAGATGTTAGTGATGTTAGCTGTCTCTTGTGTCAAAAGAATGTCATACAACGCATTTGACAGCGACTGCAGTGCGGTGAATCCTTCCAAGAGTATGTACGGTTTTCTTTCAAAATCTTCTTTACTCGCTCTACTCTACATGATTTCTCAAGACACGTTGGAAACAATGTAGCATGGAAAACGTATGTACATACGTCCATCCGTACTCATGCCGGGACGGGCAAATCTCTGGGGCAAAATGAGTTTTTATCTCCTCAAGTGAAGACGTTATAACTTCGGCTTTTTCTATCGAGATCAATTGTTTGCTTTTGTGGAATAAAAGCAAAAGAAAAATAACGAACGTACCTGTTTTTTTCCCTGGAAGAAGTATTAAAATGTGCCTTCTTTAAATGTCTAAAATTTGTAAAAAAAGAAATTTTTTTAATTTAATCGTGCGAAATACATATGTATGTATGTACGTAGTTCCAGTTAGAAAGTCAGCTCCATGGAAAACGGTACAGGTTCTTTTCCCGAATTTTCCAGTCCACTGTCTTCATGTCTTTGTCTGATATTTTCGCGAAGAGGTTTGCTAAACTTTAAAGAAAAGCAGCTTTGCTGCCCTGCCAGCCTTCAACGTAATCAACACAAGCACATGCACATGTTCTTAGACTTATCAACCCTTTATCATCATCCCCATCATCTTTATCACCGCCCACAATACTCACCACCCTGAGTAACATTATTACAATCATACTCTTCACTATACTATATGTTAGTTAGACTGATGCTCATTTTCATTTCTGACATCCTCAAGGCCGTGATTTCGTATTCAGACTTATTATTATCATCATCATTATTGTCATAGTCAGCGTCATCCAGCAGTGAGTTCTTCGAGTTAGTCAACAGCTGATCACAGCTGCGTGCCGTTCGCTGCACATTTGCTCACTCGTACATACTTTTGGCCTCAATGCAACCAAGCTGTTGGAATAAGTTCCATTTCACAAAATGTTTCTTGCTCTCTGTCAACCGCATCCTCGAGTCTTCCGGGTCAAATGTCGCCCAACCCTTTTACCCCGCGGTTGCAGTGGAGACATTTATAAAATACTCGTACCTTCGCATCGGCGGTACATCCGAGAAAATAGTTCTTTGCAAGCGAGCGGACAAACAATCCGTACAAATGCTCCGAAAAGTGTGGCGACACAAAACCGAGACCACATGAATTGCATTAAATCTACGTGAGTCCGCTTTACCAAAGCAATCCAAAAAAAAAGCGTCCGTTCGCGGTTATATACAGTAAGTGACATTGATTTACGTAAATTGAAATTAAAAGTGAATTTCGCAATATGTCAGAACCCTCTCTCGAAGCCTATTTTGACAATTGGATGCAGCTTCTCTTCTAATTGTAAACGAAAATACCTACGGAGGAAATTTGGAAGGTTCAGGTAATGACACTCTGTTGACGTATTTAAATCCAATTAATACGTGAATGATTCGTTGCAGCATTACTTAATTGTCGTAACTTTAATCGAGGAATAGAAATAGAAAACTTTTTTTTTATGGAATTTTATTAATTTTTTTCAGAATTTTTAAACTTAATTTTAACAAGAAAATTTTTTTGGTGCTTAAATTGAACAAAAATCAGCTCATAACTTTTCATACCATATAAAGTCATATTATGTATAATATATAAATTTTCCTATCATAAACTCATCATAAACTAGAAGTCTTAACTAAAACACTTTTGTCTGCTTTGAAAACAATTCGACGACAAAAAAAAGAGAGCTAAATTTTATCAACGACGAAGTAAAAAGAATATTTGGAGTATTTTAATACTCGTGTTTCAAGTAAGTATTTTTATTATAAAATATTTTTATATTTATGTGGAGTAAAAAAATACATATTTCACTTTTTATGGATTTATTTTTTTAAAGATTTTCTACTAAATCAAATGTTACTGATGGAGAAATTCAGAAATTGCTAAAACATTAATCCACCAACATCATCACCATCGCCATCATCAGCATTTACGCCCACCTGATCATAGTGAGCTTGATTGGATTCTGTATGAACTGCGCCAGAGAAAGCTGAAATCGAAACCAACATTTTCCGAAGGCACGAGCATAATAATAAATTCCTAAACATTAAATTTAAAAGAGAAAACCATAGCTACAAATGCTGTATTTTCAAGGTCACGATCACTCCATGTTGACATTGGTCATGGTACACATGGTACACAACTAAATCATGATTATGTGCATAATCAAGGAATTTTGAATGTTTTAACATTTCTACGATTATGGGTAAAGCTCAGCAAAAGAGCAGCAGCCTATCATTTTACGAGTAAAGCGCCATACGATGCGAACGTTGGTGCGTTAGCAGTTTAATTTATGCAGCTCTAGTCGTTACGATCCATACGCCAAGCCTATAAAAGCAACATAAAAGAAGTGAATACGCCTATTTCGAAAACGTTTAGGCGAAAACGTTTAGGCGGGGAACCGTTTGCTGCTACTGAATTACTAATATGACAGCATTTTTATTTTATTATTTTCTTCCAGTGTATCGACCATTTGCGCGTATTTGTTTACAGTTTGGCATGCATTTAAAATTACCATTGAAATAATTCAAATTGGTCTGAAATGCCATTTCGGCAAAATGAGTGTCCAGGGACGCAGCGCTAATCGCATTTGGTTAAACGCTGTGCATACTACTGAATTATTAAAGCGGCCGAATAATGCAAATGTTTTCGGGAAATCTGGGGCCATAATTGCAGCGCCGTGGTTGCCATCGAGGCCATCGAGGCCATCGAGGCCACCGAAGAATAAACACGGGCGTAAAGCTGATGAAATGCTCGCCTTGCTAACGGTCATTTGAATAACAATGATGCTATTGCACTTCATCTTAAATCTATTCTCTTAATTCCATTATTAATATTGAGATTAAAATTTTGAATTTCGTTTTATTGCAATTTTTTTTGTTAAATGGAAATGATTTTAATTAACTGAAAAGATTTTGGGAGAAACTATTCTTAATTTTTTTTCAATTCAAAGCAACAACATCGCTTTAAAAAAATTGAATTAAATTAAATTTTAAAAATACTGATTACAATATACCTTTTCTTTGTTTATATTGACTTTAAGATACACTATTTAAAAAACCCTTTTCACAAAGCGAGTTTTAAATACAAAAATTTTCTCGAAAAGTTTGTTAAATCTATAGAAAATTTTGTCTACAATAAGGGTTTATAATAATTGATGAAATTGTCTAAAACCATATAGTATTTATTAAACATTACTTTTTAATTCTAAATAAACCAAAAAGAAAACCCTTTTAAATGCAAATACATTTTTCGATAGTAAATTCTTTGTCGTTGATACTAAATGCGCCGCTATTCAAACAGCTCGTAATTTCTTCTACTTATCGTAATAAAAACGCTTCAGCAAAAGGCACAAAAAATGGCAAAAGAACGCACATTATCGTAAAAGAGGCATAAATCTTGCACTCGTTTTATTGCTCCATCGCATCGCTCTCAGTTAAGCCATAAATTATTTTCGCATTTGTAAATCTATTCTAGCGTGTGAGATCGTATGCATACGACTATCGTTTAGATGGATAAATGTATGTATGTATGTATGGCTTGGAAATCGTGTGGATATTCAGCCGCGAAATAAGCGATGCCTACAAAATATCCTTAATTCCACTTTTATTTATTTTTTTGCAACATTCTGGCGCTGTAAAACATTTTTGCACATTTTAATTATAAGCAAAAATGATGACGACGCCAACATCAACACTAACACCAACACTAACACTGGGAACAACAACAATTACAACAGTTACAAACTAGCTGCTATCCATGCCTCTCTGTACAAAAAATAAAACAAAGAATTAATGTAAAAACCTTTCTCTTCGTGCGTCTCTGCGGCACTCTCTCTGCAACGATTCCTATTTATTTTCCAAGTACGCGAGAGAGAGAAAGAGAAAGGAAACCGAACTAAGCCAAGAAAAAATTTGTTAGGCTTGGGATGTTTGGTTCAGGGTGTGGGTGCGGTTGCTGGTGTGGCATGGACGATGGTGCGGGCGCGGGCGCGGGTGTGAATACAAGAGAATAAAGAAAGTCGTTTAATTTATGAACCACCATACACGAAAGTCACCTCCTGCCTGTGCTTAATACGCACTCAGCCGGGGTAATTGCAGCAAGGCAACGAGGTCATTGGCAAGGAATGAATGGCAGCTAAAAGGAGGGCGTGCATGAAACGGGCAGATTTTCGGGACCCGCTTGTTCAGCCTTGACTGCTAAAAGACCGGTCTCACGCGTGCCATTTGTCAGGAGTGTTACGTATTTAACAGCTTATCTGCCAGAGCGCTTTCGTCGAATGACTTCCTCTTTCTAATGGAAAAATTTTGCAAATCTCTTTAAAGCGGAAAGCAAAAAGGTAGCTGGCTAAACCAAACCAATTGCAGCCTTGGCCATTTTTCATCGCCAATTCTTCTCATGTGCTTTTTTGATATTTGTAAAAACGGTGTTTACTCCTCATAGAACGAATTGTTGTACAAGGAAAGAGAAAGGATTTTATTTCGAATTAAGTATTGTATAATTTTCAATTTGCAGTAAATAAAATTGGCTTTTCCCACTTTCATTTGCCATGATGATTATCATCATCGTCTCACATGGCGGTTCGGTTCGCTCATTCACTCACATGCTGTGGATTTACAGATCAACAGCAAATAAAAACGTTTGTCTGTCGGCACGTCTAAAATGGCGCGCATAATATGCAAAATTACTCAGCCGAAAATAAACACGACCTTCTGTGCCACATTCTGCATTTATGTAACAATTACGTATGCAAATTGTTTTCTTGTTTTTTTTTTTTTTTGAGCATTTCGATGGATCTGCTGCGTCTCTGACCCAGTTTCACGTATTGACGAGAGCGATACTTAGTTACACATTTCGTCTGCTACGAGCCGAAGTGACTGGCATACTAATGGAGAGCACGAAAAACGAGAAAACAAAACAACAGTGAGAGCAGCAAAAACAATAGAACAGAGCGAGCTCGTTCCAAGTCAATTAACATACTCTTGTTCTTGTTCAAAGACAAGTTGCGTTATTTGTTTCAATCATTTGCATTTGAATAAAGTGAAACTGTTTAAGATTTATGCAAAAACACAAGACTAAATAAAAGATTTTACAGAATGTGACGACCGCTATCAGTTAAAAATGGAATTAAGGAGACGAAGACACAGCGCAGCAACCATCAAAAACCATCAATCACGGTTGACTCAATGATACAGACACTAGAGCCTTGATTTATCTTAAAGGAAGTTTAAGAAGTCAGATCAAATGGGTTTATAAGAGCTCGAGCGTTTTTTGCTGCTGCCCCTGAAATGTGAAATTTTACTTTTAATGTCCATACAAATTACTTTTGCGATGCAATCTCGATCTCAATCTCGTAGTCGCTACGATTTAGCATTACGAGTATGTGGTCGATGAAACTAATTCCAGCGCAGTTTTCCGGTTCATGGTTCCAGAAAGCGTTGCGGGTGACCGGATCTTCAGTTTCGTGTGCGTTAATTAAATCTGAGCCAAGCAATGTTGCGAGCAGGTTGTAATTTCTACTGTTTTTCTATTTTTATTGTTGTAAATAAAAGGAATTATACAAACATTAAAGTTGCGTGCTGTTCTGTCAGATTTTGCTGCGCTCTTATTTGTAACTTGGTCCTTCGTCAAAAGAGAGAAAGAAAGCACTAAACATTAAATGTTACCTGAAGTTACCACAAAAGTGAAAACTTTCAACTAAAAGTTTGTAAATTTCGAAGGTAAGCCAAGCTCAGAAGGTAGATGATTTTGTTAGTTTTGGCCAACGAAAGTATTCCGAAAGCATTTTTGTAGTTCTGAGAAAGGTTGTTGAGCTTTTGCTTAAATATTAAGCATTAAGGAAGTCTTTAATAAATAATCTGCAGAAAAATCTTAATATAAATATTTTAGTAATTTCACTTTATTAGTATTTTATTTATATTTATTTTTCATTTATTTATAAATTTTAATGTAATTAACTAAAGTTAATAGATATGGTTTTAGATTTTTAAAAGCGCTTATATATGCTTACTATATAATATGTACTATATAATATAATATAATATATAATAACTATATAATATGTATAGCTTTATTGAACAAAATAATAAAATTTAATTTAGTCGGTTCAGTCTTCAGTATTTTTTCCTAAATGTATAAGAATTTTCGGTTGAAAAATCTCAAAATTTTGTTATTGTGAATAGAAAATTGCAAAGAAATTTATAATTTCATTGGATGGAAAAAGCAAAAGTTGGTATAAAAAAAGAGCAAAAGTCAGTATAACAAAATTAGAACGAAGCAAATGGCGAAGGAAAAGGAAAATGTACCGTGAAAGAGGATTAGAAGGACTTACCGGTTCTACAATTGCGTAACTTGTAACCGACTACGTTCATTCCTTTCTACTGCAACTTTAAAAAGTACGTTCAAGGATTCTTAGGATAGATTGCGAACATGCATACTCGTAGATGCAGCTCTGTGTGCTTTATACTTGTACTCTACCCCTTTTATTAGCTTTCTTTTTGGTATTAAAGTCTTGGGTTTTTAACTCGATAGAGTAGAGATGACTTTTCAGCCACAGTAATCAAAAACGCATTAAGAAATATGTTGGCCTTTGAGCGTTTAGACCGCAAGGCACGAGATTTCATGCAATGTAATAAATATCTTTTGAAAGAGCTAATTTCGTCTTTTTTTGTAGAAGAAGTAGGGAATATTTTCGAAACTTTTAATATAAGCATTTTCATAGCACAATATTTTTTCTTATTTAATAATAAATGTAAAAATTTCCAATCCTTTCCAAAAATGTCAATTTCATTATGCTCAATTTTTTATGCTGTTACAGAAAGGTTAAGAGGAAGTAAAAGGTTTACGATTTTCTAAATAGGTATACTAAGAACCTTTGAGACGAGTACTATGTGGTGCATCATAGATTGTGTGTAGCAAAAATGTGCAATGTTTTCTCTATTTTCATGTTAGACGTTTACAGGAAGCAACGCACGCACGCACACTTCCATTGAACACACTCGTCCCTACAAAGCAGCACTGGCATACGTATGTACATACATACGAACACACATACCAGCTTAGGAATTTTTTCTTCTCTTGTTGCTTTTGTGGTCTGTCTGTCGGAAAGATAAGACAAAGAATAAAATTTATAACTTTGTTTTAGGCCCTAACACTGCACTCGATACGTTGGTGGATGGATACTGGCCGACTGAAATGGCAATAGACACAAATAATTCTCTCTTCTCACTGCGTACTCCAAGACGGTCGCGAAGAGAGTGAACCCAACAGTTGAGCTTGCTTAGCATTTTATTTGCCTGGATTGAAAGAGAACAGAATGAAACGCAACGCCGTTCTCTCGTCTTCTACTGATTCGTAGCGTCTGTACTCGCCGCATCAACGGAACGCATATAAAACACAATTTATGCCTTTTCAAGTACGCGACGTTTTGAATAGAGTCAACGAATCAAGAATAAATCACAATTTTATTTATTACACGCACAAGTAGAAAACTAATTTCAGTTAGTTTAAAGGTCAAAGGAGTTGAATATGCTATGAATGCATTGCTTATATAAATGCTTTTTTAAAATGCACAAAAGATTCTTAATAAACAGCGAGCTATTGTTATTGTTCAATTTTGAATGTGCTTTTGAAAAGCAAACGTGAAATTCTTTCGCCTCGAAATTAGTTTTTAAAATAAAGAAATAGTAAACGAATGAAGCCATGAATAAAGCAATTTAATTAAATTCATTACAATTCAGTGCGAATGCCGTTCCATTTTATATGCCTGCTTGTGCACAAACTATCTGCCGGCACGTAACGTCAGGCCTCGCCGTACGAGTGTGTGAGTCCGCTTTGGGCATGCCTTCTTATTTGTTGGTAATTAATTTGTTCCTTAGCAGCTGAGCAACACATTTTGGAGCCTGCCTTGCCTGGTGCTTTTAAAGACCCCGATTCAGAAGGCGATGCTTGCCGTCTAATGACGGAGGTGTTCTGGGATTCTAGTACTTAATGATATTAAGGAACCAGCAATATGAACACTTTTGCCAAACATCGGCAGAAATAATCTGATTGTTGTTGTGAGGCAAAACCAAAAATCTTTATAGCACACGATTTGTTAGCGAAATGTCAGTATACGTGTGTATCCATCCGTATTTCTAAAACACGAACTTCATTCATTTGCCAGGCGAACTGAACGTGTACGTAAACACAATAGAAACGAAATAGAAAACAGATTCTACATAACGCCAACACACTTCTCATCATTACCGATGAACAAAAGCAACCTACCCAGTTGACGTGCGACGGTTCTAAATTGCCACATGAATCTGTTCAGCTTCATAGTGTGGGCCTGATGCCACCGAGACGAAGTGAAGCCAGAACAAGCTTGCTCCAACTTCAGGTTTCCGGTGGCTTGACGGAACTTAAACAGCTTCATTCTGAATGCTCTGCACTTCCGTGTTGAATGCCAAGAGTCAAGAATGATGCTATTATTCGAATGTTTTGAATGAGCACAGACAATGCACGCTGCCTTGCAGTAGAAGAGCACGCTTAAACGGGGCGCGTCCATCCAGCCTTTTCTCTGCAGCCACTATTCCATTCTAGAGCAATATTTACATTTCTACATTGCTCTTCATAACCCAACACACACACACACACACACACACACACACATGCACTCTCCAAGTGCTCGAGGAAATGAATGGTGTTGTCCAGTCCTGATTGTCGCAATGTATGCATGCACGACGCTCTTGATGATACTGTTGATGCGGCGCGTCGTCTACGGCTCTTTTGTGGCTTACAATTGTGTAATGTAAGTAGACGGCGAAGAGAGAAGTCTATGGACAATGAGTTGGCGTTACTTGTTACGTAATACAGAAGATTTAATGCATTTGGCCACTGAACTTTGAGATCATCAGACAGTCGAAGAGAATGAATGAGATTATTATGTCAACTCTGAAAATGACTGTTGAAAGAGACTGTGTGTGTGTGTGTGTGTGGTGGAGAACGAAACGAGAGGAATGTATGTATGTATGTATGTAGGTCTATCTTACAAGCTAATTTTTACACAAATTTCTCGTTGTGAAATTTGAATATGAATTTTTTCAACTAAAATTTTTAATGATAAACTGAAATTGCAGAGCCTAAATATTTATATATGTATGTACATAAATAGTAGTTTCCATGTTATCTGAAACATTTCGGCATATTTTCATCTACATCAGAAATCAATTATTTATAATAATTTTCTGGCTTACCTTCGGGCGTGTTACCAATCAAATCAGCATTTACATGCTGACACTTTTCTGATCGTATTAATTAATACGGTGCGCTGCGACTTAATTTTCGTAACCACTTTAGTTTTAAACATATTCTTTTAATTATGCATAACTCTATCTATTTTTTGTGAACATCTGTTTATCTCATGCTTGAGAAGAACCTGAAGTTTTGATGAAATATTTAAAAATTACATGGCCCTTGTGTGCACATAAAAGGGCAGCGTACCGTCTCCAGGAATCATTCTCTCGCCGCTAATCGAATAGTTTGCACACAAATATTCGAATCATTCGTCTCCAAACAACACCGAAAATGCGCGCTTTTGTCCTTCTGAGTTTAGTCGCCTTCGCTTGTGGTGACAAACTAGGTTACAACTACCACCCGGTGCCACATTCCGAATATGGACTTCCAGTTGCTCCTGGCGCCGGTTTAGGTAGCGCTTTGGGCCTCTCCAGCGTCGATTTTAGTGGACACTTTGCCTCCGCAGTTGTTGAAGGAGCAACAAATACTGGTGTGGGCAGCGGCAGCGGCTTCGGCGATGCCGGCAGTCTCGGAGACAGCCCTGCAGCGCTCAACGCGCCAAATGGCCAGCCGGAATACGAGAAAGAATACCTTACATACGTCGCCCCGGAAAATGAGTCCGACGAGGATCAGCGAACGCAACAAATCACATCCTCCCTGAAGAAAAAGCTGCAAGTTCTCTTCATCAAAGCTCCCGAAAACAAAGGACTGGAAAATGTGGCACTCAATCTGGCCCAGCAAGCTGCAGATCAGAAAACGCACATCTTCGTGCTCAGCAAACAGACCAACACCAACGAGTTGGCCAGCAAGATCAATGCCATCGGCCGCACCAAGGCCAACAAGCCCGAAGTGCACTTTGTCAAATACCGAACTTCGCAAGAAGCAGCCAACGCTCAGCGTGAGATACAAGCTTATTACGATTCTGTGCAGGGCACCTCACAAAATCACCCAGCTGTGGTCGGTACCGTGGTGGATGTCAGCGCTCCGTCTCCGTCTCCGTCTCCGGCGTTAGCACCAAGTTCAGTGAAGCTTCAGCCCCCCACCGATCACTCGCCGGCTAATTTCTATCTTCCGCCGGCGTTGTTGCGACGCGTTGTTCGCGTGTAAGCGTCCAGCTTTTTCAGAGCACGACGCCGGAAAGAGAGTGTGCTCTCTTCTTAGGCAACAGGCTCGCTGTTATTTGCTTAAGAATGTCACGTCATTGTTATTATAATAAAGAATTTATATTTTCATTTTCAAATTAACAAATAAAACAAGCATCCTCTCCCTAAACTTTATCACAAAATGGGATTTTTTATTAAATAAAGTCTCCTGAGATCGAAAAGAGTTAGCATATCACTGCCATCATTTGAACCGTCAGAAGAGCCGAGACCGTTGTTTCCATTCTCAACGTTCTGATGATGATGATGATGCTGATTGTACACTACCGGAAAGTCTGCTACGGCGGACGTCGCTGAGTCCACCGAGCTCCACCACTGTTGAGCCCTCGAACTTTGGGCAACAACACAAGCTGCTATAACTATTTTGAGATATATCTATAAAAGTTTTGATTTCTTAATTCTTATTTTTGCCATATACGATATGAGAAGAAGGCTTATCAGAACGTGCTTAAGGTTCATAAATTAAGACTTACATGAAGTAACATCGTGCGTTCAGTAGACAGTAGATAGCAGAGACAGTTAGACACTTTCTTCAGCTTCGCAGATTTTATCAATTGAATACAGCAGCGGTGCTGAAATCATTCTTTTATACTGACAAAAACTTTTTCAGTTTTTGCTTCCGCATATTTTCGGCAAATTAAGCAAATGCTAGATTAGATTGACTCTAAACAGTAAACATGATTGGCGCTGTTAATCGGTTTGCATAAAAATCTAAGCAATATGTATGGAGAACTGTATTGAAAATATATTGAAAACTAGGTATTAATTTTTGGTCATTTCTTATAGTTTGAAGGTGAAGTTAAAGGGATCAAAACGTTACAAATAAAAATTTTTCCATTTTCTCCATTTGCAAGAGTTTGTCTTGTGAGAGAGAACGATTCATAAAGACTGTACCACAATTTTTGTGGGCTTCGTTCAGCTCTTTGTAAGTCTTCAACCTTTAAAGTCGTACTTCTCCGAGGAAGCTAGAAAAATATTTAAAACGTAATATTTATTAACGTAATAAACGTAAAAGCCTTCGTTTTGGCTGAATTTTTTAATAAGTTGATATTATTTGTTATATTTATTCATATTATAGTCGATTGAGTTTAATAAAAGAAGAATCCTTGTACTCTTTCAAAGCATTGAAGCAAGATACGAGTACTATGTCTTCGAGTATGAATTTTCGATATACTCTTTATTCCTCAGCCGAGATACGAATATTATGAATACGTCTCAATCCATTAGTGGTTAATATCTGCATTCCATTCGTTTGTTATGGCAAAGACTCTGTCATAAACTCATGGCATCTGCAACGAATATTCGTTAAAATGCTAACAGATCTTATACACACTGATTTGGTATCAATTCCAAACTCAATCAGAGCTCAACTTATGCATATCGTCGCAGTCGTCTCCGAAATAAATTTATTAATTTGCATACTTCAAGCGCTCTAAAACCGTCGTGGATCGCTTGATATCGTTGCATAACAATTTTTTGTGGTATTTTTATCACTGCTGCATATCATTATTTCTACTTGACCTCTACTACGCTCCTTCGCTGTTGCTTCTTGGATTGCGGACAAAGCTTGAATGAACTCGAATTGTTATTGAATATTTTAAGGAATAGCGCTCGAGTTATCTCGGTAGTGCTGTTGTTTTATTTCAAGTCGTTGGTGTTTCCATTGAGTTGCCAAATGTCATTTAAAATTTGGTATTGTACTATTGTGTCTTTATTGAAATTCGGTTATAAAATTCGTATCCAATTGCTTCTCTTTTCAATTTTTGTGTCAGAGTCTGACAAAATGATAACTCTAATCGTCAAAGAGCTTGCAAATCTCAACTTTTTAAATTCATCAGAGACTAATTCGAGAGATTAGTCAAGCTGAACAACTTTACGAGCAATTTTATTGCCTCAATATTGGAGATTTTTACTAATGTTTTGAAGTTCAAGTTGTTTTTGCTTTTGTTGTTTTTCTTCGGTCGTCTTGACTACTCGCATTGAAATTTATGGATGCGTTGAAGCTGTTATCGTTTTGTCGTTTACGTTCAATTTATGATATTTATTCAGCTTTTTTTATTTTGATTATTTTAAAAGGCAGTCACGCGGCTGAATCGACGACCTCTTAACGCCAAACGATAGTCTTGATTTCTGAATTTTTTTTTTATTATGTTTCAAAATGAAAATAGGTATAAAAATGTTAATTTTAAACTGAAAAATGAGTGAAAAAGAAGCGAAAGAGTAGATGTTAATCATGGAAAAAAATACACATTAATGCTGGTGGCATCATTACTTAGAGCTTGTCTCGTTACTATGATGCTGCTAATGATGATCGTATAAATTTTGATTACTCAGGCGCCACAACAATTTTTCAGAAACAACAAAGACAAATTTTAATTTTAAATTCTAAATACTTTATTTTTTATGACAGTATTCAAGAGTTATGATGGTATCCTTGCTTTCTTACTTCGCTTTTGCTGAAAAATTAAACTCTCAGTGATTACAAAAATGTCTTGATGCCTGAAAATCATTTTTCCTCATCGATTTTCATAGATTTTTATCTTACATAAATTCTGGATTATGAATTCCTATATGTACATACACCAACACGAGCACATACACGAGTTTGTGTAAATTTCTAGTTCGGTGAAGGATATATTGTAGAAAGAGAAAAGAGTGCTAATGCGCTGAAGAGAATGAAAAAGCTGATTTTGCTTTTAGCTCTTTAAATCTCTTTAAAGATTTTGAGAAAAGACTAAAAAGCGATTCTAATCACACGAACACGAATTCAATGGTTTCTGCCTGCCTGCTTATGTTTGTCACATTTTACAATCATTATAGAATCTTTTTTTTTAATTTTTACAACCGCATCGTATATGATACGGTTAAGCCTCTAATTTTCTCTTCTCAGATTTATTGCAGAGATTGAGAAGATAAGGTCAGAGGAGCATTCGTGTTTTATGATGTGCTATAATTTAAGCATAGCTCTCGGTTGATGTTTTAGAGAATTTTATGGTGGCTTAAGCATCGTAAAAAGTTGCATCAACAGGGTGGCATTAAATAAGCGAAAAGAGTTCGTATCCACCACCTTCTTCAAAAAAGATTATTTTACAAAAAAATATACGGAAACAGTCTTACGGAGAGCATTCACAAGATTTTAAAGTAAAGTAAATTGCAAATTTTTCAACAAACACGACGGGTGGACTTCTTCCAAATTTTCCAGATTTTCACCATTATAAGTGTAGGGCCGGCATACCGCATATAAAGCAACCAAAATAACCTGTTGCAGGAATCATTAAATATGCATGAAAATAAATTTTAAAAAATTTCGTACATTTTGAATTTCGTAGAAATTTGAATTTACCAAACTGTCGGATTTAATAAATACGAGTTAAAAATTTCTACCCTCTGCCCTCATTAAAAATTTAAAAAAGTTCCACTTTAACTACCCAAAAACTCGTGCCAACTCCTCTTGATTACTTGTTTTACAACCTTTTCAATGAGCGTGTAAAGGGGAGCGGGTCGAGGGGGACGCCCAACCTGGCCGGAGCCCAACTCTTTCATTGTTTTTACACTGAAGAGTGTAAATGAAATGCGGACATTTATTTGGCATGCGCTGGCACAAAAAACCTGACAGCTGTCAAAA
The DNA here is from genome assembly GCA_949752815.1 of Conops quadrifasciatus. Taxonomy (NCBI): domain Eukaryota; kingdom Metazoa; phylum Arthropoda; class Insecta; order Diptera; family Conopidae; genus Conops; species Conops quadrifasciatus. Next base: position 31,269,555 of record OX457078.1, on the reverse strand, counting down.
CATTCCGAAAATCTGATTTCATTTCTTTGCTTTAGCAAAAAGTTTTCTGCTCTTCACCATTTCAAACAACGTCCTAATTAGACGAGCTTTTTCTAGAAATTCTGGAGCGTGATTTTACGAGTTGCTTTTTCCCCCCTTTTCCCCTCCGTCCTCTTCTGACACGCTGCTGCGCCAAAGTCTGACGGATGTGAATAAAGAGCACGAAAAATCCAAAAACAAAAAACATGAGTAAGCTCGTGTAAGTGCGTTAACTTCAACATAAAATTAATGAAAATAAATTAAATAATGCGAAAATTAAATAATCAAGTAGAATTGTTAATTTGTTGACTATTTTTTTTCCAATTCAAAAATTGTCGGCTACATTTTTTAAAAGGTCTATAAGCAGTCTTACTATCGTATATTAGCTAAGAGGTGCTTACAAAGAATGCCCTTTGCCCTATTCTATATACCTCGCAATATCACACAATAAGAGGTCATAAGAGACCATAAAAAATATATGTCGGTACGTAAATTTTTATATTAAAGTAATAATAATTTTAGGCATGACAAAATTCTGAGAATGCAGGAAGCACACAAAATAATAAGCTACGAATCTGAAAGAATATTACCTTAAAGAAGTTTGGAATCAGTGTGCGAATCATTCGCAAAAGGCTTCACTTAGTGATAAAAATTAACAGTGCTTTGCTATTAGGGCTGTTGGTTATAATCGCTCTATCTTTTCTAGATCCTTTGGGAAAAAAACTGCAATGCTCTTTGCATCTGGGCTACACCATGAAGGCTTCTAGTGACCATTCTAAATGTTAAATGTTAGGCACTTCCTCATCGTTGTTAAGGTTTCGCAACTCCTTAATAAAATATCCAATAAACCAGGAAATAAAATACTTACGTATAAATGATAAGGATGTTCTATGATTCTATTATAGAACAGAAATAGCTGACGGCATGCCATGACTGCTCTAATCACGTTTAATGCGTTCTCCAGACATTATGCTGTTTATGGCGTTAACAAATCCTTGCGATTTATGTTCTCATCTCGTGCGCAACTTAACGACCTTCCGGTATGGCGGAAGCTGTCTGCCATTGCTTCCATGTTTTCTACGGCATCTACAATAAATGAATATTAATTTTAGTGACTGCTGTTGGCTGCCATCCTAATTCCCAGAGCGTTTGTATTTCACTTACGAGTTCCACAAACTTCCCGAAAGCTTATCAACTGTCTGCAGCGTATGTCGCTGGCGCCTCACAAACTATTCATTTTATTGTAGTATTAACGTTAATGATATTCTTGGCCGGCATGTTGACAAAAGTGCTCATTGCGTGGGCGTAAGTGGCGTTGGTTCAACGTGGCCCGTTGAACCTGCTGCCGCCTTTACTCGCTGTCTACAATACACTTTCCGAAGTGATTCAACACAATCGTGCCACAAAATACAGACAGACAGTGAGGATTTCTGCCACATTCTCTAACTTCTCTCTTTTTTGTCTCTCTTCTAGTTGGCCGAAAAGGCCTTTGGAGTGGGCCTTTGCTGGATTGTTCTTGAGAGGTTGCTCTAAAGACATCTAACGTATGTTCCTAAATTATAAACTCACTGTTATTTCAGCTTTGAATCGTCTAAAAACGGTTTTGTGAGACATTTTTCTTTCAAAAGGTAACCATTACCTTTGAAAATCGCTTCATCCCGGCCCACAGTGCAGTCGTAATCTGAGAGCGAATTCGAACTAATTCGAATTCAGGCTTTGCGTAGTTTATGAGACACGACGCGTCGCGCAAAGTAGGCTACTCTGACGCTCTACACTCACTGAACTTGGCCGCTGTTTATTTTCGCCAGTTGTAAAAGTGTTGGCACGAAATGCCGCCACCGCAGGCTGTCGCACGCCAACCACTGTCAAAGTGTAACAGTAATAAGAGGAGTGGCAGTAGCAGCGACGACTGACAGCAGCCGGTTAACCGCGTGTGCAAGCCTTGAGGAAAGACTAGTTGTTGCTATTTCAGGTTGGTAAAGTTGATGTTGTTGTTGTTGTCACTGTTGTCGTTTGGTTATTTTGTTGTCTGAATATTTTGACGTGGAATGGCATGCTTTTGATACTGCCACGTTCGGGCCTGCTAATGTTGGTTGTCGTGCTGTGTTGGTCGTGTTTTTTTAGTGTGGTTTTTTTGGTGTTGTCATTGTCGTTGTGCACTCAACGTATGCACATAAATATTATGTTGACAACTCTCGAAACGGTAGAACGAATTTCGCATCCGTATTACTTCTGCCATTTTGTTTAGCACTCTTTAGAGACGCTGTGGGTGGGCGTGGGTGGGCGTGTGTGGGTGTATCGTGGGTGCAATGGTGCAATATGAACTAAGGACTCGGAGTTGGTGTTGTTGGCACGGGCCGTGCCGATTAATGCCCGGCTCTAAGGATTCTGAGAAACAGGTGCATTCTCAGTTTTTGAATAGTTTTTGACATTTCTTGAAAATTAATTCTACGAACTTAGTTTTTCGACGTTAGCCAAAGTCGAAATTAAGCAAACGGCTGTAGCATTTTTAGTTCTTTACCGTCGTCTCTAAACATCTTTCATTTGGAAAATGTTTCTGATTGTTTTGACAATCGAAATTGTAGTGAAGTTTTCAAAGAGAAGGAAGAAGCGGTTTTTTAAAAAAAACAAAAAAACAGGCAGTGATTTAATTTCAGGGTAAAAAATGTCGTGTTAACGCAACTTTTCAATTTTTATTAAGTTTTCAGTAAACTTTTTGTGTTCAAATTCTAAAAAACGGGATGAATTTTTATATTTAAAAAAAGGGAAATTTTTATTATTTTAATCAGTTGATTGACATCAATATACGATCGTTGTTTTTGTTGTTGAAGGTTTTCAAGTAATAAATCGAATCAGCATCCAAACTTTAAGCTCTGGCTGTGTTTGTATGGACTCGTTTGAGGGCGAAGTCTTGTACATACAGCACGCACGCATACATATGTACTTATGTGTGTACATACATATAGCAAACTACAATATCTAAACCGAAAAGTAATCTCTTTGAAATGTTCTTTTCTATAATCCTTTCAAAGTTTTCCATTTACGTGCTGCCGCTAACTTAAATAACACATAGTCTCAACGAAAACTTGGGGAACCCTCATTAGAGAGAATGGCCCTTGTAGAGCCTCTTAATGAAGAACAACAACAACAACAACAAGGAAAACTAATAAAGAAAATGTGTACTTTGATATGTAAAACGTGATATTTATCGTAAAGAAAACAAATCTGTTTTATTAAAGTGTTTGGCAAATTTTGGGAGGGCATGAAACTATCTTCTGCGAAATCGGAAAAGCTATCAGAAAATAATGGAAATTTAGGCCTTACTAATTATTTATCCAATCATCACCGCGACTCTTAATTTGCGTTATAAACTCGAGGACCGACCGCTGGTGATTGTCTGACACCTTCATGAGGGCATGTCATTATTTTGAGTAATATCGTAATTACGTATAAAAAATGGTAAGGATATGATAAAATGGTAAGGATATGATAAAATGGAAAGATATTCCTAACTCTTGGCAACGAGACGAATGTCGCTGTGCCTTTTGTCTTGTGAAATTATCGACTGTCAGCCCAAAAATAGCTATAATATAATATGTGGGTATTTATTGAGAGAGGTACGCGTACGTCAAAATATCACACACAGCAAAGAAATAGCAAGTCACCCGACGTGACACACAAGCGAACATTTTCTTGTCTTGTTCTTGCTTCTAAAGCGTCAGAGAGGCAGAGCGAATTAATGACTGTCTTGCATGTAAATTGGTCATTATCACCTACACCACCGCCACCATGGTGTTTTCCTTCACGGCTCTTCTCCCCCGTCAACCGCCTCTCCGCGGGCTAACCGTTCGCGCGTCGTTCAATTACGTAGTCACTCACACACACACACACCAATGAGGTCATTTAAATGAGCACGCGAAGCGACAACAACAACACTTTTCATAGTCGATTCGTACTCTCAATATGCCATCGTACAGGTGTTGCTGCTCGGGTTGTTGTTGTTGTTGTTGCTGTCCTTCTTATTATTATTACGATAAATATGATTACTATTTTAACGAATGTAGTTAAAAAAAGTTCAAACTAGGATAGTTTTGTGCGTTAAGAGTGATGGTAGCATATTCTTTCGGCAAAGATTTTATAGAATTTCAAAATTTTCAACGTAACGGTTTACGTTGTTGTTGTTGTGTGTCTACGAAATTAGAATGTAAAAAACTGGGTGTCAATAATAACCAGACTCTCTTAAAGCCTGCCTCTCTCTCTCTCTCTCTCTCCTTCAATTTTGCTCTACTTCCATTAAAATTCTCCAATAAACAAATTTCATGAATTCAGATTTTGAGTCATCTTCTTGTTGTCGTCAGTCATCGGCCACTGCCGTTAACGCTGCCGCATTTGTTATTGTTGTTGTTATTGTTGCTGCTGTAACGTGTGCCATTTAAAAAACAGATTAAACGAAAACTTTATCCCAACCGTCAGCTTTAGCTTTGCCGAGTTAATAATTAATTATTATCATACTCGTACGATGATAAGTTGATCAAAATTTTAATAACTTGTTAGCTCTCGGTTTAGCTTTCGGAAGGGCCCATAGCATGAAAAATCCATTAAAATTATGCTTTATAAAATTCATAGCTTTCAGAGCTTCCCATCATTCCGTTCTGCCATCGTATCATATCGTATAATTACAACAGTAACCGTATAAAGTTACTAATCATGGGCACGGGCACAACGTGATAAAACTTCGACTGCTGCGAAATGATACGAGATGCGGCTGCTGCTCTGACGTCACTGTGTTCCACTTAATTACTATTTTAAGAGTTGTTTTTGGTGAATGGTGCTAATTTATATTGAAGCAAAGTTGTCTAAGGACCCCAAATTGGGGTTGTTCCACCCCGCTCGGAGCTCAAATACTGAGCACAGTATTTTCGGGTGTGTTTTTTTAAAGAAGTGTGAGTTTAAGAGATAAATTTGCAGTTTTCTGCTCTTTCTAGACTGTCAAAATGTTGCTTTAGTGCCACTTCATTACACTTCCTCGCGAATCACTATGAATCACTGAAATATTACGCAACACTTTTCGTAATTCATTTATTGAAAAATTGTGTTTTAAAAATACTTAAGTTCATTAAAGTATTCTGTTGTTTCTGTTTGATATAATATCAGTTAAGCGTATGCAAGATAATGAAAATAATTCATTGGCGAGTGCACCGTTGATTACGTATGACGCACCGAAATATAGTCAGTGACTGACTGACTGAGTGTGGCTTTAATTGAAGCGATAACAAAAGAATTAAAAGCTTCGCGCAGTAAAAAGTAAGTGCTCGAAGCGTGAACAACGAGAGACCATAAAAAAGGGTTCATTGCTGTAACAATTTCTCCTTCAAAGTAGTATTAAAAGCGGACAAAAGTCATGCCGCCTTATGACGAGCCTCACCACAACCACAACCATCATCATCAACACCATCACCACCACGTTGGTCTGCGGCGACCGGTTGTCGAAATTGACATTCATCCTGTATTGCGTCCAGCTCGTACTTACTACCCTGTACAGGCACCGCTGCCGCCGCCGCCGCCGCCAACACGCACCGAGGTCATCGTGGTGACACCTGCCACCACATACGTGCCACAACCAGCGCCACCGCCAGGACATTACTATAATGAAGCTCCCTACAACAACAACTATCCGCAGTATCCTCGCTGGTAAACTTCCAACATTCCGCCGAAGTGACGACACAAAATGAAAATGCCTCATTTTTCACATTTCAAAGGCATATTTTAAATGACTTTTGCAAAGAGTTTTGGTGAAAATATTTAGCTTTTTACTCTTAAATAAAGCTGAAAATGTTAGTTTGAATAATTTTCAATTTTTAAAATTGGTTGAAGAATAGTTTGGATATATAGAAGAAAAGTTCGCTAAGAAGACACAGAAAAGACACTATTATTCGCCTTATTTCGTTGTGAAAGGAAGACTCAAACGAAATAATCAAAAGTTTATTGATTCTATTAGATTAACAAATAAGATTTCAAAGCAATATATTTTTTGGATATGCTTTAATAACCTCATAATCTCTAAATTAATAAACTTGGTTGCTTAAACCATCATAACGATTATCTGATTTTGCTGACGTTATATCTACAACGTAGCAGAAAGAAGTAAAACACATTTTAACATTTTGTACTAATAACGCTTTAACATGATTTTAATTTCTGAAAATCTGCAAATGTGTTAGACGCATTAACCTATAATTCACGTTAAAGCGCTTAATTCGGTCGGTTTTTTGAGTATTTCACTAAAATTGTTTAGCTCTAAATTTCGACTTTATAGAGCAAAAAGCGAATAAAAATCGTTCATATGCAACAACACTATAATCGCAAGAGTTTTGTAGCTACGAACTATGAAATTTTAAATGCTGCTGTTATACATATATACATACGTAGATATCGTTCATATTTATACGATATGTATAACCTAAAATATGATAAGTGGAAATGGCTACGATATTCATTTTTACGATGCATATTTCTCTGTAATTATAACACTGTATTATGATATACAACATAAGGCAAGAAGTTTAACAATGTCGAGTTAGAGTTTTCTTTTATTCTCATCATTTCTTTGGTTAAATTTTATTAAAATCAAAAATGATTTCTGTACGATCCATGGTTTAAATGCTTCTCCGCTTCCTCTCAAATAAGTTATCGTAGTAAATATGCTAAATATAATAATTGCATTCAACCAATCGCTTCCAACCCTGTCGTTTGGAAAAGAATTTGCCGGAATTAAACCGAAATTTAAACTTACTGAAAAATATTAAATTTCACTAAAGCAAAACAACATTTTTCTTAATTAATCCGTTGCGGTTTAAGTATAGAAATCTTTAAAACGGTTAAATAGGTTTCGCATCAAAATGCAACGCCAATAAAATGAAATGTTTTTATGTCAAAACATGATTTTTGCCTTCGATAGATATGGTTTTAATTAATTCATTAATTAGTTCATGGAAGTCGTGGTTTTACGGTTTCGAAAAATCGTTAAAAATTCATCTAATTGTGGTCTCGAAGCAAGGTCTTTAAAAGGTCCACATCATACGCTTCTGACTTGATGCCCCAGCGCGTGTTATTGCGGTACACTTCTGCAGTTGCACTTACGGAATACTAATGTTCCCTGAAACATGGGTTGGGAATTACTGCTGTAGAGTTTCCATGGAATTCTCAATAAAAATAAAACAAGCTTGCGTAGGTTTTTGATTTTTCTAACATTTATTTTTTTAATATCAGTTACGAGTATTAATCTTTATCAATAGTTTCTGTTGTTGCTCTGTTAATCTGCCGAACAATGCTCTGCAATGCTTTAATGACTTAAATCTCATGCAATTGTATTAATTGCATGATATTTTTCTTACGGTTTACAATTTTCAGCGACAAACAATACTCTCGAATATACTTATACATACATACTCTGTACTGTATACGTACATACATATATGTACATTTGTATTTCTTTGCATGTTTATACTTTCATTTGTATATAATTATATATATTTATATTTATATTTTTGTGTATCGGTGTGTGTAGATATAATAATAATAATCGTAATTTTCATTTAAATAAATACTATGAAATTTTATACAATTAAATTTGAATTTGTCATTTGGTTTGGTTGATTTTTTTGTTTTGTAAGTATTTTATAATAAAAAAGTACTTTGGTTTCATCATCATTCGATACTCATCAATTTTTATCTGGTCTGTTTAAACTGACAATTTTTAGGTATGTCTGTATCAATAAATATAATAAGCCTACAACAGTTTTCTTCCGTTACACAAAAGTATTGGTAAAACATCTCTAATAAATAATTATTAAATTATTTCAAAAATTTTCTTCTTATTTTAATTTTTTCATTCGTTTCATCATGATTTGTTTAAAGCTTTAAAATCAGTAAATATTTGATTTGAATACAACTAAATGATATAGTACGATTTTCATGAGTTTTTAATTTTATTTTTATTTCAACATTTGTTTTTTGGTTTTGCTTTCTTTTTTGTTTTTTTTTAAAGACGAACGAACGGAAATGGTTTTCTATATGAAGTCTCGAAGGTACGAATGATGCAGGTTTACTTCTCCAAAATGTACTTTGGTTCTCTATGATATGGCAACAGCAATAATAATGACGAACATCATAATGTTAATACTTATTTTTAGTATTGTTTGTAATATTTCTTTCTCTTATATTCGTTTTTGTAAATATGTTTTGTAAACTTTACACTTTCTAGTGCGTAGAACTTAATCGCTTTATGGAATAACTCTGCAATTCGTAGGTACATGTAAACATATAACCAACCATTCTCTAATTGTATATTTACGACATGAATATGCAGCAAATATCGCACGCTTAAAGTCCTTCAAACTAACTCTGTGACATCTAATGCTTCGTTCCGGAAGGCCGGTCGGTCGGTCGGTCGGTCCATTCTTATGTCTTTGAATATAATACGTCCCAACTTAACTACACTGGAATACTTACTTACATGCGATTTCCTTGCTCTTTAAACAGTTAGTTACAACATTCATGATATGTTTGACGTATTGCTATGACACTTCAGTATTTTGTCTCTGCATCGCTCATGCGCTGCGATTAAAGCGTAGGCGCGCACGGCACGATCGAATTCGAGAACGAGATTGTATTTAATACACGTAACGAGGATATGATTTTTATAATTTAGCAAAACAAGTTTTTATGGAGAAGTTCTATGCGCTCAGAATAGCAGCGATTTATTACGAGTACCATCAAATTTGAGCGCGTTGCGCAAGTAGTGGTTTCGGGCCAAAACCATCGGCCCTTCTTTGCCATCGTAGTGTTAAAAAGTCGATCGATTTATGAGAGATGTTAGAATAGATTGGTGTAAGAAAAATAATTGCTCACGATTATTTCGGAAATCATTGTTAATAAAAAAAATAAAATTATTTTAACTGAAGTCACATTGAAATGTTTGCGAGAATGAGTAGCTACAGAAGGCGAATGTGAGTATGAGTAGAATGCAACTGAATGTATATGTTTTCAAAACTTCAAATCAGTTGTTTCTTTCTTATCAGGATTATAAGAAATTTCGGCGGCATCGAGTATGCAATATTTCAGTTATTTAACTCAGTAAAGTAAAGTAAAGTAAGAAGGTATTATTAAAATATTTTGCTACGTTCAATTTAGTATTTTTTGCTGCCGCTGTTGATTATAATGAACTTTTATTTCATTATATTAATCTTTACAAAAGGTTTGTGCTCTCTGAATAACTCACACTGGTATCAGCTCACAAATTTGGGTGTGTGTGTGTTTGTGTGTTTACCGTTTATTTGCCGTTTTTCTTCCTTTTTTTTTTTTTTACTACGTACCCAAAACTTAGCATTACATAGTCCTAATTTAAAATATCAATAATTATGCCTAACTTAGATGTATAGTGTTGTTTCTTCAGTTTTTACTGCGCAATGTTTATTCTAATTATCGTTATAATAATAGACAGCGTAGCATAGGAAGACGTCAATACCTGCATAAGACATTTTAGCCATATATGTATATTTTGTATGTATATGAACGATTTGTTTCTTGGTTTGTATGTGTTTGTTTGTTTGTTTGTTTGTTTGTTGTGCATGTTGCATGCATGCATTTTATTACATACATACATCTGTACGTACGGCGCGCCGTACATTCATTATATACCATATATATTCATATTCAATTGATTGATTGATTCAAACTTTTAAAAAATATTGTTGGAAGAAGAGCATCCTTCCATTCAGAAACATTTATCATTCATTAGCTTTAATTTGTTGTAGTTTGCCTTCATGTAAATAATTACGCATAACGACCAACAACATTTAATCAATTTATTATTTCCGTTTTATTATTTCTTTTTGTATTTGCATTGTTGCTGTAGCTGCATTTATAGTTGTTGTTATATTTTTTTTCCAAAGTGGCTTCAGAAAATGCACGCAGGTTAATTTAAAATTTAACGCTTTAGCGCTTAATGACAAAAGATCTCGAAAAAGTAACTACTATACATGCTATAATATTTGAAATTACAAAAAGTTTTACTAACTACACGCTAGTTTATAATTTACTAGTTACTTTCTTTATGTGGGTGTGGGTGTGTGGATATGTAACCACATTGATATACGAGTATGTACATATATACATCATAATATATATATATACATTTTGTCTGTTCTATATTTCTTTAAGGTACACAAATTTTCAACTCATACTCCCTTTTTTATAATTTCAAATTTTTCAAAATATCTTATCTCTGCTATATGTTATCTCTTTTGACTAACGCTAATTCGTGGCGACTGCAGCTCAAACTCGTAAAAGAGAGAAATTTTAGTACACATTTTTCATTTTCAACAATCTACTAAAACTCGAATTAATCTACTTCAAATACCGTTCGATACCATACCGTTCGTACCGTACCGTTCGATACCGTCGCCTCGAAACGGTGGAGAGTATGCCTTCAAAATCTACGGACTTTCCAAAATAAGGGACAGTCTCATATACATATAGTACATACTTATGTATGTACATATTTTAGGCAAGAATATGTAGTATATATATGTCAGCTGACGGCTTTGGTTAAATGCATACCTAAATTGTATCAATATTATATACTATATATATTAATTAGAGCACACTTAAAGCATATTTTGTAACTCTTAGTCAGCATTTTAGATTAGTTTAAATTGTACAATTAATAAAAACAAATGTTGTAGTTGTTTATAAAAAAATTTCACTAATAAAAATTCACTTAAAATTATTTACAAAAAACTATGAACCCAAAGGTTTTTGAATATTATTTTAAAATAAGTAGCATGAGAAATAGAATCAGGTCATATTAAAAATTCTTGCAATTAATCATTAGGACTTATATCAAGATCATTCGTGTTGACGATTATTTTCATAGCATACAAACAAAATCACTCAGAAACCTTCAATATTTCTCGAAGAGTTTTTCAATATTTCTCGAAAAGTTTTTCAATATTTCTCGAAAAGTTTTTCAATATTTCTCCAAAAGTTTTTCCTACAACTGAAAAGTATTCTCTGACGTGAAGAAATCTTCTCTTATCTCATGTTTCAAAACTTTTGTACCTCAAATTTGTATAAATAAATCCAGCCAATTAACAAAATTTTATCCAATTTTATCCAATATCGTTGCTATGCTATATTTATGTATGTATGCTATGTATGCTATGGTCTATTATACAGTTTTCGTTTAAACATCAAACATATTTTTTGCTCGCCTAAAGGATGATTGTTTTTCTTAAGCTTCTTGGTTTGTTGGATTTTTTATTCCACACTTTGAAAAATGTTTGTTTAATCTTTAAGCCCTTTAAACCCTTAGATATTTCTATTGTAAAATTATGTTATTTTATGTTATGTTATTTTATTATTTAATTAAGCTGCTGTCTATATATTGGTTTAATTTTGTAGTTGTACGAGAACTTATCATCTATCGTAAATAGCCATAGAGAAACACATCCAAAAATATGAGATAGAAAGGATTATCTATGTTTAGTTTAACCATACTTCATTATACGAGTATATGTATATGTATGTATGTATTTGCTATTTTAGAAGTAGGTTTACAACAACTCGATAGAATTATGCACTATATTCACTATATAAATATCTTTCCTCTACTTTGCAGATTATTCGCCGGAATAAGGAAAGAGAGGAGGTCTTACAGAAGTGGTTACCGAAAAGAGGGAAGTAATGCATACACTTCAATCAATTTTTTTTAGAAAAATACGTATATATTTTCATTAGAAATAAATAGTTTGTCAGTAATTGTTCGTTTTGGTATTTCGGTACCATTCAAAATTTGCAAAAAAATTTCCAAAAAAGTTTGGAACGACAATGCTCTACGCTTCTGCCGTTTTTCGAATTTCCATAGTGATCAAATATGTACTCGTTTTACGCGCTAAAAAATTACAGTAATCGAATTTACCACAACATTTTGAGGAATATTTTAACTTCTTTTTTTAGATTCAATTCAAATTGAAAGTTTTTCAAACGTTTTGCAATTTTCATTTAACGTTAAATGAATAACGGTAATTACAATTTTTTTTTAATATAGAAGTAACACTTTTATAATAATTCTGTGTATTTTAAAAAGATGAATTGATACATTATCCTCATTCTTCTTCGTCTGTGTTAGAAGCTTGATACTAATCTTCCAAATTAGTAGCTAAAGACAATATAGTGTCGAATTCTTTAACGGTAACCTTCGCTATCCTTTCGGTGGCCTTCCTACCCTTTCTCTAGTGCCCTCTTCTGCTTCTTCTCTTATTTACAATACAGCCCGCGGCGGCGGCGGCGCTCTCTATAAACTACTTTTGCCTCGTGTTTGTTTTTTTGTTTGTAGCAAATTTGTTGTTAATAAAAAATTATTGTTTTGTTTTCACCAACACTAACGGAAATTCCATAAAGTTCGGCATCGGTTTTGTCGTCAGTGATTAGTTTCGGTTTTTAGGAGCTGTTGTGAAACGCGAAAGAAGGGGGTACCCTTTTGCTATGGTCGCTGCAAACGATTTCAAATCATTTAAATTATTTCTTTGTCCTCTTAATTTTCTTTTTACAATAGAATTTTACTCTGCATGCATTCATTACGCCTCTTTCTTTTTACTGTGCCTGTTCTTTGTTTAATTATTTTTTGTTTGTTTTTTAGGTACTTTTCGTATGCTTTAAAATATTCCTTTTTTGTTTTTTTCTTGTCGTTCTTGTCTTGTGTTTCACGAATGATGTGAACACAAAAACAAAACCAACAACGCCAAATTTTTACCTGTGCTCGGTGGGCGGGGGCGTGTGGGTGATAGTTGGGCGTTCCGGGCCTGCATCCTGTCTTCCTAACGATTGAGCAGCAGCAGTAGCTGTTGAAGCACCAGCAGCAGAAGAATGCAGGAGTGAGAAGCCAGTATGGATTCGAGAGTTTGCTGGTGCATCGACGAGGCTGCGTTCTGTAGGTCGGTTGCTGAAGAGTAGCCGCCGTCGACGCCACTGCCGCCATTGCCCAAGGCTGCCATGCCTATACTGGGCGTTGTGGAGCTAGTAGAGGCCGATTCCGGTCGCTCAACTTCCACTGAAAGCATCGAAATAATAATGAAAAGAGAGGAGCAGAGGAAGAGAGAGAGAGCAGACGGGATTAAGAAATTTTAACGTAAATGGCTCGAAATTAGTTTTATTGGTATCAGCTCGTAGCATATGATGAAATTAATTGGCTTCGGAGCAGAGTATCGAAAACATTCAAAGAGTAGCGAAGAAAAGGAGGAGGAAGAAGAAGAAGAAGGACGGGGCGGGGTGGGGCGGGACGGGGCAGCAGGCTGAAGTAGATATTTTGGGAAGTATCGAGAGGCAGAAAGTATTATTTTAAAATAAGTGAAGCGAAATTAAATGATTGTCAAGCGGCGAGGTCATTCGATGGATTAAAAAAAGAAGCCGACCGAGGAATAAAAGGGATATAAGAAGGATAACAGAAGGCTCGATAAGGCGCTAAGCTTGGGTATTTTTCTAAAGAAATTTAAATTCAAAAATTCACTCTACTGAGTAATATTTTTAGGAGGTTTTCAAAGCTTCGAAAGAATACTATATGGTTATACTATAGTATAACGATATGCTTCTCAAGATGTCTTAACAAAATCCAACGCTTTCGTCTTGTCGTCTTGTGAAAATAAAAACTGTTTCTATCTTCTTCTTCAGAGCTAAAGAGGAAGAAAATATGTATGTATGTTTCACTTCACAGAAGAAAAAGTCTTGAAAAAATCTTGATTCTTACTTTTTTAACTATTTCTTAACTCATTGGTCAAAGAAACTTCAATGTATGTATTTTCAGACTTGTTTTATTATTTTCATTTTATGCCGGATTTTGTTGTTCGTTTACGTTTGCGTTTACGTTTACGTTGAGGTTTGTGTCTTTACTTAGAGTAATTTCAAAGACTGTTATTCCTTATTTTGACAAATTGAAAACGGACAATCCAATTAAGCCTTTAACTGAGACGTCAATCAAGTAAGCAAACAAAAGCTCCTCAAAAGAAAACAAAGCATAAGGATGAGCTTGCGGCTGCCACTGTCGTGTAATGCGAATTAAGTTGACTTGACCTTCTTTTGTTCGAATCAACAAATCCTATCCTAGAGCCCAACAGATTGCAGCGAATCGGAAACTAGAGACCAAAGACCACAAGGCAACGACGAAAGTTTACTTCCTTTTAAGGATCTGCTAACTTGGTTCTAAATATTTAAAGATTTTTTTAGTATCTCATCAAAGGCCAATGAAATCTCGTAGGTAATTTCTTTCGTAAAATTCGTCGGGTAGAGACCGTTTATAAGCCGTCTTTCCAGACACTACTTACCCTTCACCGAATAGGTCTTATAGTCCGCATACTGCTCGCCTTGATCCACTGCCGCCGGTATCGTCGAGAGACAAGTGATTTCCACGCGCCCATTGCCGTCGACATGCTGCTCCGTCAGCACGATATTCAACTGACTGAGAGAGTAGGTGCCCTCGGCCGATTCGCGGGCAGCTTCGCGCTCGCGCGCCGCGGCATCAACTGCAGCCGCTGCCAGAGCCACGCCTCTCCCGCCACCAGGGTGCTCCACGGGATACGAGTAGCTGACGGCCAACTGCTTCATGTGGCCTGCTTTCGGTGGTACACCCAGAGCGCTGCTCATGTTGGGAGCCTCCGGACCGAACACGCCGCTATTCAGTGTACTGCGCAGTATGCCGATGGCGTTGTCGTTGATGTGTCGTCGGTACTTACGATTCGAAGAGTTTCTGCCAACCATGAAAGAGAGAAGTTACGATTTATTACGATTGATGAAAATTTATCATGCAAAAAAATTTATCCTTACAAAAAATGAAAAAACACCCGAATCTAGAGGCCCAAAATGGGACTGTAACACCGTGCTATAAGCACAAAAGGACAATTTTTAGCATGTGTTTGTAAGATTTGTTAGTCTTGTATTATTTTTTTATTTTTCTTTTAAATACTTTAGACAAAATCTTTACACTTCAACAAACTCTCTCGTTATATCTCGTGCCATTGCCATGGGACGGTTCCACCCAGCCTGGAATTCCACCCATCTAGTCTAGGCTCACTGGCGACAGCTCCTCCGCCTTCTGCCATGGCCTGAACCGACCAAGCGGTGGTCTAGTGCTCGATTTGAGGTTACTTGTGTGCATTTCACGGATCGTTGGCTTTTAATGGTTTGTTCGAACTGCTGATTTAACAACGCAATTAAGAACGAATTGAAACTTGCTCTGAAGTAATGAAAACGAACACGAGGTAGAGAGAGAGAGAGATAGAGCAGGATAATGAAATGTCTGAAGAGAGGTGACAGGCCAAAGGTGAGATGGCGTGAAATTAATGGCACAGACAGTGCATGGCACTTGTTGGCACGGACGACTTCAGTCGTCGTCTCTATGATTGTTTGCAGAAAGACTAAATTAAATCGTACCATATTTTTTTTATCACGTGAGACAAAATGTATCAGAGTTGGTAAGAATAATATTACAGCAATTAACATGGATTTAAACGCTCCATGAAAGGGAGTCTTATAGTATTGTATAACAGAAAATATCTTCTAAAAAATCTACTTTAGAATTTGTTTATTCATCTCGAACACATCTCACATCTCCAACAAAACATCTCCGCAAAATACTCTTTACCCCAAAAAAAGTCTAATTAAACTCATCGATATTGAAGGTGACGCCTTCTTCAAGAGAGACTCTTTTGAAAACTTCAAATGAACACGCCATCGCGTGTTTGCTCAGGCCTTTCCGAGGCTCCGAAATGGCACCAAACCAAATGAACTAACTCCGTTGCACGACCTTCGCTCCAGAAGAGGCATTCATGGTCGCCGCCGTTGAAGTAGTTACTTTGGGTTCATACTAAACGCTCGCCACTTGAACTCATTTCGTTAGCGTTTATAGAACTTTTTGGGATGGTCACTTTGTCGCAGCCCTAAGACTGCTTCGACCTTAGTTTGGTTGGTATTAGCCGCGGACTCGTGGTTTGGTCTTATTAGCAATTAAATGGCTTGCCGCCCAACAAATTTTGAGGTCCAATAACTCTTTATCGTTTGGTGATGGGGACCACTTCTGTTACGATAAACTATACCCAAATTACAGGGTGGTTAAAGTCATTCAATTAAATACGAGTATTATGAGGGCGGGCGTTCGTATAACACCTGACTGAATCAGGTGTTATTTTTCACCAAGACTTATCGAATCATTCTTAAGTAAGAGTATGTTGACTTGTGCGACATAACCGTCAATTAAGTCAATTAAACTAAACCGTGAGTTTTCTTGCTTTATAGCAATATCAAGTCAAATCAAGCACACAATTTCAAAGACTTACAGTGAGCCAGAATGTATTCAAAATAAAGGCTAAATTTGGAAATTTTGAAGGTATGGTAAAGGTATGAAAGTATGTTGAAAGCGCTTAGCATGTACAAAAAGTATCGTTTACAAGTATGAGTACTGTCTATGAGTACTCTTGAGATGACGTTTTTTGAGGTACAAGAAATCCGCTGGACCTTCACATTCCCCAAAATATTGCCGAAAAGGTCGACTGTCTGGATCGCAACATGTTTACTTGAAGGGCAGGTTCGTGCATTGAAACAATGGCTCCAGGAATATCGAGCTAATCTGGTTAAAGCTCGCTATTCCTTCGGTAAAAGCAATGTGACCCAAAAACTTGCTGAGATTCTTACAAATAGCCCCATTAAATAAATTCCTCGGGTAAAGCAATAACAAGAAATTAACAAAAAAACTAGTGCTAGATGCTGGGATTAAATTTCATTTGCTGAAGAATTAGGTTAGGATTTTTTGAGCAAATACTAAAGTACATCAACAAATGAATTCGGAGGAGAGAAAGGAATCTAAAATATTCTATTGAATAACTTTCTCCGTTTGGAAAGAAATAAAGAAAGAAAGGGCAAGTAACAAATTTCCGTTTCCTTAAACAAATGTTAACCATAATTAAACAGAGAAGACATTAAAGGGGGAAAATAGTGAAACCTTCATACCTAATACTTTTCTGAAGAACGAAGAGAAAAAAGGCGCAAATATTCTCTGCATCGTGCTCCATCGTTGTAACTGTCACACACTTTAAACACTCTTTGTGTACTTAAGACGAAAGTTAAATATGTACATATATAAATTGTTGAGGTAGGTCCAAATGGCCTCTCTCTCCGCTTTCTTTTTTCTTCTCTGTTCTCTTTTGCTTAAAAAAAACGCTGCAACTATAGTTTTCACACTTAAATTAAACGAATAAAATGAGCAAATATTTAACACAGCTAATTACGAAACTGGTCTAAAAATCCGCTGTAAAAAGGCGCCACTTTGTCGCCGTTTGCGCATTCTCTGCACTCAATTTGAGTGGAGAAAAAATTCTGCAAAAGGCAAAAAATGTAGCCCAATATACATATAAACGTGCAGGGCACTGCTCGTTTTGTTATAACCGAGAATTATATTAACAATTTGGTGGCAAAAAAAACGTGAGATAATACAGAAAACAGCATCACACTCGCCAAAAATCAACACTACCTTGCAGTAACATGCCCGGATGCAGCATTCGTAGCGTTCCTTGAAAGCCAAAACTGATGATTTCTGTTTGCATTTGACTACCATGTTACTCGAGATACCACTTTCTTTTCTCATGTTACACACAGATGTACATATGTATATACTGCCCTACCTTTCCTTTCATTATTGATTGCAACAAAACGGAAACTGCTCGATATGGCTGTAATTTTTTTGATAAAAGAGAGCAGTTTTCGAACAAAAAATTCCACAAAACTTATTTTGTATACTCGTATATACAAGTTATTTCATACGGATTTCATTGCACACTTTCCTCTAACGCTCTTATGTTACTACGTAACTTTGATCCGATTTCAACTAGTTATTTTCTCCACAGTGTATGCTGATTCTTCTTCTTTCTCTGTGTTATCTTTCTCCTGAAATTACTTTCCCTTCAAAAAGTTTACTCTGTACACAGTACAAAGTTGCACGAGAGAAAAAAACAGTTTGAGTATGTTTGAAATTTTCCTCAAACAAAATTAGAACGGAATCGTGGAATTAAGGAAGGAAGGAATAAAGCAGCGTAGTAGTAGCAAAAGGAATATTTTGATGTACAAAGCAAAAAAATAGAATGACGCTAATACCTACACTTTTATGCCTATCTTACTTACACTTGCGCTTGCCTTTGATAACGAAAAGACATGAAACTCTCTCGTTTGCGGGAGCGAGCCGTGAAAAGAAACACACACGCACACACACACGCACTCGCACCAAACTGAGGCTCTCAAATCGTTCTCTCAATTCTAATGGTTTTTTAATTTGCCTTTTGCTATGGATAGAATAAAGGCAGGCGGGCGGGCCTACGACGGCAACTAAGAAATATATGTATATTAAAGAATAATAAGAACTATGAAATATGTTCTGCTTTAATTTTTTTTTTTAAAATACAGCGATAGACTTTCGAAATTAGTCCCGCCAGTCGAATGCATAAACGCATTAGAGTAAAACTGGATTTTGAAAATGTACATAACTGAAGACGATTTTATCTTTAAGCTTCTCTATTGCAAAGAAACTGTTGCAATATTGTATATTTTATGATGTTTTTTTTTGTTTTCTTCAATGTTGCTGCGATTAGCGTCCAAATTGTTGTTGTTGTCTATTTCATGTCATTCCAATAAACTTTAAACGAATTTAAATTGAACGAAAATCCGACAAGACAACTGCACCAAACTTGAAGTTTGAGTTTGGATAAACCTCTTTTTAGACAACTTTTGCTAATAAAAAAAATCTGCATCAACTTTCGACATAACTTAAATAAATTTGGAAACAAATTTAAAGAGATTCAAACAAACGATAACGATTGTTTTCTGGCGATATGACCCCCGTGTAGAAATAGCGTGGACTTTTTGTGTGTGAACTGGACCACTCTAATGAAGAACTACTTTATTAATACGATAACATCAATTAGATTTATCAGAACAACAAACATGGCAGATGAGTCATCAGACATCAAAATCGGCCATTAAAAGTCGGCACGAGTATACATAAATCTGCATAATGGGCTCAATAATGGCCATAATTTTTGGGCAATTCGTCTGCAGCCAAACCGGGCTTTGCAGAATGTTGTTAATGATGTAATAAATTGGCAAATAAAAGAAATAAAAAAGGCCCTCCAAGACTTCAGAAGTTATACACAATTAATAATAGTTTAGTCTTTTATTGGAAGCCATCAAACAAACCGGTTGATTGCCAACTGTCGACGGCGCATCAGGGGCGGCCAGTCCGGTCCGGTCCGGTGACCCACATTCGTTCCATTTGTTTTTCATGTGCTTCGCGAGAGAAAGCTCCTCCCGCATACCGCGCATACCGCGCAGGCCGTAGCCGGCGCGCCGTGGCCAATTGTTTGCAAATTAACTGCATACTAATTAATCGCGTTAAGTTTTCTGCCGGTGACTGTTTTTGGCCGGGCCGGTTCATTAAGTCAGAGTTTAATCAAACTAGTCGATCAATCGATTTGCACGCCAAATGGTTTTTTACGACTTTCAAATTTTGTGTTAAAAAAATGTGTCCTAAAATATTTTTATGAAACTTATGCTAATGCCGAGACGACGACAACGACGCCGACGACGCGGGATGAACTTGAGATTACGAAAATCGTCGAAAGCAATCTGGTATAAATAAGTAGAGGCACAACGTAAAAGACAACACAAGCATTTGATACATTCATCTGACTCTTCTCAGGCGGAAAGATGCAGCAGCAGCAGAAGCTAAGACCAAGGATGCTAATTTTTGTTGTGAGTATCCTTTTCGTGGATGGCATACAAAAACCGAGACAGCTTAAGGAAGACATAATGGTTTTTCTTATAGACTTTTGCACTGATTGCCGTCGTGCGATCTGACGTCGGCGGCGGTGGCGGCGGTTATACGTATGGGACTGCTCAAAATGGTGGCTATGGAGCTGGTAGTCTGGGCAACGGCGGCAACGGCGTCATTGGCGGCATCGGCGGCATCGGCGGCATCGGCGGCATCGGTGGCAACGGCGGCAACGGAGGTGGATATAGCGGCAGTGGCGTCGGCAGTAGTGGATATATCGGCGGTGGTGGCATCGGTGGTGGCGCTTCTTATACTGGTGGTGGTACCTCAGGTGGCGGCCATCCCACCACTGTCGAATTCCAAAAAGAATTCTTCACTTATTCAGCCCCGGAATCGCCGGAAGAAGAAAAAACAAACACGAATGAATTGTCCCAAATCCTGAAGAAAAATCTGCGCGTCATCTTCATTCGGGCGCCTGAGAATCACGCTCTCAACAAAGCCGCCCTCGGCGTCGCCAAGCAGGCAGTCGAACAGAGAACCGCCATCTACGTGCTCACCAAGGAGGGCGATACGGCCGAATTGGCCCACCAACTGCAGTCCATTAACACCAACATCAATAACCATCCCGAGGTGCACTTCGTTAAGTATCGCACGCACGACGACGCTGCCCGGGCCCAGCACATTATCCAGGAGCAGTACAACACGCTGGAGGGGCCCTCTCATTCGGTGGATGCTGGTGTTGCGCCCGTTTTGGATTTCGCGTCCAAAGCACCGGCTAAACATGGCACAAACCATCACTCCAGTCACTTTGGCAGCGGCGGCGGCATTGGTGGTGGCGGCATAGGTGGTGGCGACAATCTTGGTCCTGCCAACCGCTACATTCCGCCGCCATTGTCCGGTGGTGTGGGCGCCCCCCCAAGCGTCAATTACCTGCCAAGTGGCTCGTCGTGAGGCAGCGTTCGCGTTGACAAAGGATTGCATTCAACAATGGAGGACCTTCCTCCTGACTGACTGATTCATATTCTTAAGCGGTCGCTTGTTAAGTTTTCTTTCTCTTGATAAAATTGTTTTAATGCGTATTAAATAAAGGCTTTTATAACTTTCGGAATATTAATCAATTTTCTTACAATTTCTCCTTGTTTGGTTATTATTGCCATTATTAGGGCTGGCCCTAATGTCGGTTACAGACCTTCAAATAGAAAATAAATTGCTGTTTTCTTTTGGCTAAACATTTTCTTTAGAGACCATTAAATAAACTCCTTTATACAGGACAAAATTGCCACTAATATCATGACCACTTGCTTTCTGTTTCTTTAAAAACTTCCTTTCAAAAAAAAAAATAAAAAAAAAAAAAATAAAAAAAAAAAATAGACAAAGACTGGAATACAAATTCAAATTTCTAATTTGCCATAATGTACATATAAGAAATTGGTGCATTTATGTAGCATTTTTTGTAGACCTCTGAACAATTTATGTTATGACGGCACGTGAGAATAAGGCGAACGCAAGTGGTAGAAAAAGGGTAAGTGTTCATAAATTCAAAAGCAATAATTTTTAAAGGAAAAGTAAAAAATCTGATATTTAAAAAATTGGTTTCTTTTTTTCACGTTTCTTTTTTTTGTTTTCAACGATTGAAGACATACATACATATATGTATTGTATATACTCGTATAATCAATATAAATCACGAACGAACGTATTCAAAGTTCTCCTTTTCCGCTTCAATGGTCTTACTCAATTGCTTTTCTAAATTCATGATCTTAAGCTTAAACTGCAGCTAAAAAAAAGGCTCAATACTTTTTCGGCTGCTCCTATTTCTGTGCAGCGAAATTAATACTCGGATTCCATACATATGAAGAGGTTGCAATGGAAGCTTAACATTACCTACTTCGAATTTCCATCGTTGTTGATGGTTTGCGCTGTTTTTCTTTTTTATAGGCTCAGCGCTTGCAGTCGAAAACTTGTCGGTCGATTTCTCACAGCGCACAACAACTGCAGCAAATTTACGATGTTCACTCAGGCTTCACTTCCGATCACTGAGCAAATGTGAACAGTAGACCGAGTTTACGTACGTACAGCGGTACATCGGTACATGGATAGCGGCGAAGCCGAAGACTGGCTGCCATATAACTCTGCACGTTTGGCGCCAAAACACTTACAAGAGGCGTGAAATTAAAGATTTAAATAATGCGGAAAGAACGGAGAAGATTGAAGTTCTGGAGGAGTGTCATGCATGGCATAAATGGGCGAATGACTGCCACGTTCTATAAATAATTGCAAATTTTTTTTATATCTTTATAATCTTGTTGGATTCTTTCAAATTTTTTGAAAGAAAATTTTTTTTTTTTATTCAAGCGCCCTTGTCGCTCTTTTAAGCCTAAATCGTCCCTCCTGCCAGCATCGGTTTTAATTAAACTGTGCTTTTATAAACACAGGAAATTGTTCAAAAGTTCTCACATAATCGCACACACCAACGCACGCTGGGCACACTCACCTGTGTTTCTTTTGCTCAAAATGCTTCTTCATCTCCAGGTGCTGCTGCTGCTGCTGCTGCTTCTTCTTCATCTCCAAATGTTTGTCCTTACTGTAGCTGCGATGCTGAACCTCGTGGACGTCATGCATGTTGGCCAACGCACTGAACGGGTTGTTTTGCAAGCTGACGGAGTGATGATGGCCGTCATGATAATGAGCCGAGTGTGAGATGAAATCCTCTGTGAAGAAGCGCAAGAAAAGGGGGAAGAACAAGAAACCTTAGTGGACGCTCTAAATAACTACGATTGACAACTACGAACACAATATACTTGTACGAAAAATAGAGAATTGAAGGCCTCTGATTGCAATCGCATGAGTACGAGTACATACATCATACGTCTGTCTGTCACAGGCCGGCCGTCTCTATTCAGTCCAGCCCTTTGTCATTGAGAACTGTCAAGACATTCTTTCTCCTGTGGATTGTTTTTTTTTTTTGTTCTCTGTAAAGCGAACCCAGTTTTTGCCTTTGGTTTGGTGTCGAACGTACCAGATGTCAGCACGATGATGATGATGATGATGATGCCGTCGGTAGCAAGGCCTCCATGCTGGAGATTCCATCTGGTATTCGACTGGTTGTGGATACGACTGCTTGGCTAACTGCCGCACAGAAGAGCCCGCAGCGCCGAAACATTGAAATTTCTTTTGCAATCAACTGATCTGCAATGTTTGAATTTTAACAAGTACGCTCGTACGTACGTACAATACTTAGATAGCACAAATTCCCCGAACACATTCTCTTTATAATTTGTGTGTGTGTGTGTGTGTGGATTTGTCTGAAGTCCATTGCCTTCGCACTCCATTCCTTTAATTGCAGCAGACTAGCCTTCACCTACTTCGGAAGCACACAGAACTTAGTTTTCCAAACGAATCTTCACGTAGAGGATAGAAATATAAAAATTCTTCTATACAATGCTCACTACACCGAGTCCCGGTGAAGTGAGTTACCTTGTTCTTTAAACGGTAGCATAGTAAACACATTCAGGATGGCTCTGGCGGACACAGAGGATGGCTAAGCGATTTCAACCAGAGTACAAAAAAAAAAAAAAAATTAAAGAAAAAATTTTAAAAAAAGTTAAAAAAAAAATTTTTTAAAAAAGAAAAAAAATTTTTAAAAAATAAAAAAAAAAAAAATTTTTTAAAATTAAAAACAAAAATTTTTTAAAAATAAAAAAAAAAATTTGTGCATCAGACACATACAGTTTTGTGAAGTGAAAATTAATTTCATTTCTTTGCAATTTCTTAACAAATCTCATTGCAAACTCTTAGTATAAAAACCACACGAAAAGGTCTTCATAACAGAAAAAATAGAAATAATAATAAATGATCCAGTAGTTTTGCGATGAGAGTGAATGAGAATATCTCTCATAAACGCCATGTTTGTTTGTTGCTTGTCACTTTCTTTCAACTCTAACCGACAATGATAGATAATTTGAACAATGGAGTCGTATACGACAGAGCGTATTAAGAGATGTATGTATCGTATGGATTATAATTTATTTGGAAAATCAGAATTTGTCTATTGAGTAATAAACATGGTCGGTCTTTGACAGATATTGATTATTAACCCTTCTAGTAAGAGCTATACAATACATACCATCGATTCGACTGCCGCTCCAACGCAAGCTTTTGTCATATCGGTCGTGGTATGGATAGTGGTACTGTTTTGCGTTCTGTTGAAGATACTGTTGGTACAGTTCTTGACGTTGAAGTTGTTGTTGCTGTTGCAGCCGATGTTGCGTTCTGTTGGAGCGTATGTGATGCGTCCGCACGAATTGTGGGTCCACCTGTTGAGAGGTAGAGATAATATTTGACCATCTTTGATGAAGATAAGATTAAATAAGCGTTGTATCATATGCATATACCGCAAGTCTTCTAATGCTTTGTACTGCAACATTTTATGGACATAACCATAACCATTTGCCAGCATTGCATCTTACCTTCTTGCCATTTATTAACCACGTGATGGTGGGCGCTGGTCGTGCTCGAGTCGTGTTGCAGAGAGCAAACAGTCGCTCGCCAATGCTGAACGGAGTGCGCTTGCGAAATTTAATGATGGGCGGTCCCGGTTGAGGAGCTACGAGTGCAATAAATATACATTTTACGACTTCCACTTTGCTCCAACCTCACTTGATCACTTACAGAAAACATTCATGATCTCTTCACTGGAAGCCTTTGTGTAGATGGGCGTGTCCGTGGACACCTCGCAGTAATATTGGCCGGTGGCGTTGAAATCAATATTTTTGAGGGTCACCTGAGTCTCGTTCGAATGAGCCCACTGTTCGTGGCCATTAACAAGAGTAAATAATAACATCAGCGGTCATTTGGATTTTTTTTTATTATTAATCGTAATTATTATTATCAAATAAATCATATTCTAATTATCATATTAATAAAATTTCATTGCGTAAGCGAAAAAAAAGGCTCGATATAAGTAAGTAACTTTCTGCATTAAAGATTTCGCAATTACTCACATCGATTTCCGCTCCATCAACGGAAGAGTTCCGAAAGGGAGGATTACGTCTGTTTATGTATTCAAAAACCTTTCCTCGGTCCACTTTGAGCCACGCCACCTGTAAGAAATTACACACAAAAAAAAAAAAACACCTGTAATCAAATCACTCTGAGGGTTATACGAAATTACAATATTATTCTGCTCAGTGACTTGTCTACGCTAAGCAAAGACCACAACCTTCAAAGTATGTACATCACACCTACTGACAGCTGCTAAGTGACAGCTGTGTCAGCCACCTGATGCGTACAAAATGAAGCTGTCAATCAGATGTCTGCTGGTGATGAAGGTGCCTTCACGGCAGCAGACGATGACCGGATAACAATTGTTAAAGAGTATATAAATGTAAATGAGGCAAATCATAGAAATAGAAACTTTCTCAGTTTAAACGTCCCCCCCGTCAATCACTTCAACTCCCCGCCGTCAATGTTGATTGAGGAGGAGAATTTTGAATTTGAATTTGAGTGATCCAACGAGTCTTGAACTGACTAAAATAGTGATGGTAAGAGCAAGAACAAGCTTAAAAACTGCATTGTAACGCCATCTATCTTTTAAAAAAGGTCCCTCAGCTGCCTTTGTTGAAAAGTTTTGTTAAAACCCAAAACATCCGATAGCTTCTAGTAGAAATTTAATTATCTTTGGGTTTGCAAATACAATATCCATTTTGGTTAGGATATTGAGCAAGGTACGATTTCCTTTATTGCTATTCATCCCTTGTAGCATGAGAGTCACCAGATTTATTACGGACTCTCTAACAAACATTTCCGTTACTCAATTTTAAAGCTGCCTTAGTTTAATTAGAGTCTGTCACCATTTAATTGTAATAATCTGTCTGTAAACACCATGTCTGTGGTAAACTCTATTACCAGTGGCGTATTTAGCTTTTGATTTTTTACAAATTAAAGTTGAAAATTAAGCTGGAATTGGAAATTTTTTCTTAGAACTTGGGTGATCGTATTTAATCGCAAACAAAATCGCGTACAAATAAAATTATTGTTTTTTACACGAGTGTTGTAAAAAAAAGTCGCGTGTAAAAACAGACGTATATAGATAGTGCAAATATAATACAAAAATATAAAAACAACGAACAGCGCCCCTACATTTTAGCCGCCATTGCTTATAAAAATAATAAAAAAACAACGCATTTTACAAAAATATACCACAGCCGAAATCAACAGGTTTTGAATTTCCAAAACAGTGTCGAATAAATATATCAAAACTAAATCCATTCGGCAAAAACAACACTAAAAACAACACCAACATAATAAACCGCATAAACCGCAACTATCCGCTATGACGGACACCAGTGTGCATACACATACTCGAACAATCGAATACTATGCATAGAATTGTTATATAATCACGTTAATTAAGGTAATTAATGAAAACAATGAAGTATGATGTAAAAAATAATTAAATTGACTGAGACTAACTTTTGAATAAAACTGCTAATATGATAAATAAAAAAAATAATAAAACTGCTAATAAAATAAATTTTAAAAGGCTAAAAGGCTTAAATTAAATTGACCTTTTGGCTGAAATGCGATCGATTATGCGTTACAAGAAACGCATCGATATTATTTAACTTACTTTAATTTAAAAAATAAATTTGAAAAATTTTGAAATAATGCAAAAAAGCCTGAAATAATAAAGAGACTAATTGAAAAGTGTCTCAGTCAATAAAATTACTCTCTCGCTCGCTATCACTCTCTCTCTACAAAGTTAAAAAATCACTTTTTTATCTCTCTCTGCTTCGCTTGTTGGGAGTCGTATGAGTAACATTAATTATGTCATGGGATTTTTTAATCCTTTCTACCTTCTTCAATAAATCTTTCCCAACTTTTTATGTTCAGGAATTTGTGCGGATCCCTCTTCCTTTACTCTCTCTTTCGCTCTCTCTCTCTCTCGTCTGAAATACTAATGATTTATTTATCGGCGAAAAACGACAGAAACATTTTCAAAATGAAGACAGTATCAGAAAATATACATTTCAACTTCAATTTAGGAAATAAATCGAATTTCTGAATCAATTGAATTAACGAAAATAAAAGAAATTTTATAGAAATTGCTCAAAGCAGTAAAAATTTCTGCTTTTCTGCTTTAAGACATTCTTAAAGTGAAATTTTTATTGGGAATTTTAGAACAAAACATTCCTATGGAATATTTTGCCGAATTTCCTCACGAAAACGAACAAAGAAAGTATTCTCATCATTATGGAAATATCGTATTTTGTTGAACAGAACAGGTACGCATAACAACAATAATGTTATTTCGCTTTCTGTAAAGCCATTTCCGCACGAAATTCGTGTCGTTATACACGCGTGACCTTGAAGTGTCCCTGATGTTTTTTTATTTTCTCCACTGTTTGTTATTCTACTCCTACCACGATAAAAAAACGAAACTTATGCTCTTCCTCTAGCAGGTTTCTCTTCCGGGCGTCCCAGACATGGTCATGAAATATTTCCGGTGAGACCGATACAAACGATAGCAAAATCCAATTTCAGTCGACATTTAAAAAATCTCTCTCTCTCTCTCTATAACAAATTTAGCTAGAATTTAATTCTAATATTTAATACAGCAGAAGAAGGTAACTACTCTTTGCTTCTGCCAAAAATAGCCATCTTTTTACCGGAACGACTACACGCAACTTTCTTGTCGGCCTTGTTTGTTCAATATTTCGTTGACAAAAGTAAAAATTAAATAACTATTAATTTCCTCTGAATGCCACAATTTCGTTGAAGAAGAAGCGACTCTGCTTTTTAATGAAGTTACAGAAAAAAAGGGGGCCTGCTTATACAGTTTTCTTGAGCGCATTAATTAGTATTCATTGATTCATAATAATAATAATCATAATAATAATATATGAGTATTAAAAGAACTTCTCTTACTTTGAAAAGAATCTCCGGTCTCACATTGTGTTTGCACTGCAAAGTCGCACTGGCACCACGCTCCACATACTTGGGCACCTCCAAGTGTACCTCAAACTCGGACTGTGCATCTGAAAAGATGTAAAAAAACCAAAAAATTTAAACAAACAAACAATATAAGGGTTGTTGAGCAAAATGTAATCACTTTCTATTAATACGAGTATAATGTAATTTTCTACCGAGCCCCCCTTGATTTTCAGAAAAAATATGCGATAGTTAAAATCTAAAGTTTGCTTCTACCGTAGATTCTTGCAGGTACTCACTGTAATGCGCTTAATTGTGCAAAACATCAGGATTCGTGTAAAATCCAACGCCAACGATCTATTCGTGTGAGCTCACCCTGATTATGATTCCATTTAATGCGAAGGTGTAAACATGGTTAGCTTTTTTGCAACGAAATTAACTGCTCGCGTTCTCAGCTAAACGCGCCGACATGCACACGGCAAAACATGCCACACTGGGTTCGTGTACGTAATCGATTTTGCAATGCAATGCATACGTGTCATTAACCCGTTGCTATAAATCTTCGCTCATTTGAATCGAACACCACAAGAAATTTAGCGCAAGAGCGGACATTCAACTATTTATATAAGCATAATTCTTCTCTCTGAAAATCGGAAAAGAATTACAGAAAGTTTGGCCTGTTTATTTAAAACTGGTTGGGTGGCATCAATCAGTCTCTTAAACCGTAGGTAAGTTCATAGGGTCATCCAAAATAGACTATAGGAAGGTTTTTTTAAATAAAACACATACTATATTTAATTTTATTGGTTTTTCTAATTAAATTTAAGCTATTACCTACGAAAATTATGAGCAAAGGGCGTTATCTCTGCCAAATAACCATTGCGACCACGTACACAGACCTCTCTTAGTTTCTTTTTTTTTAAATTTCTGTTCAATTACAAATGAAAATATTACCCAATGGTAAAGATTTTGTACTCGTATCTTTGTATAATTACAAGAAATATTTCCCACCCTCTCCCATCACCCCTTCCCCTGAATACACCACTGGTAAAACCACTACCTCGTGTATATACATATTTGGGTACATATTTCTTACTCAGTAGTACTGACACTTCTTTCTAAATAAATGGCAAAAAATAGAGGAATTTCTTATTTAAAAACTTTACTAAAGGTACTTTTGAATAATGTTGTAACGGTATAATTTTGCAACTGTATTATACTGAAATTGTTTTAGCCTCTAATTTATCATTTCCTTCATCAATCGCCGGCAAATAAATGCGTGTGATTAACACACAATTTATCTTACATAAATTTGAAAAGTACTTAATCTCTTCGCCTAAATCCGAAAATCTTCACTGGCGTTAAAATCTGACGAAGACGTGTTAATTTATCGATTCATTCAATGTAAATGTTATCCTTTCAAATTTGCTAGGACTCAGCCGTAAAGCCGTAGCAAATTTCAAGAATAACATTTGCATTTAATCATCATCTTCGCCCCCGGTTGCTTCATCATCTCCATTGGAGCAACCATCCGCTGAAAATGTTTTAATTAATCACGTTTTGATGTCTTTTACATTTTCATATTATCCTTGTGCCTGGTGATAGCGCGGCAGCTGAATAAATGTAAGCCACCACCGCAGGATGGATGCCACGCTGTCTGCCATTTCCTGTTCGCGTAAATTTTCCTGCTAGATGTTGTCGACGCAATCTATGTCGTCCTTGAAAAGTTTTTGTCATATAGAGAGTGAAAAAGGCAATGGATTGACTTCTGGCGGCATCCATCCGTCCGTCCGTCCCTCTGTCCGTCCGCCCTTCGACGCATCCGTCATTCTTTGCTATTTCTTGAGTCGTACGATGGTCGGTACTCAAGGATCCTGCGGTGTGTGGCATTACTGCGTAGTACGTGTGCGTGTTTTTGGCTGTGTAGTGAATGATGATGATTCGAGTGCATGTTGCGAATGCCGAAAGCGGAAATGACATGTCTGTCTCCGTTTTTGGTTGCCAGCACAGAATTTATGCATGCTTAATTTATGAAGACTTACGGCGCGCCGGAAGTCGGCAAAGTTATTACTTTTTTATGAAGTCGCAAATTGGTCGAGATTCCTTTTTCGGTTCGTTGTCTATGAATGCGAGCGAGAGCAAATCAGCGACATGTTTTGATAAATTACAGCGATATAATATCGTGCGATAATTTTCTTATTTTGGTATATATTATGGTTTGCGGGTGAATTTATTTCAGCATCAAATTATCGCGCTTATGAACATTGATGACCTTCTGAGGAGAAAAGAGCACTACTCAAATTTTTACTTTTAAAATTGAAAGCTTTACTGCGTGACCGACTTACGACCACAGAAAGAAATAAATCATCCAGTATGTCCGCAACAGCTTCTTCGTTGTAATAGTCTTTATGTATTCAAGGTTCATTGAAAGCCATTAGAAGTCCACTTTCATATTTATTAATTTAAAAGAAGTCGAAGAAACTCGAAGAAAGTTCTTTCGAGATATTCCGATTTTTTCATGTTTCATTTTTTCGGATGTTTTTCATGTTTTTCACATTCTCGTTGGTTCAAATCTTGCTAAACTAAGGTGCGTTCGTCTGATTATTATATACATAATAAGTCATATAATAAGAAGGAACCTTTACTGTTATTCACGGACAAAATTCAAAATCGAAGAAATACTTTCCGTCTTAAATTTTGATGATAAAAATTTTGCAAATTAAAGATTCCTAAAAACAAAATAAAGCCACAAACCTCGACTGCTCTCGTGATTGTTACGTCGCTGGTATAAAGCTCTTATAGAAAAATGAGATGTGCCTTAACCCACGCACAACTGATGGTACACCAACAAAAACGTATGCACATTTTGCCCAAAACTACAATCCATCACACTTTGCACAGCACAGCACAGCACAGCATGTTCCTAATGTGCTTGTAATGAATGTCCTGCTTTTGTTATACGACTGCTGCTGCTGCTGCTGCTGCTGCCGGCCTTTTCATTGTCGCTTCTGCTGCTCGACCAACCTTTCATGAAACTAAGTAAAACATTTTGCCACTTATGGCTCGCTTCTTCTTCTCATTTGTTTAACCAAAATTACAGCCACCGACAAATTCAAAAGCAACGAGATGCGCATCTGTTGCCGGCTTCTCACCGGCTTCTTTGTATTTGTATTCGACACTGCCGGAAGAATGAGTGAGCACTCCGCTTGCAGGTGTTCTGACCAACACAAAAAGCAACAACAGCAAAAAGAAATTTCACAGGAAAATCAGAAAATACTATTTTTTTTTTGTTACGCTTGAAGAAGATGGAGCGAAAAAAGTCTCATTGGTCCGGATGCTGCTTTAGGAGCAACAAAACATTTTCTACTAAATTTAAGTGACGACCGGCGGACAATAAATGCTTATGGCAGAAGAAGAAGAAGGCGATAAATTACAAAATTTAATCTAAATCTTTCAACACTTTTGAAACATTTTAAGAATTTTTGTATATCAAGAAGAAATAATGAATGTTGGAAGAAAATAATTTTTTTTATTTAAGACATTTATTTCTCAGTCGAAAAAAAGCAACAAAAAAAACAACATTTGAAATAATTCAATTTCTTTTCTACAACAACAACGCAGCCACGGCCCGAGCTGCATTACCATTTAAGCTGCTGCCTTGACGTAAGTATGCCAGCAAAGCGGATGAAGAAAGAGGGCAGCCACCGGATGACGCTTGACGCTCGAAATTTTAACATGGCAGAAAGACACCAAATAATAGAGAGAGAGAGAGCGACGAAAACGAAATGAAGTGAAAGAAAATAATGCAATGAGATTGAAATGAATGAGCTATGAAGCAAAACGTTACGGAAGGCATTACATTCACATTGAAAATTGTTGCAGACAATTAGAACCACAACAACAACAACAACAACAACACAAATACACAGCATTCCTCACTTCCGTCATTTCGTAAAGAGAAAAAGCTGCGGAAATGGCAGAAAATGACAAGCGCTACACGTGTCCACAATTTAGACGCATTTACAATACAATCATAAAGCATCTACACACACACACATACTAACACAACACAACACAACACAACACAACACCTATTCTAAACGTACAACAAACAAATGTTTACATCCTGCAGCTATAAAAAGGATCCTGACAAGCCAGGAAATCGTAGAAATCATAAAAAGTGTGACGCACAAACTGAAATAGAAACGGAATCATGCATTCGTACTCTATAAACTGTACAGATAGATGTGTGTATGTGTGTGTGTGTACTTACATGCATGTGTGTGCGCAATGACGTAGTAAAACAATTCACTACGATAAGATAAGAAGATGTCCGGAATGTCAAAGTTATGAGAATGTTAAACAAAGTAATCGTAATAACTCGTAAAAACTAAGACCAAAAAATACACCACAAAACAAAATTAAGGCTAAAGGAACTAGTCCAATCTTTCTCTCTAAAGAATTTGATGGAATCATTAACAAAAGGAAGAAAAAATTAGGTTTTAGGGCTTTCTAAAAGAATATCCAAAAGTAGCTTTACGATTTTGATTGGGAATATCTGTCAAGCGAAAGATTCGTTTCCGATTACTTTCTTTTTTTGCTAATCAGCAATGATGGACAATTTTACGTAATTTTAGGAAAGACTTATAAATTTTCATTTTACAGATTCTAATTCGAAATGTTGGTTTCCTGTTTGGAGTTTTTATCTAACGCACTATAACAAGTTGATACTAGAGCTATCTCACATTTTCTTTTATGTAACTCCAATTTGCATGCGTTTATATTAAGTGTACACCTGGAAGTGGTGTAGTAGGACCTCCAGACATTTAAAATAATGGCTTGGTATAGCCGGCCTCAGGTTAACTAAGAGTTTTATCTGAAACGCATCCGACTAGCAGCAACAAATATCACAATTTAAGGGAGAAATGATCAAGCGCGTCTCTTTAGAGAACCACTAAATTGACATTTGACTGGTATCACTTAACCATGATTCCCTGATGAGCTAAGTATTCGCGTTTAAAACGTCGTTAGTGCGTCGTGTCGACTGAAACTACCATCCCTGCCCTTCTTTTTTCCCTTGGAAATCATAAGGTCTTTAGTGAATGGAACTTTAGGGCCACTTTTATGCCACATTTTTACTGACCATTCGCACGAAAAGAAAACAAAGACTTTGCTCGACGAATATTATGCCGACATTATATTGAATAAATGAACGGACAGTATAAAAACTTAAAGGTTTTCTCGCAAAGAACCCAAGAACTTTCGCAGAAAAATGAAATGTTATTATTGCAAGAAGTTTTTCAAAAAAATCCGAAAATTCTTTTTAGTAGAATTAATACCGGCACGCCAGTGTGTTGAGGCATGTGTGTTCGCACATCCATACATACTGCCAAAAGGACTTTTAAATAAATAACTAAATATGCCGGTACTCGTAAATAATGCGCCAGACGAAGTTACGTGCGAAATATTTTATTCATAAAGAGCAGTTTGTTGGGGAAAAAATTGAATAAATTTTAGCCGTCATCATCCCGACACACACACACACACGCACACAATTCACAATTTATTAAAAGTATGAAAAGGGAATAAATTAGTTGTTCTTAAAAAAAACAGTTAAGACAGCGCGAGGCTTAAGAGCAGTAGCCGTAAATAACGTTAATTAGTTAAGAGGAAAGTTTAACGTCACTGCAACAACGAAGCTTGAATAAAAAAAAATCCTTAATCAATCGATTAAATTGCTTTAATTTCTTGGCGAAATGTCAAGTATCAAAATTTGTTTCGTACATTTTTAATTTTTATAAATCATTATAATCGTAAATAATTATACCTGCGAACACTATATAATGCAAATATCGTATTTATTTTAGTTTTTAAGGAAAAATTTATCGCAGTTCTTAAGAAGATCATGCAAAATAGAGTGCAAATGTCCAAAAAACCTGAAGCAGGTTTTAAGCGGTTATATTTTTCCCTGCTTAAAATTTATGAGGCAAACTGTCAATTTTTCTCCTATAAAATGTCATAAACATAATATAAAACACGATGTTAGTTAGTAGTTTTCTTATTATGTCCGGCAAATTCAGAGAAAAAACTTTATAGATTTTATTTGGCTTTTTTTGGTAATTTTAGCGCACTTTATGACTCTCAAACCAAGCCTGCCTACTAAATCTTACTATCCAAAAAAATTCAAGAATTTTATAAGTAACGAATTGAGGAAGCCAAAAAAGCTGCCGAACGGAATGTTGGACATACTTTCTTTCATATGCAAAACTTTGCCAACGAAAATCAGGTCGAAAAACTTTTAACCTCCGGTGCAGGGAACAAACTCAGTTACTCGTACTTAATTGAAAGGAAAAGCGTCACCATCACGCTTGCACCATTACGCCTGAATGCGCCCATTATCGATAGCAACC
The DNA here is from genome assembly GCA_949752815.1 of Conops quadrifasciatus. NCBI lineage: Eukaryota > Metazoa > Arthropoda > Insecta > Diptera > Conopidae > Conops > Conops quadrifasciatus. Next base: position 31,235,331 of record OX457078.1, on the reverse strand, counting down.
GCAGCAGCGGCAAAAACTTTTTAGGCTATTGGCAAATTTTTTCAATGGGAAAGTTAATCAATGTGTTTTAAAGTGTTCCACATCAAGGGTCGTTCTGGCACGCCCGCCATACACCGCACACCATACGCCCCCTTCAGTCAGAAAGTGCACCGTAGCGTAACAGAAAAGAGCTGATGAAAAACTTTGTGCAAATTTTGACACACAATTTTTCAATCTTTTGCCTCCGGCGGCAGAAGTGTTGTGTCGAAGGCACAACGCAGTTGAAAGCTCAAGAATTGTTGTTGAAGACGCCTGCGACAAGCGAGCATCAACCAAACGCCTGCATGCGCCGAATAAGTGGCAAATTTGCGATAAACGAATGAATCTCAAATTGTATTGTTATGTATAAATATCATAACGAAGGCTACCACAACGGACCAGGATAATACAGGAAGATGAAAACTTTTTCGATGTTATGAATTTCTCTATTATACAATAAAATACGATATTGTGGAATACAGATGAGGTAAGGTTTATAGTATTGTGTTGTATGGACATGCTTGCATTATTTTCTGCTAGTCATGAATTATTCATAGAGAAATAACGAGATATTCCCAGAACTTATAAATCATCTCAACGGTATGGTTTGTGATTATAAACTTTAGCTTAAATTTATTGGTTTTGAAAGCAAAATATAATATAAGTGAAATACCAGACTAACTATGTCGACATATATACAATATTTAATTCTATATTTACTTACAATTTACACATTCTTTCAAATCTCCGTGAAATTTGGCAATAATTGTATTAAAAGAATTAATTATATAAGAAAATTAATTACATACATACTTTTTCAGAACAAATTTCGTTTGTTTTCTCCGATGAAAGATTATACCGAAAAAATTACATTAATTCACGATGGATATTTTTTGTTGATTTTTGCTGATTTTTTTTTTTAATTTTAATATCTTTAACACCCTTTGCCACCATATACGATCGTTGTAGGTTAGAAATAAAAAAAATGTGCCCGAAAAAACAATTGCATTTGACAGTTATTCTTATTCGTTATTCTTAAGGTCCTTTTGGATAATCCTACACAAATGATTACGCTCATTTTTCAACGAAACTTTCAAACGGTGAAGAAAGAAAAAGGAATAAGAAATAAATCGATTTTTTGTCCTGTCTGTGTCGATTATATTGTACGAGTATTGATTTCATAAAAACTGAGCATTATCCTTATACAGCACCATAAATATCGTATCCTGCAAACACATTATTAAAACTCAAGCTCACACCTTCGCAATCACTTCCGAAGTAAGCTGCAGTTTGATGTATTCCGTCTGACAGAAGCTCATTTCTTATCGACATTCGCCGCAGGCAGCCAAGGAGAAAATAGCTTCTTATAAAATCGCACTATGCGAGTAGATGCTGCCGGAATCTTATGAAACGGAAGCCATTCAGCTTTCATTTTTATGACGTCTGTTGCGAGTGGTATAGCGGTACATATAGTAGAGTGTGGGAGGAAGAAAATGCGCTTCATCATTGAGAATAATTCGGTTTTGAAAAATGCCAAACATGTTCATGCATTTCCAGCAAACATTCTTGCGAGTGTGTATCGATCCATTGACTTTTACTTTTACTTTTTTATTACTATTTACTATTACTATTACAATTTATTACTATTACCATTTACTATTTATTTTGCATTTCATTTCTTCCGTGGTTTAAGAGAAAAATTTTCAGAATTTAAATAACCATTTTTATTATAATGATATAGAGATAAAATTTTAAACCTAACCAACTTTTCGCAATTACAAAAATAAAAATTTGTACCTTTACAGCTAAAATTATCTTTTTCTAGCGGAAAACGCCACCCCACCTACCCCCGTCCCCTCCGCCTACCCACCAAGTGTCGTAACAGCTTTTAAGATTCATCGGAGACAGCCTTTAGAGTTGTTCAAACTAAGATTCTTTCGATGAGATGTAGAGAAGAAAATGCTATACGATAGCAAAAAGGAAACAACAACAACAACAACAACAAAATACATTTTGCTCCGAGACCACCGCAGGCAATTTTCCAAATATAAGTATATAACGAGCTAGGTGTTGGGTAGGAAGGGGGGCAGGCCGGGCCGGGACGGTAAAGAGACCAAAAAAAAAAAACGATAAGAAGAAAATCGATTCGAAATTTGTCACTATCGAATCGTTTTATGAACTCTCTAAGTGAATTGATGCCTTCATGGCATAACATATTTTTTGGGCGCGGCCTCGGTCTGTAGGTGCGGCCGCCAGAAGACACGAGCAGGGAGAAAATATTTACCCTCAAACGAAAACACGCCGTAATTTAATATGATCGTTAGCAAAAGCAGCCATATCCATTACCAGGAAGGAAGGAAGGAAGGAAGGAAGGGAAGGAAGGAAGGAAGGAAGGGAAAGAAGGAAAGGAGGTGATGAAAAACTCAAAGAACATTTAAGATTTAAAAAGTGTAGAGAAATTTTCAAACATTTATGAAAACATAAAGCTAATATGGGCGGCAGTTAATCTCATTAAAAAGTAGGTACCTTTAAAGATACTCGTACGAGTATGTTCGTTTGCGAGACGAAACTTTGAGAAAAAGTGTAAGAGAATCATAAAAAAAACTACTGCGTAATGGCTATAATAATTCAAGGATACAACATGGCAACCGGAAACCGACAAACGAAACTATTGCACAAAAACAATTGTTCCTTTTCGTACAACAAATTGATAAAGTGTTTCAATTTCGTGTTGTGTGGAGTGGCCGCCCGTATGTAGTGGTTACCTTTATCCTTCATTATTGAACATGCTCGCATTGTCCGAGACGATGTGTGCCGAAAGCGGGAAACGGATGACCCGCTGCCGGAACTTAATCCCCAAAAGCTTTACGAATAACAGCCTTAAGCAGCAAATACGATATATTTTAATAGATTGCACATTGTTCTAGTTGTTGTTGTTGTTGTTGTGACGCTAAATCGTGTCGGGTTACGTGCGAAGAGAGACGGGGCGGGAGGGGGGGTGGGTTAAATTGGTAATTTTATCGTAAATTCATGCTGATTAAAAGGCATTTTTCCCGATTTCGTTCGCTTTTTTCAATGAGAATAAGCTTCGCTTTTACGGAGTGAAATCATCTCATTAATCACAAGATAAATGTTTTTATTTTTGTACAATATATTTTGTTTTAATTTGGGTACATCAACAACACCACTTTCTTGTTAACATCCTGGCAAATATTAATCAAGTCAAATGAATGATGCTATCAATTAATTTAAAGCGAATAAACTTCGAAGCTAAGAGAGCAAGCGCTGCTAGCAAGTAAAGCCAACTGCTGAAGCCGAGAAATCAGGTTTATGTTGCTCTCTCTATTTCATTACTAAATGGCTAATTAAGCTAATTGGCCTATTTCGGCGGAAGTAATTACTTTAGAGAATTAGAAGCCTTTATTGTGCCCTGCCCTGTCCAGCCCTGACCGGCCCTGCCCTGCCCTGCCCTGCCCTGACAAAAAAGTAAGAGTAGAGCGGAAAAAGGACAAATCCCACGACGGTAATAATAATGGAATATAATAAAAAATATGCACATTTGCCCTTTTGGAGAGTTGAGTGCCATTGAGCTCCACGAAATGAGGATATTGATTTTTTTTTTGGGTCCTACAAACAATTTGCAAGAATAAAGCCAAAAAAGCATCATCATTTAGCCAGCAAAAATAACTGATTTTTTATTATTTTATACCTGATTTTTTATTACCTTTACTTTTTTTTTTGTTTATTTTTATTATTTTTTTTAATGTTTATTATAATATTTTTTTATTACTGATGTTTTTCAATGTCTAATTTTTTTTGTAAAAATTCAAAAAAAAAGTATAAAAATTATAAAAAAAATAAAATAAAAATTATAATACATATTTATTGTTAATAAAAAATAATAGGATTCAACACGATTCGTAAAATTCATAGCCAAAGCCATTTGCAACAATAATCACTGATTGATTTTAAATATATCGTGCATAGTATAGTTAATAATCATTAAATGCTATACATGTCCTTCAACAAAGGCTTTTAGAATTTCCTTCGATCTAATTTGAATTGTTCATTTTCATAGAAAAAGTTATTGGTTAATGACACTTAATATCATTTTTTTATTACTTATAATTCTTGTGTTCTGTTTCAATCATTAATTATTTCCCATTCATCGTTATTCAATTGGATCAATATTTATTAATTAAATTAATGATTTGTGCCACAAAGAGCTTTCTACCATTAAAGAATGTAGAAGAAAAAAAAGATTGTATACCATCAATTAATTAATTACGATTAATAAATTTCAGCTCAACCAATAAAAGAACCATTTCCGCCCGGTGACTTGTGCGCGCGTCCATGTCCGTTTTACATGCTGCGTTTAATTGAACGTTTCAAATCATTTCAGATTCGTGCTCAACAAAACTCATAACACAGACGAACACACATTTATTTGACAGCTCGATCTGTCCCACACGCCTAGAGTCGAAGCTAACCTGGACTATGGAGGGATAGGGCTAGCCCCAACTCCTGTGACTGACTGACTGAGTTCATCGATAATTGCTTTCTATTTGCTAAATTGTTTTTGTTGCTTTTCAACCGGGCCCTTGACCTTCTTTTGCACCAACCTCCAACTCTACTCTTCTCTTCTCTTCTCTTCTCTTTGTTCGTTACGCTCTCTTTCCTCTCTAGCCGTAGAATTTATTAGGTTATATTGAATTGGCTTGAATGTGCCGCCGCGGCCGATGTCATCATGCAATAAATTCTAATTGATTTAATTTATAGTGCACAATATATAGTATACGTTTTTTTTTATTCTCGAAATTTGGTAATCGAATTATTCATTTTTTATAGCTGGCAACGCAGTGATAAAATTTATTTTCTATGAAAAGGAAGTTTGGTAGCTTAAGTCTTAATTAGTTCATAAAATGAAGGGTAAAGAATAATATAAATTAACGTGAAATTTGAATGGATGATGATTACTGTTGTTTAATGGGGCGAAATGGGCGAACGAACACATACACACACATGTACGCATATGTGTTTTTTTTTCTAAGTAGCTGGCAATGCCGGAAATGACTTGCCTGGCTCGTCAAGCGACTCTTTTTAAAGATGCGGCCATCAGTAACCGAACCAAAATGAAAATGAAAAGTGGGAACGAAGGACTTCTCCTTTGTAATGAACTACATAAATTTGAAGCTTGTTAATAACTTAGGCGTTCTCTCGACTTAGGTGCTGTCTACTTTTTTACGGCGAAGAGCGTTTCACGCATTTGGAGTGTTTTTCTTTTCAGCTTCGTATTACTTTATATAACATTTAGCTCAATTAAGCAACAGTTATCGTCAGTATACAAACTTATTATTAGTTAATAGCTTTCATTTCATGAACACATTAGCCCTAAGGGTTCATTAGTATTTCAAAAACCAAAGAAAATGTACTAACGCGTTATTGTTACTTATTATTAAAGACGTATGACACTTAAGTCTCTGACGATATCTACTATATATGTTTTCTTGTTATGTACGAGTATATATGTATGTATAACAAATTTTATTTATTGTATTATGTGCATGCTCTTATATATGTTGAATTTATATACTTGAAGCTCAAGTTGAGTTCATTGAATTATTTAGGTTTTTTCAAAACTAAAAGAAGTGTTAACCAAGTTATTTGATTTGGATTTAGGTAAATATTTCGCCAAAAAATTGCTTGCAACAGTTCTATAATAATAAGAGTATAATTCATATTAATAAGATGCAACAACGGCTCTCAGTTCGCTTAAAGGTTGCGAACGAATTAAAGGTTGGATCTGCCCATACGCCCCCTAATAATGCAATATGTACGCCGTATTCTTCAATAACACCAAAAACTTTGCATTACAGTTAATGGGCGACGACCATCTGCCTTCCGGTCCGTTTCTTCCTCATCCTTGGATACAAAATGAGTTCACTAAACTTTGACGTTGCTGGAATCAACGGAGTTGTAACAACTTATGGTTGCTCGGTCGGGCGGTGAATCAGACACCAGCAGGAGAACCATTTAGCCGGAGAAGCCGGTAGCGGTGAAACGGGGAGAAAAATGACTACCTTCAGTGCGCACAAGTTTTCATCGACTTTATGAATAATTCATGCAGCACTCTTCGATGATATAGCTTATTTATCTATTCCTCCGGAAGGCTTTCCCACTTATTTTGTGACTAACTTCATGACCACCCATTTTGTTGCTGGTCGTTTTGCTGGCGGTCAGACTGACTGGACGCTTGCCTGAATCTATCGTCTTACTTCAGGGAACCGATAAACTGCGATAAACGAAATTATTTCAGTCTACATCAATTCTAACACTGAAGAGATTTTAATAATTTAATAAGTTTTCATCTGTTTATTGAAATGAAACGTATGGAATGGTATATTCGTTTATTTAGCAATAAGAAATTTATTTGTCTGCCTTTATTTATCTGCATTAAATTCTTAAATGATAATTATTAATAATGGTCCCTTTCAAAGTCTGCCAATTTTCGCGATTTTAAAGGTTAATCTTCTAAAGGACTTCTTTAAAAAAACTCACTTAACCAGCTCTTTAATCATTAGGACGAACAATGGGCATAAAATGCTTAATAGAAAAGTGTAAAGAAGTTTGACCAAATTATCTCGTTGGCAAATTATGTATATTCGACGACTTCTCTTTTTGCCTTCTAAAATTACTGTATGTACATATAAAATCCGGCAGTACTTACTGGTTACTCTTGCAACATATAATCCCAAACACAGCACAAATAAAAATGTCCAAATGATATCCATTTTTTGAGTTTTCCAGTTTTCCTTGCTGTGAGAAAGGTTTTGTTGTATTTTCCAAAAATCACAAAATCATTCCAAAACTATTGTATTACATCCGTTTACACAAAACATATAAAATTGATTGATTTGACTTGATTAGTTGTTGGTAACTCCAAAAATGACACAAACTATTTTCAGTTTTACTGATTCTTTGAAACTTTTCGTTAAACTTTTGGATTTAAGGTAAATCCGGATCTTACTCCTTTAAGATTTGAGAAATTAAATCTGGTAAATACAGCGCGCTTTTAAAAGGTATTCATTCATGGTTTTGAGAATATCGACGAAATCGGGCGAAAATTCGAATTGCTGCAAAATCGATTGGGCGGCTACTTTTTGGCATCTGTTCCAAAAAGGTTTTGATTTATTGGCACTGTTTTAAAATACACTAAATTTTTCATTAAAAAAATGTGATTATTTCTAAATTTGTTTGTTTTTTAATTATGCCTGCCCACTGTTGCATCACCGACCATTGATTGAGACTTTCGCGTTAAGTTTTTGTGGTGTAAATATTTAGAACTCGATTTCGGCTGCTCTAAGGAATTTGGTTACTTCTAAAAGTAAATGATTGTCAGAGTGTCGGCAGAAGAGGCAGCTCATTCTGCCCCCTCCTTCTCCTTTCCGCAAACTATCAGTTCTTTAAACACACTCAACCACAGAACACACCCACTCTTTGGTACTTCTTTCACCAACAGCCGCAAGTATTTTACTTTTGTTTTAATCTCCGCAAATGACCATTCACTACCGGGGTCTAACTAACACTCAGAGGGAGAGCTGGAGGGCAGTAAACTTTCTCTGTACTGCCGCGACGCTTCTTTTGTCCGCAGTCGTTTTGTACGCGCTCACTTGTTGTGCCTGTCTGAAGCGTTTATCCTAGACTGATGGCTGAAGGCTGGTCTCGGGAAGGCAGCCATCAGCAGTCGGCAGTCGGCAGCCAGAGCTGCAGCTTTCGGAGCCCTACGAGTCAGCTGCAGCCTTTGCGCTGTCTCCCGGCGGGGGCGAAAGCGGAACAGCGCTCAGGTCAGCGGCGGCGGCGGCGTTACCTGCGGCTGCAGGCTCTCTCACGCACATTTGTCCCAATATCCAGAAAAGAGCAAGTGAGAGAGAGTTTCCAGCATTTCAGCCGGAATAGCAGCAGAGCGTAGTATTTGAACCCAGAGCGAGCGGCTTTGGAAAAAGCTCATTTGTTGCTTCCTCCTTCATTGTGCCAGAACCGCAACAGTTGCGTTCGGCTTGACTGCAGGAGCAACAATTTACATTTTTATCCTGGGTCACAGTGAGCTCTAAATCTTCGTTGCTTTTTGTTGTTTTCCTTTCTATTTCGCTGCTCACTTCTGTAGCTCTCTTTATTCGCGCATTGTCTGCTCTCTCACATTGCCTGGAACTTTCCAATGGAAAACTTCAGCGCTCTCTTGAGAGTCCTTTAGGGATTCAAATACTGAGGCGCATTTGACATGCGTCCTGACCCGTCCGGAAGCAACAGGCGGTTCCTTCGCTTTTTGGTATTGCTGTTATTAAAATGTTGGCCGAGCTGTTTCGCTGGCTCGCTTTCGTTTCAAATTTCGGTAAAAAGTTTTCAACAATACATACATATATCAATATTGAACCCTGGCAGGGCAGAAAAGGGTGACGGTAGCGGTGAATTTTCTTTACTAAAACAATTCTATATGTCGCGGACGTTTGTTGAAGTTTGTTAAAGTTTGAAAAATTAAATTTTACTTGCGTTTAATATCATGCATTAATCCATTACAAACTGAAATCAATTTTACAGTTCAATTGTAATGCTCTTTAATTAGCGATTATCCTTTCCGCCAAATGAGTCAGAGAGGTGTGAGAGAGAGACGCACCCCACGAAATAGCGACGAAACTGAAATTACATCTTGCTCTAATATCATTCGGCGGCAATCCTGTCTTTGACACAACACTTGTTTGTTAGTATTATACAACATTCTGATAAAACATTAAATGATTGATCACACAACGATGTCTCATCGCTCACAAATTGGCCAATTTTCCCGGAGAAGGACAGCGAAATATGTATGTACCATAATTCGCAAGGATGTCAGCTTAATCTTCGTTAATTCATAAGCAAATAGGACAACGTAAAACCGCAAAAAGGAGTCTAATCCGTTACAAAATCACACACCAAGCAACAACAGACACATATATGTACATATTGTATATGTATGTACGTATACTGAACGACTTGGGCCAACAATTACGACCGGATTTACTTACGGAATGACATAACAAGATGAGTAAAACTGATTGATGTTTGTACTCATGTCATGCCAGAGCTCAGTCACATTATTCGCGACCATTCAATCAATTAAGTACCGAGCTCTCACTTCTGTGCGAATTCATTGACACAGTGGGCATTTGTTGCCGGAAGGAAAATGAACAAGTACACAGAGAAAACTAGTACCACATAAAATAATAAGATTTATTATTTATTTTACCATGCAATCTTATTAAAACATACAAATTATATGATTTTTTCATAAAGAAATCTTATTCGTTTTATAAAGAAAATCTTATTGTCGTGAAACAAAAAGTTAATCTTATTAATTGGTAATTTTAATAAGAAATTGATACTTTTTTTTTTGAAGAAAATCATAAAATCAACAGGTCTTTATGAAAAATTCTTTAAGAATTTAGAGTTGTTTTAATAAGAAAAACTTGTTATATATAATATCGTCGGTCTGGCCGGAACTTTGTGACTAATATTTTTGCTGTGTGGCCTACTTCAGATCTATAATTCGTATTAATTTTTATACCCTACACCCGAAGGGATGAGGGTATATTCACTTTGTTCTTCCGTTTGTAACGCATTAAAGGAGGCGTGGCAGGTATAGAAAAGTATATATATTCTGGCTCAGAATCACCTCCTGATTCGATTTAGCCATGTCCGTCCGTCTGTCTGTCTGTCTGTCTGTCTGTCTGTCTGTCTGTCTGTCTGTCTGTCTGTCTGTCTGTCTGTCTGTAGAAATCACGATTACGGGAGAACGAATAAAGCTATCGCCATGAAATTTGGCACGAATATACTTTGTCATCATAGGCTGTTTGGTATTGAAAATGAGGAAAATCGGATTAGTGCCACGCCTACTTTTAATAGCAAATGTGAATTTTCCCATGCTTATAGCTCAATTTCTCAGCTTGTAGAGCGAATATAAAGCTAAAATTTTTTCCCCGAGTCCACCTTCTTAGACTAAAATATATTCTGAAAAATGGGCGTGACACGCCCACTTATATAGTATACCATATAATGAGATGTTTGGTAGGAAAAACGGTGTTGTAGACGAGTTAATAGATAAAAATTTGCTCACTGTAAATTAAAAAAAAGTAGGTGTCACCCGCCCACTTTTTATCACCTCGACAGATGCGGGTGTAGGGTATATGAGCTTCGGCCAGGCCGAAGATAACGCTCTTACTTGTTTTACATTGGCATTGTTTATAATGCACGAACTTTGCTTCTCAGTTGTGAGTGCTTTCCGTTTTTATATACTTTATATACTTTCTACTTTCTACTTTACAAACAAATAACAACTTACATATACATAAGTACAATATAAGTAAACTTATGACTAATATTCTTTAAATTTTGAGTAAATAAAATGAAATAAAAAAACCATGAGTAATTTATTTTATTCGAAAAAGACTATGAAAAACCATAAGATTTTCTTATTGAATTTGTATTTTAATATGACTGTCTTTTAAAATTTTAATCACATTTTCCCTACGGTTTTAATAAGGCTTCCTTTTTGGATGAAAAGCATAGAAAAATTTTATTGGTTTTCTCTTATGTGTAGAAGCTCTAACTTCGGTCTGCCAGAAGTTCATATAGCCCCACACCCGAAATTGTCGAATCGATGATGTAAAAGTGACGGCGGGTGACGTCGATTTTTATTTTAATTTCAGATAGTAAATTTCGATCTCTTGAATGAGTTAAGCATTATCGCTTTTCTCAACAAAAACGAAGGTGTTTAATATTCTATTCCGTAACCTTTTATTAAATGAACGTATTCATTCTACGGTATCTGCTCCCTCGATAAACAAATCACCCTCAACGTCGATTTCCTTTTCACGCAATCTCACTTTCGCCTCAGTAAATAGATTGGTTAACTTTAATCGGTCACACTCGTAGCAAATCTTCTTCTAGCTAATTACACAATTGACCCCGTGACTTGCACCCTACACAAAATATCTAATTTCTCCGAATGACTGCATTTCGTTTAATTCACCGGATTCTTGCGGAAGGAATCAATTCACACGACAGTGAATATTGAAGTATGCTATCCGTGCCGCATGAGTCATAGTGCGGAGGTCAATCGGCCAATGCAATCAACTGAACTGAACTGTAGTCTATCGAATCCTATGACGAGAGACTACATCCTTAAGTTATCTTAAGTGACGAATCCTATGACGACAGACCGCTTAAATAACATAAATAATTCGTTTTAAAAAAAAATGTATTATTGTATGAAAAATTAGACTTCGACGGTTCGATTCGATGTAATTATGTTTGGATTTTCGAAAAATGATTTTTACAATGTTTAGTAAAAAAATAAAAGGCCATTCTGTGCTATTATTCCTAAGTGAAGGAAAACACATTGTTCTGTATACTTATGTAAATAATTTTTTGAATTTTTATTCACAGTTTTTGCTTTGAAAACATTGACACACTGTTGATAAATTTCTTAAGTTTTACAAAACAAACCAAAACAAAAATATTTGAAGACATGTTGACATTTTGTATGCTTGAAACAGAACAAAATTTAAAAACAAAAACTAAACAATACAATAAATAATTAACACAGCTGTTTATCAACCACTTTAATAGTTCTAATAAGTTCTATGTTAAAAAACTTTTAAAATTAAAAACATTTTTTTATTTTTTTTTTATTTAAAATTTTTTTAACAATCAGTGCTATTATTTTTCTAAACTTCTAAATTCCTTTGCTTCACCTGACCTAACCCAACCTAAGGCCGCATACTTAGTGTCTATAATAAATTTGCATTTTAATAAATTCCTGCTGTTTTTTCTACAATTTCAATTTTGGTGCGGTGGTACATCGTACTGATAAAATAAATGCGACGACCTCCTTAATAAATTTACATTTTAGTTATACTAAAAAATTACTTCGGCCTGGTCGAAGCTCATATACCCTACACTGTCATATCGTTGATGGAAAAGTGAATATAGCTTTTTCAACTGGTGTACTATGGTGTAATATCTAGTGGGCGGGACATGCTTCTTCCCATGCAAACTCGGCAAACTCGGTAATAAAATTTCAGATCTAAATTTAAGATTTATTATAAATTTATAAATTTCAGATTTAAGATATATCGTACATATTTACATACTTTTCTATATTTGCCGTGCCACCCTTAATGAGTTACAAACGAAACAACAACAAAGTGAATATACCCTTAACCATTCGGGTGTAGAGTACTATCATAAAGCTACTAAGACGATCGGCCAGGCCAAATTTTAGTAAAACCAAGAAATGAAAATGCATACGAAATGCACTTTCAGCTCATAAGAGTAAGAGCAGTAAGAGCTTCACACTCACTCACACTTGAAGTAAGCGTATGGTTCAAAGTAAAAATTGTGAACATTGCGGTAAGGCCTTCTAGAGCTCGTTTACACAGGAAGTGCTCTAAGTGCAAAAACGATTTAAATGCAAATTAGTCGCGATGTAGAGACATGTTAATTATTTCGTATGCAAACATGTTGGAGCGGTGCGTGTGTGTGTGTTTCGCCATGTTTTTCGAAAGTACACGTTTTAAATGAAAGCCGAAAGCTTAGACATTGGTCTTTCGTAAAGCCAACATCATAAAGCCAACTTTTATGAACGATTATGTAGCAGTGTAGCAAAAAGTGATAAAATAGCATGGAAACGGACGCGGAAAGGGACGAAAACCAGCCGTCTCTGCTTTAATTAAAAAAATTGCAATCTAAATGGGCAACTGCGATAGTTTTTATGAGCTTGATAAACTTAAAAAATCGCCTTTCAGTTAATTTAAACACGATGCTTGGACGACCCTCGGGCCAAATTCTTTGCCTTGGATTTTCGCTTTAGGCGTCTGTCTCTTGACCATAGGCTGACTAAGACATTGGTCGCCCCAGGTTCAACAAGAGCTCACCTGGTGCACCTGCTATTTGACGCCTTCATGCTCACAGTTAGTCATTTTCGTATGACGTTCTCATTGCCTCTGAATGGTTTGCATTGTGTGTGCTCAGTGTGCGGTCGCAGTGAATACAACACTTTAACAAAAACCTTGTAACCCACACTAACCCCCACCCCCACCCCCGCCCCCTTTGCCTTTGTGCTGTTGTGCTCGGCGACATCACGGCGAAGGGAGCCCAACAAACGGCCCAGCAAGGAGCCTGCCTGTTGTCCAACATCAATTTTATGCAACAAGGCTGGCTACGCCCACAAGCAACAAACACGGGCGAACGAAAGAGCCATGATTAATGGCCCTCAGTCAACACATTGGCCTGGCCTGCCTTCGGCAAACACTATGCGGCAAATTGAGGAGCAAACAGTCGGAGCCATTTGGCTTCTCCTTCTCCATTTTCTTCTTCTACTTCTTAGGGCTATAATTTGAAGTCACGTCTGATGAGTATTCGTGCGTACGTTTCGCTTGGGAGATTGTCACCAAAAAAAAAAGAAACAACGCAACAAACTTGGATCCGAAATTGTTGAGCTCTGAATGGAATGACAATCGATACCCACAATTTCATATTTTCCGTATAGTTGTTGTTGTTTGTATCTTATATTGCACGGACAGGTTTGCGATTGTCTTCTTATTTCGTCTTTATTTACAGATATAAAAAGGAAAAGCCAAACCATTAAAGGTCTGCGTTTACAAACGTTGAATAAATACAGACGGAATCATAAAAAAACAAACGGAAAATTATTGCTCTTCAAGTGCTTCGAAGATCAGAAAAGCCTTCGGGAACATTTATTTCGAAGTTCTTGCTTTATTTACCAAACATTTCGTGACTTGTTTATGATTAATAAAAAATATCTGCCAAATTAAATATCTGCAAATGAAAGGACGTGAAAAACTCCTTCCGTTTTTCATGCGACGGTTGACCATTAACGCAATGCAACGCAGCACTTGCTATCCTTCGGAAGGAAGACAGGAAGGAAGACATGAAGGAGGGAACAAAGGAAGGAAGGAAGGAAGGAAGGAAGGAAGGAAGGAAGGAAGGAAGGAAGGAAAGAAATAAAGAAAAACTGTCTCCTTAAAGAAAGCAAAAGGAAGTGTAAGAAAAATGCTTATAACATGAAGAAAACAATTTTTACGAAGTCTTTAGTATTGGAAATTTTTCAAGTGGCAATCCATCGGACATATAAAAGTGTATAACATTTCTTACTATTGTTTAAAAAATTTGCAAGGAATATGTATTTCATTTTTCAAATCGCTTCTAAAAAAATTTATAAAATTTGATACAATAATTAAGGATTTTTCTTAAAATAGTTAGAAAAGACTCTCCTAGTATGTATGTATGTGCATATATTTTGGTAAAAATTTGGCGGCCGCACGACAGCAGAGAACAAACTCGACCGAATTGCAAAATATTCGCAAGAATCGGAAACATTTTAAAACTTTTTAAATATCGTTAAACTTTTAATTATAATGAAAACTCTTATAAATTCAACCGAGTCGTGCCGAGCAGCAGAAATTTGAAGAAAATTTGCTTTTACAAAGAAATGTTCTCACTTAAAATCTTAAAATCTGTTTATAAAATGTATGTTTTATTTTGTATCCTAACCTCAATGTTCTATTTTATATCTAGCCTAATATCCTACGAAGTTTATTGTGATTAGCGAAGCGAAATTATAAAACACATAGCCTTAGAATAGCCTTGGAAGCTGCCTAGCTGGGGATGCTTTCACACTGTGTCTAAAGGAGCCAGAGTAGGCGACGTTCGCAGGGAGTAACTTAACGAACCGCAACTAATTAGCAAACAACTCGTTTCCAAAGGCACGTACACACTCTACTTCAATCAATCATTTCCTCAATCATTAACAGGTGTTAATTTTTCTTTAACACAAGCGGAGAAAACTTTGTCCGAAAGTAGTCGTACTATCATTTCCTTCAAAGCGCGTCATCTGAGTCGTTTCGTAACATCTTCTTTACTATCTGAGAAATTGATTCTTGAAATCAATTGAAATTCTTCGATGTGCAGTAAATCTGAAGGATTTCTTTTAATTTTGACCAGCGACAACTAAGATCTCTTTTCGACCTCACTCTGGCCCACACTGTCGGTTACTATCATATCTAGATACTAGATGGTACCATACTAGATGGTATCTGAAGCTGCCATGAGCCCATACCTTTGAATTAAAATCTTCATCTGACTGAGCTTTCAGATCCCATAACAAGCCATTTTGGCGCATGATAATCTCAAACGTAGCCGTCTTTTTCGAATACTAAAGGGATTATATTGCGAACCTGACGTGGTGAAAATATTCAGTAAATCAACCCATTTTTAGAGATTTTGTTTATTAAGATCAACCCATTTTAAAAACGTTGTATTGTATTAACCCTTGTGTTAAAAAACAAGCCTTTTATTGCCATTATGAAATGTCATTTCCTTTTATCAGATTGTTTGAATGTCGATTTAATGAAATTTAGTATACTCATACTATATATACATATTTATATAAGCAAATATACATACATACATATATATAGATATGTATGTAAGTGAGTACATAAACGGATGTGAATTGTAATCGATAAATAGTAATTACCCTTTCAATGATTTCAATTCTGCTGGAAATCGAAACAAATCACTTTCAAACGAATTAAAATGCGGTCAATAGACTCGATTTGCATAACATTTTGATTTAATGTCATAGAATATAGAAACGATAGAAACGAATATACTCGAACGAACCTCTTACACACGAGCAGGATCCGCCCACAACATCTCGAGACATCGCACGCGATTCCACAGCATTAAGAACGATTTACATTTAAGCGAATTCAATGGAAACCGAGGATTTCGGGTTTTCAGGCTTCTATAAAATAATCTTTGATTGGAAAGCGCATGACATCAGTGGCCGCAGGTGCACGAATATTTGTGTGTAATACCTACACCTACACCGCCCCTCACTTGACATTTAAACGCAACATGAACGGACGTCATTTGATTTAATGTGTTTTTGTAGGGTTGAATGATGGTTCGGGTGTGTGTGTGTGTGTGTGAGTAAGAGCGTGTACGCTTTCCAACAATCCTTTCACCCTCAATACTCAACAAGTAGCGCTGTGTGAAAAATGTGGCAACATTGTGGTACTACATACAGCAACAGTACTTGGCAACTACCAAATGATATGAAATAAAACGACAACACACACAAGCATACATACACCTTGTCAATTCTCTACGATTTACAAACAATTGTCAAGAAAATGTTCTATTATTGAAAGAGAAAAGTCAGCATAGTTATTTTTATTTGTTTGTTTGCTTACTTTTTGAAAGTTCATAAATCATTATTGCTGTCATTTTATTTATTAGATATCTCGCTCAATCTTGCCCTTTCACTTTGTGTCATTCGGTAGAGGCCTGAAGAACGCCGCTTCAATTCAATATTTGGCCACCAAAAGCACAAAAGTTCTCACAACCTTTAACTCTTGACCGATTTAAATATGGCGTGTCACCGTAAAACTTAATAAATTTACTTTTTTTCCTATCAAGTTCTGGAATTTAACCTTCGAAGTCTCCATCGATAGATAGAGAGCAAGGTATGTAAGTTTTATTTAATGTAACTTTTTTCTGTTCTTTTGAAAGTCTATTGAGAGTCCATTCTTATTTATTTATTTTAACTTATTTATTTAAGATATTTATTTAATATCTTATTTAATTATTGCAAAGTCGAAATATTTTTGAAATGAATTTATTTTATATAAAATATATGTATATACCACGACTAATAGCTTCCACCAAGTGACGTCAACTATGAACTATTCATTATAGCTTTATTACTAAATTTAAATTTTAAGCTTACTATTTAATATTAAATTAATTTTGTATTTGAATCAATTTTCGGTATGTACAGAACTTAATAACAATATACTCGAAAATATAATTTTATACAATAAAAAAAGTTCTAAAGGCATTCGGGAATTTTCCCCCTCAAAGAGTTTAATAAAAATGTTCGTAAATAAGAAAAATGAAATTTTTAAAAAATGCATGCCATTTCACTAAAGTGAAATGAAATTAAATGTAATTTTGTTAGCTGCAGTTTGATTAAAAATTGGTTTAAAAACCTAATCGAGTTAAATCGATTTCATAATAAATTTCAAAATTTCATAATTTTTTCTAGCAATGCTTATTGCTTGGCATTGAATGGCACCATATTTTTCAATTTATCCGTGTTTGTTTGTTCCACGTCTACGTCATTGTTTGTTCACAGAAAAAATTAAGATAATAGTATGTACAACAATTTTCAAATACTAGGTACTAACTTTATTCAGAAAAGTTTTGTACATAAATTACCATTCATTATTTTATATACTTTTGAGTTACATACATATATGTATGTATGTATACCTACTCGTAAATAATATCCCAGCAAACAATATCTTTTCTTTTTAGACTTAGAAAAGTTTCATAATTCTGAACAAATACGCTCTTTATGAACACATAAAAGAGTCAGAAATGAACGTTTTTTCCTTCCTAGACTCTCCTCAGAAAAGAGTCCTAAATAAGAGTCAGGAAAGACTCAGAATTTATTATTTTTTATTGAAATTTTAAACTCCCAAAGCGCACAATTTTATAAGTCTTTTCTGACTCTTATTCAGGACTCTTTTCTGAGAACAGTCTAGGAAGGAAAAAACCTTCATTTCTGACTCTTTTATGTGTTCATTAAGAGCGTTTTTGTTCAGAAATATGAATCCTTTCTGAGTCTAAAAAGACTCATATTGTTTGCTGGGTTGTTCGCATTATCAACTGTTCAAACAAAACACATATTTTCAAAGCCAGTAAACAAAGCGTTAAAAAAAAAGAACAGAAAAATTTTTAATCTTATACGAGTATAATATTATATAATATTGCCCAAGACTATAAAGATAAACACTGAAAACATGAACTATCAAGTAAATACAGTCAACCCTCCCATCGTAGTAGTAAATAGTTACGATCCATGAAAATACAATAGTTATGTATATGAATAGTTATAAGAAATCAAATCAAATCCAACCAAATTTTTGATCTACTCTGTAAGACGAACCCATAAACAACAGCCTGCCTTAAGGCGAAAGCATTTCTAAACGTAAACGGTAAGAAGTGTGGCAAAGTTTTTGAACGGAGACCGCGTTGTAAGAGGGTTGACTGTATATACATACATATGTACTATGTACATAAATACAATTCTGTCAGATCTATGACTTTAGGCATCACATGTACGTAGTTCTTTTCTTCTTTTCTCCATATATTTCTCTCCAAAAAAGTGTGTATATACGCCCAAAATTTCTACGACGCCATCAAAGTGCTTTAAGGCAGTAGAATCAGTGTTTCTACAGACTACTAACGGTCTTAATCGCAATTCCGTTAATAATTCAATTCTGCGTGTTTCAATCGAAGAGAAGAACCAACAATGACTTTCAAGAGCTTAAGGAGTTTTATTCGTGGACCTTTCCTTATTGTCCTTTTGCTGATTTCGTATGGCGTTTCCACTTCCGGACAGAGAAGCAGGTACTGCGGTCAGGCTTTGATAGACGCTCTAGATTTAGTTTGTGATGAAAAATACGATTCTCCGTACTATGAATACTGTAAGTACCCAAAGGTCATTTAGCTTAAGACGTCATTAACATGATGATCGTCTAATCGTCTAGCAATTCTTGGCAATTCTAATTACAAAACTATATCTAATCCTATGTTTATCTATAGATGACCGAAATTGGGAGAAACAGTTTGCGGTGAGGAAAAATTTACCGGACAAATCGGGTAAAAGGACTGGAGTAGTTCAAGAATGTTGCTACGACATGTGTTCGGTTGAAAGTCTGAGATTGTACTGTACTGCTTAAAATTTAAGCCTTAAATGTAATAAATATACAATAAAACTATTTCTATTACAAGAATATAAATTGAAACAAGTAAGAGCGTTAGCTTCGGCCTGGCCGAAGCTCATATACCCTATACCCGCATCTGTCAAAGTGATGATAAAAAGTGGGCGGGATACGCCAACTTTCATTTAATTTACAGATAATAAATTTTGATTTATTAACTCACTTACGACAACGCTTTTCTCAACAAACACTTGATTATATTATATAGGTATACCAGTGGGCGTGTCACGCCCCCTTTTGGTGCGACGACTCTTACTAACGCGGTAAACGCGGCACTGAAATTTCAGCTTCAGATCCGGACTACAAGCTGAGAAATTCAGCTCTCAAATTGGATGCATTAATATTTACCTAAAAAGTAGGCGTGGTAGTAAACCGATTTTTTCCATCGTTTTCCACCATTTTCTCCATTTTCGATATCCCTTCGGGTGTAGTGTATAAAGATTTCAATATGCACTTAGTCACTTTTCACTTTGACTAATAATTGATGACTTGAATGATTTTTTAAGAGATTTTTGAGGGAAAATTGGATCCCTTTGTGATGAAACGAAATAAAAGGTCTGTAGAAAAAAGAATATAAATGCGGAGCGAATAACACGAACACACAAGAAATTGAGACGAATTTATTGTACAAATGAGAAAATGTGTGGAAACAATGACTCAAGACTCAATGTTGCTAAAAGTGTACGCAGTAGTAAATAGTAGGTACATACACCAGAGTAAAAGTTGCGGGCGAAAATTTGTATGAGATGAGCCTACTTCTATCAAAGAATATACAGCATATTCTTTGCTTCTATACACTGTATAGATGTAATGGGAACGATTATAAAATACCCAAAATTATACCAAATTTAATATAGTATAATATTCAAAGGTTTGCGCAAATTCACTATATTTACATACATATACTCGTATATTCTTTCCATTTGACTTTGTTTTTGCTTTCATAAGACGTGTGTAAATAAATGGTAATCAATAACAACAACAAAAACGAGGTTGTTGCTCGTCGGTTGTTGGATTCTGGGTTGTTTCCTCTGTGCATGGCATGGCGCACAAATCTTCAATTTCAATAAAACTGACTGCTTCTATGAATGCGTTTGAGTGATTGTTTTCGTGCAGGTCTCAACTGAATTGAATTAAAATGAAAATTTAGCAAATACAGCTGACGTCCGTCATCATAAGAGTATATACAAATAATACTGTAGGTATGCTTAAGGCACTTTTTTATATAGAACAAATTTCAGAATATTTTCATGAATTCATTTAAATTTTAAATTAAAGTGTAGTTACCAAGTATAAGTTATGTATGTTACTTTTCATACTTACATGGAAAAATGTATCTCCATCGATAAAACATTTTTCGAAGCAAAAATTGTGAATGAAAAAAACTTTAAAATTTGTTTGTTTTTCTTGTCATTTTCGTTTTTAACAATTTCGTACAAAATAAAAATGTTCATTTGATTTTTTTTTTTGATTTTCTGAATTGGGTCCTAACTGGTATAAGAATTAAGAAGTACTAAAAAGTTCTGAATCGTAATATTTAAAATAGTTTGTTTTTCTTTGAAAGAAACGCACCATATTTGGCAAATAATTCACTCGCGCTGACTGTACAAAGAATGAACTTCCCCGGAGCTAGTTATTTTCAATTAAAATTATCAAATATAAAATTATAAAACACTTTGTTTGTTTTTCTTGTTTTCATTGCGTTGTGTTTTGTTGTTGTTCCTGTTGTTGTTGTTGTTTGTCTGTCCTTTTCATACAGTTTGCTTTTAATTTCAGGGAGAGAAAGTTTCTAAAAATGCATTCTGATAATAATTTCGAAATTAAAGAAGTTTACGGTTAGTAGTTCGTGACTTGTTTGTGCTTTAAAAGACAAAACCAGTAACAGAAAACGCTGCTCGAAAAACTAATGCCTTTTAAAAACAAAAACAACTCAGTGCCGCAAATACGCGTCCCTTTCATGCCAGCGGAAGAAGGATGGATTAAAGTTTAATATTTCATAAAATCAAAACTTTCCACCGCAGATAGCGCCAAAGTGAAAAATTTCTAAGGCGACAACTTACGAAAAAACACAAACTGCAAGTAGCATTAAAACAGCAACAACAACACCAACAACAACACCAACAACAACAACTACTTCAATTTTGCGCGCATTTAATGATGTTCGTGGGATATTTAAAAACTTAACGGCAACAATGGAAGAGGACAACTACAACAACAACGGCGGCATCAACGAATTACAATGTCGTAAAAATAACACTAAGAGTAGCATCAGCAGCAGCAGCAGCAACAACAATCCAAAAATTGCAACAAAGAATACATTTAACGTTACATTATGCAGTGACGCTGCAGCCGCAAACAAGCTTTTAACGATGCTGCAGCTGTAAAAACCGTGAAGGCTAAACGGTATCCTCTCGACCTTCCTACGCTAATCAGCGAAATCCTTTTGGTTTGTACTTAGCGAGCAGGTATCTCTAATACTCCGACACGACTGTACCACATCGACATAGCGACCATTCGGCAAACCAGAAACATCAGCGCAGCGACAGCCATTTAATCTAAGTCGAACTCTGTTTTGATGCAAACGGAGCGAGAGGGACGAACACTAAATTAAAAGAACTCTTTTTAAGATAAGAGAATTTTTCCAGTTTTTGGGAGAAAAAAAATTTCCCATCGTCGAATTTACTATTGGGTAATCGTAACAGATGACATTGTTCATTTCAGCAAGAACTACAATTATTTAGGTCTATGTTACTGTACTAAAGAAAATTATTACCTCTTTTTACTAAACACTCACTGCGTCATAAGTTTTCCGACTCAATATAGTGTATTCCTTTTCATTACTATCTATAATAAAGATTAGTTATTGATAGATAATACTTTGGGAATACTACTGTCCAGCATAGAAAATTGAGTTCTTTAAAATAGAAAATTGTTTTTATTATCTTTATCTTTTCTTATTGTTGTGTTTAAGGGTCGTTGGGTGAGATTTACAAAGAGACGATTTTTGTTGTTGTTTGCAATGCAATTTCGAGACGATTCAATAGTTAGTGACTCTCAGAATACCCCTGTTAGATCCCAAAATAAAGCCCCCTTCCTCGAATACTGGCACAGCCAATAGAATAATATTATAGTATTCTATTACAGTATTCTATTGTCTTTGGCCGAAGTAAACGGGTCACATTAAATGCGTTGTTTTACTTGGGTTTGGATTCAGAATAGTATTTTGTATGTAAGCGCCTCTTGTGTCACGACAAAAAGTTAGATTATCCGAAACTTTGTTTTTCACCATAAAAATTAGATGGCGCCATAAGTTACAGTTTAAGGTTCACTGTAGCAGAATACAATACATACAATATTTGTCCAAAAATATAAAATGAAAAAGAGCTCTGGCAACGTATACCATCGGCAGCATTATGACCGTATAGGCCGATAGATGGCAGGTGGAAATTGGCTCGTTTGCGAATGTCAAGGCTTGCATAAAACATCTCGAATGATTTGAAAATGACAGAGCAACATTTTTGCGTCGATGCAGTGCTTATTTGATTTCAAATCAAGCTGTGACCGCTTTAAAAGCAAAGCACAACACAACACAACACAACACAACACAACACAACACAACACAACACAACACAACACAACACAACACAACACAACACAACACAACACAACACAACACAACACAACACAACACAACACAACACAACACAACACAACACAACACAACACAACACAACACAACACAACACAACACAACACAACACAACACAACACAACACAACACAACACAACACAACACAACACAACACAACACAACACAACACAACACAACACAACACAACACAACACAACACAACACAACACAACACAACACAACACAACACAACACAACACAAACAACACAACACAACACAACACAACACAACAAAACACAACACAACACAACACAACACAACACAACACAACACAACACAACACAACACAACACAACAAAACACAACAAAACACAACACAACACAACACAACACAACAAAACACAATAAAACACAACAAAACACAACACAACACAACACAACACAACACAACACAACACAACACAACACAACACAACACAACACAACACAACACAACACAACACAACACAACACAACACAACACAACACAACACAACACAACACAACACAACACAACACAACACAACACAACACAACACAACACAACACAACAAAACACAACAAAACACAACAAAACACAACACAACACAACACAACACAACACAACACAACAAAACACAATAAAACACAACACAACACAAC
The DNA here is from genome assembly GCA_949752815.1 of Conops quadrifasciatus. Taxonomy (NCBI): domain Eukaryota; kingdom Metazoa; phylum Arthropoda; class Insecta; order Diptera; family Conopidae; genus Conops; species Conops quadrifasciatus. Next base: position 31,212,086 of record OX457078.1, on the reverse strand, counting down.
ACAACACAACACAACACAACACAACACAACACAACACAACACAACACAACACAACACAACACAACACAACACAACACAACACAACACAACACAACACAACACAACACAACACAACACAACACAACACAACACAACACAACACAACACAACACAACACAACACAACACAAACAACACAACACAACACAACACAACACAACACAACACAACACAACAAAACACAACAAAACACAACACAACACAACACAACACAACACAACACAACACAACACAACAAAACACAATAAAACACAACAAAACACAACACAACACAACACAACACAACACAACACAACACAACACAACACAACACAACACAACACAACACAACACAACACAACACAACACAACACAACACAACACAACACAACACAACACAACACAACACAACACAACACAACACAACACAACACAACACAACACAACACAACACAACACAACACAACACAACACAACACAACACAACACAACACAACACAACACAACACAACACAACACAACACAACACAACACAACACAACACAACACAACACAACACAACACAACACAACACAACACAACACAACACAACACAACACAAAACAACACAAAACAACACAATACAACACAACACAACACAACACAGCACAACACAACACAACAGAGCTCAAAAATAGAATAATAATGATTCGCTGCTTTTTAAACTTAAGAATGACAACGAATGACACTAAACTGAAATCCTTTCTCCTTCCACAATGGAGCAGTGTCTTCCCTTTACTGCATTAGTAATGTCTTCCTCAATGCAGTAGTGTATTCTCTGTTAACCGTTCAACACATGAATATCTCATTCGCACAAAAACGAATCAACACAGGGTCTTTCCGGCAGCTGGTAGACAACAGTGCAGTCACGGATGGGTCTAGGTGAAGATGTGTTGAATAGTCGTTTATATCGTTAATTTTTCTCTTCACTGCAATACTGCCTTAGTGTTATAGCAATTGAAGCCGTCTTATGCAGCTCTCCATTATACAAAGATTTTTTCCCTCTTTGTATAATGTACAATGTTTTATTTTACAAGTGTATGCTTTCAGTTAGGAGCTGTTACTCGTACAATAGCAGCTGTTACGAGACGCTAAAGAGTATTTAACAAGTACATAACAAATTTCCAAATTATTCAAAATGTTTTAGAAAATTTTTCAAAACCTTTTGCCCCCAGAAGCATAAGAAAAAACAAATCATATTGAAATGCTTGCATAAATACTGGAAATTTTTATTTATATATCGTATATATATATTTTCTTATGGTTATATACATAATTGTATACATATTTCCTTGATTTTTTTTGTATGTATCGTATGTATGTATATGTGTATGCACTTTTATCTACAACATCAATGAATACATTACTCAGAAATTGTTTAACGTCATACGTACGTACGTATGCATGTATGTATAACTATTGTATGTGTTCGGAAGGAAATAAAAACATTCTGTTTTTGTGACTAAACTTCATCTAGCTCTATACATTTTCCATTTAATTACATTTTTGTTGGTCTGTAAGTAATTGAAAGTTTTAGTTTTTATGAATTTTTAATTTTTAAGAAACTTTTCTTTTTTATGAAAGTTTTTTTAAAGAGAAATCTATGTTCTACAGTGACTTTAGCTCTTCTTCCTCTTCTTCTTTTAAGTAACAAGATTTAAAATTCAACAAAGAGTAATTTATTTTGTTTTTAGTTCTGTTATATAGTATAGTATATTTTTTTATTAGAGCACTTCTCTCAAGACAGTGCTACTACCAAACAAATTAGCATTTTCTACTACACTTCGCAATTGTACTATTTAAAGAAATCACCTCCATAATACACTCTTACTACTACAATACTACGTATCCTATGATTTTACAGTTTCTAAATTTGGCCCCCGAAAGAAAAAAGTTAAGAAATTTTGAAAAACAATAGTGGCTGCCTTCAAGGCGTGGCTAATCGATAAAGCAAAACTGTTTCAAAACTAATTAAAATGGACAACATGAGATTGTGTTGCTTGTTGGATTTATACGAGTACAGTAATAATTCCATTAATGTTTTTTTTCCAAATTATCCTTCAAAAAGCAATTATGTTAGGTTTTTAGAATACAAGACAGTTTCTGGAATCCAAAACTCGCATTGTCTGCAGAAGACATATAACTTTGGACTGGCTACAATAGACGCTATTACTAGTATCATATTCTAATGTACATACTCGTATAAATATTTAAAAAATAATACAGTAATAACAGAAATTATAATCTTTTTGAGAAAATTCTTGCCGGAATTTTGATAATTCTTGGTTACGTTTTTAGTTTAGATTATAATTAGTTTTATACCAAACCCAAAATTTATACAAGCCAAATAGAATTTACTTTTTAAACCTTTTTTAAAAAGGTTGCAAGGTACTAGAAAGGTTTTTTTATGTTAATTTTAGGATAGAAGATAAAATTGTCTCTATAACATAAAATAAACACAAATGCTGATACCGTCTTCAAATTAATAAGGATACAATTTATCTTTTTTTTATAGCTTAAGTGTTTTTTTTGTTACAAGAAACATACGTTATACATAAAATAATTAAAGAGATCCATTAAATATTTTCTGTTTTATAAGTTATAACTAATAAGTTATAACTAAGGCTTTAAAGTTAATTTAAATATGTATTTCAATATTGTTAAATATTTCAATAAATATTTTTTTTTAATTTTCTAAAGTAAAATAAAACTCAATTTTCTAAAATTATTTTAACGCAATACGCTAGTAGTACTCAAGCGAAGAAAACTAAAAAATTTATTAACTTAAGCAGAAATTTCTCCAATCCTTTAGGTATTAGAAGATTAATCAATTCTCTCCAGCTCTCCGCGCAACTCTTTTACATTTTTAATATTACATATTTCCTAATTATTGTGATGCCTTGACTCTTTGTTGTAGTTCGAAGTACTGTTTTGGGGTACCCCGTTCGTTTACGGTTGCCCTTTTTTAGTTACACAGCAGTCCCGTTTTTGGCACTGCTTTTCTCCTTCTCTTGTCTGCTGCACTTCTACTGTGAAGCGTTCTTCCGATCGCCTGGAATTCTATCGCTTGCTGAAAATTATTTCATTTTCTTGTCTTCATGTGCCTTCTTCACAATCGCCAGCTTAGAGTGCGGCGAAGCGGGCGACAGAGTTCGGTAGGGGGCCTCTTTGGTGCCGTGCAAGACCAACGACCACTCCTTGAGCCAACCACTGCGCGGTTGTTGCGAGTTGAAACGTGCCTGCAACAAAAACAAACCAACGGATCACTAAGTGGTAAACAATAGATTACGAAAGAGCTTCTTCACCTCCAGCTTCCAAGCGCCTTGCGGGTATTCGCCCCATGTGTGTGTGGTCATAAATGGCCACTTCGTGAAGCCATCGCGGTGATCATCGTCATTTGCCCGTCGCGACAGTATCATTGAGCTGCAGTAGAAAAAGCCACGTCTGAACACCACGTATTCATGCATTCGCAAGGATCATCATTCTTACCGTGTGCCCATGGGTGAGGTTAGAAAGAGCTCCAGATCTCCTCGCCGTGAGGCGTTGGCGGTGATAACGGCTTGTACGTGCTCCAGATAGTTCACCTCAATTTCTGATCCCTTGCATGCATTGGTATTAATCTCCAAGAATAGAGACCGGCCCGAGGAAATTGGACTGAAAACGTACATTTTTTTAATCAAAAATAAAAGTAATCCACTAATTATGGATAACAACTGAGACGACTGATTTCTTTGCTTACTGTTGTTCTGTAATCGCGCCCGCATCGCAATGAAAACGGGGCGGCACCGTGTGCCATTCCTTCGCCAAAGTCACCATGGCGCCCGCATCGAGCACTCCGAAGCCGAACAGATGATTGAACTCGAGTCCGACGCCATTCATGGTCCAGTGAAAGCGGTTTTTAGCATCGAAAAGAGAGTTTCTCTTGGAAGTCAATACCGTTAGATGCTGTATATCGCGCCAGGTCAGTGAAGGACTAAAATAAAATGTTGTAAAAGTCATTCCCTCCATCCCAGACTCAACCACTGCCGACTCAGCACTGCCGCCATCAAACCCACTCACTTTGCTTCCAAAGCCAGCGCAAAGACACCCGCGGCTTCCGGCGCCGCCGCACTGGTGCCCGAATGAGTCGTCGTACACTTGCCGTATAAGTCGGTGGTTGCCACGCCGGTGTTCGGATCCTTTGCTCCATTGCTGAAGGTGCTCGCCAGTGTCGAGCTACAGCTCTCGTCGTAATGCGCATTCTGGCCGTCGTTGATGGCGCTGTTAATGGAAATGGTCCACATGGAAGCAGCGTAGCCATCGCAATTGCAGTCGTCCTCTTCGCCACCGTCGCCCGAAGCCCAAACGTAGATATTGCCCAAGCCACTGCGTCCCTGCGGGTGGTAAATGGAACAGCGCGCTTGGTCTTATTCATGAAACATGAGGCAACATGTTAACAAACGTATGCACGATAAGTGCGTACCTCATTTACGCCCTGCACGATGGCTCGCATGGTCGCATTGCGTGGTCCGTCCACTGTTTTGCCGTCGTCCGTGGGGCCCCACGACGCGCTGTAGATGTGAATCTTGTGCGGTTCATGACCCATAGAGTTGGCCTCAATCAGGTCGGTCATGTAGGGTTGGTCCAACATGCGGATGCCTGCAGGGGAAAAAGGGAGTCTCTTATTGAGTTAATTAGGAAACATTTCTGAAAACAAAGAAACCAAAATACTGACGCAAAAATACAGTGCCACACCCACTATTTAGAGTAAATGTGAATTAAATCGTTTTTAGAGTTCAATTTCTCCGGCTGTTGTAAAGATTGGACGCTTAAATTTTGTTCCCGAGAACATATTGGAGAAAGTCACCAATTGGGCGTGATCCGCTCACTGGAAATTAAAATGAGGGGGGTCACCCGCCCTCTTCTAATCATCGATAAAATAATAAGCAACAAGGACAACACTTTAACTGCAAAATACACCAGTATTGCAAGGTTAAATGAACCAACTCAACCGTCCTCTTTGTTCGAAAACACCTTCTCTTTTTGTTGCTCAACAGCAAATAATTTCAAATCCATTCAATCAAGTTACCTGCGATTTTGCTGTCGTAAGCGACTCCAACACCACAAATGCCGTTATCTCTGGCGGCAGCTACCTCACCGGCGCAACGTGTCCCATGGCTTCGAACAGAAGGGGGAGAAAAAGAGAGAGAAAGAGGGAAAAATTGAACCAAGAGTTTGAGTAAACAATTTTCTTTGCTATTCTAAAAATAGCATCAGTAAATAATGATAATGACAATGGCAAACGACTATGATGATGATAATTGGGTTGCTATTAATGATAATGATGATTGGCGATGGCGACATTGACAGCAATGTGACGAAATTCCAGCCACATCCTTTTCAACCAACCTACTTAAGGTAAGGCACAGCTTACGACAGTGTGAGTGACTATTGGGAGGGCGGGAAGAAAAAGAGGGCGGCCGAGAGAACTGAAGCATGCTTACCTGTTGAACCAGTCATCGGTATAGCGCGGGTACGGGAATGGGTCGTTGCTGCTGAAGTCGTAACTCGCCTCTGCGTTCTATTGGATAAAAAAAAAGAATGGTAAAACATGAAAACGAATCCACAAGCAGTCCATCAGTCGTGGAATCTATGGATTTCGGAAAGGGTGAAAAGGGATGGAGGGGAGGGGACGGGTGCACAAGAGGATTATTTGCATTATAATCTTCTGCTCTGGGGGAAAACATCTTAAGGAAAACGGATGTAAAATAAATAACGACAAAACATTGCGATTATCTTTTTTTTTAAGGAATTAAAGAGCTTACTCTAAAGCCACTTTATCTCTAACAAATTACACCCACTCCGATCGCCTCCTCCCCCCTTCACCACCTTCCTCTAAAGTTAATATAAATCACTTAAAAGCGTTTTAAAGCAATGCGCAATAGAAAGCTTTTCTTTGTACAGCATTTTAATGAAGACTTTAAAAACAAACCAACGTATGTAAAATCAATAAAAATCTATCGTATTTAAAAATAATGATTGTTATGGGTCTTTCGAAATGCTCTGGGCTTCTATCATCTATCATAATTCGTTTTCTGTTTAATTACTTTTTGCAAAATATTGATGTTAATTGAATGAAGGATGACGTGTGTTGCCCACCACTTATCTTTTATCGATTCGCAAAGGTTTTTAAACAACATGCAATATCTGCTGCCGTCTATCAATTTATACAATAATCTACGCATACACCGCAAATATAATCAATATTTTACCAACAGGAAGTAGCTTTATTTCAAACAAAATATGACACCTACACACTTCGTGAGACGCACGGACAATGATGGCAATGGTGATGATTATAATGACGATTCTGATGGTGTTTGAAAACTGTGTTAGCAAAGGAATCAAACTATGTTTCTGGCATAAATTCTGTTATGTAAGCCATTGTTGAAACATTAGAGCATATACAAAAAACATGCTATTATGTATTATGTATTATAAAGTTTGGTTGTTATATTTCTAGCGTCGACCGAAATTTTCGTATATTTTTAGGACCCCTCCAGGGTCTTAAACATTTTAAAGAGGATAATACTACGAGTACTAAAGCGCTGATTACAAGCACTTTGACATTTTTTTCTAATCTAGTACCCATAGTAAACACCATTTGCACCCATAGGAAGCACCAATTGCACCAATAGTAAATACCATTTGCACCCATATAGGAAACACAATTTGCACCCATTGTAAATATCATTTGCACCCATATAGGAAACACAATTTGCACCCATAGTAAACATCATTTGCACCCATAGTAGATACCATTAGCACCCATAGTAAACACCATTTGCACCCATAGTAAACACCATTTGCACCCATAACAAACACCATCTGCAACCATAGTAAACACCATTTGCACCCATAATAAACACCATTTGCACCCATATAGGAAACACAATTTGCACCCATTGTAAATATCATTTGCACCCATATAGGTAACACAATTTGCACCCATTGTAAATACCATTTGCACCCATAGGAAACACAATTTGCACCCATAGTAAATACCATTTGCACCCATAGGAAACACCTTTTGCACCCATAGTAAATACCATTTGCACCCATACAGGAAACACCATTTGCAACCATAATAAACACCTTTTTTACCCATAGTAAACACCATTTATAGACTGTATGTACTTATATATACAAATATTTTCAACCTTTTCTTCGAATTGTAATTAATCTTAATCATAATTTACTTTAGTTCCAATTTATATACATATGTGCGCATAGACATATGCTTTTTTAGCTACATATTTATACAATAATGCCACTCTCAACTATACCGGCATACTCAGAAAAAGTAAGTGTCAGCCTAAGTGAAAGCCTCTCAAAAGTAAATTGGTCCGTCCGTCCATTTACAAAGTGGTTTCAACACGAAAGAAGAGTTTAAAATCCTTTCGTAAGACAAAGTAAACCATACTCCGGCACGTTGCCAGCAAAACAGAAACTTTGTTATCCTTTCGGTAAACAAATTATGAAGCAAAGGAGCAAAGGAAAGGCTAATAATAACTACTGAAATTAAACAGCTCCGGGAATAAAAAATTGTATTGTTTTGTGTGCTTTGTATACGTAATAGTATGTTTTTTTGCATCCTTCTGGCAACAGAAGAATTCCATGCCATGGAAAAACGGCACGATCAGGATCAAAATCATTCTTTTTTTAACGTCTTCGCGTTTCTCGTGAGTAGTTCTTTATAAATGCGTGGATATGGATGGACAGGGATGGACGGCACAACAAGATTACAGCAGTAAGAACAAAACCGACTTACATAATTAAATTTCAAATCCGGATGCATGTAGTCCACGCCTATTAAAAAAACAAGAAAAACCACGCACGATTCATAAATCTCCTGTCATTTCATAATCTTTTGCGCTTACCGTCATCCATAATAGCTGTGGTCACATTTTTACCGGTTACGCCCTGATCCCAAGCAGCCTGGACATTCAAATCGAGACGTACCTTGCCGCCGTTTTGGCCGGTGTTCTTCAGGTACCACTGCAATGGAAAATAGGGATCACTGGGCTCTTTACCCACAAGGCTGGATGGTGCACCATTCGTGGAAGCGTATGGTAAGCCGTGTATGGCCGGGACGACGGGACGTAGGCCACGTTTGACCCGTTTGAATCCGGGCTGTTGTATAACGGTGTAGACCTGAGCGAGAAAAACTTGGTACAATATTTCAAAACAAGACTACTTTTAAGTGAAACTATTGAACAACTAAAAAACCAACTAAATCGCACAAAATTTAAAGTGGCGCGTGAAGCTTAGAGCTAACTCTCAAGCTCTAAGATAACGAAGAATGTAAAAAATTAGGTGTAACGACGGTGGTGTAAAACCTTAAACCACCTTAACTTTAGTATTCCAAAAAACTTAAAATTGGTTAGCCACAGAATTTATGGTTTCAATTTACTTATTATCGGTTTGAGGTACACGCAATTCCAAATTCTTTTATTTCAAAAGTTTTCGCTGCAACTTATTTCTTGTTAATACTTGGTATATTTATAAATTTTGAAATATATGCCAAATATATTGAATTTTTGTTGGTTTTACTTTCTATAAATGATGAATTCTTTAAAACATTATTTTGAAAATTAAGTACATACCAAAGGATGACTCTTCAGGATACGCGTATGTGCCAAGCTTCTTCTTGATCTTGCGTGCGGCAGAGTCTTGTGTTTGAAATGATATTCATATCCGTTGCCACCAAGTAACTAAAATAGTAAAAATATATATCAATTGCTTTGGCCTATAAATAAAGTAATGAATATCGAAAAAAAATAATATTAGCAAAGAGAAATGTCTTTTTATAAGTTCACAGGACAAAGTTGTTGTGGCCTCATCCCAGGAAAATAATTATCTGACAATATTCGTAACATAACGCCAGCAGGGATAATTGGAGCCATATTTTGGACGTCATCGAAATGCCCGAGGGCGTTGTTGTTATGATGAATTCCTCCCTAACCATATTCTGGTGAAATGCAACACTCTTGTTCCCGAAAGAGACAGACGTCAGAAAAAAAATTTCCCTCGAGGCAAAGAGAGACTGACTTTGATGCTTTTCTGGTTCTCTCATTTTCTTCTTCTCACCTCGGCAACGAAAACAAACTTTACTTTAGCATATTGTGTACTAATAAATGTAATATTTATGTGAATATAATAAATCGAATATTTTAAAGCATCGAATATTTCTTTTTGAGATCTTTGGACTGGTACCAAAGTAGAATAAATTCTATTATGTATATATTTTATTGTCAATGATGTTATTTATGATGTTTTCTCCAGTTCATTAAATTATTGAGTAAAATATTTGGGGAAAATATTTACGATATGTTAATACAATAGTATACGAAATGCAGATGCTTCTTCAGTATTAAGGCTGACTATATGAGTCGCTCAGAAGTCAACCCGCTTAATGAAATTTTTTTGATATTTTCTGATTTTTACAAATCTAAGGAATATATAAATAATATTTTTCATAGTAATTAAAGGACTTCCTAACTTATTTCTGTTTTTTTTTTTAAGGTCAGACAGCCCTTTCTAATACATATACATAGCTTCTAAATATGCTGTATAAAGATTGCAAAAGCCATTATAATTACGGCCTCTTTTAATCAATATTTTTTACAAAAAATTTTAAATACTACTATATTCGTCTTCTTCTTCTTTCTTCGAAATGCGTAAGACTTTAAATAAAAATAAACATAAAACTTATGCAAACAAATGTTATTTATTATAAGTATATAATTTTTTTTAATATCCAATACATATATTCGTTTTGTTCGTTATTTAAGATTTTAAAAATTTCCAATAAGGACGGGTTTTCCAATAAGGACGGTCGATGTTGACAGTCTGTGGCGGCCATGTTGTTTTGGCGGCGTCTGTCAAATGTGTTGTTTATAATTCAGCCAGTAGTGCCAAATCCAATAATGGCAACTTAAACGATTAAGCAGCACGTCCAAATGATAACGATGTTGACAACTGTCAACAACGACCCGTCCCTATTGGAAACCCCTTTAGTAGAAGTATCTAATTTATGTTTCATATCAAACTGAAACTTCGATTTCATTGAGAAATTATTATACAATGAAATTATTATTTTATTTTGTTATTTTACAATGCAACAACGAAACAGTTGCTTAAACAAAAGCAACAAAATTGAAGCTGTGGGCGTTTTTTAAGCCTCATGACGTGAAGTCTTGTTTGAATTATGGAAATTATTTGTAAACCTTATGGCGACGCCGCGCCGTTAAAATTGCAGGAAGGAAATGGAAGCATTTATGGCTAAAATCAAACACAGAGGCTACCTCTTGTGAAAAGTATTTTTCGTAAACACGTTAAGAGAATATTTTATCAGATTTCTGAGTTATATTGTATATACATATGTATGTATGTATGATATGTAAGCCGGCTTGTGATTAATAACGGCAAGCAATCAACTAACTTTTCGGAAATATGGAAACCTTTTCTCTTGCGGACGTACATACATACATAAATTTATAGATATACGACTATGTATTCACCACAACCGCAATTATTCCTCCCACGACAGCACTCAATAATTGGGAAGAGAGATTTTGCGTAGATCTCTCAGTCTCAGTCTAAATAGTTTAATAATAACTTGTAATGAGATTCCAATAACAAGGATAGACAACCAGGAAAGTAAGATATAATACACACAGACGCACCCACACACATCCGCGAAAGCTTTTTCTTATTAATTCTCATGGCTTCTTTTACAAAGGTTAATGTTATGAGAAAACACACTACGATTCTTATTAAAGCATACACGTATACACTCCGCTTTGAAAGAAACAGAGTCTCATCGTCGCTGGTCTCATCCGGTCCGACTAAAAATATCATTGATTTGTGACATCAGTGTCCCTTTTCAGACATTGCAAAGCTTCTTTAACCCTCCCCCAAAATCGATCAATCAATTAATTAATTCGATCTGAATCGACAGACTAGACGAAACCTTTCTACAGTCTACAGATACATACTTTTGTTTTTAAGATGACCTTAAGATACCTCCTGCCAATTTTAACAAGCAAAATATACAATGACAAGGTATTTTCTTCGAGCGCAAGATAGAAACAAAAGTAACTTTTATGCACGAGTATTATCTTTTCAGATATTGTGCAGCTTTAAGAGGAAAGTGAGGGACGAATTAATATTTCACACTCGTTTGTGTCAGAGTCGACGTTACAGTTTTAATAAGGACATTTATAAATCTATAGCCTGCACAGAAAATGTAAAAATTAGGAGCCAATGAGGATTGGATGTTGTGTATGGATCGTATATACATATATAAGGATATGTCTCGCATACTCGCTGCCGTCTCTCCAGCAAATCACATTAATTGCTTGAAGTGATTTCGAGACGACTTTAATTCGTCGTATAAAAACTAAACTCTCTGGAAATGTGTGCCGAATTTGAGTAGATCTTAAGAGGACTGGCAAACGTTTCTCTCTTTCACAAAGTTACAATTCGAATTCTTCTTCATTTTATATGTACATATACATGAAACCTTACAACAAACAAAAAATTCTTCTCAAAGAGAAGAAAAAGAAATATGTAGAAGAAACTTTTATGACCTTTAGAACCAGCACCTTTATTTTCAACAAGAATCAACGAAGTTTTTTAATGAGCAAAAAGAAATAACAAATTTCTACAATCTTTTCCAAGATTTGAAAAAGTAGCGGCCAGTAAACAGTAACGACATCGCACATTTCTGTTCAGCAATTATAAAAACCACCACCTTATTCCGAAAACTCACACGAAAGTACTCTCGTCGTATCAGTTTTGTTATTTTTCGGTGAGCAAACAAAAGCAAATTTGAAAACGTTGTTTGGCGAGTAACTTTGTGCGTGTTTACGAATTAAGGCCATCAATGGAACTGTCAGTCTAAAAAAACAGTTATTTTATGAAAAGAATACAAAGCATTTAAGGCCTGCTTGGATGTTCTTCTAAGCGGTAGAGAAGAAAGGTAGACAAAAGAAAGACAAATTCAGTAACCTGAATAATTGAGGAATAAGTAGCATACTCGTAGTAAAAACAAGCCATTGACGTCAGCAAAGACGCCGTTCCATCTCTTTTTCTGAGTGTACGAGTGTGTGAGTGTTTGTGTTGTCAAAAGGTCCACAGAATTGACAAAAACTAAATAAAAAAAGGGTGGAAAAACAGAAGGTTTAATAAAAATTAAAATTAAGTGACAAATTTAGGCATGAGCGTAGGCGGATGGACCAGACCGTAAGCACCACTGTGCCGAAATATCACACTTCCATTTATTCACTGTACAGTGCAAGATGTCGATCCACCATCACCACCATTTTACACCACTCAACGTCTGCCCCGCGACAAACGACTCCATCCGTACGCTGTAAGACTTCACAGCGTAGAAAAGTTGCGGTCGAAAAGTTTTCCTTTCATGAGGCTTGTAAAGCAAGCTTATTAAAATAAACAGAAATTATATATAAACAGAAATAAACAGAGATTATGTGTACGAGAATGAAAACTAAAATTGAAATAAAAATAATAATATTCTCAATGGTTGCAAGTAGAAAGAAATCTTACTACTTTTTGCCATTGAAGCTAGGTGAACAACTTTTTATGCTACATTTTATCTTAATGCTATATTAAATTGTATGCTTAAAAACAAGGTATAGAAGGAACCCTCAAGGTCCTATAGTAGTATAGGAAACACGCTCTGATTGTGCTCGTATAAGAAAGAACTGAAAAATCAATTTTTGCTACAAAGAAAGTGGAAGAAGTTCTTTCAGTTCAGCGAGTACGGATAAAGCTCTTACAACGGGGTACCTTTACAACGCGGTTTGGCTAATATTTATGTGGTTGGGGAAAATTCGGAATTTTTTTGGTAATACGTCACAATATTTCAGACAATTCTTTTCACCAATAAAAGTTGCCCTATTGGAAAAAGTTGTGAAAAAAAGTACATACAAGTTTCATAAAAAATAGCTAAACTAATTTCTGTTTAATCATGTTAGTACTTATATCATGATACTTCTTAGATTTTGTTTAGATTTCCGTTTAAGCTAAAAAATCGAAGTGATTTGTGTTCAGTATAAACTCTTATTTTGCCTTTTTAATCATATGCCAAGAATGACAGAATATCCAAAAAATTACGCAATGCGTAGATTTATTATTCTACAACAATGTAGGAGTCAATTTGTCAATTCCAGATGACGTTATACAATACATAGTCGCAAAAGCTTCAAGACGAACAAATCAGCAGGGCGCCTATAAGTTATAAGCTCTGCACACATTTTTCTCGTTCAATAAAGACAATGAGAATATGCATTAGGATTCGTTAAATAAATGTTTTCTTCATATAAACATAACACATAAAAACACACATATGTATATATTATATAATATATTTCAAAAGCCTTTGTTAAAAATCTGTTCAATGCAAATAAAAACAGTTTTCTTATTAAGAATCCATATTTTATCGGTCAATATCGAACGGAAAAAAGTACACTGAGGCACTTAATTTTCCTCTTTTTTTTCTCCATAATTTTTTCTCTATTTTACAACCAATGTTTAACAGCGTTCACTGATTTTATATTTAGCAATGACGCTGGTAAAATTTGCATGTAAACGCCGTCAAAAAATATGAATCAGCCTAGCAAACTTTTTTAAATAAATAAATAAATGTATGTACATATATTTTTGAAATAAAATTAGTAAAAGATGGTTAACTGCGGCCTGACCGGAGCTCATATATTCAAAAAAATGAATATGGACGCCTTTTTTCCAACTTTCTGACAGTAAATTGCGATCTCTATTCATTTCACAGCATTGCTTTCCTCAACAGAAACCTCCATATATATTACGAGCATTAAGTATAGTAATAATTATAAAGACCAAAAAGGCCAGAGAATGATTGTAATTATGATAAAATTAGCAACACCTTGCAACTAACAATTATTGCTTCCTATAACGAATCACCTTTACAAAAACTGTCCACAACTACAACCAAATTAATTTTTCCCTATTTATAAACTTGTTTCTACCACAGAACCAAAAAGCTAATTCAGAAATGTACTCTCGGCAACTGAACGGTTTAAACGACGGCCAGAACTCGTTATCCGTGAAGGAGTTATTTATATTCACGGTGATTTTGTATCAGTCCTGAGACATTTTTTGTCAGCCAACATAAAATATACCCGCAGAAGGTTAAATGTGTTGACACCATGCTCTACCAACTTTTCATGAAAATTATTAATTTTAAATTTTAAATCTGTTTGAAATTCTGCATATTTACAACAATGAACGATGTGGGATCATAATTCCAAAAATCGCAACAAAATATATTTATCGAATGAAAAGTTACAGATTTTTGTCCGAGCCGAAATCGTTCGGGGCCACTGTGCGTCGAGATTTTTGACATTACACTACATTTTACCCTTCAGAAGCATCGAGACCGCCCAGCCGTATGTGAATGATGTTTCACATTTTTTTTAGCAAATACGCTGTAGTTTACAAACGACCTGTCATGTCAATGTCATGAATTTGGGTCTTTCACTTAACTCTTACGCCATCGACTGCCGCTACGTAGGTGCAAGACAACCTTATAAAATTAACAATATAACTCACTCACTCACATTTTCCTCCGTCCTTGCCTTTGTTTGTGCGGTTCTAAGCTTTGTTTCTGTATTCGCATTCTGCATTTAAGCACTTTTGTTGACCTAAAAAAATGTAGTTCGTCATGAAGGCTCTGGCTCTGCGGTATTTAGGACAAGAGTATGTATGTATGTACATACGAGTATAATATAAGCGAAGAGTAAAAGGCGAATTACTCTCGCTCGAAGGCTCTGAATGCGATAATTCGCATAACAAGGTCTTAGAACTCTTCAGGTCGTTAGTTCTTATTTTCAGCACAACCCAGAACTAAAATTAATTTTAACAAGTAAGAATTGTTTTTAATTTCGGCCCGGCCGATCGATTCGACCCGTAGTTGTCGAATCTATGACGAAAAACGGGGGCATGTGGGTGGATACGATACGTCGTAGAATTTGAAACGCCGGATTTCATTTAAACTGATTTATTTACATAAATTTCTAATATGCCCACCGAAAAAAGGTCCAATGCGATTTAATACTAGTGAGAGCGTCACTTGTAAATTGAAAATTGAAAAACATATCATCTTAGTCTTTATGTATGTATGTACATATTTCATATATTTTTCATTTCGCTATTCTTTTCGCGTTTTATAAAAGCAATTCCTCGTACCCAAGTACCTAAATATCCTTGATATTGCGTCTTAAATGTCGAAGTGTATGATAATCCAGTAAACAAACGCACAATTCCTCTGCCTTTAAGAAAACATTAACAAACGAATCATCGAATGAATTATCTTTAAGAAAAGATCAAGGAATAGTTCATGATTTTTTACCATCGTGCATGACATTGTGCTGACAAGCACATACAAAACATCGGTGACAATTTTCATATAAATGGTGCAATTTTTTTTTTTACCACTGGAAGACGGACTAAAAGCGAACAAATTGACGTTTTCCAAAAAGCAAGCCCAAAAACAAACCCAAATTATAAATTTGAATTGAAAATTTTCTGTTTTAAAAAATTAAAAAATATTAAAACTTAAATAATATTAATATATATCAATAAACGAACTAAAAAACTTTTATGAAAAGAAAAAATGCCGTGATAAAAACGAAAAATTAGACCTTCAAACAGTTGAAAAAGTAGCTTTGGTGGAACGCCACTGCCACATTCAAAGTAAAAACCAAAAGAAACCACAATATTTTCAAAAAAAATGTTCATCACTGACTCATAACCGTTTTGTCATCAACGTATTTTTGAAAGCGATAGGTTTGTACGGTATATGTTACAATTGCGTTTGAATTGATTTGCAAATATTTTTATGTTCTGAGCTATTCATAAAATCGGGTCCCAGCACATCTTTTTGAATTTCTACACAACGAAACTTTTAGATTTGATACTCATGCCAGCAGCATAAAAGAAGCCACCTGACGAGCCTCGCATACACAATGATGTACCATTTTCATTGCTCTTACAGTCGTTCGTATTCATCTTTTTAATTTTTCTTCTCTTTATCTCTAAGCCGTGCACCTCCAAAAAAAAAAATATGGATCAAGATGCCTGCCTCGTGGATGTCTGCTTTTCCATAAGAGGCTAATATCTTAATCCGTCTTGAATATCGTATTAAATGTCAGAGCAGGATGAAATCTTTGTCTCTTTAATTTCTTTAGCTTTTTCTACTTTTCAACAGATAGCTTTATATATATTAAAATATGTGGCGTATTGTAATTAATTTCCTATTAAAATAACACGACGCAGTTTGGATAATTACCGCTAGTACTACAATGAAAGCCCGGACTCGCAAACACTTTCTTAACACGTTTAATTTCTAGCACGAAATACAATACATACATACGAGTATATGCTATAAATAGCATAGGTTATAAATATAAATAAATTAAGTTTCCATTAGAGCTGCCTTTGCCTTTTCGTTAGATTAAAAGCGGGCACAGCCCTGTTCCGGTCGCCCTGTTGCCAAACGCCATTATAATACGAGTAAATTTCCTGTTACAGTGATATTTCATTCTGACATTCATCCCTCCTTCCCTTCGCATGAGAGATAAGATCAAGAGTTTTCCTTATCTTTGAAAACAAGACTTCAAAAATGGGTAAAAAGCCAACACATCCACAAATTCGTTGGATTGGGCTAAGCAAACAGTTTTATGTTCTTTAAAGCAAGTTTCAGATGCAGAAAAAGTACATAAACGATAATAATTTTTTTATTTCCTTTCTGAAGTTCTATCATTCTTAATTTAATAGTATTCTCAGGTCTGTTTTTATGGGCCATATGCATATAAAAAATGGCTGTAACTTCTATTGAAAATTTATTGATGCATTTCGAATTTTAAACCAAATGAAATGAAACCTAAAGAACCATAAAAATATTTTCAAAACAACAACAACAAGCAAACAATACATTGCTGAAAAAAGTCTTCGCAAATGTGAAAGCAGTTCATCGGTCATCATCATTTCATCAAGTTTTCAATTCTTCCTAAAAGTATTTATTATTGCATTTACCAAATTGCGGTTCAGTAAGCGCGTTTGTTAACCGCAGCATAATAAAGTGTTGCCAAAAGGGTTAAGTAAATCCCAATTTAAAATCAGGGCAATAAATTTTAATTGCTTTTCTCCGAAGCCAATGCAATAAAAACTTTGCAGCTACCGTGCTTTAGCAATAGATTGATAGCTCTGTGAGAAGCAGAAGAAACAGAATAAGCTCTCAGCATCAGAGCACAGACAAAGATTAAAAACATTTTGTTGTATATTGTTGCAATTATAACATACTTACATATATAAAAATCGATAGCATTTATCAGACACATTGACTTTGGCACTCAAATCTAAAACAAAATGTATAACAGGTACTAAATAATCATAATTTCAAAATAAAAGCGCCAGAAAAATTCTAAGGCTATTGAAAACAAATCTATACATGATTGACCGCCCACTGCTCAATATATTTTAATTTTCTAATTTTAATTTTTGTTTCTTTTTGTCCATTTTGGTATTGGTCAACAAACCGGAAAATTCTATTGTATATACATATTACAAATTCAATAAAGAAAAACTACTACGACTTCTATAAAAGCTTTATAAAAAGATAGGTTTTATTTTTATTATCTTTCGGAACTTTTTCCTTTTGACACTTTACTATTTTATTGACACATTACCAACTCTGTACAACAAAATAATATTTGAAGAAAATTGATTTTTCATCAACTCTTTTCCACAACAATAATTAATTGATTTTTCCCGCACATCTACGGAGAGAAAGGTTAGGCATTTTTTGCCAACTAAAGTGTACATTACAATAGTACATAACCGCTATTGTTTTGGCATCTACCGATAGATAACCATCATTTATTCATTCAGTAATTTTTCAGTCATAATTATTTGCTAACTTCATTTCATACTAGTCCGTCTTTTGTTTCCATTTCTTGCTTCTATTAAAAATTTTTACAAATTTACTTACTGTTCCCACATTATCGAATCCATATTTTGCAGCCACTCTATGAGCAAATTCTTTGTCGACACTGCGCCGAAAACGCACCAAAAAGGAGCTGGTGAATACTTCAGCCGCAGACGATGATGGAACTGAGTGCGGGCCGCGTTCGGCTGCAGTCGACGTCAGCCAAGCGGTAGCAGCAATTGTGTAGAACACCAACAAACGCGTCGGAAGAACGCATAGAAAGAAATTCATTGCACACTTTCAGGAGATGATTGTTGTTGGATAAAACTGCTGATGAACTTGTTGTAAACTTCCGCTTTAGAATATTATTTTTGCATGTGGGTGTATGTTTTATTATAGAGTTGTAAGTATCGTATGTAAATTTGGTAAATAGCCAATTCGCAAAATCACCTTTAAAATACGCATGCACTACGGTCGATTTTAGACAGCAGGACTAAGAACACTGTGGCTTGACATTTGCCAAAAATTTACTTTTCAACAGGATAGAAAATCTTCGGTGCTTCTTCTCATTGTTTTTTTTCGCGCGCATACATTCATACATATGTATATACAACAACAACATATACAAATACACGGACTATTTAGAAGTTCTTATTGAACGATTGTGAAATATGTTGCTGGATATTGTTCACTTCCAGTTTTATACAATATTAAATTTCCATGTTTGTCTTGTATACTTTGAAACATCACTAAGACTTCACTTTGCAACAATTTATGCTTTCAATGTTTAATTTTCGCGATATATACTTTACGGTCTAATGCGCCGACAAGAACCGCACTGCTTCACTCTGTAAACGAAACTGCTTCTTCCACTGCATGGCAGCCATTATGAATACCTAAAACCGAAGGAAACCGTTGTTTGCAGAAGCTTACAGAAAAGCTTTCCGAAATGGTTTTCATCCCCCACACTTCGGTGAGCTATTACAATTTCCAACCCATTGTTAATATAAGTTTCTTATGTTTTGCAATCCATACCGCGTTCAAATATAAGCCTTGTACTCTCAAACGTTTGCAAAGGGCGAAAGAAATCTAACTTTTTCGTGAACAAAAAATCAGATCAAATAACGGTGTCCTAGAATTATATGTATATATACATATATCTACGGCATATAATTCGGATATCCATTATATCAGAGAGAAAAATACAACGTTTATATTTGTATTTGTTTTTAGAAACAAACATCAAGGTTTATTGCATAAACTAGCGGTTTATGCGCTACTGACGGCCACTCACGACCATTCAGTCTTACTTTCTATGCGTTCAATTTTTCAATAATGCAAACATATTATTATAAAATTAATAAAATATAGAGCACACAACAAAAGTACAGCTTAAGAAACTAAATTTTATGCGATATTCTGTGAATAGGGTCCTTCGATTAGCGTAGTTCTTCAAACTCCAAAAATACATAGCTCGTGTCGCGACGAAACCCAAAATCTTTTCGACTTACTGTCTTCTGTGTCTTATCTTGATCTTCAATAATATTCAATAGAAAATTTTGGCAAAAATCTAAATGGTTTTCAATCGATTCCGAAGCTGAAAATATGAATGATTCTTTGTTATTTCACAAACTTTTCGATTAGTGCAAGAGATGAAATAAGATATGAGGCGGATGCAAGCAAAGACTTTATATTTAACATAAAATGTTTGGGAGCGATATAAAATGTCAGACCTAAAACTATTGTGGAATCATTATATTGAGGGGGGTCGTTATATTGAAAAGCAGAGGGTGGTTATTACTTGGATGAGGAAATGCATACGTTCTATTTCCATTGTCAGCCTTGTCATTGTTGGCACTATCCCACTTTTTATATTCGTCAGAACGAAACGAAAACCAATGACTTACGTATTCTCCTTTTGCAGAGAGAACTAAAAAGCGTTGCAAATTTCAAAATTACTTCTTACAGCTCGCTAATCTAATTGGCAAATTAAGCTACTACATTCGTCATAAATTAAACCACTTCATAAAAAGTACTGACGTGTGAGAACCAAAAAAGTATAATATATGTTTATAGATATGAATGTATATCCATGTCGAATGTTCAAATCTACGATACTTTGGATAGATTACGATTTACAAAAAAATTCCATACCTATAAAAATTCAATCAGATTAAATGAAGGCCTGTAGTACGTTTATTACATAAATTTAAAATATGTATTTTCTTTTTTATTTGACGATCTTTGGCGATCTGTTATCCAATTTCGCAAATTCTATCTAATGAATAGGGTGAAAAAATAGGAAAATACAGTTTCTAATTTAAAGCGTCCTTACCATGAGACCACGTTGTCTTTAATCGAATTGAAAGTCATTTGGCAAAAAATTATATATTATCTTATACATTAAAATCGAAACCACAAAAAAAGTCAAAAAAGTATAGGTATTAAAGTTCTTTAATTTATTTATTTATACAACTTTTTACTGAAATTGTCAACGATCTCGATGCATAGGCAGGAGATTGCTGGAAACCCTTCTTCCCTTTACTTTTTATATTATACACGCACGCTGCAAAATGTTTGGATGTTACGAAAAATTAACGCAGTGAAAATTAAATTTACGCAGTGAGTTATTTTTATGGTTTAAACTTAACTGGAAATCTAAAAAAGTAATTTATCTCCTTTTTATTTTAAATGTTGTTATCATATCAATCGGCTTATTGCAATTAGCACGATATTAAATAAAAACAATGAAGAAGCTATTACGAAAAAGTAAGAATTATAACCAAGCTTTGAATACACGATTCCCTCCTAAAAACAATCTGTGTTTGCAGTGAATCGGCGGAAAGCTTTTTAAATGGAATACTTATTTAAAGTTATATTTTTCTATTAGAACGTAAATATTCCCGTTGCAACTTACAACTGATGCTTGACGGGCTTTCGATGATTGAACTGGCATGCCGTTTAAAGTGCTTTGTTGTGGAATTAGCAAAATCTTTATGTTTAAAAGTATTTACTGAATCCGTGCACGCCAATTTACGCTCCGTGTAACTACAGACTTCGGATTTGTTGGATAGGTTCTCGGCTGGCATAGATTTGTAGCGTTGTAGGGCAGTACGACTTTTATTCTGCGCTGCTTCGAGCGCACTATCGTCCAAGGAAACAAACCAGTCGTCTGCAGAATCATCCTCGAGAAACTTTGAATATAATGACGAATGATGTTTTTCCTTATGGCTCGATCTCGGTGTGGTGACAACAGCTGTGAGTTCCAAGTTGTTTAATGTTTGGTTTTGTTCAGTGCAAACACCCACAGGCTTCTGAGTCAATTCAACAATTTGAGATTCAAGTTTTTGCGTTGCTTCTACGAGTAAGCAGTCAGACTCACTGTCATTAAAGAAATCATTCATGCTTTCATGTATCTTGGACTTCTCTACGATAGCAAGTGTAGGAGATTGTAATGAGTCGTCGTGTTGTGTGCGGGGAGCAGATGATTTGGGAGTAGATGATTTTGGAGTTTCGCTAGCTAATTCTTTCGATAACTTTTGCGATCTTGGCTTCCTTTGGACCATATTTTCGTTTAACCCTTTGTATACTGTATCTTTTAGCTGCTCTTGTATTTTAGCACAACGCCGTTTCAATGTTTCGTCCATTTTCAACTTCTCGGCTTTGCGTTTTTGCTGTTCCAATGTATATTTCTTATTTTGGCGAAGTTTTTCTAGCTTCTGACGCCGACATGTTACGTCGCTACCCCTTCGCGCAGTCCTAAGAGTATCTGTACTGTTGGATCCAGCTGATGTGAAGCTACTATCCGCAGCATAAGCAGAATCAGGAGTCGCTTCAGAAGTTTCGTCAATATTGCCAAAGTGAGGACGGTTCCACTTCCAGCTGACCTCAGGGCTCTCGGTTGGAAGTGTCTGAGAAAGCATCCCACTTGGTGAAAAACTACCATCGAGTGTGTGCGGTGAATACTCAAAGCTGTCATCCATACTCAGTTTCTTGTGTGGAGGTGTGCATTCTATCCCGCAGTCAGACACGGATATAATCGATGGCGATCGGTATGAAGCTATTGATGTGGGAGCATCTTTATAATTATTCGATGGTTCTGGGGATTGAACATCTCGCAGCAAATTTTGTGGCGAAGCTAGAAGAAAATGTTTACTCTATGAAATGCTTAATATGGAGTAATTCGACTTACAGCTACGGCGCTTGCATCTTTTTCGGCTTCCTATTGAGAGTAAGTGTCTTCGTATTCTTGGGGTTCCATCCATAAGAGAATAAATTAATTACAGCGATCGCTAAAAATCATAAACTTTTATTCGCAATGGCCAATTTTAAAACAAAATTCGAAAGTCCCATTTGCGACAGACAGTGCTACCAAGCTAAATTGTTTCTGCCACCTAAAGGTCAAAACACTTCGAGCACAATGACAGCGAACATATGTAAATAGATTGTCTGCAGCCCACAAAGAATTCACAATAATTATAAAAACTCACAATGAAAGAAAAATTGATTAAAATCTTTTTTAATAGATTTAACATTTATTTATAAAATCGAAGCAAACAAAATCTTTTTAATTAGAAACTATTTTCATCCATAGTAAAATAAATGGAAATAGTTTATTGTTTAATTTATTTATAGTTCCTATGTTTCTCACGTAATCCATGTGAAATCAGCACAAAAGTTTGAATATTTTCTCGCTGGCAACACAGCTCAGCTGTTTCTGTTAAGGAACACAAAATGTCGAATCGATACTTTAAAAGCGCGTACAAACAGAATGCGTAAATTTTGTCGTACTCCGACAAGATTTTGTCGGACTCCGTTTTGGTGTACGAACAGAACACGATGCGACACAAAACGTGTTTGTTTATCTATCGAGAGCAAGGTGCCATATTTGCAGAAAAGGTTAATTTTTTGGAAAGTTTTTCCTTCAAACTTTCAACTATTTAACAATAACTGGCAATCTGAACTCTGGCAACTCCAAAAATTGTAGAAATGAACACACTCACAAAACTCTAACACCAGTAGGAAATTTTGTAAATTTTCACAACGCATCCGACTCCGTATTTTTTATCGTTCCGTATGTAAACAACGTTTTTTCTCTGTCTGTACAGCTCCATTGAATTCTGTGTAATACAACGGCACCGTACGCATCCGACAAAATTTACGCATTCTGTTTGTACGCGGCTTTAATGCTGTAAACACAATTACAGCAGCGAGAAGCAACTTCAAGTTAGGGCTGCAAGAAATAGCGTATTGTTAAACCAAATGGCAGAGCAGCATCTTCTGGCAGCAAACAATTGCATATGAGAAAATCAAATGTAAAAATTTCGTTTGTTTACAGCTGTGTAAAACAACAAAAATGCGTTTTGCTGCTGTCAAAATTCGAATTAGCTCGACAGCAAATTGAAGATTCAGCAGCAAGTACGGGCAGCAAAATTGAAATCAAACTTTTTTCTCGATCTCCATGAGAGCCCATGTAATTTTGACAGTTGAGAAATGAAGTTGCATCTCGCTGCTGTGATTGTGTTTAATGCGTAAAATACCGTTTTTAAAACTTGGATTCACTTGTATTAAACGCAAAAGCGTGACTAAACCTCAGGGGTACTTAGTTCAGAAGTATTAGGACCCCTTTTGCGAGTGTCAATTATTGATTGATAAACGACTATTATCGTTTGTCGTAAAATTTTGTTAAACTAAGGAGACTTGTTTATCAGCAAACACTATAATCCTGTAGATCCTTTAAAAAATCCTTTACTCCTCAAAAAAGGTTTTTTATGTTTCAATGACGTTATTTACACATGCGACGGACTGCATGCCTCAAATTGCACCTTCATGTTCACATTATGGCGACGACTCGCAATTATGGCTGTGTTTTTGTTCCTGTTTTATCCAGTTTGTAATTTTGAAACTGCTGATATATGCAAATTGTTGCAAAATCTTATTATTTGAAATTAAAATTTTGCAACTCTTACCCATCTTTTTCGACTACTGTGAAATATCTCTTTCTCTTACTAACAGTGTAACACGTCACACGTGTGAACAGTGCCAATTAAAATTATTGAACTGTACTGGTAACAGTTCTCAATTGACTTTCCTACATTGGTTTATAACTTCGATAAAGTGACAGCATATTTGGACCAATCAAAAATCGCCATTTGGTTAAACTCTCTTCATGAATTTCTTTGTGAGAATGCGTGGTGTTGTACCTTTTTCATAAATTCTTATTTAGTGGGTCGATTAAGAACAAGTTTATTTTTCAATCTACAAGCGGTGAATAAAGAACGGTTGGTGATCCTTTGGATTGTGGCAAAAGTGAACGTAGTTGAACAGAAATTTCACATTTAGTGCAATTAGTACACAATTGTGTTAAAATGAAGCAGTTTCTGATAATTGGACTCTTGCTTCTTGCGGGTAAGTTTTTTTCCTTAACCAAAATAGTTTTTTCTTTTTTTGAGATTTAAGTTATACCGAGTCCCACAACGGTATAGCAGGACAGTGGCCAATCGGTAAGATTATAACGCCTTCCAAAAAGACGGCGTCTTTTAATAGTTTATAAGGTTAAGGTTAATAAAATATTGTCAAAGAAGTCGAGTCGGAAGCCATAAAAATTTGGGTGTTAATATAAAAGAGAATTTTTTTAATTCAAAGGTATAAACGAAATAATCGCAGACGATGGAGCAGATGCAGCCGAATCGGTAGAGAAAATTGATTTGGACTTGGGCGCATTCAAGGAAGCTTCTAGAACAGGTAAGCGGCGGTCCAGAAGTAATCATTAGAATTGATAAAGCTTTGAGCAAAGTAGTGCACCATTATGTCCTCCTCATTGCCTTTTAATCTCGCATTAAAAAATAATTTTAATGCGAATCTAATCTCTATCTATATCGCACGCTTTTAATAGATTCGGAAACATTGCAACGCGAGGAAGAAGCCATCAAGTTGGACGGCTTAAATGTAGCCCAACTGAAGGAGATCCGTGAGAAAGTAAGTTAAATTAACGAAATTATAGTTAAGTCAATTTGATTTCGTATATATTTCGACACGGATGGTAAATTAATGGGTGAACTTCTTTTATTGCAATAGGCAGAGAAATTCAATTTCCAAACTGAAGTAAATCGCATGATGAAGCTCATCATAAACTCGCTCTATCGTAATAAAGAGATCTTCTTGCGCGAACTAATCTCAAATGCTTCAGATGCCATTGACAAGATTCGCCTGCTCTCGCTTACCGACAAGTCCGAGTTGGACTCGAATCCTGAGCTTAACATTCGCATTAAAGCCGATAAAGAGAGCAAAGTGCTCCATATCATGGACACGGGTATAGGTATGACACATCAGGACCTCATTAACAATCTGGGAACGATTGCCAAGTCGGGTACCGCTGATTTCTTGGCTAAAATGCAAGATCCATCCAAAGCTGATGGGCAAGATTTAAATGACATGATTGGTCAGTTCGGAGTTGGTTTTTATTCGGCTTTCTTGGTCGCTGATCGAGTTGTCGTTACCACAAAACACAACAGTGACAAGCAATACATTTGGGAGTCCGACGCAAATAGCTTCTCCATTATAGAAGACCCGCGTGGCAATACCTTAAAACGTGGTTCAATCATTTCTCTCTACCTAAAAGATGAAGCACAGGATTTCCTTGAAGAAGATACTGTGCGTGAGCTCATACGGAAATATTCGCAGTTCATAAATTTCCCCATTTTAATGTGGTCGAGCAAAACTGTTGAGGAGGAAGTGCCCGTTGAAGTGGCAGCTGATGCCACTGAAAAGCCTAAGACCGATGAGGACGAAGCTGTGGAGGATGGTGATGAAGATGCAAAAGTCGAGGAGGACAACACGGAGGACGCAGATAAACCACAGACTAAGAAAGTTTCTAAGACAGTTTGGGATTGGCAACTGATCAATGACAGCAAGCCTATCTGGACAAGGAAGCCTGCCGAGGTCACCGAAGACGAATATACAGAATTCTACAAAAGCCTTACGAAAGACTCCAGCGAGCCCTTAACACAAACACACTTTGTTGCTGAGGGTGAAGTGACCTTTAAGAGCTTGCTATATGTGCCAAAGGTGCAGCCGTCCGAGTCGTTCAATCGCTACGGAACCAAAGCAGATAACATTAAGCTGTACGTGCGACGTGTTTTCATTACTGACGAGTTCAACGACATGATGCCCAACTATCTGAATTTCATTCGCGGCGTCGTCGATTCAGACGACTTGCCTCTGAATGTGTCCCGTGAAACACTTCAGCAACACAAACTTATAAAAGTAATTAAAAAGAAGCTGGTGCGTAAAGTCCTGGATATGATCAAGAAACTAAATAAGGACGCGTACGAGAAGTTCTGGAAGGAGTATTCAACCAAGTATGTATCAGTTCTTCTCTTAATAACTAATAATAATTGTATAAGGGCTTATTAAAAGTGGGCCCCGAAAAATTATTGAGCTTTATATTTGGCGGATATTGATAATTAACTTTTCAATAATAATCCTTTTGATTATTTAACATTTTTTCTTTTAGTATCAAGCTGGGCATCATGGAAGATCCAAGCAACCGTTCGCGCCTCGCAAAACTCTTGCGATTCCAATCTTCAAATGGCAAAGGGATCACCTCTCTGGCTGAATACGTCGAACGAATGAAACCCAAACAAGATCATATTTACTTCATTGCCGGATCCAATCGCGCCGAGGTAGAGAAATCACCATTCGTGGAACGTCTCCTGACCAAGGGCTATGAAGTCCTGTATCTTGTTGAAGCCGTCGATGAATACAGCATTTCGGCTCTGCCTGAGTTTGATGGCAAGCGATTCCAAAACGTTGCTAAAGAAGGCTTCAAACTCAACGAATCTGAAAAGAGCAAGAACAAGTTCGAAGAGCTGAAATCCGCATTTGAGCCACTTGTCAAATGGTTGAATGACGTGGCACTTAAGGATATGATTCTTAAAGCCCAAATTTCTGAGCGCTTGAGCAATTCACCCTGTGCGTTGGTAGCCGGCATGTTTGGCTGGACAGGAAACATGGAGCGTTTGGCCTTGTCCAATGCTCACCAGAAGTCAGATGACCCTCAACGTTCGTACTACTTGAATCAGAAGAAAACGCTGGAAATAAATCCTCGCCACCCGCTAATCCGTGAACTGTTGCGCCGTGTTGAGGCCGACGAAGCTGACGAAACCGCCAAGGATCTTGCGGTTATGATGTTCCGCACAGCTACACTGCGCTCTGGCTTCATGCTTCAGGAAACAGCAGACTTTGCAGAGAGTATCGAAAAAATGATGCGCCAAACACTTGGGGTACCTCTGGATGAAGAAATCGAGCACGAAGAGGTTGAAGAGGACGATGCTGATGCAACCGATGAATCAGCAGACGAGGCGGAATACAAAAATGCAGAAGATGAAGACGAGCAGCCGCACGACGAACTCTAAACACGTTTAAATGGTTCATTGCATGCGATGTATGTACATAATCACATGAAAGGCAGACTGAATTTTTCCATTAGAATGCGTAACAATTGCATTTAGCAGCTTACTATAAGTCTTAAATACAAATTGATTATTTAATAGTTTATACGAAATAACAAAGTACTAAAAAATCCTATTTTGCGCGATGCATGTCTTGAAATTGAGATTGCATTGTTAGAGAATCAGATTGATGAATTAGTACGGACAAAACTTTTCGGTTTACCATTGAAAATTAGGTTATTTGAATAACAGACTATTCCATTGAATAAAGAGAATACGAATTAAACAAAACCAAATGTTTTTATTTTTTTTCAAAATATCAAATCTTATCAATTCCAGAAGCTCCGCTTCGCTCCCAATGAGGGATATCGAGAAGACTTCAGATTATAAAAAATGCTTGTGATGTAAAATACGTTTGTGATGTTGGTACACTGAATAACAAAACATAACCTCTTCACAGTTTTCTCTTCACAAGTCGAAATTGTACGATAAAACTCAAATAATTTAGATACAAAAATATTTACGCGTATAGAATAATAATTCGCCTACATTATTTTTAGAGATAATTTAGATTGTATTCTCTTCCAGTCTCACCGAGCTTTCCAGCTGCGCTTCCAAATGCAGATTGTAGGCATCTTGAGCCTTGACTTGTTTTATAGCTTCCTCCCTCGAGAGCTTATGTTTATCCATGAAGAGGTGTATTATCCATTCGGGCATCATAGCATTAATGAAAAGTGTGGCGAACTAGAAATAGACGAAGCAACAATTGTATAATTTTGAGGTTTGGCTTCCTTTCTCTGAACTAGTCTGTCTTTATATATATTGGAGGCGTGATATAAGCCCACGCATTTGAAATTAATATGATTCCCTCAAAATAAAATTATATTGTAAACACTCGTAGAAGTTCTTTGTGTTTAAAATACTCAATTTTTAAATACCTCGAAATCAGAAAAAGTGGACTTATTTCTGTTTCAATATTAATGGCTTAATATAATTTTCTCAATTATAACCTATTACTAACTGGTAGTGGCTTAAGAGCCTGGTATAAGATCAAATTTGTCACTTAACGACTTAATCACAACTGATGTCGAAATTAAAAATAACTTTGAATAGCCATCGTTCAGAATTCAAGTGGTATATGTTATGTAATTTATTTACACTTACAATGGAACTGCCTTCGGAGTCTGGCTCATATGCATCGCGTAAAGTATCTAACATCGACATCCGTTTCTTGTCATGAATTAAATTCATCACCAGGTAGTGATTGATGCCATTATAACCTTTTATTTGATGTGGTTTTCTTGCATTTCGGAAAAAAATTTCATCCAACTTCGGTTTATATTTCTGGAAAGAAGCCAATACATCACGGAGACTCAAATCCTCAATAGTTCTGAAAATAATAATACTCTAATGAGTTATTATACGAGTATAAGTTAGCTTCCTGAAAGCTTAACTGACAGTGTGTCCACTTTTTCAGGTGTTGGCCCAGCCAACTGTTCTAGTACTTCCTTTACTTTCTGATTTTTTTCAATCTGTAATTTCTCCTTTTCCATTTGCCGTTCGATTTCCTCTTTTGAAGGGTAGGATAGTATCGCTGGCTCGCGAAGCTTTTCCGTTGGCGAGGGACCACCCCCACGAGAAGGTTTGCGTTTCCTCACAGACACTCTGCTGGGAGTTTCTTTGCCTTCGGATAGTTGTGCCGGCGAAGAGGAAGTCTCTATTGTTAGTTTCTTACTTAACCATTTATCCATGCTGGTCCTTTCAGTCGAAAGTGTGGCGGTGGTCCGTTTTTTCTTCACACTAGAGGCAATTTTTGTTGATTTATGAGAAACGTGTTTATTCATCTTTTTTAGTTCTTTTTCAATCGAATCTTTTTCTGATTTACCGCCACTATTATTTTCATAATCGTCGTCATCATCTTCGGAGCCAAACAGGTCTTCATTTTTTACTTTTTTATGTGGACGCTTGGGTGATGTTGAATTAGAACGGCTTCTAGTAAATGTGTCTGTTCCGTCTATCTGCTGCTCCACAAAGCGTTTAGTCTTTACTGGCGAACGTGAAGAGCGACGTAAAGGAAACTTAGATTCATGGACTAAATTACGTTTACGCTTTTCGTCCCTTAGTGTTACTCTGGACGAAACAGTTCTCTTGCCTTCGTGAAGATCGATAACAGACTTACATATATTTTCCCTTGCCTTATTTCCCTCGTTTTTTTCTGTCTTATCTTTTACATTCTCAATAATCGCTTTTCTTTCGCTTCTACCTTTTCTACATTCCTCTCGGATTTTAATATTCTCTTTTGCATTAATTTGTTCTGTCTTCATTTCTTTAACTTTCTTCTTCTTTTTGCGTCTGTTTCTATTTTCCTCATCATTATCGTTTGAAGTGTCCGAAGGGACATCCTTAATTTCAGGTATACCAGCTTTGCATGTGGGTTCTTGTTGTTTCACAGGCGTAGGCTTGTATGTTGGCACCAATTGAGCGCCTTCGGGACTTTCTTCGAAAGAGTTTTCTAAACTAATTGGCTTGGGAGAGTAGCGGTCCTCATCATGAAATGGTTGAGATTTTGTAATATCTGGCGTGCCAAATATTGATTTTTCTCCGGTCTTTACAGCAGTAGTAATTTTTGGCGAGGGTGTATAAGGCACGTGAGTATTCGTTTCTAATTCGGTCGATATATAAGATGGGTTGTATTCAGGATCCTCTCCACTCGAGTTCAGCGTTGGGAATTGTGTCTCCTGAAAAATATACTCATATTTTAGTGCACTAAAAGCAACTTCGTTAAGCGAAATTTATAGCATGGCATATTTACCATATGTACATACAACATAAAGATATTTGGAATATAGGTTGATTCGAACATTTTATAACATATAGTACAAGTATTTCAGTATAGTAAAAGTATATATATTACAAGTACAGTATTTCAGTGTGCATCATTACTAGAAAAACAAAAAACGCGTTTACTTACTGCGCTGCTATCCTTCTCATGCGAAACTGTTGCTTTATCTTCTACATATTCTATCCTAAACTCGAGCGCATGCGTGATGTTCCATGTATCCGATCCATCCAAAATACTACGCTTCAATACGTCGATTGAGATGCTGCATTTGCTCACATATACGTATATGGACTGATTAAGCTGGAATGTGTGCTCTTTCAATTTGTCCAATTTACTTGTGGTAATAAGTTGCTGATTTCCAACCATAGATTTTAAATGTTGGTCAAACCTTGCCCAATCTTCCGTATTCATCCAACGATGCGTCGTATGTGCCTCTGGTTGTTCGGAATAGTACTTAATACAACGACTCCCAATTCGTATGTAGCAAAGAATCACATTGCTGTCACCTAACTAAAGTAATACACAATAGACTAGATTTGAATTTTTAAAACAGATAAAGCCACCAAGCGGTACGTACTTCTCGCGCCTCTAATATATGACTATGTTTTACTAACATTCTAAAATATTTCAATGCATTGAGTCCGGTAACTGAATGTGTGGGATAATTGTGATGACTCTCCTTCTGATAAAATTGACCAAAAATTGGACGTTTGTCTCAATTATTGCAACTATTTTTATTCCACAATATAAACGCCAGCACTATTTTCCAGCGTTTGATCCTTAAATGCCAAATTTCAAGTGAAGCAGAAGAAAACAGCTGATTCAATTATAGACTGTTCGTATAAGAAAAGTCGCATCTTTGCAGCTTGCGCAACAGATTGTAGCTGTTCTCTCGTCCGCGTTGTTCTATTGAGTGCGAAGGAGAGATAGGAAACAATCCAGTTTTAAGGACTTCAAAGATTAAGAAAATACTTTAGAAATATAAAATATACCGTTTTTATTGTAAATATTAATGATGCATTCTCACCTCTGTATATTGTCGATTTTACAAATAACGAATATAAGGGACAAATTATATGACGACACATCAACTCTTACGATTTACTTCTTAACGCTTTTGTAAATCCTTTAACATGAGAATACATTAATGGAAAACTTTCTTGTACTCGTACACGCGATATGTTTAATGTGTTTTTTAAAAGTGGTAAAATCGTCTTTTTGTTGTTGTTTTGCATATAAAAAGACGATTTTCGGAACGATGTCGTCTCTTGCAATAAGGGTATAAATCTCGTTTTACCTGTCTTTTTCGCAGCACATGACGTCTATTTGGGTCAAGCCTTTTGGCTTAGATCAAATTCGGAAATCTGATGATGAATTTCGGAAAATGTGAGTGTTTAAAAAGTGAATCCTATTTCAATTAAACATACATCAAAATTTTTTATTATTACACTTTACAACGTAAATATCGTACGGTAAATATATCATTTGTATAGTGTGAAAACAGTTTAAAAATCTGAAATTCCTCCAGGGTCATGAGTCAACTGTTAGCGCGTTCGATTCCTGATTGAGTAATATATTGAAATCAGGAATATTTTTAAAATATTCAAATAGTTCTTACGGAAACTACAGAAAATGTATAAGATTTCGAGCTTGCGTCAGTTAAGTAAACCGCTACCAGCTTGTATGCGATTTCCTTTGGTTCAGGAAACTCAAGCAGTCAAGATCCCAAAAATTCCATACATCACCCAATTTCCGGAGCAAACTCGCCTCATAAACGTATACTCCGTTTTGATGAGATACAATAAAAAAGTGCCTGTGGACGAAGTAAGGCATGCTTGGCCAGTATTTAAGATACACATGTATGTACTTATAAATTAACGCACTTAATATTTTATGAAATTGAAAAAGGATGAAAGTGATGACGAAAGCGGGACTGACTATAATGATGAACGTGACTCGAAAGTGGTAAAGACCAAGGTGAATTCATTGCGCGCTGACTTAATATTACATGCTGGCCTAGGAATGGCTAGAAAGTATAACATTTGAATAATATGCTCTGAATATTTACTTCCCTTCTCAATGTTTTAGCAAAGTTGAGACAGTTTTTTACGAGAGTAGGATACGTGTAAATGGAGAAAAGCTTCCAAAGAAAAGTATACAGGTGAAAAACAAACTGCATATATAATGCATTGCATGCAAATAATCCATCGATACTTTTATCATTTGCAAAGCTTAACGTAGGTGATGAAATTGATGTTGTTAAGGGCATAAGTCAATTGAATCCAAATCACCTAACTGTTTCTAGAGTCATCATTCTTGATGCCAGTGAACGTGGAGATGGTTTGAGGGTAACACTGCGCCGCTACAAATCGCTGCTAATAGAGAATTACCATGGAATGAATGTGTTTAAGTCTTCTGAGCAACCCAAAAATTAATGAACCCACAAATTTTATAAAACCAAAACTACCAAAACCAAAACTGGAAGCTCATGGGTTATTTACTAAAACTTTTGTTTACTTGTATATAAGCATATTGCACTAGCTTTTTAGGATATAAAAATGTAATTTTCTACTTCTGTATTATAATAATCCCTTAAAAAACTCAAGTTTCATAATAAAATACGTTAAAGAATATGCCTCTGTAATTGTTTTTAAATGACATCGACATTATGATTACTCAGAAAAAATAAGTTCAGCTTAATTTTTCAAATTCAGGATTTGCTACTTTTATTATATTTTTTCCTTTTGTCCTTTTTGGAGTTTTTATTTGGATTTGCACGAATTTTGTGAATTTCTAACGGTTGATAATCCATCAGGAAATTATTTGAACTTGGGCTAAGTTCGTTAGCCTTGTTTCTCCTAAATTTTTCCAGCGATCCAGATCTGTCTTCAGTGGGCATCATTTTACTTAAAACGCTTAGCACTTTGGCTTTTTCTTCCTCTAGACCCAAGTTGTCTTTCTCAATTGTACTGATGGAACTATTAAAGGAAATAAAATCACCGGACAAGGACGTTTTCTCCGCAACCATATGAATTTTTGAAAAAGTCTTGACACCTTGCTTGTCCTTGGACAGCATTCGATTGGACTTTGGCGCAATAATTTTTGTAGCAGTTGATTTGGACTTCTCTGTAGATTTTGTTTTTTTCCTTTTTGCAATCCATTCTTGTAGATTTTCATCCAAAGTAGATGTTTCTAGTGGCAAAGAAAAGGCTAAAGCACTCACGCCGAAAATTTGGCACGTCAATTGTTCCAAATTTGATAAGGCGTAAATCGGAGCCGCTGGATTTTTTAATTGTACGTTTCTAGCAATCAAGTCGACGATATATCTTGGCTTGATTTTTAGCGAAATGAAGACACAAGAAATTCCAGAATTGTTTATTGCTCGAAGCACGCTTTCTAAACCAATGTTTACGTGGTACGAAGTAGAAAAGGCACGTGGGTTAAGACCGCTTATGTCGATATTTGTGCGCAACAATTCTTTAAAACTTTCAACTTCCAAAGCCTCTAATGAGTCCCTAGGAAATAAAGCTGTATATATAAATTAACTAACTGCCCATTAAAAACTATTTACCATTTCGATTTGTAGGGATTCGCTAGAATCGTTCTCAGCTTCGGAAGAGAGTTCTTTTTACCTTTCAACTCTTTGGATTTAATACTTGCTAAACTCATAATAAATTCCTTTATTTCATAAAGCTTCTATTATTTTTTGCAGAGCATCCAGCAAGAAAGCACCCGAAATTTTGAAGCTATTTTCCTAACTCTCAAAATATGCAAGAAAAACATTACAAAACAGCTGATTTTTATTTATTTATTGCTTCTGAAGTTTGTTGGTTTACACAACATAAACATAAAATCTGCATGTACATTTTTACAATTCTCGTATAATAAAATATGATCTATAACAAATTAGGCATGTAAATAGAAAGTACCTTTATATAAATATAAGTATGTATATCAAAACGTTTTGTGCAGCCCTATAATATATAACTTACTTTTTTTATGTATGAATATGCTGTTTACATAGTTACATGCTGGGAATTGTATACTTACAGTGTGCCAATGAAAAATGTCGTGTAAATTGAATGGCGCAATTATTCTTAATTAAATAATGCCAAAATTGTTGTGGCTGCTTTAATTTTCTTTTAATAGTATAACATATACCAAACAGTATAAAAACGGTTATACTTTATAGTATAACATATACTAAATCTAATATACTAAATAGATTTAAGGGATAAAATACATGTTCATATCGACAAGACAATAACCTAAATTAGTCCTAAGTAACCTTATATATATGTGAATATCGGATATTTAAATTGACTGCAGAACTGTTGAACTCCTAATATTTTAATCGCCGCCATCGCGATTTATGGCTGCTTATGTTTTCCTTTCAGCTGCTCGGAATTTCCTGTAAATATAAAAAATGTTACACAAATTTTAAAAATTTATTTAATTTTCTCTATGCTTACGTTTTTCTGTTTCATTGTTATCTATTCCAATTTCTGTTATAGATTCCTTAATTTTCTGATTCAGATTTACAACGTCAACTACGGATTCCGGATTCTCAAGCCAAAATTTATGATTTAAATCGATTCTGAACCTTCTATTGTGGCCGCACTGGCGGCATTTCAAGTGTATATCAGTATTTTGATCAATATTACTCCGAGACAGGGATCTAGATTGTGTCGCAGTTGCAAAAATCTCTGATGTAATTCCTGGCTCCTGTGCCAATGAGCATTTTTTGCATAATGACCTTTTTACATTAGGGTGCCTGTAAAACCTTCAAAAATTAATAAATTTTGAACAAATAAGAAACTACTCACATCCTAAGCACAGATTTTTTTCCAATGCTTTTACAGAGGTTTCCGTAATAAGCTGAGAGAACTGGATTATGCTCGGCCATTAGTTTCGAAGCTTGGAATAAAAAATTCATTCGGCTAAATGATTCCTTTCCTTGAAAACTGCTTTTCTGCTTATTTTGCATGATTTCAAAATTTTGTGCGACTTGAGATTAATCACTGAGTATTGAACGCCCTGCATGAAACTTTTTTGCCGATTGACAATGCCACAACTTAGGAATTTGTTCAAATATTGGCACAAAAAAGAAAGCAAATGTATTTTATCAATTACTAACATAAAATACCAATATGTAAAGACTGCAAACACAATTAATTTTTGACAACTGTACTTCATTATCACGGTAGCGGTGTTTAGCTATTAGTAGTGGTGTGCCGATTTACTCATATTATCGATATTTTCTTCGAATGCTGAATAATCACTTTACACATCGCTGCCATTTCTTGGCAGATGCCAGAAGCCGTAGCAAGCGATGGCTGGCAGAGCTAAGATTATCTTTGGTGGTTGGCTTTTTGCTTTGAAGTCGTAAGTAAAGTTTGTGGGAAGTAAGATGCCATCAATGCCTTCATTCTGTTCAAGGCATTACTTTAAAAAAATAAGAAAGTAAACATCATAAATATAATTGTATATGCACAAATATATAATGGTGTAAATAAAAATGGCCAATAACAAAAAAGTATCCAAAAAGTATAACAACTGTTCATTTGCAACGGAACGTATGAGGGGTCGTGTAAAACAGGGCTACCACTTCTAGTAATAGATATCGATACTTTTCGGTATTGACGAATCTCCAGAACATTAATGAGTTTATTCGGTAAACACAAACAGCGCAAATACGGAATTCTGTTATCCGGATTTTTGCTGGTACACAACAACAAATTTTATTTTACAAAGCAGAATTGTAAAAATTGTGTTTATTGTGTTTACCGAATAAGCACAATAATGTTGACCAATGATGTCCAAAAATGTCCAATGATTCCAATCGGCCAGCAAACAAGTTTCGCTTCGCCTTTTGTAATCCCTCAGATGATTTTGGGAAATATTGGGATTATGGAAGTATGGAGAACAGTTTGTTAGAAAAAACTAAAGGAACATCTGGTAAATTAGGAAATGGTGCTGACGGTCTTTGCTAACAAATGATAATCGCTCGCTTACCACAATAAACTTTTTTCCTCAATATACATAGTAGCATTTTTTATTTACTATTATTTTTTTGAAAAGTAATTAATTATCCTGTCACTCTAGGAATCGACTTTATTTAAAAAATTACATTAAATAAGTTTTGTACAATTCTTGACAAATATTTTAGGGATTTAATAATCGCCTAAAGATGGCATCACATCAGTTTCATAGGTGAATTGTCTCGGTTTTATTTGCAGATCTTCTCCCAAAAGTTTTGTTTCTTCGTTGTTGTAGCCTTCTGCGTTCTGACTATTTATTAATGTGGGACTGTTGTACATCAGTGTAGATCCTTCCACATTAGTTTCCTCGTCATTAGCGGATTCTGTGGTAGTTATAAAAATTGCTTTTTCTTTGTTGCTTGCATTTGTTGAGTTTAAGATTATTACGTCCGCTGTTGTAGTCACAATCGAAGATACATCATTGCCCTCGGTTGTCTCGTCCGTTTGAGCTGTAGAGGCCGAATAATCATAGCTTTCTGTAGTTTGACTATCTGGGAAGTCCTCCTTTGTTTTTTGTAAATTTAGGTATTTCTGGGAAGTGTCTTCCTCCAAATTTGAATTACTCGAAGTACTTAATTCCGTAGGAGCTAAAAGGTCTTCAGAGTGTACCGTTAACGAAGACAGCTTATAATTTTCTGAGTTTAAATTCTCTTGCATCTCAGTAGTAGAATACTCATCAATACTATAAGATGAAGTTGTTGAAAGTTCATCATTGTCAAAACTAAAATTATCTGTTTTGGAAGCAACTGAGTATCCGTATCGTTGAGTGGTTACATCATTTAATTCTGTAACGGTCATCTCGATTTCGTTAGTACTAGGTGATTGCTCAGAGTTTGATGGGCCTGGAGGTTGTAACTTCGTTAAAGTAACTTCGTTACTTTTTGTAGGTTCGTAGGTTGTTGCACATGTAGAAGTTTCTAAATTTTCAATACTATTTTGAGTACTAAACTCGGTTTCGATAGTGATGGGTACTGGGTCAGCATTTGACGTGGCCGAAGGCTGGTAAATTTCACTGCTTTCTGTTGTGATAACCATAATAATTCTTTCGTTTGTCCTTGTAGGTTCGTGGATTGTTGCGGAGGTAGAAGTTTCCAAATTTTTAGTACTAAACTCAGTTTCGCTAGTACTGGTTACTGGCTCAACGTTTGACGTGACTGAAGGGTGGTAAATTTCACTGCTTTTTGTTGTGATATCCTTAATAATTCCTTCGTTAATCCTTGTAGGTTCGCAGGATGTTGTAGAGGTAGAAGTTTGCAAATTTTTAGTACTACTTTGAGTACTAAACTCGGTTTCGATAGTACTGGTTAATGGCTCAACGTTTGACGTGACTGAAGGGTGGTAAATTTCACTGCTTTCTGTTGTGATATCCATAATAATTTCGTCGTTTATCCTAGTAGGTTTGTGGGTTGTTGCAGCGGTAGAAGTTTCAACATTTTGAATACTATTTTCAAAGGTTATTGTAATTACATCTGTAGTCATTTTTATACTATTAATTGTCTCGTTCAGGAATGATTCGGAATCTGTAGTAACTGTTGTTTTATCTTCAATAGTGTTCTCCGTTGTTGTGAATATAGCAGAAGGAGGAGACATAGTTTCACTAATATCATTACCATTTATCTCATTACCAACAGTTTTAGTGTTGTTTATTGGTCGAGGAAAGTATGGTGAATATATTTTAGTATGAAAAGATACTCTTTGGGCGAGATGCTTCTCGACTAATTTTATAAACTCTTCATATGTCTTTATAACGTTGGAAACAGTTTCTCCTTTAACTTTTTTATTACTTATAAGGTCTGCGAATGATATTCGAAAATCTTTTAAAAGTGTAGGACGCCCGTTGGTAGCACACATACAAAGGCTAAGAACAAAAACAAGGAGCGTTAACTTCATACTGACCTCTTCTTCCTTGTATCCTAGTCAAGACTGAAATGTTTGAATTCAAAATTGTCCTTGGGATGTACGATATATTCATAAAATATCCAAATTGAAAATGAACAAGGATGAGAAGATAAGAGAAAAATTGGAATACATAGTCAGATTTAATACCTGAAAAACAGACTTTATTCCCAGAAACGTAATATGTATTTCTTAGTTACTTGGAAAGTCCGGTGTAAATACATGATAAGGTCGCTTTCGCAAATATTCATAAATCATATTTTTACCTGATGCATAGAAGAATGAAATAGCTTGCGCTAAATGTGTGTAACTTATGTACTTATAATTGAAAACATCACATCATAAAGAAACAGGAAAATAGGCCGTTCCCAGATTGTGCATTTGAGAATAGAATGAAATTACAGAAAATTTTCCCTTCAAGAGTTTGACTATGGCTGTATCTATATATGCATATTGTAGGTCAGTCTTCCTGTACTTGGCGGAGTAGAGCCACCTCGTTTGAATATTTAAAATTGCTTTAAATTTTATGACCTTAAATTTAAAAAATTCTATTTGTCAGCTGTTTTTGTTCGTTCCGTCGAAATCAAAATACATAATAAATATTTCTTATAAGAAATTTGTTTTTGGAAATTTTTTTTTTAATTTTTTCCTTCGTGATTTTATTAAAAATTAATTCTCCTCATTCCTCCTTCTCCCATTTATTTTACACAATACAATTTTCCATAAATAATTTCCAAAAAACAGGGAAAATATTTTTGCAAAAACTAGAAAATAAGCAGAAAATTCTTTAAAACTAGAAAAACCTTAGCTACCGCATTCTTAAATCCTATAAAAATCAGTTATAGTTGTTATTAAATGTGTTAAATCGTTACATTATAAACCATCGCATTTTATATGTTGATATTTGTTTGTTTTTGTTGTTTTGGTCTTAAACAATCTAATAGTAAGCATTTAAGAAGCTGTATTTTTGTTTGATCTTTGTTTCTGTTATGTTTTTCTCTTCTTTTTTGTCTTTAGCTTTTGTTTTTCATTTTAGTGTTTTATTGTTTTTGTCTTTAGTCTGCATTTCTTTTTTATTTTTTGAATCGTTTTATTTAATATTTATTTAATTAATTATTCTAGACAAATTAATTTACAGTACAAGGATTTATTAAAAAAAATCTAAACACTATTTCTAAAAAATTTTCATATTACACTTTTTTTACACAAAAAAAAAATATTTGTAACATTTATTTGTTTAGACTATTGTTGATTTCAAGCCTTAGTTTATTCTGTTTGTTGTAATTGCTGTCATGTCTTGTGGTCTTTCTTATTATTGTGGTTTATGTTGTTTTTGTTGGAAGACCCAGCAAAAATTTCACTTGAACCCGTTTTTATGGTAATCTGTTGGGTAAGCAGCACAAAAGACTTTACGTTGGGAATTAGCCAATAAAATCAAAGCGGAATTATAAACATACTAATAAACGATGCATCAAAAACGAAGTATGTATGTACTTTTACCTTCCGAATGCAAGTGCCAAATGGCACACGCCTTTAATCGTTAAAATTATCGTTAAAGGAAGAGAAGAGAGCATTGTTGATATACGGTTTTAAGGCTTAATCCTTCCTCATTGTAAGCAACATTTTTGCTGGGTAATGGCAAATCGCACCCACCTGTGTGTGCGTGTGTAAATGTGTGGGTGTGTGTTTATTTTAGCTGCAGCACCAATACAATAAACTCTATATAACGTATAAGCCGTGTTCTTTTTAAAGCCTTAGAAGCCCACTTCTTCAAAAATGACGTCATTGGTAAGAAACGTTTTATGTCAATTTAAGAACCAATTAATTTAAAATTTTTATGATTATCTCAAAGAAAGTTTACTTAGCTATGGAAGAATTTAACTGCGTGCGAAATCCAAATTTGTAAATATCTCGAAATAGGAAAAGATGGGCTTAATACGTTTTCAAAAGCAACGGCTCATAGTTTATAAATCTCCGTGTATTTTTTATACATTTATATATATATGTATGTATATTGTAATTTTATTTATACTATATACCTAAAATATGTATGTTTGTATATTTTTTTGTATATTTCTTTTATAATTGTTGTTTTGTTGTTGTTTTTTACTTTGTCTTTCGTTTTTGCGGTGTACTATTTTTCAATTGATTAATTAGTAATCTATACAATTAATTAGTTTCTAATTTTTATTGCTGCCAACAACTAACTGACTTCTGACTTGAGCTTTAGTCTAATCGGGCTGTCTTTCATGCCATCAAGCAATTGTTAATTGTTTTTTTATTAGTAATGCGTATGAATCAATTTATTAATTAGCTTAAAATGCAATCAGTTAATTCTACAATTAATTACAAATAATTTGAGTGTGTAAAAGCT
Source organism: Conops quadrifasciatus (assembly GCA_949752815.1). Taxonomy (NCBI): domain Eukaryota; kingdom Metazoa; phylum Arthropoda; class Insecta; order Diptera; family Conopidae; genus Conops; species Conops quadrifasciatus. The sequence continues at coordinate 31,171,394 of OX457078.1, read as the reverse complement.
TTTCTCTGTTCAATAGATTTGTACAACTTAAAGAACGCAAAACTAATTATGATTTAATTATGTATAATTTATCGTAGACTTTAATTTAAATAAACACAACATTGCTTTGTGGTATATCTGATGATGTTCACGCACACACGTATGTGTATACTATACATGCCCGTAAGTGTGTGTCTGCACACACTTGCATGCATGATTCAATTTGATAATTATTCAATAAGAAAGTGAAAAATCTGAAGGCATTATCCCTTTTTGCTTAATTATCCATTAGTTATCTTCACTTTGTTAGTTTTAATTAAATTTATATTACTTTGTTTTTCTCTTTACATGCCTAATATTAATTTTAATTTTAATATTATTTTTGTGTCTTTCTCTGCGTCAGTTCGGTGGCTCCTCGCAGCTTACCGTTCGTCAGTGCGCTGCCGTTCCGGTGGACGTTTCCGATTCCGTTCATGGTGATCGCGCTGCCGTTGCCGATGCCACTGCCGCCGTTCATTAACTGTTTGACGCCGTTCTTGAGGCCGTTATCGTAGATCTTGCCATTCGGCAGTTTGTGTTCGCCGGTGCCTGCCAGCGCTGTCGTCTGGACGTCATCGCCGCCATCATCAATGCCCAGGCTTCGGCAATGCCCGTTGCCGCTGCCGCTGTTGTTGTTGCCGTTGATGGCGGCTTTGCCTGAAGAGTGAATGCCGTTAGCTTCGTTGTTTTGCATGGCCAACAAAGCAGATTTCTCGCGACGCTGTAAGAAATGGAAAAAAGTTGTAAAATTAAGAAAAAATTAAGTTCTATTGTTGCTGTCGACGCCGTGCTCATCAGATTAAGCTTCACGATCAATAACAACAATCTCAGCTACAGTTTTAATTTTTTTTTAATTTCAATTTCAGTTCGATTTCTTATATAAAATACGAGTATATTGTATAATAATTTTTAAATACATTTCAGATGGAGAGAGAGGGAGAGAGAGAGAGAGAAAGAGAGAGATAGGAAAGAGAAGCACAGTGGAAGAGACTGCTGACAATTATCAAAAAGCAAATGAGGCTAATTTTTCGTATTACGAAAATTCTGGTAAACATTTTTCGGTTGGAATGTACGTAGAGCTTGTATGTAGATCCGGTTGCTATCCGGCCAACACTGTACGTTTTAGATTCGTGAGTTAATGTTTATTTTCTTGGTCTTTCGACCGACCACCTGACTTCAGCTGTGAAGGTGGCTTAATGTTGGAGGGGAAAGACAACGGCTTCTGAATCACCAGCAGGAAGACTTTCCCATTCGATGTTCGTGTAAATAAAAGATTACAAATGAAAGGTGAACCGAAGAAAAGAAAGAGAGAAAGAGACTGAAGAATTTGAAGACAAGGTGAAGACAAGGTTACAACACTAAAAAAGCAACGAATACGATTTTAACCATGTTCATTTGTTATGCAACAATGAAGTCGTCGTCAGTCTTCACTTTCCCTGATTCGTTATTCTTCTTAAGCCTTTTTTTTTTAAGCCTAATCGATTTGGTAATCAAAACACGTCTATGAACGCCCGACCAACCGATTGATCGATGCGACGGAGTTTTTGGATAATCACTGATACGTCCTCACTTCTTTTTTCTCTCTTCTCACTTCGGCTAAACTGAAACCTTGAGCTCATTACTTAGCATTCCGCATTGAAATTTTCACTCTCTCTCTCTCTCTCTCTTCCAAAATCCTCACTGATGACACAATCTCTCTCCATCTCTGACTCTTACTCTTACTCTATCTCTTTTCTTCGAGTATATTTACTAGTATATTTACGAGAGAGAGAGAGAGATCACGTGATCTGTCTCCTCTTCAATCTCTAAAATCAGTTTCCTCTTTAAGGCCGATTAACACTTACCGAGCGTCTATCCTTGTAAGCAGCTCTGTAGAATTCGTTGAACAAGAAGAAGAACATTACAGCATGCATGCCGATCCACCAGACGAAGGCCTTTGGATAATTACAATCGATGAAGAGCAGTTGGAAGGCGTGAACCATGATTAGAATGAATTGTACCTACAGAAACGCAAACAGAGAATGCATTTTATTGCACTCGTGGGTGTGATAATCCCAAAGAAAAGTCTTACCATTTGCAAGGTGGTCAGATATTTCTTCCACCACAAATACTTCTGATACTGTGGACCCATAGCGGAAAACATGTAGTAAGTGTACATGACGATGTGGACGAATGTGTTGAGTAGACCGAAGAAGGTGCTGTGACCACCTTAAAAGAGTTCCAAAAGCTGTCATTATATGCTCTTGCGGACGACGACGATGGCAGAGGAAGGGATGGAGAAGGGTGGTGGCGAAGGAAGGATTTGTGCTTACCTGGTGTGAACTTAACGCCAAACCACACCGACATCGGCATGCAGCCATGATGTATAACATGCAGTGTTGTAACTTGTGATGTCTTTTTTCTCAATATAAAGAAAATCTAAGAGGTCAAAACGAAAAAAAGCAGTTTAGGAGAGCTTTATGATAAAATAGTGTACTAATTATTTGCCACAGCATTAATAGAAAGGTACATATACTACAATAAATTCCAAAATATTTGGATTTTTTCAATTCGATTCAATTCAATTCATTTCGAATATAAGTTTGTTACTGTTGTCCTACCATTTTGACTTGAATTATTTTCAAAATCAGCGACTATAATTTTGCTTTGTTTCGTATGTTTCAAAAATCAGTCAATCAATCGTATGTGTCATATTCAGTGATAAATAACTTACCGTATCCATAAATTCTGTGAATTTAGAAAAATAGTACCACCAGCAAGCGTGCACCATCTAAACACCGAACACGCGGAAGAAAAAAACATTAATTATGCCTTTCAAATAAGAATTTTTAATAAATAATAGGTTCGCTTAGAGGCAAAACTGTTTAAACAACAAAATGAAAGAAATATTTGAACAAAAATTCTGAACTAATTAAAGTAAATGATATAAGAAATTCCGAAAAAGATTTTAATTTGAGTAGAAATAAAAAACAGAATAAATGTTTAATATTTTCAGTTTATTTAAAAATGAAATTTTTCAAAATATCTATTGTACTGTTAAAACATTAAACTAATACGAGTTTATTAGCAAATTTTAATTTTTTTCTGCTCGACCATTTTGCCTTTAAGCAACAACAACATTTAATTATAATGGAAACTACCTTTCAAATTAAACGATTAATTAAAGAGAAAAAAAATTTCAAACAACGCATTCGACAGGATAAACGACCATTAAAAACGATTGAGATACTCCAACGCTATTGTAACAAGGCAGAGACATGCAACTGCCAAGTGACAAATGTCAACATTTCATTAGAGTAACTTAAAACCAAGGAAAGAATCGAAAAAGTGTAAGAAAAAAAATTATAATTATAAATATTACATTTCTTTTTTGAACGCAACTGCGCAAACTCTCTCGAAAAGTTTAAAACAACAACAAAATGCAAACGTTTTTAATTATATAAACAAACCATAAAAGAAAGCCAGGAAGAGAGTTAATTAAAAGTACAGCGCTTTAAATAAAGACCAAACCATTTGTGGAAAACGATAAAAAATTTGTTTAATTATTATTTATTAAATTATTACGACTTAATATTAAATATTAGAACACACAAACAACAAACATTTGATTAAAATTATAAATTTTTAATTTTATATTAGAAACCGAATAAGTATCTTAGAAGACAATAAGATTAAATGGTGATAATGATTTATTTACCAAATTGAGTAACTTTTTTAAAACAAAAATTGGGAAAAAGGCCAAGGTAAGGCACAAAAAATGCACTCGTAGAATGTAATGTATTACCAAGTATGACGCAATGGCAATGCCCATTTAGAGTTTTAAAAAAAGGCAGTAAAAGGAGTACAATTCTAGCAGTTCTTCAACACAAATAAATATCGTATTATTTCCAAATGTGGAGTTAATCGCTTTGGCAAATAAATCATCCCACTGAAAAGCGCCCGATTTTAGATTTTTCCGATTAAGAAGTTATCGACATTAATAAGTTAGTAACTAATAACAACAACAAACAAGATATACATGTATAATATTTTTTAATAAACACATGTCTTTAATTGTTTATGAAAAATCTTTCAACACAAAACAGAACAGAACACAGTTGTTGAAAAAAACAAGTTAAAAACAAAGCTTGAACGGTTTGGGTGAACCATGAATGCAATGCGGTTTGGTTATCACATACCCTTAACGTTCTAGAGTTATTACTATATTCAACTGGCTGACATCGGAAGTTATAATGTCCCGTCAGCCAACCGGAAAAGCCTATCTGTAAATGTAGAAAAAATATTTAATTTGTGGAATGGAATGCAATGGTTTTGGAGATTGTTCGGTGCTTGTGAATGTTCATTATTTTTTCTTTGTTGATGATTTGCCTGATTTTCGATTTCAATTTGTGAGTTTTCGTTGCCAATCGTTGCAATGATAATGACAGGATGAACATAATAATTTGATTATTTGAAAAATAAACTTTTCTCTCCTGTAGTTTCTACAGGGTGAAACCAAATATTAATATTTTGTTATGTTTGTTTTACAAACAGAATCAGATTATGTTTCTCTCTGTTTGCAAGAATTGTCAATTCCAGAGAGAGAAATTATGAATCAAAATAAAAATCTTAATTAAATGCCCATTTTGAACAACGTTTACAGAAACCAAACCTATCTTCTTTCGAGGACTTTTGATATACACATACATACATACATATATCCTTTTTGTGTATATATGTACATGAGTCTATATAAGTTTTCCTTAAGCTGTTAGGAATAACCATTTATTTTTGTTTCAAATGCTAATTACAAGTAATGTGTTTATACATAATCACATTATAATTTTATAATGTTTCACTTCGGATTATCGTCAAAAGATTTCTACCACTTCAAGTGCTTCTTTCTACGCGATAGTTCCAAATCCATTATTACGATTAGATTTTTTTAATATATTTTTTTTATGATTTTTTAAAAAATAAAGCATTTTTTAACAATACCTTAAATAATTAGATATATAAAACTATAACAAATCAATACAATATTCCACATTAAAAGAATTTAGTAAATCAGAAGAAATATAAAATATACCATAAATTGCACAAACCTGTTGCTTTTTGTCGGCGTAAGCTTTAGAATAGGGTTGTTGGTATCTGTATTGGATAGTTTTGACCCCATTTTTTTTGCACAAAGCTCAAGCTTCAACAAATAAAAACAAAAGAACACGAAAAATACAATAAAAATAATTACGAGATCTCTTTTAAAATTTAGAGTTTTTGTGGTTTTGAGCTAAATTGGTTAAACACACTAACGAATTTACACAGGATGAACGAACAAAGAGAAAGCAAGATCAATAAAAAACAAAATTTCAGCAAAATTCTGATAGAAATTAGTACAGTGATGAATTTAAAACTTTTTTTTTTTTAACGTAAAAAGCTTAAAAAATTTAGCAACATTACGAGAATTAAAAGCATATTTTTTAATTTTGAAACTGTTTTTTTAAAAGTTGAGGGAAAAAGAAGCTATTTAGTCGAGCTTTAGTTGTTAAAGGTTATAAATGTTTTAGTTAAAATTTCTAAAAGAGGCAAAGAATATTGAAATATTGAAGTTTTGTATTCAATTTATTTCTGATATTCCATGGTTGTTGTAAAAAGCCCTGAATTAATTTTTTCCACTGAAGATGAAAACATTGAAAATGAAGAATTAAACAATTTTATATTAATTTATATCACTATCATTTCTGTTATCCTTTTCTGCTCAAGTGAAATGTTAAAAAAAATTTATATAATTTGCAATATTTGAAACACTGCAATATTTCTGTTTCGAGAGTGCGCAGATATAGTATTGTACGTAGTTTGGTTTGAATACTCGTACATATTTCTCTTGAATAATAGAAACCGATAGACAATACTCGTACTACAATTTCAGAGAAGTTTTCATATGCGAGCGGTGCCATAGCTAGTGACCGATAGTAAATATTTTATTTCTGCTTTCCATATATTGAAAGCCGAATTTCGAATTGTTTGCTCCGATGGACAAATATGCCAAAAGAATAACGTAGGTACTCGTATTTTTTATTGAAAACTGATTTGCAAAATAAACTATAATAAATTTAACATGTTTTGTAATCGTATACCATTGTGCGTCATTGTAGTTTACAATTACATAAATGAAAGTGACAAGGAACAAACGTTTGCGTTTGCCAGATATTCTCAATAAACATCCTAAAGCTACAAATACTTTTGGATAACCCTTTACATACGACGATGGTATTTTTGTAAAAAACTCATTCATTTCTATGCCGATTTTCATAATTTCTTTAGCCCTGAAAAGCTAAAAACACTTATCTTGGCAGAAATATTGTGATGGACATTATATATTCAGGCGATAATTTCTGTTTTACTCGCCAAGTAATAAAAAAAAATTGTTTTAAGCTGAATTTTGTCTTCTCATGATAAGTCTTATAGCTTCGGCTGTTTTCTAAGGGTTTTCATTATATTTAAGGAATATTATTCGGCTCTAAATTTCGGCTTTAAAGAATGACAATTTATAGTGAATTGCGAAAATCAAATCCATTTTGAAGAAGCACAAAACCTTCCAGCACAAACTGGCATGATAAACGGAAATAGCTACTATCGCTCTCTAGCTATGGACCCACCAAGATGGGAGCTCTTGGGGACATTTGTCGTGTAGCATTGCACGACATTTTTGTTTCTTTATTATTGTATTAAATAAAGGTTAAGGATTTGCTTTCAGCCAGCACTTACTCTCCGAGCTGTGGGACTATCACTATAATCCACCGGTTGACATCGCAGACTGTAATGACCCCACCAGCCGCCCATTAATGACTAAAAATGTTGAGTTCGTAAGAAAAAGGCGAGCATTAAATAAAGTACTATATATGTACATACAATATATCTATATAAAATAAAATACTAGGTAAAATGCAATCGAAAAATTGTAAATAAAACAAAAAGAAGCAAAATTAAAAATTCAATTAATGATGAGAGTTTTTTCTGCTTTTGAGTGACATTTTCTTTGACAACACGCAGACACTGTGAATCTGGTCAACGTGAACAATGTTCTCTGCACTGAAAAGAATTAATATGATGTGATTCTTTTAATGCTTTAAATAAATAGAAACAATCAATAAATATTATGTAGTAAACCTTAGAAGTCACTTTGGGTAGAAGCTTTCTTTACTGAGTGAAGAGAAATATTTATTGATGAATGATGTTGAGAATGATGATGATAATAAGAGTTCGATTGTACGAGTTATGAATGAGAGAGTGCATGAGTGTCGTGGTCGTGGTTGTTTTTCTGGTGGGTGTTTGTTATTGTTGTGCGTGCACACACACAACTGAACCGCTGAAACGAGTGAACATACCTCGTAGAAGAGCCAAGCACTAAATACCACTTGTACCGCATTATAAGCCACCAGGACATTTTGTAAATGGAATGGTTTTCGGTTCTCCATCAATCGCGGGCCAAGGACCTGAAAAATCAACAATTGGTATATTCTTTTCTTTTTCTTCTTCTGATTTAACGATAAATAAAAAAAAATTTCTTTGAAAATATCAGGTTTTTTTAACTATGTAATTATAACAGATAAAATCTAATCTTTATAATTTAATCTTTGTAATATAATCTTTGTAATCTAAGGTTTATATAGACTCCTATTAGGGACAATTTAGACTTGTATGGCAACACATTTTCTTACTGAAAATACTTGACCTCAGAAATTAATAGCATTCCAACAGTGCTTGTTCTTAATTTTTGACTTTTTCATGATAATTTTAATACGTTTTTACATATGTAATGCCAATAATTTTCTCTTGTTACCTTTAATTAAAAAAAAGTTCATACAAAGTAATGCTCAATTATTTCCATATTTAAAAACGAGTTCGCCTATTATTCCTCACAAGTTGTTAAATTCTACTATCAACAAATAGCTTTATCAATTTATCGTGAAACCTTTTAACATTTTAGAAGTAATCAACACTTGTTAAAGCCGTTTAGTGTAATTGTGATCATTAAAACCGATTAGAAATAAATTGTTTTGAAACAATATACTACGTACATATCTTCTTATAATACCGTCCCACGTTTTGTTGTAATGACTGCTGTTCGCGACCACGTCATAATAATACGATATTAAAACTTATACAACCCACAATTTAGTCGATTAATTAAAGGTGATATAATTAAGGATTTAATCATCGTAGGAATAGAGTATAGAATTTTTCTCGCCGCTTAAAATTATCTCAAATTATGAATGGCTAATTACAACAATAAATTTATAGATAACGTATTTATAACAAACTATTAAATTATTTTATATATTTTTTAAAATTATTTATTACTTTTTATTACTTTTTATAAATTGGTTTTTATTTAATTAATTTGAACATTTGAATTTATTAATTTATTTAAAAACATATAATTCTTTTAACTTAAAAATGTAATGCAGATAATTCAAAACTCCTTAAGTTCCAAAAAAAAGTTATGTTCTAAAAAACGCTGCATAAACTTTAAAAGAAATTGCTTTTGTAAATGTCATGTTATACGACGACAGCTATACGACATGACATTTACAACAATTTTCCCCTTCCAAAAAAAATAATATATGAATAAAGCCAGATCTTTGTAGCTTATCGAATATCGTAATAATGGCGAAAAAATTGTATATATTTTGAATTTTAAAAACTTCCTAAAACTTCTAAACTTCTTTCCATTTACACCACTAGCCCTCCACTCTTACCTTGACAATGTAAACATATGTTAAGCATACTGCCAGCGTTGGAAAAGGCGATGACATCATGGGCCAATCCTTCGTTCTTGAATCTAAAATTAAGGGAAATACCGTTAAAAAAACACCAAATCATTAAAATATTGTATCCAAAATCCTATGAGAGCTGTCGTGAAGTTCGAACCGGTTAGTAAAACCGGAGAGATGTTCGTATACTGTTTTAGCAGCCGCAAATGGTTTACAGCCTTCCTTTAACAGAGAATTCGGAGGAGAGCTTCCATCATTTTCTGTTAAGGACAGCGGTTTACAAGAGTTTGTATGTTACACAATGTTTTAGAACTTTTATTACTTTCTGTTAATAATAGAAAAACATTTTGACAAAAAAAACAATTTTTATTTTTGCAATTGAGAGGAAATACGATACATTGAAATGGATTTCGGCTGTGGTGAGAGGAATGGAAAGGTCATAAAATGATCATATTAGAGTATTTTAACCAAATAATAACAGCCAAGAACACCGCAATCAACTGGCATTGTTTTGTAAACAACAAAAACAACACCACCAACAACAACAAAAATAAAAAATGTAAAAATAAATAAAGGAAAAAATTAAAGAAAACTAATAAATTCTTCCTAACAAACCGTAATCCTTACTATAATCATCATAATTGCGATAATATTGCAACAACGTACGATACCTTAGTTGAGACTAATTTAAGTTAAATAAAATAAAGTATTTAACTATTAACTGACTTCACTGATGCACTAAAAAGGCATTAAATATTGCTTTTCTTACTATTTATATTTTTTATAACGTCTGACGAGTTTTGAGAAAAAGAAACGAATCTTTTCTGCTAAAACTTTTACATTTCTTTACAATTAATCTTAATTTTTAAACAATCACCCTCAAGCTATTGAATCATTTAAAACTTTTCCGCTTTTATTATGTTCGAATATTAAAATTTAATCCTTTCTGCTTGAAATGTTGACTTCAAAAGTGGCAAACTTTATAGAGACGAAGGCCAAAAAATACTTTATCGATAACATTTCCATAAATGTTTTTATTATAAAATCTCTGGGTTTTAAAAAATAAATAAAAGAAAAAAATAAAGAAAAAAAAATTTCATAAAAAATTGGAATTTTGGATTCAATTAGAATTCAATAAATATTCGCGGCAAATAGACAAAAAAAGCAAACACATACATAGTTCAACTGACCATTTCGGCCATTGGCGGCGCTGCCTGATCAGTCCTGTACGAAATCAATATTCAGACAATAAACTCTAAATTTATGAGGTAAGGAGGCTTCGACATCTAGGCTTGACACATCTTTCGATAATATATGAATGGAAATTCCAAAAGAAGGAATGTGAGAAATTTTTTGCCCTCTACACAAGAAATGTATGAAATTAATGCGATTTATTTTACACATTTATTGTTTTTTTGTTGTTGTTGTTGTTGTGTTAAACATATTTGTCATATGCCAATTTTGAAATTTAAATAAACTCAAGTTGGTTTTATACAATGGATTGTTTGTGGTAAAAGTTGGTTTACTAAAAGTACAAAAATCTATGCTGATTTCTTTATTATTTGTTGATTGAATTTGACTAAATAGTTACATCTTATTATAGACAATTTCATCTTAACAAAAATATAGAGATAAAACTCACTGTGTTTAAAATTTCTAAGATTTTTTATATAAATACAAATACGAATAAACCTATTACCTGCCGCGAGGCAGATCCCAATTCCAAATATTAAATAAAATAATAATAACAATAATAATGCAAAAGTAATAATAAAAATATTTTTCATTTGAAATGAAATATTTTTAGTGTCTTCTTCGTCTTTAGAAATGCCACCCTCGTTCCTGACATCAACGCTCAAATTCAAGGTTATGCAAATTAACACTATAGTGATGAACATTATCAAATACATAGTAAAAAAAATAATAAACAAAAAAAAAACAATAAAAATAAGCAGAAGACGTAGATAAAGATAAAGGTAAAAAAATATTAAAAGAATAATGCTTTTCATTAAGAAATGAATGAACTGAAGTTTTGATTTTGAATTATATACGAGTATTTTGTATATAGAGATATTTATTTTTTGTATGTATGTATGTATTTATTGTATATTTTATTAAGATAGTATTTACTTTAGTACTTCTATCGATTTCTGTGTAGTAGTCGTATATATGTATGTATGTATGAACGTGTGAGTAGTATATACATATGTATGTACTCGTATCATGTGTAAGAATGTTATGGAGGATAAGCGATACTTACCGCCATGACTATCCATATATCTCTGCATACTATCAATATATTTCATAATTAAGGCCATTGTGCTATGTTGTGTGTTGGAGTATAGTTGTTGTAGTTGTTTTTTCAGTTGAATTTGTAGCTGTAGCTAAAACAGCAACCTCTTTGTTGTTTTTGTTGTAGCTGTAAATGTATTTGTTGTTGTTGTTGTTCTTGCTGAGTTTTTTATTATATATACGATATACTCGTATTCTTGTCTCCTTTTATTATTTGCGCTTGTATTTTGCTTGCTGCTGTTGTTGTTGTGGCTTCTTGTTTTTACTATTTTGTTGCTACCTGTAAGAAATCATAGAAAAATTTATTATATATTGTATTATTGTAATTGTAAAAAGAGAATATTAGCGTCACACAAAAACGAATTTTTTATAAAGTTTTTGTATGCTATTAGTGTCCATTTATGCATAATTCTCTGTAATAGTGCTCTTTCAGCTTGTGCTTGAATTTCCAAATTTTTAAGCCTCTAAATTTATTAAAATTTGCTAAATGTATATGCCGAAATGGTTACAATATGGATAAACTGAATATGAATCAAACGAAAATTATGCCGATGAGCCGCGTGGCTACGTCAGCGACTATGTGAAAAGACCCTGATGACGTCGCTTTTTTTTCCTTTATCGACATATGAAGATTTACGAGTACGTTGAATTTTTTATTAAAGACATTGACGTCGATTACTCAGTCATGCTCAGTTTTTATTAACCTGGCTCGCACCAAAGACTCCAAAACACCAAGACTGAGTGCATATCAGTACAGAGTTTTCGCTATGAAAATGACAAAAAAACAAAAACAACAGCCCAAAAACACATAACAAAAAAAAGCAAAAATATTATTAAATCGTTCTTAAGCCTGTGCGTTCGTACATCATCTGTCTGTGCGTTTTGAGCTGTTGATGATGACAGGCTGTTGCTGAATTTTTATGTCTGCCGCGTCGAAGAACACAAGCGATGAAAGCAATAACAAAACTTAAAACAAATAAAAGCAATAAAAACGAACTATTCTCGTTTGTTTGAGTATACTCGGTAGAAAACAAAATAAAAAACTAGCGAGAGAAAAAAAAAATTGTTTGATTAAGTGAATGATTTGCTGCTAAATGCGTTTGTAGCGCGAAATGCCGGCACGTAACACGTCGACGGACGGAAGCGCAGAGAAAACAGACAGGAACAAGTACTTGTAAAATATGAGATAAATTCATCACAAATACTCGGTGCGATGCACAGAATAAACTTAAAAAGATGAACTATTCTCAGAAAGATGAGCGGCTTAGAAAGAATGAGCGCGCTATTTTTAATACGATATTGCTTTAGTCCTCCAAAATCGAAAAGGGACTAATAATTTTGGGACAAAGTTTTCCGATTTCAAAGCGTAAGAAACTGCAAAAGAGAGAGGCGCATAAAAAGCAGTACAATTGTTTTTCCTGAAAGCGGGGACGATTTTTAACAAATATTGCAAACTTGGAAAAAAAATTTCAAAAAAATTGATTTTTGGGAGACTAATAAGTAAAGCCATAAACAATAACTTAATCTCGATATTTAATCGCAGATATTTAATACAGAAACTAATAAAAATTCAAAGACTCAAATTTTATGCTGCTTACATTGTGATTTCTATTTTAGCTGTTTAGTTGTTCTTGTTTCATTCTTTGTTTTTTATATTTTATTATATTTCTGTATTTTATGACGTCAATGAAATAAAAAACGAAAATATGTACTGTGTAACCATTCTAATATTATCTGGTACGTATGGTAGAGCTATTTTAATATTTCTAGCATCATTGAAACTGTTACAATAGGTCGAATGAAAGTGTTTTTAATACATATAAAAATAGGAAATATTTTGATCTATTTTTATGTTTAGAAATTAGGCATTGATAATTTTTTCACTAGTCTCAAGTATTACTATATTAAAGAGTTAACGAAATGAATTCAAACAGTAATTTGCATACTATTTTCAAAAGTTGCATCCACAAACCGAACTGATATTTTTAATTCCATATTAAAAGACTTTGACCAAAGTATCACTTACTGAACGACGAAGGTATGTCACAGAATCCAAATAGAATTAAACTAACAGCAACAATCCCAACGAAACCATAAACATAAAATTGTGCCACCCACGAAGGGGTTCTCCATAAAAAAGTGATAGCATTTGCAAAAGCGACAAGTAGCAGTCAGTGGCTTAAGTAGTTTTGGATTTTGGGGATAGATTTTCAAGTTATGTACTATATTTCAGTTGATAAAGCTTAGGTTGAAGCTTAAGACCAAAGACAAGAGCTTGTAGGTTGGCTTGAGACAGGAAAAGAATCAATTATGGGAGGGCGATTTTCGATAGATAGGATAAAAAAAGGTGAAAAGGTACAAAAAAGCTATTAGAAAGCAAAAATTTCAGTTGATCTTGTCTCTTTTAGGTTTAACCGCTTTGTTTATTTTCAGTAACTTATTCCGTAATATTCACACTAAAATTTCCAATTTTAAAGTAAATAAAGTAAGTAAATTCATTCCTTTTCACTGCTTTCTACCGTGTGTGTGTGTGTCAGCACCCTTAGATCTCCCCTCTAAATACGCCACTGAGCATTAACGCTATTGTTAGGAATAATAAAATAAATAAAAAATTCTATTTAAAAAAGTTTCCTTTAGATTCTAAAGAAATCGTAATTCGAAGCGCGTATAAGCGCTTACCGTTTGAAAAACGTGTATGCATGTATATAGGCGTGGTGCTATAATTTATGCAAGCATATACAATGGATACGAGTACTTTTTGAAATTTTATAAAATTGATTTTGAGATTTTCGATTTTTGTTCATCTTAGAAAAACAATTATCCGTTTCAGCCAAGACGACGTTAGCACTCTTATCGTATGTGTCGTATTTCCTCCTATTTATTAAATAAATTAATATATAGTACATAATTTGCATTTATTAAATATTAAATATTCAAAAAGAAAAAACGCTCCGTAAAACTTCTCGTATTAAGATAAATATTAGTAGTTCGCTTTTAATTTAATTAAAAATTCTATCCATTGCAACAGGCTGAAGAAATCTTCCGGCAACTATGGTTACTTTCCAGACGAGAAATATTTATTTTGTCGTTTCTTTCTTTTTTTTTTTTTGCTTCTCTTTAATTCATTTCGGAGAACCTCCAAGTACTCTGATTTGTCGAGGTGTTCGTTATTTCATTGACCTGCTTTTTTAGAACAACAAGAACAACGCCAACAAACAAGAACAACAGTAGCAGCAGCAGCAGCGGCAGCCATGGGGAGTTGCAAAGAAGACAAAGACAACAACAACAACCAGAAAAAATAAAACCGTCAAGTATGTACCTACTTCTCTAAGTTTTACTACGTTACGTTACTTTGGTGGAAAAAAAGTGGGTGTAATGGAATCAACTGTGCCACGAACAGGAGACCCTTAGGGAACAGATAAAGATACAGACACAATGGTACATGCATACATACTTATGCACTTACGACACCAACACAAACACACATATGTACATAACATAACATTCATACATATCGTATATAGACGTTCCATGTGAATTTAGGTTCTACAAGTCCAATTTAATAAGGTTTTATATAAATATTTGTAAATATCGAATATATAATTTTATAGATATATGTATACCCATATTTAAATTTATATTAATTTTTTTATTTTAAATATTATAGTGTAGTGGTAAAAAACAACCCTTCCTCAACAGTATTAGCGCCCAACAAACACCACCAACAACAAAAAATTGTATGATGGGGATAATATGATAATTATAAATCCTAAACCTTCACAACAGAGAGAGAGAAGAAGTACAGCAACAAAACAGCCATTGAACTTCTCCCTTAATTAAATTGAAAAATTCTTATCACGTTACTGCTCACATCTGTCTCTCTTTGCAATTTCTCTAAATCCCACTCTTGGCAGTAACTCTTAGTTTTTCTCTCTTAAATATCTTATTTTATACTCTCATCAAGTACATTTTGTACCCTCTCTAACATTTAGCAGCAACAACGTGAATAAGTGAAAAACGTGAAAGAAGTGATTAAGTGAAAAACGTGAAGAGTGTGAAAGAAGGAAAAAAAAAGTAGTATAGAGAGAGTGAGATAGTGAGAAAGAGAGAGAGAGAGAGAGAGAGAGAGAGAGAGAGAGAGAAAGTGAGAAAAAAAGGGAGTGAGAGTTCTTGCTAAATTATCTATCAATTAGCCGAGATCTCAACCTCAAAGTTAAATTTAATGCTTGATTAAATTTGTTTGAGTTTTATTTAATTTTTTGACAATTTCACATTGTTTGAACCATTTGAAAGCGAAAATTGAATACGAAACCTTAAAGTAGTATAATTACGCTCTCCCTTAGAATATTTTGATTTAATTTTATATATTTTTTTGGAAACGTTAAACGTTGCCAAATAGCAAGAAATAGTTGGCAACATTTGCCATTTTGAATGAAATTAATAAATCCATTTTGAATGCAGTGAAGACTTTGCTGCGCCTCATCCTGTTTGCTACATTCCATTTCTGTGTTCCTCTATCTCTCTTTCTCTCTCTCTCTCACTCTCTCTCTTTCTATGTAGTGGCTGTTTCGTCCTTAATAACTTTTCTTTAATTCCGTATTTTATCGTATGTACGAGTTTTGTGGGATTGAGGCGGTTTGCCCCGATCGGCGAGGAGTTTGCGGCTCAAGGCAGCTTTTGACAAAGTTCACTGAAACGCATCCAGTTTTTTCTTAATTGATTTTCTTAATTTTTTCTTTACATTCGCGTGTACTTTTTTATATTTTATATTTATAAAATGTTTTCTTTGTTAATGTCAGCAGTTGTGATAATGTATAGTAGTCGTATTAGGTGATGATGTGTTTGTTTTTTGTTGCAGTAAATGTTAAAAGCTTGCCGCACGCCATTAAATCAGCGGGCGACAAGCACGCGATCTCAGTCGTTCAAGTGAATGACATTACGAAATTAACGACAAACAAGCATATGTTTTTTTTCAGTTGTTCATCACACAATCAAATGCAGTTCGAAAAAAACTTAATGGACCGCCTAAGGTTGAGAATATCCACAATATTGTAGTGATTTTGTGGAGTGGAGTGATTTCATGTAACAATTTTGCAATCGATTAAGGCTTAGATAGTATTAGCCAGAAAATATGACTGATAAAACATTTAAACGACGAACGATTCTTACTATTCAATAAAGTTTTAGCTGGCTCAAATTTTTGTCTTTAAAGATCAAAAATTCTGTTAAATGTATTAAAATGCATTAAGAAGAAAAAAATTTATGAACGCTAAAGTAGTGCAATACATATTGCAATTTTTCAAAAAATTTACTTAATTTTTTTAAAACTAAAAATTTGTTATTAAGTCGATAATGATAATTTTATATAATAAAAAAAAGTTATTTTATAATGATCGCTCCATCTATCCAAAAAGAGTCCAAAATTTCATTCAATTTCAAATGAAAGTAGACTACAAAAAAAAAATCTAGGCATTTCGAAAAAACTAAAAATAAAAAATTTATTGTCTTACTTTTGCTTTTATTTTTTTACTACAATAAAAACACCGACACAAACAAAAATTAAATAGAGTCTGATTCAGTAGAAAAAATAGAGCACATTATTATAATAAAAGGAAAAAGAAAACCGATCAGCCCCGAAAATGACCAGCCCCCATAACAATACACAAAACACTGAAATGAAAAAACTTACAGTTAATAAAAAATGTCACAATTAAGTATACTGCGCTATGATTGTATACAAAAAATACACAATATATCGTACCAATAATCATTCAATAGTCTCTACGTATTCGCACGTTATTAAAAAAAAACGTTATTAAAATCTTTTTATATTACAAAATAAACATGTTTATCTCGGAAAATGAAGTTTTCATTTCAACTGGCAATCAACGAAGCGATTCTCCACCCTACAATCTTTTATGGAAATTCATTATATATTGCAGACAGTTTTAATTTAGGAGAATATTCGGAGTACGACTCATGTAGAAGAGTTTTAATGGATTCATGGATGATTCATAGATGAAGAGATAGATGATAGCTGTCATTTTCGCTTCTCGGCTGTCAAATAATTCCATTAACGTATTATCTATCAAGTGCCACTATTTAGTTCTTTTATATATAGATTTTTAAATTTTTATTAAGTATTGTATTTTTTTATATAGTATGTATAATATACATATATTAATTTTTTTTGTGCTTACAAAAAATATTTCACTGTGATTCTAGTCTTTAACTTTTCTTTTCTTTTCTTCATTAAATCATTTCACTACAGAGTTGAAAAATCATAATTTATAAGCTTTTGCTTACAGTGATTGATGTCTATATGTATGTACCATTGCTGTCGTCTTCAACACTGTTTTCTTCTCCTCTTCTTTATTATCCTCTTTAGTGTCTATTGTGTAGAAATTTCTTCATAATACGAGTACATATGAGTTACAATCACAATCACAATCACCATTATGTAATCGTAAGCAAAAAATTGAAAATTTCTGCCTCGCAGACGATTGAAAGCAATTATTAGACAGTATTTGAACTATAAATACTCAAAGCACGAGATAATCGTAAACAAGTTGCACGTACGGCACGTCGCGTCAACGAACGAACGAACGAACGAAGAATGCATTAACGTAGGAGGAATAAAGGGGGCACCTGAGAGCGCTTCAGGTTGCTTGGGGCTGCACGTTAAGGGGGTGGTAGTGATTGATTTGATGAGCGCGGCGAGAGATAACAAAAATTTAGCAAAAAAAAAGCCAACTGTCAGTAAACCAAACAAAAAAACGACGACTGTCTACTCCGAAAAAGTTCAATGAAAATGTGTTACTGCTACTACAAAAGAGGCAAAAAATACGCGCCCCTTTGTTGTAAAGACATTTGGGATTTGAGATTGGCCAAAATCGTGGTAAGTGAAAGAAATGAGGAGATAAAAATTGAAACAATATAAAGAAAGAGAGCGCGAGACAGAGGATGGGAGTAAAAGAGTAGTAGTAGTGCTCGTAGTAGAAATGAGTATGTGATGCTTGAGAGATTTGGGTACTTACACTGTTGGTGGCTTCACGCTGGTCTTGTGTTGCTGGATTTGAGGGAATTTTCGATTTACAAATACTATTGTATTTATGTATATCGTAAAATTGTTGTTACGTCTTTCTTTCAGTGTAGTAAATTCGTTTTTTGCATTGAAAACACATTTTTATAGAATAATTTTACTTTCCGTAAAACGTTAGTAAACCGACGATTTAAAAACTATTGCTAAATCGTTAAAATATAAAGCAAATAACATCATTATCATCATCAATTAAAAAATTGCATGTATATATCGTGCTATATGTAGGTCATTCCTCTCTTTCTGGCATGCATGTTTAATGGCCCGATTTATATAAAAACTAAGAGTATTTCCAGTATTTCTCTTCAGATAAAATTTTGAAATGTAAAGGAAAGACTACACTTTCACATACACACCACACACACACACACACACACACACACACACACACACACACACACACACACACAAATTTTTTTGATTTCACTTATTTTAATCTTATTTATGTATCTTCAAACGCTTCAGAGCAATTTTATCTTTTTTTAATTTATACTTTATTCATTTTTAAAAGCTTTTAGTGTTATGTGCTGATTTTTCCCCAAACATTTCATTAAATTCGGGGGCCTTAAATTAAACAGGAAACAACAAATTAATTTTTATTTCATTTTTAATTTTTTTTTTTTTTGCATGTTAATTGTTAATTGTCTTGCAAAGATTTGCACTTACAAAAAACCGGTGAAATTTTAGCCCTTGTCTTAGAATGATTATTATGTATATCTAAGAATACTTTAGAATGGTTATTATATATAAGAATACTTTTTAGTCTGAAGGCTTCTGGAACGAATTTCTGTCATTCCTTGTCAAGTTTGGTCAAGCATTGTCGTCTTTCAAAGCTTTCGCAAAACGTAACAAACATCGAGCATCAACATATCGTACATATATACAAGTATCTATAGATACTTTTTTATAGAAACTATAAGAATAAATCTTCGAAGTGAAGAACAAGAAAGACGAGTATAACAGACATCATGGCGCCAGCAAATGATGACGAAATATCAAACAATTAGATAATATAACGTGATACACAAATACAAATTTGGAGCGCCAATTTCATATACAATATGTACTTGTATATATGTATGTATATGCTTATATACAAATACAGCAAAAATTGCGAGACATTGTCGTGAGCAGGCACAACATCGACGCCAGAGCTGACCGTCAGAGACATTTCAAAATAACAAATAGATTAAATATTACATAAGCGTTTGAAAAGCGATTATACTTTAACAAGATTGGTATAACTTTTAAGACGAAAGTCTTTTCAAAGTCCGAAAATAATAAGCTTTACGAGTTTCGCGAAAGGATGTTTCGGTTTCGTCCTCTTCAAAAAGAGCTATGAAAAATAAGTTTGCATTCATCTGATTTTACATTCTACATTTTCATGTGAAGCTAATAGTTGAACAATTTTATGGCCTGACTGATGATGGAGTGCGTGCACTTAGAATGCACAGCTTATCGTGCTCACTGTCATCGAAGAGCGCCGGTGGCGGCTGCGGCGGCGCCGGAGGTTGTGTGAAGCTACTTCAAGAATGTGTGAAAAGGGTGTGGCATGCGGCCACGCTAAGTGCTATAAAATCGTATCTCAGGAATTTGAAATCAATATCGAATTTATATTCTATTGAAGTATTGTTTGCAATTATACGAATACTTGAAGTATGAATAAATAAAAGCACAAACAAGTAAACGCGTTAACTTCGGTCTAACGGAAGCTCATATACCCTACACCCATAGCTCACGGAACGATGAAGCGAAAGAGGGCCTATTTTTCATTTTAATTTTAGTTAGAAAATTTGAAATATCGCTTTTCCGAAAAAAAAAGTCCGGCAATAAAATTTCAGCTTCACATCTGGACAACCTAAGAAATGCAACTCTAAAAACGGATATATTTATATTTATATTAAAAGTAGGTGTGACATTGATCCGATTGTGCTCATTTTCTCAAACAGCCTATGATGACTGAGAATATAACCTACTACGTCGTCTTCTTCAATGTGTGACAAACGAAAGAACAAAGTGCATATACCCTCCCTTCAGAGGTGTAGAGTATAATAAGAAAAATGAATAAACAAATGAAAATAAAATAAGAGTCGAAAAATTTTGAAAAATATTGTATGTTTAAAGAATTTTTATAAAATTAATTTGATTACTTAATATTCATTATCAAAACATTTATAGAATAAAATTTTTAAATATTTTAAAAATGTTAGAAAAAAACTGTTTATTTTAATGTCTTTCTGTCCAAAAATTTAAATTGAAATTTAATTAAAAAAATAAAAAAAATATTTGTCGTTGTACGCGCATTGAAAGAAAATGCATTTTTTAATTTGGAAACAAAAAAAAAAAAAACAACGAAGCTTTTTCTTCCTTTCAGCTGAAGTTCATTGACTTTTCTATTTTTAATGCAAATCGATGGGCAGAGAACTAAAAATTGCCAACAAAAAATGAGGAATCACGTCAAGTTTTTTGTGGTACATAAATTTTCTAAAATTTCACTCAACTTGAAAAAAATTGCAAATCATAAGAATCGTAACTTATATAGATAAAATAATTGAATATTTTTTTCCACTCTATTGAGTCATTAGTTCCATAGTATATACATAGTATATACCATACATACTCATATAAACAACAAAGAGAAATATGACGAAATCATAATTACTGAAAATATTAAATATATAAACATTTTCTTTAATACTTTAATTAAATCTTGCGCTTAATAAAAATAAACGTTCCTAAAAGACAATACTAAAAGAAGCACGATGATTCCGAAAACCTAATTGGATTATTCTACCTGTTTCTAGTTTAGGAGATATTCGATATGATATCAAGATATTCGGTATAACTTGGCCAAAAATGTTAGGATCTTATATTGCTCGCTCGATCATTGTAAAGAAGCAAAAACAACAAGGATTAGCCTGTATAATAATAATACAGCAGAGCCTCCTTTCTATAGTATATAAAACTCCATTCCTTTTTAGAGTTGAATTTGTCAGCTTGTAACGCCGGATCTGAAGCTGAAATCTCATTGCCGAGTTTGCTGTATTGGCAAAAGTAGTCTCATAAAAAATAGGCGTGGGCACCACCCAATGGTATACCGTATATATACCGTATGGGGAGCTATTCATTGTGAAAGACCGTGTTTTAAATGAGTTAACGCTCTTACTGGGTTTTCTTCTAATTCCTTTCTTCGGTGTTGATGTTTATTATTGCTCTTTTAATTTCTTTTGTTATTTCTCTTAACGTTTTTAGTGTTGCTGCTGCTGCTGCCAACAACAACAACAGCAATTTAAATGAAAATATTGCTGTTTTGGATGAATTTTCTTTGTTTTATTTAATCCTACTATTTCTCTTTTTCTGGTTACTCCAGTTTTGCTTGTAGTTTTTTTGCTACAAGTATTATAATTTTTTTTTTGGAATAGTTTATTATACTCGTAATTTTACAGTCCCTTTTTATTGTATTACGTTTTCCTTGCTAAATTTTTTTTTGTAGTTTTTTATTCTCTATTCTGATTTTGATATTGCGTAATTTTTTTGATTTCGTCATAAAGATTTAAATTTAGATAATCATATTTTTGTTGTTTTTATGTTTCAATTTTTGTATATTTTTTTTTCTGTATCTGTTTACTTATTTATTAGTATTTTATCAGTTTTGTTTATTATATACTGTTTTGGAATGCATTTATTTTTGATATTTTTATTTCATTCTTTTTATTTAATTATTTTTCGGTGTTGCTTTTTATTTTTTCGTTCGCTTCTTGTTTTATATTTTTCAGATATTTTTCAATTTGTTCCTTATTATTTTTTTTTTTTTTGAAAATCGATTTATTTTGAGTTTATAATCACGTAAGAATGAATAATCGGTGCATTTTAAGGCGTCATGATTTTTTTTTTTGGTTTTTGTTTTATTTGATTAAGGTTATAAGAATGGGCAGATTTGTTATCTGTAGAAAACTGGAAAAAAAATATATTCACCGTATACCATAAACCATAACACTTTTATTGTCGTCTCTGTGCTAGCGTCTTTCTTTATTACTTTCAGCTAATAAACCGATCACCAAGCAGCGAGCAGCGAACCGAGCGAGCGTATGCGATAATCACTTCGACGACGGCAGACAAACGACTGACTGACTTGAGGAAGCGCGCAAGAGCCAAACCAGAAGCGCCAATACCGGCCATTAACTGTGTCGACTTTTAGCGGCGCACTCCGTGTTAAAGCGAATCGCAACGCAAACTGTCGCGCCGCAACACGCGGACCAAAAAATGTACGTTTTGTATGGTTGATTTTTTTGTTTGGTTTGTTGTTGTTGTTGTTGTTGTTGTTGTAATTGAATTCTCGATTATATCTTCAATTTATTGACGGGAGCTCTGACATCAAAATCAAACACATGCAAACGCACACGCTCCACCGCTATTAAGTGTGGCACACGTGAAATTATTATTAACAACAACAACAACAATAATAATAATGCTCCACCTTTGACAGCTACGAAAAAAAGCACCCAGAAGACACGCATCGATGGCAGAAGAGTGAAGACAAGAAACAGAAGAGTGACCGACCACGTTAACAATTTTACTATATTACGAAATAGTACAATATATGCTCATAACAAAAACAACAACCAAAAGAACAACAACAACAACAACAAAAACCACCAGAACAATAAGTTTTAGAGGTACCTGTGCTTTTATGCACGCCTGAAAAGCATGCATGCAAGCATACACTCGGACAGTAAGACCACGTGAAACTACTCTACAAGAAAAACAAAAAACAACAACAACAAGTTAAAAACTAAAGTAACTAAAGCAACTACAATACTACAACAACGACGACGACAACTCCATCAACAACGCCGAATGATGTGAACGTTTTGCTGCCCGAAAACTTACTGAACACATTCAGAGCAAAAAGATTCAGAAACTGGAAAATCATCACACGACTCTGGACACGACAGCGAAAGAAGAAATGCTAAAAAATGTGAACATCTGACGAAAGGTGTAGAAAAGATTAATTATACGGTTGCTATATTTCATTCAAAAAAGCCTTTACAGACCATACTCATACTACAATAAGAAGTTAGAGGGTGATGAAAGACTTCAAAAGAAGCTGAAAAAATACGTGAGTATCGATAGAAAGAAGAAAGAGGACACTGCCAAAAGCTCGTGCTAAGCTTCAATTTCTTCTAATATGAGTTACTTGCTGGCTGCGATGCTATGGTCGATCGCTACCAGCATTCGAACAAACCACGATCCGACCCACCGCCGATCAGCCACCGTCGAAGTCGGAATATTGAACGCGTACAAACCGAGTACCACGAACGAGTGAACACGATTGATTTTCATAAATGTTTTAATTGTTGATTTTTAATATTAGTAAAGTTGTTTAAAATGTTTGTTGTTGGTGTTAGCATAAACGTACGTTATCATTGGTTGTCTTACGCAAATGTCATGACGCATTTATTCTCTGTTTAAAAAGTGTATGTATTTTTATGTACCTATATTGAAGAAATTATTATTCAATTATTGTCCGTTTTGTTTGATTAGTTTTGGCCAACCTTCAGTTCGTTTCATAAATCCTGGTTCATAAAAGGATCTCACATTATCAGCGAAATAAGGTGCTGAATAAGGTGCTGATTTACAGCCCCGTCCTCATCAATGGCGTACTCTTCTGTAGGCTTAAGGCGGACCAGCACTGACAATCGTACAGAGCATTATCGTCGCTCTCTCTACGTAACTTCTGAGAAGTATTAAAAAACTTCTCACGAAAGTAAAACATCAAAAAGGCGAAAATGTCTTTACCTAGTTTTGTCTTTACCTAATCTGCAACTTATTGTAAACTTCTTAAAAACTATAAATAAATGGATCAATTCTTTTTCAAATGAAACTTAAATAACAGCTGTTTAGGGCTATAACAATAAGAAAGAATAACTCTAGTATTCGCCTAAATGACAAATATTATATCTCTTATAAAAATGCGTCACAAATTTTCCGCCATGCTCCTCATTCAGTTTACATGCTTTTCTCCCTTTCATTTGCATTTACTCATCATTGCGTAGTTTCTGTTATCTCTTGTTCTTGTTGGCATAATTATTGTTGTTAATACTCTGGCACCAGGTAAAGCCATGGTCTACATTTCATTCATTCATTGATTTACACAAACTTTGAAATCTAACGCGCGCGCGGTTAACTTCGCGCCTACTCTGTGCCATTTTTCCTTCGAATGGTTGTCAAGGTACCTTATCGTTTGGTGGTTTTTTAATCGTTTGGTCAGAGCTAGCGATTTTGATGTTGGTTTTTCCCTTCTTTTCGGTTGCTTCTTTTGGACCAATTCTGTTTAAAGCATCATTTAGTTTCGTTTTAATGTGATGCTATGCGCTTTTAGTAACGTTCGGTCACACTTCGTCATGTTGTCGTTGATGGTGGTGCTGTTGCTGATGATGGTGTGGTAATGAATAATTAATATCATTGATTAGAATTTTAAAATCGTAAAAAACAATATATTTGAAATTAAATTGTTTTTTTTTCTAAGAAAAAAACTATTTTATTACAAAACTTCTTGTAAATATTTCAATAAACAACCTTGAAATAATTGGCCATGATAACTGTGTTAGATTTCTGTGTTATTTCTGTATAATCTGGTGCCTGGTATTTTATTTTTGTGTTATATTTTCATTAACTTTAATCAGAAACAAAATTGTTTTAGGTTTTTTTAAAAAAAATATCTTAAATTCCTTTTAACCTTAAGGAAGTCAGTCGTAATCCTGTATATTATATATTGATTCGGTCAAAGATTGGAGTATGTACAATTAAAATCGCACGGTGTTTGACTTGATGCGAATAATTTTCTTGTCCCAAAAAGATAAAAAAGACACTTTTCAAAAACCTTAAGATCGGAAAGATAAGATATAAATTTTTTATGATTTTTATATTATGTTGATAAATAGTACCTGATCAATAGTGATCAATGACTGATAAACAGTGCTGATAATAGTAAATAGTATTAACAATTAAATTAAAGTACATAATCTCATTTGAAGTAATCTCATCTAAATAATCATCTCTGGTAGAAACGAAAGAAAATAGTACACATTCCTATGTCGTAGACAATTGTCACGTTGTCCACTTTGACAGGAAATTTTTTTCGGAATGAATGGCTTAATATTTACCCACTTCAGAAGGCTGAAGGAATAACAATAAAAGAAATACAGAAAAAAAGAGATAAAAGAGATTCAGACGTTGACAGTTAAAACTGATGCTGCCGATTAAGACTTTTATTCATTGTTTTTACAACTTTTATGAATGATGGTAAAAGTGTTGAATGGAAATGCCTCGCATTCTCGGTAACGAAGAAATATTGTACATACATTCAGTCAAGTAAAGAATGGATGGATAGCTTGATGAATGTATGTAAGACTGGACTGGAGTTAAGAGTAGGACTGATGGAGACCATTGTCCAACAATCAAATGATTTAATAAAACAACAATATTCATACACGTTGTGTTTGGCGATACATGACTATACGTGTACATGCTGCACCTACCAACAAACAAACAAACATGACGTTTACACCGTTTCGTCATGCGTCAACATTAAATAATGAGGTTAGTTGCATTGAGTAATAGTAGCTATTTCTTTTTTTTTGTTTATTTGATTTGTTAATGTGTCAGTTTATATGCTGGACGATGATACACAATTTAGTAGTTTCAAGTGCGCACCCTCGCGCACCCTGGTACTCATCTACTCATTCTCCCTGCACACTCTCTCTTGGACACTCTCTCTTATCAGGTTTCTGGCTCTCGCTCTATTTTTCTATGACATACTTTATCGACATTTTTATTCATTACTTATCATACACTTCTCGCTGTACACTTTCGATATTTATCTAGTACGATACTTTTCTCATTTTAAACTCTATTCTTATTTACATTCTCCTATACTTATTTTCACCAAGTTACCTTTTTAGCTTTTCTCTCTTTTTCCTTTTTTTTTAACTTATGTCACCACCACTAGTAGTGTATCTATGGCTCTTTTAATATTTGAGTTTTCTCTGAAATATTTATCATTTCATAATAATCTGGTCGCCTTCTTTCAGAGATTATTTAGCATAAATTGTATTCCTTAATTCGTCTTTAGGTGGTCTCTTTAGTGTTGTGCTGTCATTAACAATATGAAAGGTTAAGCAACAACCTCCACTTGAACCTTAACCTCAGGAAAGAAGCCTAGAAATGTCTTTCTATAGCCACGATTTAGGTGCGAACTGACTCTTTAAAAGGTACACTCTTCAGAGGACACCAATGAGTAAGCCCAAGAGTACTTATGGATATATTTTTTTTAATAAATTAAGTACAAATGTTTTTTACCTTTTATATTTAAATTTCATATTTTACAGTTTTTCAGTTTCATTTTCATTTGCTGCCATTATTAATTAGTGCTAATTTCATTTAACGTGTAATGCTTTAGTAGCGCCCTTTATATTTAACTCTCCTCTTAATTGTTATATTTAATATGAATTTAATTTTCCTTTTATTTTGTAATTTCACTGTTTTTTGTTACACTTGAGATACGTTTTGGTAATCAACGAAAAGCAACACATAAACCGAGACCTTTGTGGATAACGTTGACAACCTCATGGAATTAATGAAGCTTGAAAGGCCCGTTTGATTGATAATCAGAGGTATCTACTAAACACGTTAATTCGGTGGTCATAATACTTCGTTTTTAAATGAATATAAATATTTATTTTGTGGATTTTTTTAGCATATTTACAATATCTTTAGAATCGTACTCATATTTCTCGTAATAGCTTTGCTTTGATTTTGGATGGCACTTCGAAATAAACGCATAAATTGATTTTGTTGTCATATCTTAAACTCGCTCTTTGTGCTTACATTTTTTCTATATACTATGTACGAGTATATACGTTTACTGGGTGTTTTATTTTAATTAAGAAATTATTTAATACTTCTTAGCACGAAACGAAAAACGACCACCATCACCCACAACAGTACAGAGCAGAAACACGACTGACTGTGTCTCTCTCCCGGAGAATGGCCAACAGCCAGTCACAACGGCCACGAATCCACATTATCAAGTCTGCTGGCGGGAGCAGTGAAGGGGCCTTTCATTAACCCGAAAGTCGTGCAGTCTAAGTATTACGAAAATACTATAGAATAGAATAATAATAAAAAAAGCATCAACTTTTAAAATCTCTTTTATTCAATTCTCTTGTCACCATTTCTCTTTTAATAATTTCTCTTATACATTTCTCTTCGAATTTCTCTTGATTTTTCGTAGTCTACGTTACGTCATTGCCGTTCTTGTCGTTGTTGTTTTTACACGTTAAAAACAAATTTGAAAAAAATACTTGCGGTCGTTTCAAAAGTTTCCCTCTCTAAGCGCTAGAGCAGCATCTCCGTTTTTAGACCACCTATTCCAAACTTCTTCCACCTCCCCCTTTCCCACACCTTTCCCCTCCCTTTTTGTTTTTTTGTTAGCCTTTGCAAAACTATTGCTTCTTCATTTTAAGTTTAGCTTATCAATTTAAGTTCAATGAAATATTGGGCAATGGTTGGCTCTTTTTTACCAAGTTTTTGCTAATTCATTGCCAAAATACATCCATGAGACAGATACGTATGCAGGTACGAAGATACGTCTACTCGTTTGCATTCAAATGAGCGCTTTTCGTCGATCTAATTTTGACAAATATCTCGTTCTGGTTCTGTATTCTCGTCCGATTTCGTCCTATGCTCTTCTTAAAGCTTTTTTCCTCTCTTAATTTCTCTCCCAGCTCTCAGTAACTTTTGTTTTGAGTAACTTTTAACTCACTAATAATTTTTATTATTATTAATAGCAGACCCCCCCCGCGGCGGTGGCGTGATACGACGGCACAACTTCATCATCTGGTTGGCTCAGATCGACTCAGGTGGCGGCTTGTGTTCTAGTGGCGGTCTGTTTAGTTGAAGTTGTCCTATTATTTCATTTTCTGTCAACGTTGAGTGCTTACGTCGACGTAATGATTGCAAGCACCCTGTTAAGCAGAATTTTATTAGTTGGTTTCATTGCGGTCGTTGTTTTTTTTTTTTGTTGTTTCGTGTGGTTTTTTTCAAAACAGCAAGAAAGGTAAAAATTTGTTTGGTCAACATAACCTTTAGGGATGTAAGGATTCTCCAACAGCTATCCCTCTCTCAGACGCACCCTTAAAATGTCACCGTGAACATTGCTCATTTTTTAGATACAACGATATGATGTCGGATGTGACGGATATGAAGGGTATGATGACACTACGACGAGGTATTTCCGTGGGACAGGGAAAAAAGATGAAAGGGAGCGTTCAGAAAAGGGTAGTAAGTGCATGATTTTGAGGTCGGTTAAGCATACATTTTGAATATATATTTTATACATACGCTTAGTGTGCATGCATGTGCGTATACTAATTATAACATATATTTCATCATAATATATGAAGCTTAAGTAAATAAAATACAATACACAGATTACCCAAGGAAATTGTAAGTTAAGGGGACCGTCGCGACGCGACGCACAGTGGAAGAAATATGCCTTTTCTGACTTTGCGATAGTTAAAACTCTTAACGGATTAAAATATTTCCAGGCGCATTTTTGCAAATGAAATAGAAACGTCAGCTACATAAGTATCGTATCTAAGAATTTTTTAAATACTTTAAAAAACCCAATTCTAAGGATTTTTATAAAAAAGTAGTTCTACAGAAAAAGTAGTTTATAAAGTATCCATATTTTAATGATTTGGCAGTATTTAAACATTTGGTATACTTCGGGTCTACGCAAACCAAAACGGCAGTTCTAGAATTGTGCATTTTTTAAAAAAAAATAAATTTTTAGTTTAATTTTAATTTTAATAATTAATCTAATCTATTAACATTACGAAAATAAGCAAATTATGTAATTTTGAATTTTTAAGATCTTTTAAATACTTCAAAAAATTAAGATATAACAAAATTATACATAAATACTTATTATATCGTACAACATTAGGTATGTACATATACGAGTATAACTCTTAAACCGAAAAAAAACGCTTCCCTCGGGTCATAACGGGCTAAATTATATTGCTGATATCATTTTAAAGATTTAAAAAAATATATTCTAGGATAAGCGCTGAGACTTATGATCATCCAAAATTCAAATTTATATATGTAAATAATGACCTTTTGCTAAAAATTTGCTAAATATATTTTTGTATTATATAATATTTTTCGCAAATAAATTTTCTAAGAATTTATGGTAATGGCTCTTTTCGAAATATTGATACTTGAAAAAATGCCAAAATGACAAATAATACAATTCTCCAGAAAATTGAAAAAAAGGTTAATTTTTGTTCAGCCACCCAACATTCTCCGGTGAGGCTTCGACCAAGATGTTTTAGTTTTTTGGGTATTGAACTGTTATGAACAAAATGACATACCAAGTTTAAAAAACTCAAAGCGTTTTTGTGGACTTTGGGGGGCAGCTTCGAAGCGATAGTCCACTGTGCTGCGCCACAATTCAAAATCGCCCTGAAATATCAAGCGAGAATCAGTTTGGAAGACAGTATGGTTTCAAATATAGATAATCTAAAACTTTGGAAAGTAACCACCGCAAACCACGAAACTAGGGCTTTATGATTATACTTATTTACAGTATATCATGTCATATATAATTGTATTTCCTTCAAGGGTAGGCCGGCTGAACATGTGCGTTTATTTTCACGAAAAGGCCTTACTATGAGTATAAAATAATTACGAAATACTTTTCCTTTCGTGAAGGGTTGTTATAATAAAATACGTCATGTTTTGTGATATAATATGACAGTAAGTTTAAATTCACTATGAAGACATCAAAGTTTCTCTCTTTTTTTTCTTATAAAAGTTTATAAAATTTTTAAAATTTTACCACGTTTTTTTAAAAGTTTAAGTCCATTCAAAATTCCTGGGAGATGGTTCACCATCTGGTAACTGTTCATTATCATATTTTCCAATACATTTACTTTTCTTTATCAATACCTGGTCTTTACCTTCAAAAGATTTCATTTTGGCTCTGGTTGTATTATTTCCAAATCAGTTCAACTCTTGGTTCAATAAAAAACAAACAACTACACACACAGTTAATTATTGCCCGAACTTGTCCTCACATAAAAACCACCATTCGTAACCACAGCAGCAACCAAAGCAACAGTGCCTACAATAACATCGATGATGATGATAATAATAATGAAACTTTAATGTTAATGAATGCATTCCTATGAGCGACTTTTGTAATAGTCATACGTTGAATACATTAACGCACGTATGTTTGTGCGTTACGAGTACAATGTCATTCGTTAACGTGTTTCTGGAATCTACAATTTTTATTTTTCAAATATTCAAAATGGACTATTGCCAAAATCGAACGAACCTACATACTACTGAAATGCGACAAAAAGAAAGGAAAAAACCGAACAAAAAAAATTGACAAAAAAACTTAAGAAAGCACCAAAATCAACGCGCCCAAAGCCTAAAACTACATAATCGAAGGCAAATTTAAATTTACATCGGAATCCGTGGGAAACGAGATTTCGGAAGAGTTACCAAAGTTATTGAAAAATGTGTCACCGAGACCTTGAAATGAAATATTGAAAGACCAAAGATATTTTAACCCTTTAACTGTTTAATTTTGTTTAAAAAACTTTCTCTGCCTGTTGAAAATTACGTAATAATTTAGCGAAACAACGAGTATACTTGATGAAAACCGTATAAAATTTTGGTGCCTAAAAAATTATAAAATTATGACAAAAAATTCATATTACTTTTTTAGAAAATTTTTTTTTCGTTGTTAACACACAGAATTAATAAAAATATACCTCGCAAAGATAAATATATGTATGACAGTATGAAAATGAAAACAAAACACAGTTTAAGGCCAATTCGAATTTAAGGAAATTGAAATTTTTTCCTTTTCTTCAGAAAAAAACACACATTATTGTGTGACAACATGCGACAACATTGTACTCGAGTTAACCCTTAAAGGGTTAATACCAACGATCGACCAGTTGCTCTAAGACAATTGTTGACCTAAAACGCATGAATTTCGACTACATACAAATGAGCTAACGCAATCGTAGGCACAACAGCCAACGTATTGGTGACATAATGGCAAAAAAGCAATGAATGAGTCGAGAGTAAACAGTTCGACAAGCCAGTTCGACAATCAAATGACCGTAGTCAGCACGGTCAGGCACACACGTACAAGACCGGGATGGTTTGGGATGTAAGTCCATAAAGTATTGTATATATTAAAGGTAGTCAAAACAAAGAGACGCCAAAAAACTCTCTTTGTGTGTGTGTGTGTGTGTGTGTGTGTGTGTGTGCATCTCATTCCTATTTACAACACATACTCGTAACTCTTCGATGGTTGTCCGCACACGTTTCGGCAATTGAGAAAGTACTCAGTTGGATAAAACTGAAAAAGCACAAAATTCAAATTCAAATTTTCAAATTCAAATTTTCAATTTATTTTAAAAATTAGTAAAACTTTCATAACTATCGTAAAAATTTACATTAAGCGTGTTTAAGATTATACAGGCCTACAAAATTTTCGAATCAGTGCGTCAAAAATGTTCAGGGTTAGCATAATAAGGATTAGCAAAATAATTACTGGCATTTATTATGCGTTTTTAATAATTTTATGTTTTGATTTTTTTTTTTTTTATTGTTTTCAAATTCATATGAATATATTTAAAATTCTCACACATACAAAAACTATTAAAGTACAAAACATTTTTAAACTTTTCCATCATTGTTAGAACAGAACATTTAACTAGTTTTGTACGTAATTAACATTAATTAAATATTACAAACCTTTGAAATTAATTATGAGAAATTATTACGAGAAAGAAAAAATAACAGCAGTTCTCGTAGTTTAATACGACAACAACACAACAGCGGTCCGTTTCCGCTTCCTCTGTTATAGAATTTTGTAGTCAGACAGGTAAGCTATAATCGAGAGTTAGTAAAGGTTAATGACTAAATTAAATCAGTTGTATTTTTCCTGATCACTTCGGATCATGCACGTTAGAAGCTTATTTATTGCCCCCGTCACTTCAATTGCTTAATACTTGGCGACGGCTGCGTCAATGTTACACTGTTAGCGACAGTAACAGTAACAGCGACAGTGTCAGTAACAGCGGCAGCGGCAGCGGCAGCGACAGTGAGAGTGACAGCAACAGCAACAGCAACAGTGACAACGATAGCTACAACATCAACGATAACGACGAGTTGTGCAAATTTTTTTAATTTGCAAACCAAGGTGAAGCAGGCGGTACTGCCGCATCGTATGTACTATACTATATGCTGTGGTAAAACGTAGAAACCGTTACTGAGGTGAACGTTTGTTCGCCGAAATCACCCACGACCGCCGCTGGCCGCTGGCCGATGCCAAACACGCGCTAAACGCGTTGTACGTTCACGCAATTAACGCTGCTGCCAATTAATAAAATGCAAGCAAAGCACGAATTAAAAACAAAACATCGTAAAACGGACTGCATGAAAACAATTGCATTTTTCTTTGCTGTAGTCGAGTTCCCTAAAATTTTTATTTTTTATTGCGCTTACCAAACGTGCACCAAATTTCGTTGCCGTTGTTATAGTTGTCATTGTTGCTGTTGTAGCTGTAGTTGTAGTTGTCGTTGTCTTCATTGTTGTCGTCGTTATAGTTTTTGTTGTTAATTTGGCCGCAAAGAAATGAAGTCAAGGCCGTTGGCGCATTCGTGGTGGCAACACTTGTGAAGACAATGCAGAGAATAACGAAAACGAAATAGCGGCCAGAAATTGTTGGGGCCGATTTAGAGATATGTACGAGTATACACAAGTACAATATAACAATGACGGCGGCAATAATGACAGCAAAAACAACAACAACAACAATACGTGTGAATAATGATCACAACAAAAGAAATAAAAGAAAGTGTAATAAACTCGTCTATATTATAAGATAATAATAATATTGTAAAAATAACTACATTACTCAGGACCCATAAAAGAGGCGCTTTAAGAGTTCTTATTTTTCATAATTCTCTTGAGCGAGCCATAACTATGCTGCTTCAAAACGGATTTTTACTAAGTTTTCTGCTTCTTAAAGATTTTATTTGTAGCTCATTAACTTGTTTTGCATAATGAAAATCCATAAATTAGTGTCGGAATTATACGCGTTAATACAAATCAATGCATATATTGAAAGTCTAAAAAATATCCAAAATAGACTATAAGAAGTTTTTTCCCAATTAAGACATATCTTTTTTAATTCTGCTTTCAATTTTTCATTCTATTATCAATTGTTATCTATGACAATTATTATCGTCAGATGACATCTGCCAAATGACCATCACGACTACGTGTACAGACATCAATTCGAAAATCAAAATTTTCAATTCTTCAATTATTACCAACGACGCGAAATTGAAGTTTATATATAATAGCAATACTTTGATTCGAACGCGCTGTTTTTGGTCTGCAAGACGTTGGTCTATCATAAACAGATCCAGTTTTAAAAGCTTTTGTAACCAAGATTCGAATTGTTTGCTCCGGTGGCCGATTATGTAGTCGTATGTCAAAAAATCACGTAATTTAATTTAAGATGGATATTTTTTATTGAACACGAATTTTCAGATCTTATATGACTTCATTGCTTTTGTCTAATCAGTGTGGCTTAGTAATAAAAAAACCGCAAGAAACTAGCAGGAAGTTTCCCAGATATTCTCATTCAACATGCTGAAAGTACTTTTGAATAACTCTGTATTAAATATCATATTATTTCATATATACGATATGATGTTATGATATTATTCCAGTTAGCCTCAAATCGCTTACATTTAAATTCTATTGAATCTTTATGTTAATTAGTTCAACAGCTGATTAATTCAAATGCGTTTTGTGTATGTTGAATTCGAATGATACTGATTA
Organism: Conops quadrifasciatus; assembly: GCA_949752815.1. NCBI lineage: Eukaryota > Metazoa > Arthropoda > Insecta > Diptera > Conopidae > Conops > Conops quadrifasciatus. Next base: position 31,137,281 of record OX457078.1, on the reverse strand, counting down.
GTAGAAGCTTTCTACTACAAATTAGTAATAATTTTGTGGTGCCGAAAAGTAGCTTCATTACGAAAGAGCTGGAAATGTAACATCCGTGTTTATTAACATAAACGGAGTATTTAATTAAGTGTTTATTAAATAATTTTAACCAAATAATAAAAGTTTCAGCAAGGGCTTAAAATTTCAAAAACGTATTAAAAAGTTTTTGTTAGCCGATTTTGAAAAACATAAATAAAGGCTTGGTCTTTATTCGTTAATAAACAATTCAAATGCGTTGTTGTTTGGTGTATGCAAATTCGTTAAAGACCTTAGTAAACCTTCCATTTATTGTTTATTTTGTTTCCATCAAGGGCCAAGGCCTATCGATTGAGTGAAATATTCGTATTTAGAAATAGACGAGATGAAAATTTCTAAATTTGTTAGTTTACGATAATATTCAAATTGAAAAATACTGAAAGGTTTTGAAAAAATCTTTGCCAGATTTGAAAATACTATTCTCTTATTAAGTATGTATTCTTATTATTTTATTTCGAGTTCCTGTTCGTCAAATGCAAAGAAGGTGAAGAGAATTAAATCAAGTGTAGAGATTTTAAAGTATGTAATAAATAAATATTTACTATTTTCAGTTTTTCATTTTGTTCGGTTGATCGAGAGATCGTACGATCTTTCTTTACTTAACACCTCTAGTGCTTTTGAGTGCTGTGAATATATTGTAGTTTGATACATTCAGAAGCAATAAAGCCCTTCGGCACTGCAGTCTGTCTGTTTGTTTGTCATTTTAAATTTTTAACAAATTAAGAAAATCGATTAAGCTTTTAATAATTTTTTTTATCGATTTGCTTCAACAGTAAACGATATTTTTCAATTTAACTGAACCGCTCGACCTTTTGCTGCACTGCAACTCATTAACCTATTTTTTTAACAGCAGAACGCGTTCAAAGCGAATCAACAATTTAATAAATTGTAAATGATTCTTAATATTTCTATCAACGTCACACAGAAGAACGTTATAAGGAAGAATGTAAATCTGAGACGTTGGGGAGAAGGGTAAAGGTATGGATGGGGCGGTGAAGAAAGGCTAGGGTTGGATTGGGGGCATTTTGATTACAGCGACAAAAACTTGTTCGATACAGTTTTTATTTGCGTAGTTTAAATAGCTCGACATTCCTCCCCTGCACCCCTCCTACTTTCACAAATTGTTAAGTATGCTAAATGTTTTAAAAAAATTAACATTTATTGCATTTTTCATTACGAGGAAATATGAGGAAATTGTATTAAAGTTGATATTAATAATAGTTAATGTAAATTAATATTAATTTTACTATACGAAACTATAATTCCATGTTACTAGTTTTAATGATTTTGTTCGGGATTATATTATTATCGTACGAGCAGGAGAAAGGTGCTTAAAATTATCCTTCCAGGTAAAATGATAGAATTATTTCGAAAATTTTAGAAAGAAATATACCGCCGAATTCTATTGATGGTTGTTATTATAAACTTTTTTGCGGTGGTATAACACACATAAAATGGGCGTATTGATTTCTTAAACGAGATATGTAGGTACATATATCATCATCAAGGCCTTTTCCAACTACAATAAATTATATTTATCATAACTGAAACAATAAATTCTTAGACGACCCTGTTTTCGTCTAATCGTTGGCTCCCTTCAACTGAACATTCCTCTGCGTATATCTAGAAAATACAGTGTTATCCATTTTCTCTTTCGGAAAGTGAAGTAAAAAAAAGCACACTATATATTCAGATATCGATTGATTTTTTATTTCAATATGATGCTTGAACTTTGCTATTATGCGTGAAAAATAATGTCCTCTACGGAACCTTTTGCAGGTCTCAATCCTTTTAAGGTAATTTTCGATGACTTTTTTTACACAAGTCGGGCAATAATTCGGCCATATCTTGACGTATGTCACTCTTTAAATGCTCCAAAGTTGAGGTATTGTTCGCATAAGTACGGTCTTTTGCGTAGCCCCACAAGAAGAAATCCAAAGCCATTACATCGCACGATCTTAGTGGTCAACTAACATCGCCAAGTCGCAAATTAACGCGTCCTGGAAATTTCCCCCGCAGTAAAGCCAAAACCGGCCGTGTTGTGTGGCTTGTGGCGCCATCCTGCTGGAACCACATATCGTCCATATCCATACCTTTAAGTGCAGGGCACAAGCAGTCCTTTATCATTGGCCAAATGCCGAGCGCGCCGTGGAATCGCTAAATTTGGGTCGTCCTCAACACTACAGTCCTCAACACAGCGGCAATGTTTTCGATCGAGCGTGCGAAGCGATGATGCACAGGCCTTACAATGTCTGTAACCGATCCAGTTTCTTAGAATTTCTTCACTATGTTTGAAATTGTACGCTCAGTAGGACGATTACGACGACCATAATCTTGTCGTTCAGCTCGAAATGCGGTCACAACAGAATGGTGTGTGTAGAATGCTTTAACAATGCGTTAACGCATTGTTCGATCATAAAACGATCCATACTATAAAATGGCAAACCTTCAGCTAAACAAATGCTAGTTCGGATAACACTCACATTTGACAGGTGCCAAACGGCAGGGCTTTACTTTCCGTAACTCGAAATGGATAACCCTTTAGGAACATCTTCTGTGAACGTACTGCAAATCGACCTACATATCTAGAGAAGAGGTTACACCAGTATTTGTTTTAATAAATAGTGGGCGTTATGTATTCGCAGAATCCATATTCATTGTGTTATATGTATACAACAAAAAACATATACATAGTACATATAGCGAAAAGAAGATACAACTATATCGTCAAAATTGATAATCGTCAGAAAGAAAGCCGCAGTTTAGAGGAAACAAAATTAGGAACTAATTTTTTTGGGGAATGAATAAATAATTTTTTTGGAGAATTAAATCGTTGAGACTTAATTCATTTGAAGCTAATTCAGAGCGCCGAAAATGTGTTTCTAAGACGCAAAGTTATGAGAAGACAAAATGAATGTTGTGATTATGCAACACTAAAAATCCAATAATGCTTACGGTCTTCGAGTATATAACATCATGATCGGCAGACACTGAACAGCAAAAACAACTGAAGGCACTGCTAGTAAGACTTTATAATTTTTTTATTGCAGTTTAATAGTCGTACGAGTATACTTCAGTTTTTGGTTTATTTTATTATACATAGAGTATATCGCACATGCTTGCTTACAAGTTTATGCATTAATTGAAAAAATGGATGAATCAACAGAATATCATCACCATAATGACAGAGAAAGACAACAACAGCACTTGCGGCTACGGTCATCATCATGCGTGGTGAAAAACAAGTTAGTAATTAATCAAAAAAAATAGCCACGTTATCCAATAGTACACTAATTGAAGAAGGCTTCCAAAGACTTGGTCTTCAGTGCTTGTTTGTGCCAGTTTGTTTGTGCTGGCGAGACCATCTGAGGATGATCAGATGTTTGCTTCTGATTGAAAAGTTTTTTTGGTTTTTATTCATTGGAATGTAAATTTTTTTGTAAAATTACGAAGAGTCTCTTATGCTGAGCACATTTAAAGTTATAACTCTAACTCCTTTCATGATTTCAAACGAAAAACGCAAAAAAATTCAATATAAAATCTAAAGAAAACCTTTCTGTCTTCTATCTTGATTTTAAATATGTATACTAATATGTACGATATAAATGTATGTGTATATATTGTGGATTATTTATTGTGGAAGTGATGAAAGTCCATTGCATGCAAAAATAATGCAAAATGAATTATTGATGCGAAAACATTTATCCCGAAATGATCTTTTTATGTATATTCATTCAATTTAGTTTTAAAAAATCTTAAGATTTTTACAAAACCAAAATATTCTTATACAAAAGAATTATATTGCTTTCGAAATTAAGATCTGCAAATATCTCCAAATAGAAAAGAATTGACTTACTGCACTTTCAAAATAAATGGTGCCTCTAAAGCGCTTTTTAAAAGACAAAAATTGGCATCAAATCGAAATTTTTAAGCTTGACCAATGAGAAGAACAGCGATCGATTGATTCTAATCGATTCTTAAAAAGATTGTCATTAAAACATTTTGATTTTAGTGTAGTAACATTTGTCATTTTGCCGCTTGTGGCGGTGGCGGTGGCGGTGACGGTTATTCAAATTGTTTGCATTGTTTGTTGTTGCAACTTTATTGCTATTACAATGCCAAGCATCATTAAAAAACTTTATTATGCCTCGATTAGTTAATCAACAGCTGCCGGTTAGTCATTTAATTTTAAATTAAATTACGGTAGTCATATGCGGCGCACGCACAGTGGGCAACATTGCAATCGGACGCAACAAAAATGCCATTTAATCAACACAACATTTTAGAAACTAGAATTGTTTAGGTTTTCTAGTTTCAAAAATGTCTAAAATTATATAGAAACATAGTTTGGGAAAACTCAAAATAAAGCCAAAATATTTTTAATAATTTTCTTACACTCATAGAGATTTTATGCGTTAATCAAAGAGGTCTTCACGGTTAAGAATTTGTGAACGCCTTTTTTCACAAAACAAACACAATTTTAGGTAAGATAAACGAAGAAATAATAATTAGGAATAGTTAAAACTAATTTTAAAGGAAAATTTCTTGATTGAAATACAGTTACAATTATCTACAGAATTCTATGAGTACATCCATATTCATAAAAAAATTCCAAAAAATTCAAGTAAAAATGATTAAACCGATCATCACCAAGAAAGCGTTAGCAAAAGAGTGATTGCATAAAACTCAAATTGAATCCATGTGAAAACTAGAGATTTTATACGATTATCAATCCGAACTGATCCGAAATGGCGACTTGCGACCACTGTGTGTGTCGCACGTCGCCGTTTGCAATGAACTTATACTTAATATTTCTGACATACTAAACGATTTCATGACGAAAAGCCTTTAAGCTTCAGGAAAAGGGGATTATTAGTATTTTTCCACATCAAAAAAATTCCTATAGCAATTAAAAAAAAATTAAAACGATTTAATTTATTTATGAGCTGTAAATTTCCATCTGAGAATGTTAACTATACATATTATCGTAGTGAGTTATTGATATTTTAAAAATTATCGAAAGTAAATTGCCCCGCTTGAACCTTAGTTAAGCAATTATTAGAATTTCCAATAAAAAGTGACACATTTTTTAAACTGACACGAAATAGGCATTTTTTGAAGAAGCTATAAAAGAGGTTTTTTATTGAAAACCGGAAGTTTTGGATATAGGTTTTGACGATAGGTTTTAGAAAATAGTGGTATGAAATGAATAAAATGTCTTCTTTTTTATATGTATAAAGGATTACAGATCGCATGTTGGTTCTCTAATGGATTATAAAATTTGAAAATTTTCTAAAATTTGTAATGTTCTTTGTGCGCTACGAAACAGCTAACAAACAGTAGCTGAATGATTGAATGTGTTTGTGTTTGTGTTCGCGTATGCGGCTTGTGTCTTGTGTTTTCTGGCCAAATATTTATACTGACTCTCTTTGACTTTTAAAGGAATCGATATTTTTTTTATTTGTTTTTAAAATTTGTTTTAAAATTGAGAAATAAAATAAATATAAAAAACAAATAAAATGTAAATTGCCAACGATTTATGCACAAACGATTTACAAAACAAAAACCACACAAAACTGAATAAAGTAATTATTAAACCATTGATGGCAATCACGGTACGAGTGCACACAGGCTTGTAATGCTGACATGTACATATATACCGTAATGCGTGTGTGTGTGCAAGTAAGTATGTATGAAGATATGTATGTATGTTCGCAGGTAAATAAAGAACGAAGAAAAAACACAATTCGAAAAGTACAAATTCCAAATACAAAAAATTCACAGAGTATCTAACAATAACTTGATTTTTTCTAAAATATGATTTTGTACTTTGATCGCCTTTATTTTATCTTAAATACTCTCTCTCTCTTATACTCTTTTTCATATTTTTTTATTTATCTTCTCTTTGCATTAACAGTTTTAGTAGTAATAGAGAGTATGCGTCTATGTGTATGTGCGATATGGAGACTATACGCCATCGTTATTAATTATCTACATACATAATTTCTATACTTTTTCCATAGAAATAACAAATATCCGATAAAGTACAAGATTCTAACTGTCAGAATCTACAGAGACACCAGTTTTTTATAAATATAGTATGTACGAGTATATACGATACATATGAACATAGTCACTGCGCGGAAAGAACGTGTTGAGCTTAATAATTAGCAATGCCTGCAATTTTTTTCCCGTCTAGGCCATGATGAGATGGCTCGATTGTCTGCAGTCAGGTCTATAACTCGCGTTTCGCGTAATCGATTGCGCGCCTGTCTATTAAGTTTTCTCTAACCTGTCTTGAGTTATCTCGATATCTTTTTCCTAAAAGTTATGGAAATTTTTCGAAGGTGTACCTAACCTTTTTTCTCTTAACACGTGTGCGTGTGCGCCCGCCTTTCATTCAACATTTTGCTGTATTAGCGTAAAATATACTCGCCGCGGCGCGCAGTAACGACTGAGATCTAGTCAGATTAATGGCTGCGTGAATAGAATCAAAGTCTTCCAATGTCTCGGCGGCTCTATGGATATTAACATGCTTCACACATACATACACACAAATGTATTCCGTGGTTATTTTCATACAATAAATACTATTTCTAGTATGCGTTTAATAAGCTTGAGACTTTTTGAGAAGTTAGTTGATGATGGTTGACTAAGTTAAAGTGGTTTATCATCCAGCAGCAGCGACCACCACTACCACTAAAACCGCAAAATTAACAACCACAACAACAACAACAATATCTTAAACACTTCCTTGAGTTTCTTAGCACTGGACAGAATTCATTTGCATGCGAATATGTTTGTTCTTGGCCACACCACATTAAAAGGCATGTTATTAATATTTTTTATATTTTTTACCCCTTATTTTTCTCCATCAAATGTTAACCGCCTTTGCTTTTATTGTTGGTGTTGTTCCTGTTAGCAGGTTGTTAAGTTTTTATTACCGGGTTTTTTCACTCTTTTACATTACGATCGTACATTGACCGTGCGAGCAATTGAGTGATGAGCCTCGACCACAAATCGTTTTAGTGCAAGTGATCAGAAGTGGATGATAGAAATTTTAATGGATCTCATCCTCAACGAGGACGAGAACAAGAAGCTACGTGCGACACATTTTGATGGCAAGCAAGCCATCACAAGAGTGAATAAGTGACCAACACTTTCAGGACGATTCATTAAAATCAGATTCCAATGGAATTTTAGAAGCAAACGAAGAAGAACGGAGAAGAACAATTGTACTCGTATTTATCACTTTAGTCATTTTCAGAAAGAATTAACGCCGATCGAGCCAGTGAGCAAGCAAAAGAATATGAAAGCAAACAATTAAAAAAATAACATACGAGAATATTCAATCAAATCCGGGAGGAGAAATTAATTTTTAACCAAAAGAATTCTAAAAAGCATTACACCTAAAATATATACTTAAAAGTATTCAAAAGTATTTAGAAATTTTTTTAAAACTTTATAATAAAATTAAAAAGTAAAAATCGTAACAAATCGTTTTAAAGGAATTTTTATACAATATTTGCAATTTATTTAAATATTGTTTAGATTTTTAGATTTATTTTTAGATATATTGTTTAGATTTTAACTGACCGCCGAAATCAAACCAATTCAGGAAAACAAAAAAAACTCATACGAAAGAAAAAATAAAATTGGTAATATTTTGTTTATATGTAGTGATAAAAGAGCTATAAAGCCTCTGTAAATCGATACTATCAATAATCAATACTTTTGTCATTCAAATTATCTTGATTATTTATTTTTTTTTTTCCAGTTTACATAGTGGTGGTGGTGATGCTTATGCTTACCAAAAACCACGCACGATCTGTGTATCAGTTCATTATGAAATACTCGTACAATATAATACATATAACTTCTTAACTTATTTAGTCATAAAAACCTGTTTTTGTCGTCATCTTTTATTTTCAAATTATGCGAAAGACATAACCGTGCCTGCCTGCCGCCCATCATGGGTTGCGACATCACGACATGTTACTAATTGAAAAATATCACTATTTCACCAATGGTTTATACTCGTACCACCTTAAATGTTAATATTATAGTGAAGGCTAGGAATTCTGAATGTCAATGAATTTGAATACGAAATTTTTACATATTTTAGAATCGCTAAGAGGTAAAGGAACTGCCAGACTTTTTGGCAACGGATCTCAGAACTGCGAGGCCATCAGAAGAAACCCCCAGAAAAAAGCAGTAATTTTTTTTGTCAATATTTTTTCAAATGTTTTACAAGTATCACAAATATTATTGACAAAAAGCCACCATCTTTATTTTATCTATAATTAATGGAACTACGAGTATTTTAGATTATATTCAGAACCTAAGACATTTCGTTTGCATCATCGTAATTAAAAAAATAATTTATTTAGAAAACTCTATTTGTGCCGTCCATTTAGAATAAGAAATTGTAGCAGAAAAATTAGAAAGAATCGTTTCACCAGCTCCACAAAAGTGTTACCACCACATCAGCTCTTTAAAGCTCTAAAATCACTAATAACTTATTGCTAATAAAGTCCTGACCAGAAGCAGCAGCAGCAGCGGCAGCATCATCATCATCATCAAAAAGTGTTACCAAACTGGTTCCTGGCTCTGCTGCAAATCTGAACTTAAAATTACGAGTACTCAGATCAGGGCCATCCAGAAGATGCTACGTATGAATTTATTGTCTGCATCATGATCAGCCAGACGACGAAGTCATTGAGTCGCGGGCTGAGTCTTTATGGCGTGCGCTTTGGACCTGGTTAACAAGTCAAGTGCAAGGTTCCGTCGCTTCGTTCGGAATTTGAATGTATCCATCCATGAGTATGGTTGTCTCAATCAAAAGCGACATTAAAAGCAAAAGTGCGACGGAAATATTTTTAAATCGGTTTTTTTTTCAACCTTGACTGGTTAACCGTTTTAATATTATTTTGTGGGAGAGTGCAATTTTGCAGGTTGTAGAAAACTGGTTGTAGAAGGATGATGTAAAATGAAATTTGAAATTTGTAGAAGACAAAAAGAAGCTTAAAAGCAAAAGTAGAATAAAATAAAATTATATAATAAAATTATATAATTTTTTTTCTGTGAACACCAAAGTTTCTATCGAAAAATATTTGAAGAAATTTTGATAAAATAATTACTAAAATATTTTAAAGAGTTATCGAGCGAGTATCTTTTTGAAGCAGAAATATTGTGGAAAGAGCAGTAAATTTTGACTAGAAATGATATCAGTAAATTTTGTTTACAAATTTAATAATACATATATGTAGGTATAGACTTTTGGGTACTAGGACTTTTTTAGAATTAAAACTTCGCGTGTTTTTCTCAGGAATATGTTTTAAAACTATTTTAACTTATTTTAATTAATATTATTGTAAAAATTAACAACATTTATTGGAAAACTCACCACGTTTTCAGCTCAGTAATTTCTACAACTTCGGATTATGCTCAGGGAACAGTTAACAGTTCTTCCTCTTCATTGAGTTGTTGTCTCTGTGGCTCACCAGCGAGGACGGAGCACCACCAAAAAATACAAACAACAATCGAATTGCGAATGTTTTCAAACAAACAAAAAACACCAAGAAAAAAAAAAACAATAAGGACAACCCACAACGAGCCAATTTTTTGGTAGTTTTTGTTCAAATTTTCATAAACAACCCAGAAAACTTATACTTCTCCACCAACAAACAATTCAACAATTTCCAAAAAGGCACTTTTTATTAAAATTATTTTAAGAAAACTTCCTTTAGAAGGCGCGACTCACACTAACAAACACTTATTAAATTTTAAGATGAACAACAAATACAATTTTACAATTTTTTCTGCGACTAACGATCAACGACTTCGTGGTTTTGGATCCCGATCGAGACTATTATTGTTTATGAGTAGAACGATAGCAAAGTAAGCTCGGTCGATTGGACGACCAGTTCAGTTCGTTTAGCTTCGGTTATCATCAGAGCTTCAGAAGGCGCAAATGGATCGGCTCGCAAGGTAAGCGCGCATCAATCAAAGGAAGAGGAACAACAGCAGCGATAACAGCAACCACAACAGAAACAACAACAAGTGTGGGGGGTAACAAGAACAGTAAATGCGGCCAGAGACAAAAACAAAGTAATTTAATTTAAGCTGAACTTCGGCTACGGTTGAGCTTCTGCATGCATGAGCGAGTGACTGAATTAGCGCCGATGTTGCCAAGAGCGGGTTGACAGAGGAGTGTTGGTACGGTTTGTTCGGCATAAGTTAGCGGCAGGGCGAAAGGGCTTGAATGAATTAATGAATGCGTAAAAGTTGTTTGAGTTGTCGTCTATGCGTTACTTCGATACTACAATTATATTAATTATGATACTACACCTATATTAATAATAGCTGTTATTTTGTGTTGTTGTTCATGAAATTGTTACTCTTCTATTCTTTTTGTATTTTGTTTACCATTTTTAGTTAATTTTAATTATTTAGTGGAGGAAAAAATTAAAAAAAAAAATAAATGGAGGATAATTTCACAACTATGAATACAAAATGGAGACATGATTCTCTCTCTTCATTTTTCTGGTATTTTCCGGGTTTTTTTGGCGCTGAAGGAAAAGCAAAACATTACAAAAACTTGTAAAACTACGCTAACTCTATTAAAGTTAATTCTACGATATATGCCCTTTTGCCTGCACTTTCATATCACATTTAGCCATCCGCTAATCCGTCCATCTGTCTGTCTGTCTGTCTGTCTGTCTGTCTGCCGGCCGAAACCACTTAACAATTTTGAAAGTTTAAATTTTTCTATAAATTCATGGAAAATTACGATGTCATTGAAATTTGTGGTTATTTCCTTTTTCATAAATTTTTTTGTAACCACTTCATTATGAGGAAGTGATTGGTCCTAAACAAGTTCCTCTTATGCATCTTCTTCTTCTTTTTCTTTTTATTCTGCAATCTCTTTTGTCCTTGTAGACCAGAATAACGTCGAACGATGACGAACCGGATCCATTAAATTCTATCCTTTTAAAATATTCACTGGAAAAAAGAATTCGTGTGGTTTATTCCACAACTTAACTTAATTTGGAAATTATGTGTTTAAAACTTAACTTAAGATGTCGTATTTTCTTCGTTTATGACCTTGACATTCCATTGCATTGTCTTTATTTTTCTCCTTCCAACTTTATGACTTTGGGATACATTTTTTGATCACAAATTTTCATTAGTGTAGTGGTATTTATTCTCTCTCTGGAATCCAAGGACGCCATTTTTCTGAGGACTAGTTCTTTTCTGTGCCTAAATGTAAATCGTGTTTTTTAATGACTTAAAAAATAACCAAATAATATCAAAACAAAAATCATAGGAATAAAAAATGTGTACACTTAAAGTAAAAAGAGAAAAACAAAACAAACATCGCAAGCAGATAAGGATTAAGCGATGCCGGCCGCTACGTTACAGAGAGTTTTTTTATATACAAAACACACGCACCATTTTCTATAATTATGCATTATTTTTTTGCGCATTTTGAAATTGTATCTGGCTTATAAAATCCTTTAGATTGGAGTATTGATTTCAATTATTAAAATTATTGAAATTGTTAACAATCAAATTTCATTATTACTTCTTATTAGTTTTACGATGCTGTCGTGGAAGGCGACCTTTGTATATAGTCCGGAAATGTCCGGTGCATCAAGTGCAACATCTCATGGTCAAAATATGTCTTGATTGAAAGGCATAGTGCTTTCTGATTGATATCTTTAAGGTTTTTGTTTATACTATAAACGAATATGTATTGTATACTCGTATGTGCATAGAGTGCATTCACAGAAGGAAAGACAGTAATGATTACCACTCAAGGAAACCGAAAAGTTGTCGAGGAACGATCTTTGGATTGTCAAGGATTGACACGGCCTTTTTCGCATTTTCCGCAAGTTTTTTGTGTCCAACCAATTTTCGAAGTGGTTTCTTTGCTTCCTCCTATTTGCTCTTTTTCTCATGGAAAGCTATATGATTATCGCAATGCACCAGAAATAATTTAGAAAGGTTTTTAGGGTGCACTTGAAATGCTCGTAACGTACCCTGGCTTACGCATTAAAATATACAAAAATTATCAGGCGTATACCGCCCTAAAAATCGAAATGTATACATATCTTAAGCGGGAAGAGCCATTATTGGTACGATATGGTAAATCAACTTTTTCTGAAATTGTAGCATTCCGTAAATCGGTAGCATCACAAGATCAAAGTTTCGTTTCCAACAATTGAAAGCCATTCCACTGAAGGCCGTACACGTATATGTACAGACGCAAATCATTCCGAAACATGAGACTGAAAATCATTACCGTGTGTCGTCCAACAAATAAATAATCCTATTCGAGTTCAAGAGACAGAGCAGCAAGAACAACTCTCAGGCGTAGATTTTCATTCGGTCAGTGACTGTGGCTTACATTCGATGCTATAAATTAACCATATTGTTGTGGTACTCGTACGTATTATTGATTGATCTTCATTTATTTGATGAATATTGAAAATAAAATATTTACATAGATAAGCTTAAAAAATGTGTTGTATTGCAAAAGAAAAAGAATAGATGGGGGGGGGGGGGGGGGGTATATTTATTGAAAAGCCGCACATTTGCGCCCTTTTACAAATTATTTCAGCAAGGACAGCCTAAAAGCATGCAGAAAAATCTTGCAAAAATATGTAATAAATTTTGCTTAGCCCATTAGAGGCTAAATTAAGGGCGAGCGGATACTTTTTATATTATGTACGAGTATTTTTAAAAAAAATTGTATTTTCAGAAAATTTTGTACCATTAATTATTTTAGATTTTAAGCGTTGTTATCGCTTAACTTTAGTTTGTTAGCTTCATGTTGTTTTTGTACCAAATATGGGTACTTATCAATCATACTACATATGTTGACCTTTGGAAAGATCAATGCTGACAGTTTAAAACACTCACAATACTTTTTTTTGAGGACTCTTGAAATGGTTTCCTTGAAATTCTCTTACTTTGTAGCACTCTAAAGATTTTTACTTTATTTGTAATAAACGGATTGGCTTCGGTTTTTTCTTTTTAAAGCTGAACTTTGTAACTAATTCGACCTTTTTCTATAATGAAAATTCATAAAATACCGTCGTAATTAAGGCGTGCGTCTAGCGGCGAAATGCTCTCGAAATAATACTCTTAGCATTTTATTTGATTCCTAAATCCCTTCCTTTTCAGAAGTAATAAAACAACGTCGATGTTTTCACAATAACAACAAAAAAGAATAAGAAAACAACCATTTGAAATTATTTAAAAGATTAAAATCAAAATCTTTATTTTCCTCTTTTATAAAAATGCCTAGAAAAAACATTAATATCTAGAAACAATTAGATTTCGAAAGCAGAGCTAAATAACAATTTGTTCTTTTGAGTAAATACGTTTTTCCTTTATGCATTAACAAACTAGGAAATATTATAAAATTGTATTGTATATAATCGTATTATCTAAGAGAATATATGTACATTGAGACATACATACGTACATAAAGCTAATATTGTCAAAGCAATTTTCATCTAATAATGACTGCGAAGCAAATGACCAAAATTGCCTGTTCCTCTTCCACGAGTACAAACGCATATACATATTTTGTGCTTTTCCAAAAAAAAAACAGAAACCCAAAAATAATACTCCTACAAGTTACTGAAAATAATCGAGGCTCAGTAAAATCTAAAAATTAATGCTTTTAAAAAGCATCACAATTATTGAGGATTAATAGAATTTTAAAAATTTTAGTCTTTAGAGGCAGAAAATGGTTAAGGCTTGAAAGAGCCGAACATTTTTAAGGCTTATCTAAAATATTAAATCGGAAAGATCCATTATAGGCTCAAAGGTACAATGATGTGCATGATAGAGTGTAAAAATTATCAAGTGCTAAGAAGAGTGCTGAAAAGCTTGCTTAAGCTTAAAAATGACACAGTTCTCCAAACGAACCCGAAATATGTACTACAAAAACCGATATCATACCATAACTGGTCAATAGTAGCTTATTTCGATTTTTCGACCGCACAGAAAGTTTCACCTTGCATTACTTTGGCGATCGTAACTTTGCTTCTTGTACCTTTAAAGGAAGAATACGTTGATTTTCGTTATATTTCTTGGTCCCTAAAGGGTTAATTTGAATCTACGGAACGGCTTAAAATTATGTAACACTTTTTAGCGTTTTTAAATTATTATTAAGGTTTAAGTTTAATAAGGCTGCAAGCAAAACAACCCAAAAATTATAAGGCCTTACTAAAATTTGAGCCTACAAATTAATGTTTAGCGCTTAGATAATATAAAACACCAAATACCACAGAGAAATTATTAAAGAACTCATTGAAAAACTAACAGAAGAGAAGTGACTTTATTTTCAACACAAAATAATGTAAAAATATTTAACTTTAATTGCATTAAAACTTGTTGTTTCTGCTGTTGTTTTGTTTTCTATATTCTATAAAAAGTATAATATATATAGCAGTATACCATTAAAAAAGAATTCACTTAATTTAAAGATAATGTTAACTCATGAGTACTAGTATTCAGTTTATACCGTTTTGTTGTTGCACTTTAAGCAACAATATTTTTCTTTTTTTTTTTTTTTTAAATTCATGATAGTTTCTTTTTTCGGTCCTAGTAGCATAATCATAATTGATTACACAATTTATCCTAATATTTTCTTGTTCTTCAAAGCGTTTCTTTTTTATTTTACAATATTATTTAACTTTGTTTATATGGATTATGTATTTATTTTCTGCTTTTTCTATTCCTTTTGTATGCAAAAGCAAATTTTTACACGTTTATAAATTTATGCAGAAGTTTACATTTTACAAATACATTTCATATGCGTTTACATGAAGCTTTCCTTATTCTTAACCCGTGAGTGATAGTATTTTAAATATAACAGCAAAATATATGGATAGCGATATATACTCATATTATATTAGAAACATGATAATAATTTATTTTAAAGTAAACAAATAACACCATCTCAACACCTCAACAAAATATATTTCTTTATAAAAATGTATATGATTATCTTATTTTAATAATGTATGTGTATGTATTTATTAAGTAGAGAATAATAAAAACAATTGTAATAAAATTAATGCAGCGGAATAGGCATAATGATGACGATGGTGATGGTGATGATAATGACTGAGCTTGTGTGTTAGTGTAAATATTTTGTCAAAATGGGTGATTTTGTTCCTTTGTTTTCAGAAAATTCATAAATTTAAAAAACAAAACTTTAAAAAGTCTCTAGCAATAAATACAAAATCAAAGATATTGTTCAATAATTGTTTTCCTTTCTTTTCTTTTGTGTCAGGTTTTCTTATTTTATGTTTGATAGTTAAATTTTACGAATTATAGACTTAAGTTTTTTCAAGGGTGATTATTTTCTTTTACTTTGCGCATTGTTTAAACCATTTAAATAATTTTTTTTTCGCAAAAACATTATTGAAATGCAATAGATGTAGAAATAATTTTTTCGTTTTCGATTTTAAAAAATTTTTCGGCATAAATTTTAGGCAATTTATTGAAACCTTTTTGATTTCATAATTTTTTGATAACTAGTTTTTTAATAACTATTTCTTTAATAGCAACGCAAAATTTTTTTTGTTTTCTTTTATAAAGTTTTAAATTTTAAAATAATTTTTTTGCTTTTTTTCACAATTTTTTACCACTTTAATGTTTTGAAAACAACAAATTTAAATAGCAAAACTTTTTTAAAGCACTTAAAATTGCTGACTTTTTTTGGATTTTAAAATATTTGTCTTATTTACCATACATATAATTGCAAATATAACATTTTTCCTTTTATTTTATGTAAATCTTCTACCTTTTTTGCTTTTTCTTTTTCTTTCTCTTCTCTTTCTGCAATGATTATTTACTATAGTATTAGTAATTGTTGATTTTCTATTTGTCTCTTTTGCGTTTTATATCTTTTTACAATGATTTAATTTTAATTTATTTTTTATAAATTATAAAAGGTAAAAATAATTGAGTTCTTGTTTTTAAATATTGATTGTGTACATGTGTATCTATGTATACCTATATATGTATGTGTATATGTTAATGTGTATAAATAGAACACTTTATTTAACTTATTAAACTAACTACAACTTATTTAAGTGTTTAACTTATTAAACACTCCAGTTATTTGACTTTACGTTGATGCAGTCTAGAGCTACTGCTGTCCGAATTTAATAACGTATCCTTGGATGGTAGTCGGATGTTGGTATATCCATTGGCGTAACCATTTTTGTAGATAGAGCCGTTACCATTAGTCATTATACTATTTGTTTTGTGCTCGACGGTTTCGTCGTCCAGAATTGGCTGCAAATTAATAAACAAAAAAATTCAATTAATCATAAAATCTTAATTAATTATTGAATTAATTAAAATAATAGTCATAAACTTCTGCTGAACCGAAATAAAATTCTTTGGATTCTCTGATTTTGCATTTTCGGTGTTGCACTGTGGAAGGCACTGGAACTCTTTTCGAGTTCATGCGACTTACATATTTTGTTTTCTTTCTCATCTACTTACCATACAAGCACCTTTGTTGCCATTTGTTGCTTGTTGCTGTATATTACTATTATTCCCATTGCCCATCATTACACTGTGGTTAACACCATTGGCCATCAACGTTGGTTTGGCTGTACCATTGCTGCTGTACTTGCCATTCATCAACGCATGACCATTCTGTTGTCGGTTTGTTTGCTGACAGTTCTTGCGACCTGCTGACGTGTACTTGGATTTATAGAAATCGGAGAATAGGAACAGGAACATAACGCCATGCAAACCAATCCAGACCATGAACCTTTTCGGATAGTCACATTCTCGGAAGAGCAACTGGAACTGATGTGTGAAGATGGCGACAAATTGTACCTATGATGTTGACGCGATAGGATGACGTAAATAGACGTACACACAGTGCAACAACAAATACTTACCATTTGGAAAGTCGTTAAGTATTTCTTCCACCAGATGTATTTTTGGTATTTTGGTCCCATTGCGGCGATCATGTAGTAGAAGTACATGACGATGTGCACAAAGGAATTAAGTAATGCAAAGAATGTACTGTGACCGCCTGCAAGAGAACACATCGAATGAGAGATCTAAAAATCTTTTATTCTATTTACACTTTAATAGTTTTTCGAACTTTCAAACATAAAAAACTTTTAATAAATTATTAAAGTGATATCTTTGATGCATTAGTATTAGTTGTCGAAAAAGTATTGAGCCTTTAACAGACTCAGCCTTTGGAGTAAACTCACGAGAAATGTATCACGTACAGGAATTATTTACGCAAAGAATAAAGAAACAATTATTATGCACGAGGCGAGGTAATAAGCCGCACAAAGCTGACTATTGGTGGCACAGTTTAGATTGAATCTAATGAAAACCGATGCTGAAATGTTCTTTTTGACTCAGAAGACTAGAAATTTTTGAAAATTCGACCTGACTTAATATAATAAGTGTTTAGTTTTCGCTTAACATTAATAAAAGCACAGTGTTTTCATCCAAACGAAGAATAATTGTCTTATTCTTGTTCTATTTTTCCATATTCTGTGATCTAAAGTTTGTTTTTTTTCTAGACTATGTTGAAACAATTCCAGAACTATTTTTCCTTCGGTTAGTCACTGCGTCTCAAATCTAAAATTTTGAAAACTCTGGATGCTCTGTTCTTTTTCCCCCGATAAGGCTTAGTACTTTTTCAATCTCTAAACATTATTCCAATATTTACCCGGTGCGAATTTCAAGCCCATCCACACTGAAAACGGCATACAGCCATGATGAATGACATGCAGCGTGGACACATGCTCGTTCTTCTTACGTAGAATGAAGAATAGCGTATCGAAGAATTCGGTGAACTTGGAAATATAATACCACCAACAGGTACGAGCCATCTATAATAGAAACCATGAATATTCATTCTATAGTGGTGAGATCGCATGAAGTAAGGGTGATATCACATGGAGAAGAAGAAGAAGAGGTAGTTTTCCCATCAAGAAGCCTAAAGCGGGATGGGTGTGAGAGGATGATCCTCTATAAACTTACACGCAAAGCCAATGGACTATTTGAGTAATCGACAGGTTGGCATTTCAGGCTATAGTGGGTTAACCAGCCGCTCATAAGGTACTGCAAGAGAAGAAAACAAAGGGGAATAAAATCGAATAAAAGGATCGAACAGATAAACAAAAGAGCAAACCTCGTAAAAGATCCACGCACTGAATATCGTCTGAAAGAGATTGTAATAAACTAAAACTTTTCTCAGGTCCATTGCTTTCCTTTTAGCCATTAACTTTGGTGCTAGAGACTTACTAAAATAAGCGTAGAAGACACATAACGCGAGCGTGGGAAACGGTGATGACATCATCGGCCAGTCTTGTACTCTGGGATCTAAACAGAGTAGAAAGAGAGATTGATAAATAGTTTTTATTTAATAACTAAATTTAGGCAAAAACATTACAGCATTACAGCATTAATTATTAGTAGGATTAAATATAAAAATATAAAAAATTGTAAAACGTTTGAATGCTGCGTTCGTTCAAAAATAACGAAATTACGAAAAGCCTAGAGAAAAATTAAACACAATACAAATAAAATAAAAAGAGTAACGTCGTCAAGTGGCGCAAACAAATTAAAATGCAGGCAAAAAGCCAGGAGTTCGTCAATTTGTTTTTTATCTGCCAAAATGATATGAAACCTGAGGAAAAAGTGTTAACGTTAAAATGTTAACCTACATGAAATAAATTGTGAAAATATTGCTGGCACTTGCCGTCAATTGAAAGAAAAAATAAAACACAATAACAATTAATTAATTCAGCCTTAATTTTTGAAAAATCTGTGATGTCATTAGTCTCGCCATTTTCGATAAGCCCTTACAACGTCCATTACTTTATTATGGATTCATGAAAACTTTTCGGTTTTCTTTTCTTTCGGTTTTTTTTCAAATTCATAAATTTGTAAAAAATAAAGTGCGGCTAAAGTTTGTAGAAAATAAATGTAGATAGATTATTATGTATTATGAAATGTAGATAGATTCTGATTAAATAAATACCTACAGTTTTAAAACGAGATACATATTCATATTCTGTTTTTAAAATTTCTACATTTCCTTACAAATGTTTATAATCAACAAGACTATAGATTAACTCTTCGCTCTTTCGAATAGGTATACATATGTATATTAATTTCTGCACATACGAGTATTTTCCATTTAAGCTAAAGTATTAATTAACCAATGAACTATTGTAAATCACTGAAAGCACATCGACAAACTGTTAACATTCCGCAATTTTAATTCCGAAGTCGTTTCAGTTGGGTTAAGGTTTTGTTGAAATTATTTCGAAAAATGTGACACGAGCTCGCTGCGCCCGTCCTTAACGGAAGCAGCAGACGATTGCTGCTAGTCTTTCTTGTCTTTCTCTTGAATCGCAAAATATGAAACCATTAAAAAATTATGAAAATGGATATAGCTCTATATTTAAAGAGAACGAAAAATGAGAAAGACACACGAACGATAATACGAATATGGAAAAAGTCACCGATTATGAAATATCGAAATAAATTTTGTGGATGTGACTTGCATTTTTTAACCATTGAAGTTTTCTGTAATCTTTCTTCAACGCCGATGATTTGTTTAAAGAAGCAGGGAAAAAAAAAGAAAAGATGAATGACATTAAAATAGAAAGTGAAATCGACACCAAAACTACAGAAAAAAAGGAGCGGAAAATGGACAGAATGATAGGATAGCATTAAGTTTACAAAGTAACTAACAACTAAGACAGTTCTAAGAACGGTTTTTCAATAAGCATTTTACAAAAGCGGTCAAAAATCGTGGCGCAATAAAGTTGCTAATTTTTTTTAAAAATAAATTCAAAAGAAACAGAAAAGATATGTGTGTATGTACACATTATTCGTCCAATAGAGGGCAATGCGATTAAGTCCAGTTTTAAATTTCTTAATTTCGTTTCAGATTTTTGTAAATTTTAATAATTTGAAGTTGTTCAAATTCTTACTCGTTTTAAATCAAAATGCTTTCCTTTTTTTAAACTCTGAATAATATTGTATATAATGAATATTGAATGTTTTATAATTATATAATGTTAAAAAAAGCTATACTCGATTAGATTATAGTTGTAGAATGGGCTCATGTTCAAACACTTACCACTTTGATTGTCCATGAGGTTTCTGTACCAGTCATATATTTCATGTAATACTACAGCCATTTTGTTTTCGTTTATCTGGAATGCAATAAAATGAAAATCATTGCAAATAAATTGTTATTTTTAAAGAAGAAAAACATAGAAAATTAAATTCAAAACAGAAACCAAAGACACCAAAGTCTCATTACACTTGTATCTTGCAATTGCATTATTCAATAATTTATCGTTTTGTCATGAAATTTTTTTTGCAATTCTTTTTCTCTGTCGCCTTAGAGTTCAAGCAAAGAATTTAAACCGACCATAATATTTTAATTTTTAATCAAAGTTGTGTTCAATGCAATGAAATGCGGTGAAGGTGCGTTGCGTTGTTCAATGAATGCATTCAGTTCATATGCGGATGTTTTATTTGAAGCAGTTGTTTGTTTCAAAACGAGGTTGCAAGCAAAGTCCTCCAAACGATTTTTGCTTCGTCGATCGATCCGATTCCATTTTATTTCTTATGAACTTTCTCATGGAATTTTATACGAAACTTGTAAAGAATTGTTATTTTTAGGGCTTTGAATGACTTAGACCCTTTTTCAAAATTAAGGGAATGTGGTTAAAATGACTTAGAACCATTAACAATAATGAGTTTTAGTCGTAGTCGTATGTTTAAAGGCAAATATTCTTTGATGATGTACGTACATACATATATTCCTATTATGTTGTATAAGACTGACAAAACACCAAAGAAAAAAAAAAAAAAAATACCGCCGGAAATTTACTGATTTTACACAAAGAAGAAATCATTAATTTTACTGTAATATAAATTATACCAAATTGTTTTTAATTTTCAAAATTTGGTCCATGCTTTTAGTTGCATATTTTGTTTTCTAAATAAATAATAAATTTTTCTAAATTTATTTATATAATAAATTATTAATAATTACCGAAATATTGCAGCCCAAAATGGATTGTTTTTTTAATAATAAAAAACTCTAAAAGTTATTTTGTTAATAGCTCAATGACCGCTGCTTGCTCATTAACTATGATAACGAAGCTTTAAATAAGTTCTATGAAAAAAAATATTTCATTTCTTCTTAACTTACGCGTAAACAGTATAATTATCAGTTGTTAATTTGAGAGAAAATATGTCAATGTCAAGTTTGTTGGCTTATTTAAAACCACAGAGAGAACAACAAAAAGTAATAACTGCTTGCCGGTAACTTCAGCAACAAAAGTATCAGCCATAAATCTTCAGCTTCTGAAGATGCGTGTGTTTCTCTTCTTCTTTTCAACAAGAAGAGAACTTGTCCACAACTTGTTTAAATGCAGTTTAATGCGTTTAGTGCAGATAATTGGCAGTAGAAACGAAATACTATGAAAGAGATTAATAAGTTTGAAGTGAACGATTTAAGTGAAGTGAACGATTGTGACATACGCTTATTCATAGCACATAATACTGAATGGATATCTTTGTAAAATGGATATCTTTGGAAAATGTTAGTAACAATAGAAATCGCAGCATTAAATAGAGTTTAGAGTCTGACTACAATTTCAGAGAAAATCTAAAAATACAAAAAGCATAAGAAAACGCCGTTGTTTTTTAAAATGTTTAAAGTTTTTGAGACTTAATGCAATTCTTTTAATAAGTAAATTTTCTTCTGAGAAACTCAGATTTTTTTAAAATTAGTTTCATAATTGTTTATAAATAAGAAGATCGTACTACCATACAACGATTTTTACGACGATTTGCATTGGTAAATGATGGAAGTATTATTGATTATTATAAATATTGATTATATTAAGGACTCACTGAGTTGTACAACTTGTTAGCTGTACATCATGACGGAATCCTTTATATTACAATATATAAGAAGAAATTTTAATAATACTAAGAATACATAACGTTCGGTTTTCGAGATATATTCTTCATCAATCTGCAAAATGCAACACACAGTTTATCTTGATATTCGGTCTTACAAATACACGACCCGTTTCTAGGTCTCTTAAGAACACCCCGGTAAAAGCGTTTGTTGACCGTTTGGCCCTGACGAAGGTACTGAAGGCGTATCATATATTCACCTGACGCCCTACAAGTCCGCCCATGCCAAGTGGTGCCAGACCGAATGCTACGTCAGGTTAGTTAAGAACTTGAATGCAAAAATGTGGTGACAAGTGAGCCTTTCATAAGCCTTTAATCACTTCAATCTAGTTCTTATAAGCCTTTAATAAACACAATTCGAAGTGGTGGTAAATTTTATTAATTGGCGGCGACTGGAGTAATATTTGTTGCCGGAAAAAATGTTTACAAATGTTTATTATTAACATAATCAATAATATGATACTACATATGTATATACAGTTACTATATTGCATATGCATAAAGTTACACAAAGAATATATAATGTATATTGTATATTTAGATATACATACATATATAGAATACAATATATATTCTTTGGTTACAGTTAACAGATGTACACAAACTCTCATTTATATATCGTACATACGTACTTTGTTGAATTTATTTTCAATAAAATATAAGGATAACCTTCTCTAGTCGTTTTCCGGAAAAAGCGGTAGTCATAGATTTTTCAGAAATGATTAAATTCTGCAGTGCAACAGCAGCAGCAAGAGCAACAACATTGAAGGCAGCAGAAACTACATTGGCAAAACAACAACAACAACAACAACAACACTGACAATCTTCTACCAACCAAGAGCGTTGAACGACCGACCTTCAAAGCGTTGTAGAAGTTTTTGCAGTCAGAGCAACAAATACGGTATGATACGAACATACATATGTATGTATGTATGTATGTACCTATTTTTTTGGATCTTAAACATCAACTAACGGTATTAAAAATAAAATATGCGATTCCGAAGGCTAGCAAGATATTCGCACTAGCAAAAGTACCCGCAAAAATGACCACAATGTCGAGGATTATTATTAAATGGTGTTGCGGCGGTTGCGCTTGAAGCGTGTTTTTTTTTTTGGTTTAATTGAATGTCATGAACGAATTCTGGTTGTTGTTGTTGCTTTGATAGTTACCAGTTCTGCAGGTCAATAGTACTCTTATTTGAGCAAAAGGTACAACAAATCTTGTCAGAGACAAGAGGCAGGAGATATTGGTTCATGGCACGACAATATATTGCACGACGTTGCTGGTGCTAACTTCAGTGTGTGTCGTCAACAATAACGACGGAGGCAATGGGTATGTGCAGCGGAACAGCAACTAGCTGAGGCGAAAGGAAACGAAGGAATCACGGAAGAGAGCCCCAGCGGAGAGAACTGAGTAGAGAGTGTGCCGTCTCGCATGTGAAAAGGAGAACATTGAGTAATCATGAGTTTTGTTTACAAAAGTTTTAGGTCAAAACTGACGCTTTCGTTTGTTGGTTAGTTGGTTGCTCTTTATACCTTTTGTTGGTTAGTTGGTTGCAACGCAAATACCTTTCAAGATAATCATGCGCATTATATAACACATGAAAGCCGGACAAATATTGACGCTGTTGTTGCTCACTTTGCTGTTGACAAAAATGTTGATGGTACACAAGAGGTTGCTTGGTTACGGCAACTGCTTTCATAGCGTGGAGCAGCTGAGAAACTACAACAACAACCAGCTCAGGTATAAGACGACGAACTTTTGCGATTAGTGAAAGAATATACGATGATACCATACACGTACGTAGCTTGAGACAAGTTATGATGAATATGAAACGAATATTTTCGTATTTATTCTAGCGCACTGAGAAATATCATTGAATATGTACACACATAAACATATTTATTTTTATGAAATTGTGTTTTAAATAAAGCTCGATTTTAAATTTAAATAAGCTTTTGTATTCTTCTGTATAGGGTTATCCAAAAGTACCTGTAGAATGTTAAGTAAGAATGTCTCTCAAACGCCATGTTTGTTTCTTGTCGTTTTTTTTAATTTCTAACCCTACAATGGCAGACAATCCCTACAGAACAGGTTAAGGTCATTAAAATTTATTTTGAAAATCAGTTTTTAAGTAGAAAACATACCCATCGTAAACTACGCGATTTCATGGCATTCTCAGGAACCACATACACATATGTACATACATATATGAAAATATATAAACTGCAATTCATATGTACATATATTCGCACATGTTTCGCTCTATTGCATTTTTGTTAATAATACTTTAATTTTACAATGAAATTGGCGAACCTGGCGATTTATTCCCAATAATTACGATACGAAAAAATAAGCGATTTTATGAAAATAGTAATAATAATTTATCTACTTTTATAGAGAGACTAATAATATTGAAAGCTAACAATTTTAAGATTTGCTGAACCGATTTGAATTCAGTATCAGTTTTCACCATTGCATTGTGTTGCTTTTAACGATTGAAAGCTTGTCGTAAAATTGTATAATATACAAAATAAGACCCACTTGCGAGGGTTTGAAGCCACGGGATTTTCTCTTTATTGCTTTAAAACTTGTCAACGTATTTACTGATTGAATGGTATTTCAGTACAATAAATAAACAAATTATTTAATTTTACTGAATAATTAAAATCTTTACTTTGCATTTTTCAAAAGTAGGATTACATTTAAAAAAAAAATCGTAAAATCACTCGCCCGAAAGCTGCATGAAGCTAGCAACTCAGCCGACAACTGACTAACTAACTCCAACTAACCAAGTAACGAATCCAGCAACCAAGTAACCAAGCCACAAACCAACCATTCGATCAAGTGAGAAAAGGAAGCGATGGCGACGGCGACGGCGACGGCGACGGCGACAGTGATAGTGCTATCGGCCCGGTTTCCGTGTGTACTTAAAGAAAAACAAGAATTCACTCAACAACCAGTTGATGGAGCTTCATGATTCATGATGCAAGTGGAACCTTGCTGAAGAGACACGCAAACATCATGTTTGCATTATCAATTGCGAATCTGAAACCGTTTTATTTCAGGCGAACACAAACATACATATGTACATACATACCGTACAGGAATGGGCGAGTATTTAGGTGGGCGATATATAGTGTGGAATGAGTAATATGCTTGCTAAAACACATTCATGCCACTGACATGCACTTGCACAAGCATTTACCTTTGATTCTCGTACCTACTCTACTATACACCATTATTGGCATACTCGCGGCACTTTTGGTGCACTTTGTTGCATAATTCAAAACTAACAAGAACATTTGGGTAGACTCTGTTATAAACCAAAAAAAGAAAAGAAAAAAGAGAAGAACGCAAAAATATCGTACATGATAAATATTCAAAAAAGGCTAAATTAGTTGAAAAAAAAACAAAATAAAAAAGAAAAAAACCGAACCTCACAATGTGAGCTCATAGTGCCAGCAATGGAGAACATGAAAGTACACACAATAATTTATTTAGGATATTAGTCGAGGCAATATTTTCTGAAGGCTGGTAACTCTCTAACGGTCTAAAGAAAAATTAAACGAACACAAATCTACGCCATTGCATTATACCAAACAAAGAAAGAAAGAAAGGAAGGAAGGAAGGAAGGAACCAAGGAAGGAGTAAAATAAAAACAAATTAAAGAAGAAAGGCCCTGATTATATACATACATAGTTGAAATTTCTTGTTCTTTCAGAGTCTAAAATTGCTGCCGGGCAAAAACCAACACTGAAAAAAACATGAAAAAAGTACTCGCAATTAAGTGCAGATTCATTGGACTCTTTGTTTTTATAGAACTATAAAGTCAACTTAATTAAAATAGGAGCGATTACATATTAATCTAATCTACATAACTAACAATCTCAATAATCGAGAATTTTTGTGTGTTTGACTGGCTTTGCATTCCAAAACTCATGGTCGAGATTATAAGCTTAGATTATATTTTTTTTAACTTGAAATAACGAAGAAAAAAATTTAAATCGATTAAAGGAAAATCGCAAGCAAATCTTTATGATGTTTTCGTCTAATGTAGGGTAATTTACGGTCGAAGTTGACCCATCAATCACTGAATTCTTCACGAAGAGAAAGAAAGAGATAGTCGACAAAAACTACTCATCGTTAATATTCAATCAAAGGTTCGAGATGACTTTGTTCTCTTTGTTCCAGATGACTCTCGTGAGCACATCAAAGAAGAGCCGGCCGCAAGCGTGGTTCGTCGACGTTGCTGAATTTGAATGAATAACGACGAGACTGGATTAAAATCGATTTTAATATTAAGAAGTGTTGTTGAATATTTGCCATTTGCTGAATTAACGATTATTAAAGCTAGGCCAGGCCGATAGGTTATGGCTGAGAACAAGTTCGAAAAAATCTTTCGCTAAAAACCAATCACTTGAATAATGTTTTTGTAAAAATGAAAACTTAACGGGGTACATAAGAATTTTTGAAAGATTAGGCTGGCTTTTCGCCGCTCTTTAGTAACGACAAAAATATTATAAAAACACAATATACGCACGTCTCTAACGATATCTACAATTTTTGCTATGAAGACCGTTTCGTCTCGTGTCGAATCAGGTACTAAACTAAAGGGTAAATAAAACCTGCAACTTATTTGCAAAAATAAACGTTAATAAGATCACAACAAAAAAAACAACAAAGCAAAGACCAGTTTTCACAAAAAACACTCCCGGCATTAGCAGAAGAAACGGTTCAAACGGTTCAAACAGTCTTCCAGAGTCCAATCTAGTAGAGTGATGTTGTATGCGTGATATTTTGTGGAATTCGGGTCCTCAGAGTCTTTGAAGTAAATTCATGAATTCAATGTTTGACTGACTAATTGATCTGCCGGCAATATATTCAATACAATCGTTTTAGCAGTCAATTAATTCATCATTCCATTTGATCTGGGCACCGATTAGTAAGTAAGAAATTAATCAGCGGTTAGGAATCGATAGTCGGCGAATCAAATGAGTCGATGATTTAATAGAGCAAAAGTCTTCGAATGTATACAACCGTCAGCCAATCAATTCGACAATCCATTGATTAATCAGGGCAGCACTCACTGAGAAAATTCTTCACTGAATCACTCGATCCAATCAGTTCCGAAAATCAACGGTGGTAAGTCAGGCTAGACGAAATCCATAGTCACAGAATCAGTAACTAATTGCTCAATCGGTTAAATGCTCGCTTTAAATCCAAACCTGAGCGCTTGGCAAAACCTGACCTGAGCGACAAACAACTAGTTGGCCTGGTCAATCAAATTGATGCTTAAATAATCTCCCAATGAGGCAATAAAGAAACCAAGCGATTCAACAACAGACAACCTTTCTTTTACTTTCGCTTTCATTGACGACTTTTCGAGTCGTCGAGAAACCAGCTTTTAACTTCCGCAAAACCTGCAGGCCAACTTCTTTTACTCAACTTCAATACCGTCAGCAACCACCACAGCAGAAATACTCGTAGCATCATTTGGTTACTTGGTCATGGCGATGACAACGTCACAATGAGATGCAACCACCGCAAGGCGTACACAACAACAAAAAAAAACACTTAAGATGAACAACGATTAAATTCAAAGAGAATAGAAACGAAGCACGAAAAAGAGGGATAGTAAATGATGCCATATTAGTTTGTCTCTGACGTAACAGACGGTTGCAGACGGTTTTTCCTACGCTCGAAACTGCCGGGCGTCTCCTTTGGTGATCGATCGATAAGGAAATGTGTATAGAAATAGTTAGTTAGTTGGTTGGTTGGTTGGTTGATTGGTTGGTTGGTGTGAAGAATGATAGAATAAGTTTTCTTTTACTTTTGTACAAATAAAAATTTGTATTCTATTTCATTTCTCATTTCATTTCATTTCATTTTTAAATGAATTAAATAAACGATTACAATAAAATGTTGTGAAGTTGAGATTTTGTTGTTCCCTCTAAATATGATAAATACAATTTATATTTAATTCTCGAAATAACAATTTAACAGGCTTTTTTAAATATGATTTAAAGAACACAAAACACAAGAATCTCTAAAGAATCATTTAAAAAATTCGATTTTAGTTTAGTAAAAGTTTCATGCTTTTTAATTTCGTGCTAATTTGTTGATCGATATTTGTGTCCATAATTATGAAAGTGGTCTAGGTCACACTTTTTCCGTTTCGAGATATTTAAAGGTTTGCGTTTTAAGAAGTTAAAAATTATTTTCATGCTATACCTCAAAATGTCTCAGGCAATATTTACCCTTGAGATATTGGACGTTTTATGTTTGTGAATTTTTTGTGTAACTTGTAAGAAAATGTGGTTTTTGTAAGGATACAAATGACTTAGACCACTTTCAAAATTAAAAGAATGGAAAGGTATAGAATGCACTTTGACCAATAAACACTAAATTTTGATTTAAAAAATAAGTTGAAAGAAAAATATTACAGTTTTATTAGATAGAAATTTAGAATAGAATTTTATAGAATTTAGATAGAATTTTATATTGAAAAGTAATTCAAATAAGATTTTTTTGAGATTATAATAATTTTTTTTGGTTTATTGACTTAGGACACTTTCATAATTTCGGGAATATTTGGTCATACATTTTTTACAAAACATAAATATCATAAATTTTTGCAAATGCTTTTGCATAAAATATATGTATATATATGTACATATATATATTTGTGCTAAAATTTTTTCATTATCTTTCAGAAACTTGTAAACCAAATTCTTCTATCGTTCATTCTTTACTGTATATTATTTGTATAAATTATATTATATTATTTCAGTACATATTTGGAGTTTATTATTTAAGTAATCTAAAATAAATTGACCTTCAATACTTAATTTTAAAAGTAAAAGAATTATTTAACATAAAAATAATGCTAAGGAAAAAAATGTGTTTTTATATATATATTTATATATATATGTATATATGTTTTTAAATATAGAACGTTCTAAACGATACCAAAATTGTTCCCTGATAAGATTAGGCTGCAATTGATGGGCGTGACTCAACAAATGTCTTTGTTAGTTCGTATTTCGCGATAATAAAATTTGTTTCACTCCATTTTATTTTATTTTATTTTATGTGATTATTATTACTGTTTGATTGTATAGATTTTTTTTTTCTAAAATTAAAAATATTATCTAAAGAACTTCTTGTGAAAAAACCAGAATGAACAATACATGAAGAAAAAGCACAATACGAGAGTTCAACCAATTTCTACTTTTGCCGCGAAAAACGTCTCATTCGCAACGAATCAGATGCTAAACTGATCCGTAAATAAAAGCAGCGACTTATTTTGTAAGTAAAGGTTAAATAGAAGTTACAAAAAAAAACCAACGAAACGAAGTAGAGACCAGTTTACGAACAAAAACAAACAAACAAACAAACAACCTCCCGCCAAAACCAAGGAACGACGGATCACACAAAGAGTATCGCGATAATTTTACGATGATGCTGTATTGATTTTTTGTTGATTTCCGATCAACAAAGTCTTCAAAGTAAGTAAATTATTGTAATATTAATTATATTCTTATTGTTAGAAATATACGCGCACGCATTCTTCACAGACCTATAAATAAAATTATGACTACATTGAGTATTACTCCCAAAATAGTGTTTATTTGAGAAAACAATGGAAGACGATGCTTAAGATTTTTTGCTGTTGTCCTGAATCCAGATGACGTCGTCGTTCTTAAACAGAAAATGTTGGAACGAAATCGCTAAATTTCTGTCTTGTTTCTTCTTTACATGAAAATTACTTCTTACATTTTTTTTTATTAGAAATAAGTTTTCAAATTTCTATAACTGGCTCTATGAATCAGGCTAAAAAGCCTGAACACTGCAATCATATTGAGAAGTTTATGTTCATACATACTCATTCGTACTCTTTTACAATGTAAAATAAAATTTACATTTACTCTCTCTCGCCCTCTCTCTTTCTCTCGCACACTGTCTCTGTGGCGGATTGACTGATTATCTGACGATCTGGCTGACTGGCTCCAGATAATGCCGGCTGATTTTAATAAAAAGAAAATTAATAAAGAAACAATCATCCTAAATTGCATTTTAAAATTGTTTTAACAAAGTTATAATATATTTTTAGCAATAAAATTGTACAATGAATGTTGCAATTTATAACTTTTTTTAAGAGTATTACTTTTTCATGTTACCGGTAAATTTTTGCGTATGACATAAAGAATAAATTTTGTTTTCTTTAATAAACATTAAAAAGAGGAGGTGGGTACTTTTTAATGGCCGTTACTGGCCGTGTGTAATTTTTTTTTGTAATTAATCATTTCAATTTTAATCAGGAAATATATCATTTCTTACTATAAAAACCGAAAAAACCGAAAAACTTCACCGAAAATACAGTACGTACAAAAATTTACAATAATATTTATTAAAGGACTACGAGAAAAATTTAAATAAGGTTCTCGATAAATCGAAATAAATTTTTTTAAAGAACAATTAAAAATCAAAAAGCATCAATTTAAAACCGAAAAACATCAATTAAAAATTTGAAATTAAAAACAGAAAATCAAAATGCATCAAGTGAAAATCATAAACAATCAGTCGAAAATTTAATAAATGTCCAGAAAGCATCAGAGTTGTTTCAATTAATGTTTTCCAATGAACACTTTTTGAATTATATAGTAATTAAAAAAGGTGTAACAAATAAAAAATGTAAAAAAGTGTAATAAATATCACTCTATTGTTGAGTGATTTAACTTAGTGTACTTAAATCAATATTATTTAATAATAAAATTCTCTAAAACGAAACATAATTTGCATATAACGAACGCTCTCTCTATATCTAATCGCATTGAAAATAATACCCAAAATCAACGACGAATATTGTTTATTTCTAAACCCTTTTTCGACTGCTCTGATCGTTAAAATCAAGGCTTTGGCTTTACAGTTTAATACTCCGGCTGATTGCGATGTTGGTGATATAGTTGGTGTTATTGTTTTATTGTATCGCATTTTGCCATATTTTCAAAGCTAATGATTACATTTTTTTTTAAGAAATCGCTAGATGATGTTAAATCGAAAAGTACACAGTATTTTTCACGTATGTATGTACATACGTCTATCATTCTCTCAATTACTGCACGTACATATACACTTCTACAACCTAAGTACCACATACAAGCTTCAAAGTCAATTATCATCATTAATTTTAATTATTATCATGATCATGATCATGAATATTACCACTAGCACTATCAACATCAGCATCGTCATCATTGACGACCACAGGCCGTGCAACCAAGCTCTTAACACTTCAAAAATCGAAATAGCTGTTTATATTGTTAATTAATGTTATAACTTTTATTACTGTTTGAATGACTTTGTTACTGTTTAAATGTCTTACAAAAATTGACCATGAAAATACAAATTTCGGAAAAGAAACGTGATTTGATCTGTGGTATGTGATACGTCGTTAGTGACATACCATATTTCATGATTAAGTAAATTACGATTAGAAAACGATTTTAATAACTAATTTTTTTTATGAGATTTTTGTAAAAATGTCTTTAGCAATTAAGAAATATCTCGTAAACCTCAAATTCGACTCGGATCCAGTTCATTGTCGTCGAATTACGAGTCACGTAAAATTATTCAATGCAGGCTGATAAATTTTATATTAACAGAGCAACAAAGTACGAGTATATCCTTTACTACTTATGTATAAATCAACGTATATTAATGTACGTTTCTTAATCCAAGTTCAGCTTGTCTGAGCTCACCAGGATTACGCTTTTAAAAATACATATGTACGAGTATATGTACCATAAAATTCTAGTTACCCAAAATCGTTTATTTTATACTAAGAACTGCGTATAATTACAATACCATGAAAGGCTTTGTTTTGAATACAATATAAAACAGACCAGAGAAAATAATACCTATAACTATCACTAAAAAACCTAAGAGAATGTTTTGGGAACAAAACCTTGTGATAAAAATCTTGGTAGGAAAGTCTTTAATGATTTTGTAAACCTTATTGAGAACAAGTTGCCGATGATGACCTTGTTGCGATGCAACCGAGAGAATGTCTTTTCAAGTTTCCAAGGTTATATGGACTATATGTTTTTTAAAGAACAAGTAACAATAAAAAGAACAAAAATTAAATAAAAAATAGTGATATTTTCTTTAGGAAATATTAAAAATAATATCAGTAGAGTTGTCAACCTTGAAGGATAGAGAAAAGAAGGAAAGAGGTCGTTGCTCAAGTTATTGGTATGTATATTATTTCGATTCGATTCCTTTTTTCTCATGCACGAAAAGGAATAAGGACTCGCTGAAGAAAGAACTAGATGCATGAAATGCAATACATACTTACTTACTACCCTTTTAAATCAGCAAAAAGTGTAGTTTTGTTTTTATTAAACCTAGTCATAAATTATTTCCTGTCTACCGATTGCGAATGTTTTGCAACTAACGTCTTCATTAACTCGAACACAGAAATACCTGACTAGTCTGAGCGACCTGTCAATATGAGCATGACGTTCAGTATAGACCTTTCTGATCACGCACGAACTATTATATATAAAGCCCTTCCAATGCTATACAACAGCATTCCAAAGCCAAATGAAATGAATACTGTTTAAGTTTTTAAATAATAGATCTGCTCGATCTATTACTTTAATTTAGTCTTTGAAAAAATTAAATGAAATCATTGAATCATTAATTAAATTATTAAAGTCGTTAAATCATTAAAGTAATTGAATCATTGATTAAGTCATTAATTAATTAATTAAAAGAAAATCGTCGATTAAATCCATAAGAAAAACAACAATTTAAAAACGGTCTTATATTGTATTAATTGCTGTTTGTAGTTGTAATAAAGAGTTTTACTTTATATTTTAATTTCTTTATTAAATAATTTATTATTAATACAAAAAGGGTGATCATCGCCCGATTACGGCAGTCAAATTTTTTAATCGTAAAATTTTACTTCTACCATTCTTGTATCGAAGCTATTTAAACGGCATTAATATTAATATTTTTTTTAAATTTATTATTTTATTTATTACTTTTGCGTTGATGCAGTTGATAAAACATTTTTGCGTTGATGCAGTGCTTCCATTTGATTTCGAATCAAGCCGTGACTATCGGAATCATATGTGGTAATGTTTTTAGCAGCGCTTCGGAAAGTCACGGCTTGATTTGAAAGCAATGGAACCATTTCAAAACAACCCCTGAAACTTTCAAGACGTCTTGCACAAGCCTTCGAGACGTCTCATGCAGCTCTCTAAGAAAAATAGGTAAGCAGTGGATTCTGTGGCTAATAATCACTGTTTGACTGTGTGAAGTACCTAAACACGGTTACTTCCTAGAAGTCGTTCCTGCTATGCAATTAATTAAAGTTAATACTTTTCTGTTTCTTCTAAAGAATTTATAATGTATTTAACAATAAATCACTATGAGATTGTGAATTCATTAATTTTTAATTTTAATATATGTAGATAGATTTTGCTGACTTTTTAAACTGCATTTAGAAAAAGTGCAGTTAGAAGATTTATTCTACATACTATGTATGGGCTGACCGATTAAGCCTTAGTACTTGAATCTAAGCACTAATTACAGACCGTTTGAACCTTTCATTATTCAACAAATACTCGTTAAATTATTTACGTAATTTATTATTACATAAGCACTGATTACGAAATAAGATTTACTATATAAGTAAATTTAAATAATAATAATTATTTCAATATACATATGCAATTATAAACTAGAATTTATAATTTAATTCTTCCTAATGATTCTTAATAATTATTATTACCTTATTGATTAAAATAATATCGAATGGAAATAATTTAAAAAAACTTGCTTTATATTTCCCGGAATTTTGACAAAGGCTTGAGAGAAAAGAGTCAATGTACATTCAATAAATCCGAATTTTATAAACCACCGATTGAAAAAAGTATGTTTTCCTAGTCTATGATTAAATAATAATACGCTAATAGTCACATAAGCTTCATTATAAATTCCCTAAATTCCATTCACTCAAAAACTTAACCCTTTACAAACTTTATGCATTTTTGAATTTTTCAAAATGCTTACGGCGCAGTACAAAACTATGTATGTAGGTTTTGACATACACATATCAAAAATCGCTCAATAAAAATATTTGTTATTGTTGTTTAACTACTATTAATTTTCATTGTTGAAAATATTGAATGAATGAATAAATGAATGAGCATGTGGGCATGTATGGGCTTCTTTTAACGAGTTCGATTCAAAATATTATGAGCTCCCAAAAAAGACCATCATGATTACGGATACTGCGAAAACCATCCACAATCAATGAGATATGTACATATGTATGTGATAATTAAGGAAGAAGAAGAAAAACCAAATTAATGAAAATAAATAAAGAGAAGAGATGAGAAAGAAGCAAATTTCATTTTATTTTAGTACAAATTTCTTCAAATTTTAAAGATATCGACCTTGATTGAAACTTCTTTTTGTCTACTGTCTACATTGTCGTAAATTGTCGTCTATTGTCTATCATTGTAGGTTAGAAATAAAAGAAAGCCACAAGAAACCAACATGGCGTTTGACAGATATTCTCATTCAACATCCTAAAGTTACATTTGGATAATCCTGAAGAATCCGTGGTGGATACTACAACGAAAACTACAACCAACAGAAAAATTACATGAAGCGGTCACTTAAAAGATTTAAAAGCCATCAATGAGTCAAAGTTTAAAAAGATTATAACAATATATGTATGTACAATGTATTTATTTAACAATTCATTAAGATCAATTAAAATGCTTACCAGAATAAACAA
Source organism: Conops quadrifasciatus (assembly GCA_949752815.1). Taxonomy (NCBI): domain Eukaryota; kingdom Metazoa; phylum Arthropoda; class Insecta; order Diptera; family Conopidae; genus Conops; species Conops quadrifasciatus. The sequence goes on along the minus strand of OX457078.1, from coordinate 31,102,365 downwards.
GAGTGAGTTATTTCTGAAAGGTCTTTTCTCTTCTCTTCATTTGTGAGCTCTAAACTAATTATTGTTTTCAAAGTGTTATTACGCTACCTCGCCGATAAATTTGTTGCCGCCGGTAAGTACAAAATTCATAGGTAACTGCTAATATTGACAGAATTTTAAATTTCAAATGAGAAATTGTCCTCATCCCATTGTACGTATGTATATTTTCATAATAATGTAAAAAAAAACTTATTCATCTTAAAAAAGTTTAGTTTAGTTTTTAAAAAAAAAAACATATTTCTATGCATTTTAACTACGCACTTTAACTATTCAGTGCTATTCGTAACTCGTAAATCGCAGTTAATGTATATACTACAAAGTATTATATCATTAATTGTAAACATTTTAAAAATATACTATACGTAGGTATTGTAAATAGTATTCAAGGAACTCTGTAAATATATTCGAATAACATTCGGCGAAAATGGCATGACAAACAACTTGAGAAGGAAAATATCGTATCATCATGATGACGATGACGATGACAAGAATAATACAACAATAGAAAAAAAACATAACCAGTTACGTGTTACGCAGTTACGTGTATTCGTAAAATATATCAATAACTAAAACTATCGGGCTATCGTCGAGCTATTTCGGAACCAGCAATGATTCCTTCATTAGCGATCATTGTCTGTGTCTTTTCTTTTCAAAAAGAATTTAAAATCAGACCACATTTTCAGAATTTCTCATTACATCAGGTTTTCGAGATACCAAAGTGAGTGAAAGAACTAACAAAAAATGGGTTTTTTTAGTTCGAAAGGAGCTCACTGGTAATTTTTTCCCCGCTAATGCAATCATTTCATAATAACCCTAATACAATCTTTATCAGTGGCATATTTAGTGGGTGGCCACCCCCCGCTCCCACATAAACAACAAATGAAAGGAAAAAATTGAGGGTTTTCTTCATATTCTTCATTAGTATTTGTATTTATTTCCTTTAATTGTACAAAAGATATTGAAACTTTTTTCTATTAAATTGACTTTGAAACCCCCACCAAAAAATTTTTTAGCCCCACCAAAAAATTTTTTACCTCCACCAAAAAATTTGGTGCCCCCTCCAAAAGCAATAGCTATATACGCCACTGGTCTTTATAGACATATTTTTTTAGCTGCTCCATAAATTATTACAAACGATAATAAAAAGACGAAAACAACAAAAGGCAAACAAAGAAATGGTATTAAAAAAACAAAATTAATGGAATTTAATTTAAGCTTTAAATAAAACTTTAAGCTCTTCTTCGTTAGTCATAGATACACAAAAGGAAAATAAAGTAGGCGTCTTGGGTTTTTTGTGTTTGCTGATGAATGGTTCTTGTGTTCGCGGTTGTTGCTGACTTCGGCGTTATGAATCCAATACGATATTATATTTTGTTATACATTTCTATTAAAATTAATTAAGCGAAAGAACAAGATTTTTTCGCCCAAAAAATTTTTAACATACAATATTAATTAAAGTTTATGAAATCCCAGACAACAAACCTTTCAAAACATACGCAAAACACAACGATGACTCTTAAATTACTTAATTTTATTGTAAAGAAAATAATACAGATAATAATTGGATACGTTAAAAATTAAAAAAGGAAATCACACCATAATTATCTATGATAATCGTTATCGTAAGTTAGTTATCGAAATATTTGAAGATTTGTGCGCTGACAGAAGGTACGGAGTTTATAAAGCCAAACTCAGTTCTCAAACGTCCCTCAACATCAAGTCACCTTTTTGTTATTTATACGCGTTCCACGTTGCAAAAAGTCTAGCCTGATTCGCCTCCAAAAGTTTCGAAATATTTTTATACATACATATGTACATATGTATGTAGGTAAAATATTTTCTTGTTTTTTTTCTTCTTAAGCCATCGTTTGAAACGAAGACAACGAAAACATTCAATATTAAATCAAATAAGTCTTTTAATTGCATTACTCTTCAGTTTTTTAATACAAAAAAACCCAACCAACAGCAAAAATAAAAATTTCAAATCGACTTCAATACAATTGACGTTGTCAATACAAATCAATGAAAATTTCAACAAAATCACGGCCAGCAACAAGTGAAATTTTCATAGTGACACTCTTTGCCAGCGCACACGACGACCGTCGCGACGGTAACGAATACTTCTTGCAGTTCTTCTGCGTTGATTTTGTTTTTGTTTGTTACAACAAAACAAAACATCACGACCTCCGCAATAGCAACAATAACAACAACCACAAGTCCAGGTATATATTTTAAAATTTTTGTAAAAACAACACAAAAGACGAACGAAAAAGAGTAGAGAAAGAGAAAATATAGTATGAAAATATTTTGGTAGAAAGACGAAATATCGTAAATATCATACTATAACGGTTTGGTGATGTTCTTGTTATTTTTATTGCGGTTAAAAAGCTGTTGTTGTTGCTGGTACTCTTCTTGCTCCACTCGCACCACATTTTAAAGAAGACACATCACCACCACCACCCTGCGACTCTTCTGCTGGATGCATTAATTAATTGTTTCTATGGCTTTGCGGTTACTATTGCGGAATAGTCTCCATTTGATTAATTTATTAAAATAAAGAGAGAGAAATAAAGACAGCCAGCGAAACAGTAGTGAAAAATTTAATTTGATTACAACCAACCAAGCTTTCATCGACTTTTTACTACTTTTTCAATAAAATGACGATTTAATTTTTTTAATCCGTTTACTTTAATTTTTTTATTGGCTTTAATATGAAAGCTTATTAGTTTAAACTATCAATTTGGCAGAAAAAATATCCATTTTCTGTTCGCGTGTTGAGCAGTCATTATAAATTCTCACCCTTACTGCATATTTTGCGAATTTATCCAGCCCGTTTTTTGTGACAGCACGAATGCAAAAAGCCAACAGATAGATAGATATTGCGGACAAAAAACCAAATAAAAACTAAAAAAAAAAATAAATAAAAAGTGTTCAAAAATATAAAAAAACAAATGTTCTTTGTGAATTACGAAAGCGCATTTCATGTCTCGATTTGATTGAATACGTTTTAATGATAGCTTGGAATTTATTTGACAGTATTTCTCGACTTCAGCAATGCTCCGAAGGAAGAGCGGAAGAAATTGAGCGATGGTTTTGCATTTAAATGCATTTGCATTTGAATATTGCAAAAAACATTTTGGGAATTTGTTGGCGAAAACAAATCCATTGTTATGCGAAGTACGCATGATAAAAAAAATTTAAAGAATAAAATAACTTTATTCAAAATTAAATCAAGCCGAAAAACTCCATTAATTTACACATTTTTAATGAAAACCCCAGAGAAAAATAAACCCCAGCAAAAAATAAACCCCAACAAGTAAAAGCGTTAACTTCGGCCTGGCCGAATCTCATATACCCTACACCCGTATCTGTCGAAGTAAAAGTAGGCGGGTGACGCCCACTTTCATTTAATTTACATTTAGTAAATTTTGATATAGTAACTCATTTTTACAGCACCGCTTTTCTCAAAAACACCTCATTATATGGTATGGTATAACGGTGGGCGTGTCACGCCCATTTTATGTGAAATAACTTTTTATATTATTAATTTTTTTTAGAATATTTTAGGAGAAGAAAAGAGAATGCAAGAATCGTGGCAAATCTCAAAAACTATATCTCCATTTGTTCTTCTCTTACCGTGATTTTTGTCACCAGTGGGCGGACCACGCCCATTTTTGGGAGTGTATTTAAGTTTGACACCATGGACTCGGGAATGAATTTTAGCTTTAAACTCGCTCTGCAAGCTGAGAATTTGAGCTAAAAGCAAGGGAATTTCAATACCATTTTCAATACCAAACAGCCTATGGTGAAAGAATATTCGTACCAAATTTTATGGCGTTAGCTCTATTCGTTCTCCCGTAATCGTGATTTCTACAGACAGACAGACAGACAGACAGACGGACGGACATGGCTAAATCGACTCAGGAGGTGATTCTGAGCCAGAGTATATATACTTTTCTATACCTGTCTTCCTCTTTTAATGCGTTACAAACGGAAGAACAAAGTGAATATACCCTCATCCCTTCGGGTGTAGGGTATAATTAAAACTTATTAAATTACTAAGTTTATAATAGGTTTAAACCATTATAAGTGAAATATTTAATGAGAGCTGTCAACACCTCTACAGCTAAATACCTTTTGTGCTCATGCTTTAAAATTAAATACATATTTATAATGAATTAAATTGGTTTAAAAAAAATAATCCGTTCAGTCGGAGTTTTTTTGAATGTTTCCAAAAATTTATATTTTGATTACTTAATAGCCGCAAGAAACTTAATTGATTTATTAAAAAACAAACGCATTTTTTTTTATTTTAAAATCCAATAAGTCTTTAACTGAAATATTATGAAAAAATTTTTAATATATTTTTCTTAATTATTATTTTTTAGTTACGATAATTGGTTTATTTTTTAATCATTACTTTTTCAATTATAATTAACGAAAAAAATAAAAATTTAAATACAAATTCTGTGCGTTGCAGGATGATCTAATTCCGTAGTTCCCGAAAAATTACAGCTCGCAAGAACGTCACAATGAATGAATGAGAGAAAAAAGCGAGAAGTCGAGAGTCAACCATTTACATATGTTCACAGCAGGTGTCTCTACTAGAGTTGCCAACACTTTATATGTAAAATACAATATACAAATGTATAATAAAATAAAGAAATTTTTTTATAAATAAAATGAAGAAATCCTACTAATTTGTACAAATATCAATGTCACAAATATCAGGAAACCAGAGATTCGTTCATTCGAAAACGCTATAAAAGCGATCAAAAGAATAGCGTAAAAATTTAGAAATTTTTCTCTATCCTTCCCCTTTTTCTTTTTTCAATACAATAAAAAACAAATAAAATGAAAAGTTTACAATGCTTATCAACTATTTCGTATACTAAAACTTTAATGTATGCAATATTCTTTCTATTTAATTTATACGTGCCTTCCGAATTTTTATAGAGTCGAAGTTGAACTTCTAAAAGTATACAATAAGATACTTTTAAGTAATTAACTTTTTTGAGGATGCACCCAGTTATTTATGTAGAATATTTACAGCCTGTCTCTTGGGCTTCTCGGTTTTAAAAATGCTCAAAATTTTTTAATTTTAAAGTCTTGCGATTGTTTGTATAAAAGCAAGACGATTAAATAGTAACATTTGTGTTTTGAAAAATTTCAGCTAAAACTAAGGATATGAATTATATATTTTATGCGAACTCGCTTTAATTAACTGGTATTACATTTATGCGGATTAAACGTTGTTAACGGCATAATTTTTCTTTGCAAGTATGCACGAAAATAAGCAGCAAAGAGATAGAAGTCATTCTTTAGTTATAAAGAAAAAGTCGTACATTTGTAATTCTTTTCTAAAATAAGTAACAACTATGTCTTAAATTTTCCTAGGTTCTGAATAATTACGTAACTAAAATAGTACACAACTAAAAATTTAGTAAACATAAACCGATTTAGCCTTTCAATACTAGTACTTAAGACATTATTAACTTTGCAATTTTGCGAATTGCACTGAAAAAAGCAATTCGATGGGAGTATACAAGTGCTTTGTAGCAAATTAGGCACACGCTGTAATAATGTGAAATTTTGTTTTTAGGGATTTACAACAAAGTGATAAGAAAATTTAGTTTCTATTTTGTTTAACAATTATAATTACCACAATATCTGAAACATATTCTATTAAAGAAGCCTTATACACATATATAAAAGAAGCTTGGCAGCCCTGATAAGACTTTCGTACGGACAGAGCACCTAATTCGCGTTTTCAATAATGCTGGTGCCGTAGAGAGAAGAGATTCGAGCCAGAAAACAGAGGTATGCAGAGAATTTTTTACTTTCTTTTGTACGTTTTTTGCTCTTTTTGCACATTCTTTTTATACACACTCTGCTTGTATTGTAATTTGAAAAACAAAACTACCGAAAATGGATAAAATGAAGATAGTGGGTGTTTCTAGCTGACAGAATTAGGAAATTAGGATAACGGAGAAAAGGGAGAAAAAACCATATACTTACAGTTTAGTCAGCCCAATAATAAATTTCTGGGGATGAAACGTGTAGGCGCTCACGAAGAAACTAAAGTAACCGGACGCTCAGAACGCAGGATAAAACTTTTATATCTTTATTTAGAATCTTTCACAGTATACACTTTCTACACCCAAAGTTAAAAACAAATTGAAAAAGCAACAGAAATTGTCAATCTTCATAAAAAAAGAAATGCTGGAAATTTTCTATGAAAAATTCACAAGTTGGAAAGTGCACGAGAACACAACTTCTTCAATGCTGCCGCTACAGCGTCTGAATTCACACTCAAGCAAAAACGCTAGTGGAAGGTTTTAAATTAAGCGGAGAGTATTTCCGATTACTTTTTAGTTGTAGTAATTTTTGCCGCTCTTCGAACCGCTCTGCTTAAAACAAATGAGCACGAGAAAAACACCTCCGCCAAACCCGCACGAGTTAACAATTAAATATCTAACCGTTGAATATAACGTTTGGTACAATCCTCTGAATTGAATGTGTTAATTCTACTCCAGCAGGTTTAAAATAAGTGCTACTGCCATTCTTAATTAGTGCAACTTTTTACCAAACGATAAAGGCCAAACAGTATTGTCAACCGTAAAAGACGGCCAAAGAAGGTTTGTCAGAGAATGAAAGCCGAAAGTAGAAAAGCGAAGAAAACTGCTCGGAAAAGCAGAAAAAACTAAATGTGGAAACCACATGGAGAAATTTGCATGAGGGATAAGGATGGAAGCAAGTATAGTACCAAAGTCATTTGATTGTACACCAAATGTCACGCAAAGAGATGGTGCTGCCAGGGCTGCCAAATCATGGGAAATTCCCTAAATGCGGGAAATTTAAATATCCTCGTGGGAAAAAGCCTAATGAACGATAAATTTGGGGAATTTGATAGTACATAAGTAAATTGTAAAAAGCGAAAATTCTAAATATACATAATTTACATCTTCGTACCAGCCCCAATTTTTTTGTAGTTTTTTTGTTGTTTTTGTGCTTTATTCCTGACCCCAACAAACAGAAAATAAATTGTCGCTCTCTGTTGGGGGGCGTGCTGCAGCCCTTTAAAAATTGAAATATAACTAGCGATATCTCCTAAACTACAACATATATTTAGGTGACATTAGTACTGTTATAAAGCTAATATATTTATCATTTATTTATGTTTAATGAATTGAATTACTTAAAATAAGAAAGTAGATTATTTAAGCTCCCTTAGAAAATTTTATTATTCAATTCGGAGATTTTTTTACGGGTGTTCTCTCCATTTTTTGGAAAAAAATTCAAGATTATTTAACAAATGTATATGAACAGCGCGCCATAGGCGAATAGTTTTTAAGAAAAATCGCGCGATTAAACGAGTTTCGAGTTTCTTGTAGGTTAAACTCTATTGTCACGCCATAGTGCACAATACCAGAGTCGAAGGCTTTCTAACAATAAATATACAAATCATTCAAATGTAATTTTTTGGATTGAGGATTAAATTCATATTTGGGTAATTTTTTTAAGGGAAATCAGGGAATCTGAAAAAACAAGGCAGCCCTGTTATAAAAAACCTTTCGAATTGTTGATGTCCGTACAGTACAAAAAAAAAACTAAATCGATTCTGGGCATTTTTAGATGCTCTTGGATGTTTGACCTAAAAGTATGCAATAACGGAACGGGACCTGGCCAGCAAATTAGGTAATGATTCCCAGCAAACCAAATGATATCGGTACGATATCGAAATGTTATCGAAAAAGTGATAATTTTTTTGTTTTCGATTATTGAGATTATATCGTAACGGTATCGAGGAAAGGTAGTTTTCGATAGAATCGCACCAATCGTTATCGCTATCGAAATTACACAAACCTCGATATCGTAACGATATTGTATTTAAAACATTGTCGATATTGTTAGCGATATTGACCCTTTTTTTTATATATAATTTATTTTTTACATTATCGCCTAGAATCTAGGCCCTAGATAATGTTCTACCAACTCACGTGCCACCTTTACAACTCTTTTGCTCATTTTACACTACTTACTTAAGCACAAAAAAGGCTTCAAAAAATCTTCAATTTTAAAGAAACAATTCACAATTTTAAATTTGAATTCTTCAATTTTACAATTTGTATAATTTTTTTTGACAAGTAAGTGAGAGCTTTTTTGACCAAAGCTTAAACGATCGAAATTTTTAAAAATCTAGATATAATTTCGATTTCGGGACGATATCTATAAATTTTACTATCGAAATGAAGTTTGCTGGGTTCTGTTTTCATACAAATAGTAGTAGTATGTGACATATACAGTTGTCGAATGCATAATGATATGCATAATGATACAAAATGTCTGCATAATTTTGTGCTCGTTATTAACGAGAACACTAATCGAGCCTTAGTGTTTTTTCGCAGCTCTTCAGCGGCACTGCCAAATAGAGCATCAGAAGACGTCGGCTGTATGTAAAAAAACCATATAATTCCATCACAACCAACAGTTTCTCCCCCCATAAGTTTTTATTCCATTTATTTTACTAAATTAGTACGACTTTTGAACCACGCATAAGAAAACAAAACTGAAAACAAATAAAATATGATAAACTTAATTTTGTTTTTCTGATATAATTATAAAATATGCTAGTAAAATTATTTATTTCAAATAATACTTACAGACACTCATAAACAATTACATATACATATATAGATAAACAAACTAAATAAAATACATAAAAAAAAACAACATAAAAATAAAAACTATTATGTGTTTTTACAATTTTCCATCAACAACTGTAAATTTCTTAAATTTAACTTCTTTGATAGTTTGTTTGTAACAGATATTTATGGAAACTTGACAGCACAATTTTTCTGTATATGCATAACCATAATGCCATTGACAAATCTGACAGGGTGATTCAGAGTACGCATTTATTTTTGCAATCAGCATGGATTAAAAAAAGGGCTGGAGGCTGAAAGGGATTATGAGGTTGAAAAGGATTTGCTGGTGGAATTAATATACTCGTACAATATCTGTTTTTCAATCCGTTTTCACATTCGACTAGAAATTGTTGGCGTGAAGCTCAAATGGGATAGAGGTCGAAACGAATTGCAGAAGAAGATTCGGTTTTTTTAATCGGCTCTCTGATCGCGAGAGCAGGATCAGGAGCCCACAAGAATACGGCTTGTTTTCTATTACACACGATTCGTTCGATTTTGGTCGATAAAAATACTAAAACATTTCAGTCAATTAAAATAATTAATCTTTTTTCTCTAATGAAATTTGCCAACTTTGACTTTAACAAAAAATTCGAAGGGAAAATGGACTTCAAAAAAACATGTTCGTTTAGCCAAAGACCTTCTTTTTACAATGAAGTTCGAAATTTTAATTGCACTTACTTTACATAAAAAACATGATAGATATATAGTATATAAATAATTAATTCTTCGTTTCCTTTCTTTTGCATGAGTTTGGCTTTTTCGTTGATTTCTTTGTTTTTATTTTCGCTTTTGTTCTTATACTTATAAATTATGCTAATTAAATTGTTCTTTAGTATTGTGTAGAAATAACTTAGACTAAAATTTTTGCTTGTTTGTTGAAGTTTTGTATTTAAATCATAATTTGGTTAGTTCGAGCCGGCGTAGAATCTTTGACGCGTCGTAGTGACTGTTGGCGAAGACGAAACCAGATTTGCATTGCAGAAGCTTTCGATTTTCGATATGGATTCTGAGAGTACGCTGGAGCCATTAATTTGAGCATGACGCGAGGATGTGATGGTAGCGCCGTTAGTGTAACCGTTCTGATGTGGTTTTTTCGATAAATCAGCGATGGCAGCAGCGGCGGCAGCCGCAGCATGCTTTTCCTTCTGTGAAGTTGAAGAAAAAAGAGAAGATAATACACTCGTAATAAAAAATAACTAGAAATTACACTTCTCTTTTCTACTTACTCTCTGCTCCTTCTTCAAATACGCTTGCTTGTAGAAATCGGAGAAGAGGAAATAGAACATTACCGCATGGGCGCCAATGAAATACGCAAAACCGATGGGATAGTTACAATCGTTCCGGAAGAACAACTGGAATGAATGCACCATCACCAAGACGAACTGGATCATCTGCAGCACTGTCAGGTACTTCTTCCACCACAAATACTTCTGCACTTTGGGTCCCATGGCGGCCAGCATGTAATACGTATACATGATGATGTGCACGAATGTGTTCAGACAACCGAAAAAGGTCGAGTGGCCGCCGGGGGTGAATTTCACCCCCCACCAAACAGACACCGGCATAATGCCATGATGTATGACATGCAGTGTCGAGATTTGATCAAAGCGCTTGCGCAGCACAAAGAAGAAAGTGTCGAAGAATTCGGTGAATTTGGAAAAGAAGTACCACCAGCAACCCTTTGCCGTCTGTGAAAAAACGAGAATATTGTGAAAAATATTAATAGAGGTAAAGAAAAATTATCTAAAAAAATTTACATTTCACACAAAACATATTTGATTTATACTATTCATATTGGATATAATAAATTTATTGTTTCATTGGCTTTAGTTTCTTTAAAGACGAAACTAGCGCATTGTTGTTGTTGCATTAGCTCAGCTGAATTGCCAAGCACTCTGTTAAGTACGAGTTAAGTGAAATGTTAATTGCGAAAGTCAATATTTATTGAACAAACGTGATACAAATGTAATCAGTTTTACACTTTTGCGTTTGACAAATAAACACAACGCGTTATGTAAAGGTTTTTTAGCATTTCATTAGAATTTTTATTAATTAAGACGAAGCGAACGAACCATTCTTATGACTTTCTTCTGACAGTGCTCGATATTACGATGACCTGTCAGTCTCCTTTCTAAACGGAGTTTCTGGAATTTCTCTGGCCCGATAAGAATGATGCTAAAGTTGAATTTTAATCGTTGAATTAAATATATAATCTTCATTTCAAACGAACGTTATTGTTATTTACGCATTGCCTCGAAATTTTAGAATAACCATAAGTCATCTTAAAAATTAGCGTTAATTTATTTTCTGGTTTTCTTTTGAAAAAACTTACCCGCAGTGCTTGCGGCGAGTTGGAGTAATCGACCGGCTCGCATCTGATATTGTAACCGTTAAGCCAACCTCCGATGCAGGACTATTGAAGCGATATCACATTAAAGCAAGAATATTAAATTATAGAAAAATTGAAAAAAATCTCCATTACTTACTTCATAGAAGAGCCAGGCGCTAAATAAAACTTGCAGGAAATTGTAAACTATTAAAATCTGACGCAGCTGAAAAGGTTTCCGATTCGCCATCAGTTTGGGACCAACAACCTGAAAATAAATTATAAAACAATTCAATGAAAAATACAAAAGAAAAAATGTTTTTACAAATTCAGTTTAAGGAAAATAAAAGAAAAATATGAAAAATAAATTATAAAATATTCATTGAAAAATAAAGAATATAAAAAGTCGAACAATATTCAGTTTAAGGAAAATAATTATTACAAAAAGGATTTTACACAAAAAACCGATTTTTTCCTTTTAAAAACTGTCTTAGAATTGTTTACAATATTTTTACTAAACACGATGATGGTTTTTTCAGTCTCTTTATTTGTGACCTTGTTGAAAAGTTGAAGTGGCCGAAGGGAGAGGAAACGCATGCATGAATTTTCTCTCGACTGATTGATGATAAAGGAATTTTCATCAACGATTTTGTTTTTATTTTTGATTGTTGTTTAGAAAACCATAATAAAAGCTGCTGCTGTGCAATAAATAAATTTTGCAACCTAATGATACTTTTTTAATGTTTTTGTATTTCTTTTGGTGTTTTGTTTCTCAATTTTTTTGTTGTTGTTCCTTCAGTTACCATATTTGGTTTTTTTTTCTATACTTTGACTTCAAAGAATGGCTATTAAAACTTATATGAAGAAAAAAAATATAGCGAAAGAAAGAGACAGACAAGTTTTGTTTATGTTACAATGTTACAATTCTCTCATCGTTCTCTCATCAAAGAAAATTAGACCATTTGTTTAAAATGATCATCGCCAGCTTCCTTCATGCAAAATGATGAAATGTCGTGTTTTAAAATGAAAAGACATGAAATATGATGATGTTGTTTCCGTGTTTTAATTTTTTTTTCATTTTATGTATTTATTTCTTCATTTACTTAATTTTTAAACTATTCTTTTTTTATTTCTTTTCCGATTTATTGCTTTATTCCTCTCTCAGGTTATTTTTTTAGTTTGTTACATTTTTTATGCACATACATTTTTTTAAAAGAATTATTACCTTTAATTTTTTTAGTAATGATTTATTTTACGATTTTATTTTATGATTTATTTTATTTAAAAATTACTAATTTTTTAATTTTTTAATTAAATCGTTTTAATCCATTATTTTTAATTAATATATGTATATATATTTTTAATGATTAGATCAAATCAAATATTTAGTCAATAACTTCATTTAAATTTAACTTTTTCTTCTGTAAACTGTTTGATAAATTATTTTTAATTGCATTTAATTAACTAGTATTGTATACTTAGAGTAAATATTTTCTTGCTAATTTTATTTTTATATGTTTTTCCATTTTTCCGCTTGTGATTAACTGATTTTCTCTCCCGGTTCTTTAGAGATTTTTGCAAGCACGCTTCCAGCGCGTGAATGTTGCTCTACAACCTTTAAAAATTGATGTGTTTATTGTCTTATGTTGTTGTTGGTGTTGCGGTTGTTTTTGTTATTGCTTTGTGAATTTGATGCAATAAAAGTGTTAATCCTGAATAACCCTGAACTTTGAACGCGTTTTGCAAGCAAAACAAAATTAAAATTGGCAAAAGCGAGCTCAAATGTCGTAGTTGTAATCGTCGTTGGTTGGCCTAAATGCGTGAATAAGAAAAACAAAAACAAAAGAACAAGAGGCAAAAAATTCCATTAAATCTATTTAGTTACCCGTTTTTACTAACAACCCAAAGGAAGGAGGATGTCGTCGAGGCGACTCGAGGAGAGTAGAGTCAAGACAACTCGAGTGAAGTCGAGTGAAGTCGAGTCAAGAGTAAAGTTGAGTCGAGTCAAATCGGAACGAATCGAGTCAGGGTCTTCGGTGACGAAAGTCTTTTGGAAAAAAACCTGTACTGAACCAGAAGACGTGATTATTGTGCAAAAAAATTGCAGCAGTAGAAGCAACGATTTTGTATTGCGTAGAACGAACGATGTAATTTATTATTTTTTTTTTAATTTTTATTCATTTTTTATTTAAATTCTGAGTCGCAAGAGTTCGAGATATGGATAAAAAATTATCCATAGAAAACCAGATTATTTTTAAAAATTCTAAATAAGACTTGAGGAGAATATTTGTGCATTAAACACTTGCAGCCACGCCTATAACATAACGCCTATAATATACCTCGAAGGGTAGCTAAAAAGTTCATAAAAACTTACCTTCACAAAGTAAGCGTAAGCCAAGCTTATGGCTATCGTCGGAAAGGGTGAGCTCATGAGAGGCCAATTTCGTGTTCTTGGGTCTGAATGATTGTCCATAAGATCTCGCCATCCTTCATAAAATAATGTGATGTAGTCCTGAAATGAGAAGAAGAATAGGAATAAGGATGAAGAAGAATTAGCAAGAGGAAGTAAAATACATTCCAAAATACAGACGAAAATATACAAGTATATTGTACAAAAATAAATTAATATCGTCTGTTTTATTTTTTATCACAAATAAAATTTTGTCTAATTAAATATTACTAAAATATTTATTTTAATTTTCAAACTCTTTTATGGATATGTCTAATGATTTTATTAAAATTTTATAATAATAACGGGCCTTGACCTTGCCCTGATTTTTGGCTGGTAGTTGAAGTTTGGTCTTATTGTTGTTGTTTTCGTTTGCTATCGTCTCTGTTGTTGTTGCTGCTGCCGTTGTCTTTTAAGTTGCATGAAAACTGACAAAAGCGACAAAAACTGCAGCAAAAGCATTTTTTTTTTTAAATTTTGTTGATCGGAGACGGTTGCTTGCTTGGTTTGTTGGTTGGTTGGTGGGACTCTTACCTTCTTCGAATTCCATATTTTTTGTCATGGTTAAAAATTTTTTCCTCGTTGTTTTTTGTTGTTGTTGGTGTTTTTTTGTTTTTCTTATTTTTATATATGATAATTTGCAAATTTATTTACCATAAAGTCCTTGAATACAATGCAAATAGTTTTCGGTGTTTTCAACGTAGTTCAAGGCCATTGAGAATTTTTTTTATTAGACACGATCAGTGTTTATTGAAATGCATGGCATTTTTCAAACAAATTTTGGCAAATATGTACAGAGAAATGTACATATAAAGAAATATTTAAAGAACAATATAAAGAAATATATGAAGAAATCTTTGTATATAAAGAAATAAATAAAAATTTGAAAAAAACGTTTTAATAAATAAGTATGTGAACCTGTTCTAATGCAAAATGAGCTTCTTCTAAATAAAAATTAAAACTGAATATGAATATTTGATTTTACTCGCTAAATAATTAAAAATTAATTAAACTGATAAAACCTTTTCTAAAAAACGATTTTATTCCTCATCTTAAAGCATACTAACTCTGATTATTTTTTAAGATTTTCAATAATTATAAAGGACTTTGAAAGAAGAAATTTGTCTTTAAATACAAAAAAAAAATTTTAAAATCTGTTTAGAAAAACCCAAAAAGAAAAACAAGAAGAAAAAACAAAAAAAAAAAAATAGATAAGTATTTGGCTATTAAGTATGGCTATTGTTGATTATCATCGAGTGTTGAGTCTCGAGCTTGTCTGAAATTGTAACACTGTAAATTGATTCGATTGCATTAAATATTATCGATACTCGAGAATGGATATTTTTGTCCTAAACAATATTTCAAAGAGTTTTTCTATTTCACATTTTATGGAAATTACAAACCATCGCCAATACATTTTATGCAAATCTCTATTATATTACAATACTATTTGCACAATTATCCGTTTTTGTTATTTGATTCAATTTTTTTCTTTAGGATCTAACTACGAGAGTAGCTGCGCATTCATTTACACTCTATTGAGTAAATCTTAATCTAATATGTCTCAATAAAACATATTGTTGCATGTTGGCACGAGCTCTCGCAGCTGTTACTGCCATGTCATGCCATGCCATGACTGCCATGCCATGAGCGGTCGATTGCTCTGGCTGCTGCCGATTGTCGATACCGATAATTGTAACAAAATGTACACAACAGACGATTTCCAAATAAGAGTTATCGATTTTCAAGCAAAATTGAACGATTTCCAAACAAAAGTAATAGATTAATTATGCATAGCCTTTAGTTAAAATGATTTTAATGAGCGTTTTGTTTCTACAAATTGTTTAAAATAATGGTATGTACTTTTTGTAGAATAAATTGATGATATTGTAAAAAGAGCAAAAAGTGTGAAGATTTAAATTTAAAATGTAAATTTCGTAATTGTGTTTGTTTGTTAATTTGTTAAAATCTGCTTTATTGTTGCTTTATTTCTGCTTTATTGTTGTTATCGCAATTATCGTGAGGCTGCTGGGGCGTAGCACAAGTCGTTGCTGCTACTGCTGCTGTAGATATTGTGGTAACCGCAATACTAGAGCAATACCCAGAGCACAAGAGTATTTTATCTACGAGTATTATGAGCAAAAAATTGATGGCTTATGATTTCCAAACTTAAAGGGTTTAATACAATTGAATATAAATATTCAATAAACTAACTTAACTTTAGAAGTTAAACTTAAAGTTACTGGGAAAGGACTATGTACTTACTTATACATAAAGCTGAATTTTTTTGGAAAAATTACAACAAGTAACATGTTACAAGTTTGTTTACAAGATTGTTTGTTTCCGCAAGAAATGCAAAAAACAACTTAAATTGCTCTCAATACATTGACTAAACAAAATCAGGTTTTGCAACTATTTATTTTCACAACAAGAGTCACCAGTTAAGTTTTATTTATTATTTTCTTTTTAACAACAAAAAAAGAAAATATTTCTTTTTTTTTATGAAGCAATGAGTGTTGCAAAAAAACAAAAGAATTTTATGACAATTGGATTGTCACCTCTAACCTCACCTATGACCACTACCTGTTAACTTATCTGCATTTACAAGGTTATCATCAGCAGACTGCAGCACTATTTAAAACAATTTGGTACAATCAGTTCAGATTTTTTTAATTTTATTAATCGTTTTAGCTCTTTTTCGTTTTCGCTTTGTTAAGTCTTACCTTAAGCAAACATTTTTTTTAAACTTTCTTCAATTTTTTGTTTTGTGCCGTCTGTTGAGGGCGCAGTGAGTGCAGTAACACGATACAATATCATTATTTTTTGGTGTTATTCATTATTTTTATCATCTTAATTAATATCTATTTTAATAATCATCGTACAGTATTTCGTAATTGGTTGGGATTCGTTTGCAAAACTGGATTCTGTTCTGTTCTGAAAAGCTCTTCATTCTAAAAAAAGAAAACTAACTATAAAAATTAACAAGTAAAAATAAGTTTATTTGATGTTAATTCTCTTCAAAAATCTAATTAAATTTTCACTTTTAATTTTAGTTTAAACTATACTATAAATTAAATATGAACTATAAATACTGCAATAAAATATATAAATACTAAACTATAAACTATACATATAACTATATAAGTTAAATATAAATATAATATTAAAAAATAAAAGTAAAATAAAAGTTAATATAAACTCTAACTATAAGTTCGGGGGAATCTGAAATATACGTAGTTTTACAGTCTCATTGAAGCAGCTACAGTTTTCCTATAGTTGTTCATTAGTTTTAAGATAATATCAAAAGCTTGCATGACTGGATTGATTGATCTACTTTCGACAAAACATAATTGGCCATCTTGGCCTCTTTTCCGGGTTATAATTTTATAAATTACTTTTAATACGAGTATGTACTTTTTTGAGACAATGTTGATGATTGCAACGATTTCGAGGCAACGTTGGCAAAAATGTGAAGTCGATTTTGTTTTAAAGTAGTCTCAAATGTTCCAAATTCGTATAAGCAAATTCTCAATAGTTGTTTCAACTATATTTACTGCAATATTTTATATAATTTTGCTAATAGAATTAGTAGAAATGAATAAAAATTACAATCAATTAATCATGATTGCATTTGAATTTAATTGTAGTTAGTGAAATTACTATTTCACACTTGTTTGAAGCATTAAAGATTCCTTATTGCACAATTAAAAATTATTGCTATATTTAATAGCGGCAGCAGCAGCAAAAGGAATAAAAGAGAAATGTAGAGCGCTCTTTTCGACAGTTTCTTTTTGGTACCGTCTCTTTTCTACGCATATGAGTTTAATATTATTCGCGTGAAATTCATGTCGAACAACATTAAAATCGAGCAACAGAATTTATTGTCTAACTTAATAGAACCAACTTAATAGAATCTATATAAAGTTTGATTAATTATAATCGGAGAAGATAAAATTTTCAGAGAAGACCAAAAAATTATCACCGTTAAGTGCTTATCAAATACAATAAGTGTAAATGTCAAACATCAATAGCAAACTCGCCTCTCTTGATCAAAGTCGCGATCTTTAATTAATGAATGCTCTTGTAGAAATTTCGGCACTTGGCGCCCTTTTTGAGCATCACGAAAGATCTCATGGGAACATTTGAGGATCTTCTCAGCTTCTTGAGCGTAAGTAACATTTTGCCCCTCGATCTTTTAATATTTGACTGCCTTGAAGCAATTGCAACACTTGCAACAATCTTTATGCGCCTCATGAAATCAAGCTTGAGACTTTTATAATAGAGCGTTTAACACTTGGCGATCTTGTAGAAATTTTTACAGTAAGAGTTATGTTTCCTCATACGATATACATACATACATATGTATGCGATAAGTTATAAATTTACTAGTGTTTTAATGGTCTTTAGCTCCTTGAGCTTCAAATTATTTTAACTAGCTTTTTCTTCAATCTCACTTAACAATGTCTTACCGTTAATTAAATCTGACGAAATTTGGGCCAATTTTAGTCTTTTTAAAGAGAACAGCCTTTTACTGTCTTTCTTATTTTCTTACTTTCTGCTGATAACCTTTTATTTTAAAAAATTTAATCCATTTACGATGATTTTCTTTTCCAATGTCAACAATATTTGAACACGGCTTCAGACAATTCAGTTAGAGACATAGAGTTTAAATGCAATGGGTTTAGTTTATGGTTTAAACCATTGCAGGTTTTGTAATAAAGCATCAGTTCGGTTGTTAAAATGTTTACGCACTTAACCATGTGTCGTATGTCTGTACAAATTTTTTCGTGTATGTTTGTACTTATTGTGTATGTACCATTTAGTAAATTCAGTAAAGTAAAAAAATTAAGTAAATAATTCCTAATGAATGTTTCGAAAGTAGGTACGTCACCGAAATGAGCGTAATATGAATTTATAGTGGTCCAAATTGCAGCACAGAGATTGTGTTACATGATCACCCGATTGTTCCGTTTGATTGATAAACTGACCCTCAGATAAACATTTGTCTAAGCTACTTGTGTGTATCTTGGCATTTATTTTGTCTTGTTATTTGTTCATCATTACTTAGTCGTCTGTTGAAAGATTCCAAGGAAAGTATGTACATATGTATGTGTAAAGGTTATGCAAATAATCATCAACCGAGTGAACAATGAACAACTTGAATTTTATTCAAAGTAAATTAAAATATTTAAATGTTTAAGGTTTCACCACTTCATCCTAGAAGCATTAACGTAATGACGCATATTTAAATTTAATTTAATTTAAAATTAATTAAAATTTCAGTATAAAGTTGATAAAGCTCTAAAAAAGAATAAGTTCTACAAATTTTATATAATTTATATTTTACTTGTTTTTATTTAACACGTTAGTATTGCGTTAGTCGTAAAAATCATTAACACACTGATTTTAATACGTACCATTCAGTAACCTTAAAATTTGTATATTCGTGAAAGGTTTAGAATAACAATCGACTAATTTTTACGAATATAAAATATACGGATATACTCGTAAATATAAAATCAAATATACGGATATCAAATATTCCGTAGCTTAATAATATTTGTATACGAGTATTTTGTTTAATTAATTTGTGTATTTTTTTTATTTTAATAAAAAAAATTATCAATGAAAAATATCAAGTGATTTTGAAGAATCATGAAGAATATTTATATGAATTTAGGAAGTTTAATTCGAGAGATTTTTTAGAAAAAGTAACGAAATTTTTTAAAATTTTATCAGAAGAGTATTGACCGTGGAAAGGAAAAAAATCTTAATAAATTTAATTGTGTTAATGATAAACAACAGAGAAGTGTTCTTTTGTTTGACCCCGTTTTGGAAGTTTGTAGACCATAGAGGTAAAAAACAATTTGAGCATTGTCATTGAAAAAGAGCGATTCTTTTTATTTATGTACATTTCTTTTAAAAAGCGAAACATACGCTTTCGATCATAAAAGGATCAACCGCCCACTCGTTGTAAATAAAAAAAAGATCAATTGAAAGTCACATTTTTAATAGATATTTTTTCAATTTAATGTGACTAATTCTCATTTACAATTAGAAATTAGAAATGATTGTAATGATGATATCGTAATATTACGGTTTTTCTCATAATAACTGGTCACGACAATGACGATGAAATTCAGACTTTAATCATTACATTTTGGTTTTGGTATTTTTTCATAAAATGATGTCTCAGGACAAACGCAAAACCAATAATTATAAATACAATATTGATTGATTTTGTTGAATGTGGTCTTTGCACGCTTAATACGAATGGAAAAGTTTTCGGTTAACTTAATGAATAAATTTAATGGATAATTTAATGACTATTGATCAATTATGATTAAAATATTGTAAACAACAGCAATAACAACACTTTTATTAATGAAACAAAACTGGTTGAACTTGTTTGATTTCATAACAAATTTGAAATAATAATTAATAATAAATTTTAAAAGTTCTTACTTTCAAAAGGGAGAAATTAAAAGTTTCTTGAGGTGATATTCCATCATTAATTTACTTACGAGTATTAATGTGGTAACTGTGCTGAAGCGTAAATCGTGGAAAATTAAAAGTTTCTTATTCTCTATTAATTTTCTTATTGCGTCAGTAGTTCTAACTAATGAATTACTAATATTATAATTATGATGTACGTTTGTTTTGAAAACTCAGAAAATCAGTAATATTTGTATATTAAATTAAATACAAGACAAATTCACGTTATTTTGCAACATTGACGCAAAACGAGTATTTATTAAATTAGATATTGTATCAGTTATCATGCAATATATAATGTTACATTAATAATGTAATTATGCGATAGTATAACAGTATAAAATACAGTATATATTACAGTATAAAAATTGTTGCGAATGAGTTAATTACAATTAATTTTTCTACAGATTAGTTACAATACTAATCATTTATTTCATTAATTCGATTATGGACCTTAAGACTAAGAGTCTTTATCACTTTAGAAAGCTACAATAACAGCAATATTCATTTACGGAGAAGGCGTTTCCTTAGGTATTAAATTAACAGTAATATTAAAGAAAATAATAGACAGAAAGTTGCTTTGAACCTTTTCTAAGAGAGAGTGAACAGTGTGAAATAAATTGTAAAAAAATTCCCAATGCTTTTGAATAAATGTGAATAAATATGCACTTATAACACGAAAGGTGATCGTCACTATCGATGATTAATACGATCTACGTAAAATAAAACAATATTATTATCATTATTATCAAGATTAACGCTTGATTAAATAATAATAGTAAACAGTAACGTAATGTTACACCCTTGATTATATTGTAAAAAAATAAATAATAAATAACAATAATTACTATAAACCCCATTATTTTAACAATATATAAAGAGTATAAATTGTTGTATAAAGAGTATAAGTTGTTGAGAGAAAACTGTATTGTTTTATTTTTCTAAAATTTTTCGTCTAGCTGTTCATTTAACAAACCTGAATTTAAATAAATCTATATATAAGGCATTGATTCCGGGTTGTACACTGCAATTATATAATAAAAAATATTAATTTCATCCATTTAAATTGATATTAATTGGTTTCCGGATCTACTTTTGGTAACAATCTACAGGCAGAATAAAAGACAGTTGACCAGTTATTAATTTAAAAGCTGTAAAGCCTGATCCAGCTTCATATTTTTTAGTTTCTTCGGGACAACAAAAATCTCGAATGTCAAAAATTTTATTTTTTAGATATTTAAGCAAAAAGATCTCAACCTTTGAATGAGGAATGATGAAGTTAATGCTGAAATACGAGGAGACAATAACGTGAGCCTCGGGTAAATATTTATGACCTTCATATGCATTGTTAATTTTGTGTTACAATAGACCTTTTGTAAGACAAAAAAAAAAAATAAATAAATAAATAAGTCTAAGAAAAAAAGAATAATCGTCATTGGAAAATCCTATGCATAAATTTTCCATTTTGTAGCAGTTAACTTTTTTACATTTCTGCATTTTCAATGAAGCCATATGGATAATTATGTTGATGATGGTAGGGATGATGATGATCTGGATGATGATGACGTTGTTTAAGATGATGCTGAGGTTGATAATAAAAATGATGTTGAAATAATGACAAGGTCGTTGAACAAGTTACTTTACAACTTTTGATTGCTGTTGATCGTTGCCCTTCAGATTCCTGTTTTTCGTGGTACCCACAGTTGTTGTTGTTGTTGTTACTGTTTTTTGGTTTTATTTGCGCACATTTTGGACTTCATGTGTGGTTGCTAGTATGTGGTTGTTGTTGTTGTTGCTGCTGTTTTATTGTTATTGCTTCTGATACATAACAGATCAATCCGTTTATTCCTGGTGCTCCGGTAGTCTTTTGTTTTGTCTTTCTGACTCTATACAGATGGTCTTTCAATACTATTTACAAGCTCGTTGGCGTGTTTATACCGCCCCAAAAAGGTATGGAATTTCTTTGACTGGCTCACCTTCCTCTTACTAAACTTTCTGTTTATTTCGGTATATGTGTGAGTATGGTAGCACGTCCATGTGAAGAAGAAGAAGGCCAATATGTTAGCATCTTCAAAAGATTTTTATAACCTGTTTACTTGTGTTTAATTTCATCTTCTCCAGCGTCTTTATCTCGCTTCGTCTTTCATTTGTATGAATAGTTGTATGAAATACTGTAGGTGATGAAAGAATTGAAGGATGGATGGATGGATGAATGGACGGAATGGATGGATGTACTATTATATTATACTACGAGTGTTATATTATATATTATAGGGTATGTTATATCGTGTATAAACAAATATCATATGTTAGTATAAATCATATTTTTCCAGCATTTAATTTAACAATATTTTATATTACTGATGCACAAAATTCGGTATGGCCTTATTTCGTACTTTCCTACTCGGTGTCGTTATAATTACACAAAATCATAAAGTGAACCTCTTATACTTGCATCATGTCATATTACAAGACATTATAATATATTGCATTACAGTATTATAGATTTTATCATACCACGAGTATACCTATCATAAATCACATTATTTACAAACCAAAAATACCGAATGTATGACCGAAATCTGTTGATTGCTTTTGTCAAAAACTTATCTTTTTCATTAAAGTTTTCATAAACAAAATTTTTTTTTCCTTATTTTCTTAGTCTTGCTCTTCAAGTTGAAGTGTTTAGACTTTTTTCAGGCAAATCTTGTAATCTTGTAAATATCAAATCTTGTAATACAAAAAATTTTAAAATTATAACATCTAAAAAGGTAAATTTAAAAATACTTAAAAATTAAAAGGGGAAAAGAAAAGAAAAAGAAGAAAATTTGAAAAAATGTTTGTGTAATAACTAAAAAAAACCGGAAAATTTTTAATTTCTCAAAACTTGCATTTGTTACGGAACGAATGTGTATTCTCCGATTTTAAAATGTTTTACACCTCATTAATCAGTATACTGATTACTGAGGTAAAAAAACTAGGTACGTATATACATATAATCAGTTAGTTTAAAGTTAAAAAATTAACATTTTTTCCTAAGGAGTCTACATACTCGTACTATCTGTAGCTTCTTTTAACCATACATTATTAAAATCGTAATAACCATACGTTATTAAGTAAATTATTTTTTTTACTTGAGAGTACTCGTATATATTCAGTTTATGGTGTTTATAGTGTATAAATTAGTTTACAGATTTTTAACAATTTTATGCTCCAAGAATAAGAGTTCTTTAAGGAAAATTACTCGCATATTCCGAAAATTTTATAAATTCATAGATAATAAGATAAGATAATAAGATAAAAAAATCTATCAGCTCTAGTTTTGGAGAGATCAACTATAACTCATTATTTTTGGTTTCTGCGGACTCGGTTGAGAATTATCATCTATTCTTGAGTTTTGATACTTAGTGTCTTAGAAGTGATATGAGCTGCTGATTTCAACATCAAACCGCGAACCCTGAACCACAAACGTAAAACACAAAACCACGTCGCAAAAATGTGAAAATTTCGATGACTTCAGAAATTTCATGTAGAAAATCTAAAATGTTCACGTAAAAGTTTAAAGTTTATATAACAAAGTTAAAGTTGAAGTTAGTTTTTTGTAAAATAAAGTTTTATAATCTATTCAAATAACTATCTATTTTTAAAAGTTTTCCTAAAAAAGAATTTAAGATTTTGAAAAAATGCGGGGAAAATAGAAATTTTCTATTGCTTCAAATAGACAAATGTATAGTACAAATGTATGAGTATCTCTTAAACTAGAATAGAGAGGAAAAAGCTGCTTTGATTTTCGGAAACTGTTTCTTTAACAGCATTTACTCTAACAGCATTCACAAAATAAAAGAATTGGGAAATTGTCTTTGATTGTTCAGTTAATATTAGGTTTTTGCTACTTGAAACTTTTTAAAAGCGTTTTTGCCATTTTTGAAATAATGGAGCGTTCTGGAAAAAAATTGAAATTTGGAAATTCATTTAGCGTAAATAGTAAAAAAGACAAAATATTAAGAAACAAGATAATTTAAAAAAAAACAAAAACAAGAAACTGGACGCTAAAACAACTTTCCGTTTAAACGTTGAAACGATACAATGCGATACGATACGGTTAACGAGCGCATATTGAGATGACCGGTAAATGTTGGCAAGTTGGCGGCAAATTGTTGTTGTTGTTGTACACTAAAGACGCGATACAAGTATATACGCGTATATAATATAAAAGTGCATTTGAGATATACGACTATGACATCTACAAATATACGCCTTAAGTATACGACAAACGAGTATGTATTAGTTTATCATGCTGATGCACGCAAAGCAAAAAAAAAGAAAAAAAAATCTCGCTTCGTTTTTGGCAGGAGAATGAAAAGGAAATTCATCGCTACCTGAAATGCTTGACAAGAAACCTGCTTTCGATTGAGGTCGCATTGTTGTTGTTGTAATCATTTAGTGTTGTTCAACATTTTCATTTAATTGTATCACGTGAAAAACACTACAACAAAAACAACTGCAATAATCACCAATATTAATATAAACGCGGCTCCACACGTGGTCAATTTTTTCAGTTACAATAACAACAACAAAAACAAATTAAATTTTTTTTCTAAAATGACGAATGTTTTTTAGCGCATATATCCTTCATAAAATCAATTTTTTCTCAATTCTTGAGAAAATTTCTTGAGAATGAAAGCCCAGTCGGCGTGTATTTTAAGGTAATCCGTTGTCATTGATCATGAATGTGCCATTAAATTGTCTGTCTGCATCACGTCGATAATTTGAGGAAACTGAGCTGAACAATTTGAGAAAATTCGTTTCAGAAAAAATCAAAAAAAAAACTTTATATAT
This sequence comes from Conops quadrifasciatus, assembly GCA_949752815.1. NCBI lineage: Eukaryota > Metazoa > Arthropoda > Insecta > Diptera > Conopidae > Conops > Conops quadrifasciatus. Next base: position 31,077,509 of record OX457078.1, on the reverse strand, counting down.
AAAGTTTTGTTCAAAAACGAAAGTATTAACATTTAAGCCTTTACATTTAAAATGTATGTCCAATCCACAAATCCCAAAAACATGACATGATAATGACACTGATAATAACAGTTAAAAAATGACGACAAATTTGAAAATGACACCTCTTATTGAAAGACTCTATACATTACTGGTCGCCTCAACCATCCTGCTGATATCACCAAATCCACTTAAATGCAAAAATTAAAAGTAACGGAATTTAATACAGTTTTATTAGGTTTCACCAGATCATTAAGATTTTCATTAACATTTTGACCGCATGAGAAGCTTTTTTATCCCTCAAAGCTTAAGAGAAAAACATAAAATAAATTTTAAAAAACCGATAAATCATTCATTTAAAATGAAAAGACCCGAATTTTAAGATTAAAAAAGCTAAAGCTCAAAATAAACAGCAACACTTGACCCAATAACCAAGTTTGGCTCACATCTAATCTAATTATAATACGTACATATATGTATGAATATGTCTGTATGTGTTTGAGTGTTAGTGTGTGTGCACATTTATGCATACTTTGGCGTTTATCTAGTGCTTGTTTGTGATTTTCGTAATGCTCAATCAAATTGCAATGAACGAATTATTTTTGCTTTTTACTTGATTTGTCGAAAGGTTAAATTAAAAATTGAAAAAAAAACACTTAATATTTTTCAATTTATTTTCAATTTCGAACCCTTTGCTGGGAATTTTTTTTGTTGGTGTCTTTTTTGGGTTAGGTGTTATTTTTCGAATGTAATGGAATGGAATGTTTTTTTGTTTTATTTTTCAGTTAAATTCAATTTAATAAGACACAATAATACAATAAATAAAAAAAAATTATCATTAAACTTACGTTAACAAATCAATTGATGAAATATGAAATTATTTTGAAAGGATTTTTTTTCTTTTTAAACCTAATTTAAAAAGGTTTAAATAAATTTGAATCATTATGGGAAAAGAGTGGAACATTTTCTGTGTTTTTTTATAAGTTGGGAAAATTTTTTTAAAAATTGCGTTCACACAAGTTGGGTGAATCGACGAAAAACCTTCGAGATTGGACGGAATGTGTTGCCATATTCGCAATACTCGCCTAACCTTGCTCCAACATGGAAATCCTGCTGTTTCGGTCCCTTCAAAGCCCATTACATTGCATGACAGCGCTTAATGCAGACGAGGCTGTAAATGAGCCTTCATTTTGTTCAGGTTTTTGCTGATAAAGGCAGTTTCTCGTTTATGATAGAGGGGTTATAAAGCTAGCGGATAAATACTCGTAGCGACAGGTTATCGAACAGGTTATGCACAAGGTTTAGTTGATTAATTTCTGTTCATTTCATAAATAAATACACCTTCTAAAAAATCGTTAAGCGATGCCAAATTATTCTAAAACCATCAGACTATTTTCACTGAGATTTTGATGAATGCACCTTCATGTTATCAAAAGAATTATTTTCTTGTCAAAATCGAGATTAAGATACGAGATCTTGGTAGACAAATAAGATTCTTACTTTAAAATTGTATCAAGAGAACAAACGTTCGCAAGTGATAGACAAATTTATTAGAATCATATCGTGATGTCATCAGAAAATTAAGAATAATGTTATGAACAGTTCTTTAAAACTTTTATATGCTGTTACTAACAGTCACTAACAGATTATTAGATCTCATATTAGGTATCATATCATATTTGCTAAAGATTTCGCCATATAAATTGATTACTTTCAAAACAATATTTTCGCTTACCGAAAAGTACATGCTTGTTCTTCGTGTTAAGAAGATAGGAAAAATATTTAACTGATTGGTTAGTCGCTTAGTTTGTCGATTGGTTGGTTACTCTTGATCATATGATTTAGTCACGGTTATCCATTATTAGCCTACGTTTTTTCCATACTATTTGATAAGATATTATTGAAATTGAAAAAATTCTTTACAGAGACGCGATTTCACGTCATTAATTGCGTGGAAAAAACCAAGTACCTACTTGTAATTCCTTGGACTTTTTTCTTATTCACAAAGACAGCATTTTATGCAAATTTTCGTTTAATCGTGTTAATCGTTAGTACTATAACGAAAAACAATGAAAAACAATTAATAGTTATTAAAACTTCTATTTCTTTCTTAATATCGTGTTATATTTAACTTTTATTATAAATACTTAAGTTTTCTTTTCTCAAGAAATTTTCTCAAATCCTTTGAGCGCTCCTTAACTATCACGGCGTAGTACTCGTCAATCTTGCAATAAATCGACTGCGAAATCAATAAAATTACAATCCTTATCCCTTTCTCGCTTATTATAACTTTCTCTTATTGATTCTCCAAACATGTTATATAACAAAACAAAAATAAAAACCGCGTGATTGAAGAAAAAAACGTCCAAACTGACCAAGGAAGGGCATTAATAACAACTGACTTATTTCCCATGATAAAAGTGCACAATTTGAAACATTTGCTGTGGCAAGTTATATAGTATTGTTCTACAGATAACCTCCGTTTAGCGACACGGTAGTTAGATTTCGCATTAATTACAATTTTCGAATTGTTCGCAAGCAAGTTAAAACGAACTCATTCTAATCCTTCTGTATGGCAATTGATCTAACTCTCAAAACGTGTTTTTGGTGTAGCCATCCGTATTGTATGAGGGCCTTTCTCAATTCTCGAAACCTGTTCCAGTAAAACAATGTTCTAGGAGCACCGTGTTATACGGGGGTTACCTGCGTATATATTTACTACTTTATAAATAGAGCCATTGTTTTTTAAACATTTATCTACGATGATTGTTGTTAAGCATTTTGTTATCGCCGCTAATATTATAAATTATCAAACGGTCTGTTTATTTTGAAAGTGGTGTAAGCCCATTTTTGTTATTCTAAAGTATAAAACAAAAATAGGAGAAAATTAACAAAAAAATAAATAAGTAAATATATGTATAATACACTGCACTCAAGAAACTCGTTCGTTAAAATTGCATCAACCGAAAAAAATTGTAAAATCATTCAAAAATAGTAGAGCAAAAAGTGCTTAACGTTCTCTTATAAAAATGAATTGAATCATGGTTTTATTGATTTGTTTTATTTCTTTTCTACAAATTTCTTAATCACTCTAAAACTTCAAAAAGCACATTTCGAAAAGTTGAGAGGGCCCAAAATTTTATTTTTTCGTCTTTAAGTGATTAAACTTCAATAACATACTGGTAAGTATCAACTTCATAACTTTAACTTATCATCACTTGTTAAGCTCATTTAAGTTTTTTATCACTAACATTATTATTATCTTTATTTTATGACCATAAAGTTATTGTCTTTTGGCGAGTGTGTGCATTTATGTTAGTGGTGTTTAAATTAGAGATAGTCAATAAAGAAAAATTATGCCGCCTCATTTCGTAGACATGTGGTATTTTATCTACAAATTTATATAAAGCACTTATGCAATATATAAAACTTCTTCAAAAACCCTAACATTTTCATAACCTCTTTAACATCGATATTTAGCATATCTTCACTAATCAAAGAAAATAATAAGAAAAAAAGCTATTAGTTAACAGGAAAAATAATACAAACTACTAACAAAATATTAAGTTAAATGTAAAGCTTGGAAAGATCGACTTCAAAATCGCAACAACAGTATAGTTATCAAAATCTCAACAAAAGTATATACAAAGTATATCTCTAAAGCGGGTAAAATAACTAAAAAGAAAGAAAATTAACTGTATAAATTGGAAAAAATAATTATGAAACCTATACATATATAAACTGTAAAAGTAATCATAAAGAATGGCAGTGAAGCTTATAAATAGTACAAATAATCATAAAATCTGTAAAACTTCTAAAAACGTCATCAAAATTATAAGCAAGCTATAAAAATTGTAAAAATATCGTAAGTTACAAAATTGTTTACAAATAATCAGAAAGAATAAAAGTTATCTGGGTAAATAGTAAAAAATAGTATCAAAGCTACATACATATAAAATGTAAATTTAATATGTAATAAATAATCATAAAGAATGACAGTAAACCATATAAATAGTAAAAATCATCATAAAAGCTGTCAAAACTACCAAAAAACAATCAAACCTGTAACATAACTATCAAAATTCTAAAAATAACGATAAAAACTATATAAATACTCTATAATACTCTAACAATTATACAATAAAAGTTCTACACTAAAAATGTTACCTCAAACTAACTTTTCCTACAGTTAATTTACAGTTTTGTTAACTAAAAATACATTTATTTATTTTATTACGTGTAATATTACGCGTAATTATTTTATTAGATTGTAAGTAATTAAAATACGAGTATATTGAAAAAATATCTACATAAATATCATATCGAAAAGTTATAAAGAGTATTTATAACAGCATATAAAAGTTTTAAAGTGCCAAACTTCCAAGTGCCAAACTTTAGGCTTCTTTCAAGCTTTAACAGTAAAATATAATAATAGTAAATGTTCCTGTTTTTGTTGTGGTGTCATTTTTGTAGAAGTTGTTTTCTTTCTTGCGGTGCTTGTTTTAGCTATAAAATATTTCCTTATTTCTTTTTTAAAATCTTGAAATAAATTATAAAAAAAACGCACATGCGATTAACAAAAAACCGTAACAACAACGAGGATGATGATGATGATGTTCGCGGTAAATGTTCGCGGTGATCTTTAAAATATTTGAAAAAAATCAAAGCAATACAAACGCAACAGCAGCAGTCTCGCGAACTGTTTGACAAAGAGACTTTTGAAGAAGATGTTGAAGGAATCATTTTTTTCATTATTTGAATCATTTGAAGATGTTTGTTGCAACATAAACTACTGAAGTGGCTATTCTTATGGTTTTTGTAGTTTTATTTAATTTTTATTATGTTTAATTTCAACTACTAATCGAATTTTATCTTTTTGCTAAAGAAATTGCTGTGTAGGACTGAGTGACGGAGTGACTGATTCCGCAACAAGTGGTCATTTTGTTACCACAATCACCACATCGGCCAGCAACAAGACTATAAAAGCCTATACAAATTCAAAAACAATGAATAATTTATTTCTGCTTTTCTTTTTCTTTTTAATTTAAGTTGGTCGTAATGAGGACAACTTAATTCACGTTTGAATGAAGCGAAGAAGGGTTAAAGAAATACCAAAAAATTAATAAATAAATAAAACACGAAAACAACAACAAAACTGGCTTTAGTAATACTTTTACAATAGTATATATTAATTATATCGAATGCTTTTGGTTAACAATAAAGGGCCATGAATTTGTTATAGCCATCATCAACATCATCACCATCATCACCAATCATAATCATCTGTTTCATCGTGATCTGTTTATACAGATCACCATTTAAGCAACTTTTTTCAAGTGTGATACTACGAGTATCATACAATCAAATCGGTACAGAAAGACCTTGACTTCATTATTAGAAATCAAATCAAATGAGAAAATTTCGATTCACATCAAACGCTGTTTTTAAGGTTTATGAGTGTATCGTGCCCAATGTGGACAAAAGATTTACGAGTTAACTTAAATTTATTCGAAAATACCGGAATTTTTAATGGCTCTACATCGTTATCATCATCATCATCGTGTCTGCAGCAGCAGTGTTATTAGCTTCATTATCTGCACTATCATTAGCATCATCACCATCACCATTATTTGCATTTGCTTTGTTCCAAAAATTGAACGGATGAATGAATGGACAACTTTGGCAAACTTTAAAAATTATAATTAAGTTTTTGGCTTCTTTTAAATATGTTTAATAAGTTTTCAGATTTTTTGGTCTAGTAAAGAACTGACTAAAACTTGCGAAATTTATAGATTTTTCTAGATTTCTTTAGAAGCGATATATTTACGACTATTACAAAATACATGCAATCAATTTGGACTCTATCGAAATTAAGAAAAATAATAAATTTTAAAACATTTATTGTATTTCAACACTTGTACATCTGAAATGATTTTAAACAAAAAACTAAAAAATAATTTTATATAAGACTTAAGGAAAATTTTTATAGTAACTTAAATTAAAAATGGTTTGATATCCAAACATAAAAAACTAATGTTTTTTAAAAAAAACCTTGGTGTTTTTTTGTAAAAAGGTTTAAAAAAAAAATTTTTTAATTACTGAAATTTCAGTCCTAGTATGTGTGATATGCTAGGAGTATGATATTGATGCGGTATTGATGTGCGTACATATTATCCTGATATACCACAACAAAAACCAAAGATTTAAGAACGAAACCTTAAGATTATTCTAGAATTTTTAAGGAATGCTAAGAAAATCATCCTTAAATTTTGATTTCTCTGCGAAAAAACAACCATTAACAACAACAACAACCAATGAACAAAGTTTTTTATTGCAAAAAAAAACCAAAAGAAATTGCAGAATAATTTTTTGTTTTTTAGTTGTTACTTTTTGCTATTTCTCTTATTGTTGTTGTTGTTGTGTTAACATTATTTTTGTTTCAAAAATTTATAGAAAAATAAACATTTAAACAAAAAACAAATAAAACTCGTCATTTTTTCCGTACTTCTTTTTCTTTCTTTCCTTTTTCATCTTTTTCTCTGTCTTCTTTTGCTTTTTCAAGGCATTTGTTGAGAATGCAAAAATTTATTACAGCAAACGAATCAACATTATTTTGCGACAAAAGACAACAACATCAATAACAACAACAGCTATAGCAGCAAAATCTTTTTAAAAAAAACAAAAACAAAAAACGCAAAAACGAACTAAAAAACAAACTGCAACAAAATTTCACATTAGTTTCACAAAGAAAATTTAATAATTATGCATTAAATTGCACTAACACGCAAAAAAATAATATAAGGTTGTAACTCAGTGGAAGGAGAAGAAGAAGAAGAGTAAAGACGAATGAGTTGCAAAAATATGCAGTAGCAAAATAGTTTAACAGTAACAGTTACAAACAATAAAAACAACAACAACAACAAATGTGGATATGCAATTAAAATCCATAAAAAATCAATTTACAAAAAGAAAAGATTTGTTGCAAACAAATTATTATAACTAAGAGACGATAATTGTTGATGTGACAATGTCAAATGTTTTATAAGGCTGATAGAGTAGAAAGGAAAAGCTGGCAGATAGATTTATGCCCGTTCAATTGAAAAAACATTTGTATGATTTTACCCTTACTTCTGGAAAAAAGTACCGTGTATACATATATTAATATCCGGAAGAAGGTATTGTATAATTTATTTTCTAATCGAATGGAAAAATAAAATAATATCGTAAATTATTTATTTTAATAGTTTATAATAAAATAATATAAAATAAAGCAATTAAAAAAAGAGGTAACATGGAATTCGATTTGTACTATTTCAGTTTTTACTGAAAGATTGAAACAGCATCAATTTAAACTATATTGAATTGAATATATAAAGATAAAGATGAGTTTATAAAGATATTGAATTTACAATATTGTACCTAATTTATTTTCCAATTTAAAATCGCGTAAGTTAAATTATTACATAAAAATATTAATTTCAATTTGATTCAATATCATTCAGGCCTATCCTGAATTCAAAGCTTTTGGAATTAAAAAGAATCTTAAAAGAAATTAAACAGAAAATAATAAATTTTATAAAATTTAATTAATTAAAAATTCAAAAAATTTGAAATTCTTTAATATTTAATTATTAATTCCGAATGCTTATAAAATTTGCAAATCCAATTTATTAACAAAACTGTGGGTGGTCTTCTTTAACGTTGCTAAGAATATGTTTATTATCAGTTCTATTTCTTTTATTCACTCGAATTAATTTCATTTATTTATTTACTTACCATTTCGAGAGGAAATTGCTGTGTTTGTCAGTAGCAAAATTCAGCTTATGTCTTCCACTCTAAAGGTCCTGCTTCTATTTATTTTCTCTCTAGGTTTAATGTTTTATTTTTATATTGTTTGGTACTTATTATGTTTATTTTGTTACTCTGTTTTTTCAACACTTTGTCGCAATTCTACTCGAATAATTTTATTGTTCAAAGTGATAAAATAAAACAAAAGCTTGGCATGTAAAGAAGAGTCAGTCGTTAGGAGTCCCTTTGACGGAGTTCCTTTTGACGTGTTTTATGGTATTTTTTGCGCTCTTTTTTTATCACTATTTGTTTTGCTCTTAATATTTCTAAACTTTTCACCACTTTCTAAAACGAAAATTATAAATTTTGATTTTTTGATTTGAGTTTTTTTTGTTTCTTCCTTAGAATTTTGTCAACGCCAAATTTTTTAACCAGAAGTTAAAAACAACACCAGCAAAACATCAAACAACAATTTTTCATATATCTTATTTAAATTTTTTTTTCCTATAAAATATTTATTTCTCTTTTGTTTCCTGTTTTTTTATGTTTTTGCTTTCGCTCTCTATCCGTTTCAAGACGCAGCTCAGCTTGCTGGTCAACACGTTTTAACTCGGCCAACGTTTCCGTTGAAAATAAAATCACTGAAATGAGTTTGCCTTCTTGCAGACGCTGTACTTTTATACGCGCGCTACCGCAGCAACGATCCGCATCTGCGGTGACTCGAACCTCTTTCAAGATTCTGAGTGAAGATTTCGAGTGAGAAACCTGCCACCTGAAGCACGATGGTGAAAAAGCTTCATGCCATCGAACTGAAGAAGGTAGACAGACAGCTAGCTACAGTGGCAGTGTATAACAGTTTATAACACTTGACAGTTGAATCTTCAAGCTGAGCGTCGGAGCTGAGTTGAGCATAGAGTTGGGTTATTGTTTTGTTGTGGTTTCTCAGTTGATCTCGTCCGTAACTTGCCCAAGCATACTCGAAGTGCTAAAGGGTTGAGCAGTTTTTATTGCTTCTGAATTGGTTAAAAAGAAGCTTCAAAAAACTTCAATTATTTATTTAAAAAAGTTAGGGTAAAAAACATAATAGTTTCCAAAAAAAACGTACTTGAAATTATTTTATACGGTTTCTCTTGTTTGTTACGCTTGTAAAATATTTAACCGAAAAAATTATTCAAAATACTAAAAAATTAAATTAAACTAAAAACTTCTAGAAGCAGCCGATTTATCCGCAATCACCAAATAATATGCTAAAATAATACAACAAATGTTAGATCTTTTTTTTCTGTAAGTGAGTATTATCAACGCTTTTTCGGTTGTTGATCAATTGTTTTTCGGCGTGGGGTACTCTTTTTTATGTGTTCTTTGCATAACTTATGTATTTTAAAAAAAATTTATTTTTAAAACGCTACTTAAAATGGTTGTCTTACAAGGTATTTACTGTATATGCATTTGTATAAGTACATCCACACGAGTGTCATCATGACTGGTGAATATGCTGATCGTATTACCATACGGTATACATTATACATGCATATTTCACTATTCATCGCTTTTATTACAAAAGTACTGAATGATTTGTAAATAAATGCATTGTATAATGCATTGTATTGTAGATAATTTAGGGATTATGACCAAAAGGTCATTATTGGCGACGTTAATGGTCTACAATGATGACTTTTAGGAAATCTCTTAGATCTGTTAGAATTTTTAGACTTTAGAAAACAAAAAAGTTAAGACATGAAATTAACCTAAAAATATATACAAATATTTGCGAATAACATTACATGTGTCGAAATGATTAATAATTGGAATTTTAAAAACCGTAAAAAGATGTATTCACCACAATCATTACAAAAAAATAAATAATTGAAAACTACATATGTTATGAAATGTTATAAGAGTATGTATCCCAGCAATAACTCGACGAAGAATACGTTGATTTAAAATAGGCGGCGAAAATATCACATATAATTTCTGATTGTCGGAGTCCAAACCCAATCAAACTTCATAAAAGTTGGAAAACCGCATTCCTCCTTTTGGTATGTAAAAAATTCCGGAATGCTTTAGGATCACCACGCATGTTGATATGTGGAATCCTAAAAGTTGGAAAAACCCACGCATGAAGAATTTTACGTGAAAAGGAAAAAAATCGCAAAGTTAGATACACTCGGATCTTACTCTGTATGAAAATAAGAGTGATCCAGAAAGGTGGAAAGGTTCATAATAAATCATGAAAAAAAATATAAAACTTAAAATCAAAATATAATACTTAATTAAAACGCTGAAAGTGTACTATGCAATGTTCGCTACATCGCACTAAAGAATCAAAAGCTCTCAGGCCATTCCTACTTATTTTGCTTTAAAATGCAAAAATTTGTCCAATTCAGTCAATTCAGTTCAGCAAATCATCACAATTAATGATTTCAACATTTTTCAGCACTTCATGTCATTAAGAAAAAACTTTGTTCTATGTTATACTAATAAAACAAAAAATTCAAAACTTTATTAAATCTAACTAAGGATTGGCGTATACATATGCATATGTATGTATGTATTATTGTGATGCAAAATCGTTGAATTAATTGAGACCGGATAAAAGATCATTCCTGAAGACTCAAAATCACGAGTACCAAAGAAAAACTAAAGTCATGAGTTAAATTTTTCACATGTTTCGTGACTTGGCCTCAGTATGTTAGTTAATAATTATTAATTCTGCTAAGTCATTCCTTGAGTACCATTCAGCTAAAAGACACTTGGATTGACCCACTTTTAAAATCAAAAAATCATTGGAAAAATTATAAAAATCGTTATATATTCAAATTAAGAAAAATATGGAATGATACAGAAATGATTCCAATTAAGAAAATTATTTAGATATCTTTATGTTGACGCAAGATACAGTAATTCATTTATAGTGTAAAATAATTTACAAAAACTTATTTTTTTCGAAATCGTTTCATGTCAGGATTAAAGAGGCGTATCCTTAATCCTTAATACGAAATAAGAAAAAAACTAAAATAAAAAACTAAATTTTCTTATAATGGAGCGATTGTGTTTAAAATTAACAGCTCTATTTACCCTCGATCTTTAAATGTCGAATTTCCGTGTCAAATCATTAGACTTCTTTTCTTATTCAAAGCAGGTGAGACTAAAAGTCTTACCACATTTGGGTTTTGAATTATACATATAATCGAACTTGTGAAAATTTTAGATATTGATGTTATTTACATTGCTCTGAGAATTGCTCTCCAATGTATAGTCGATGATTTCACCTCAATCAAGTCTATTAACATTCGATGTTGCCCTCAAAAAGACATGTTTCACCGTCTCAAACGCCGTAATCATTCCAGGGCAGCTGCTGTCAAATACTCGTATGACATTTTCCAATTGTAATATCTGCTGTTTAGAGTTTGCTGCGATGCAGTGGAAAGAACTTTAGGGAAGATAACTAGAGGAATAAATATGGCAAAACAACACGTACTAGTCGAACTGGATCACTTTTTGAAAACAATAACCGCTGCCGAGCGTGATCCCAAAATCAATCTTATATCCACAGCAATGGTTCGCTCAAGTTTGCACCTGCTGGAGGATCTGCCGGCTGGACGTGAAATTATTTTCGACTACTTTGCTATGGTTTACGATTTGTGCATTCAGAGTTATGTCCTCAATGCCAATATCGATCCTCAGACAGGACTGCCTTCGCCACAAACGAAATCAAGCACAAGCTCTGCACAGCCGCAGCTGGAAGACGAGAGCTACGTGTCGGTGCAGGAAGCGCTAGAGAATTTAATATACAAAGGGCCTCCAGCATGGAGACCCGTGATTGCATCCTGGAGCCTGAATTTAGCAGGCCGACTCTCCGACAAACACACCAAACGTAAAATGAGTATAGTGGTTGCCTGCAATTACTGGCTGAATAGTGGCGCCATGCGTGGTCTGCTTACTTTGATCAGCTGTTGCTTTCGTAAATTAAGCAACGTCGAGGCGGAGTCGTGTGTCGAAACTTTGCTGGGTAAAAAAGAAACTTACTGACGGTCAGGAAATCATTCTTACACGCATGTTTTATGTGAATTTTTTTTTCAGGAGCATTCGAACGTTATTCGCTAACGTTTGATTGGGTTGTGGCTCGCTTGGGCGTCTGCTTTCCTTTGAAAATTATTTCACAAATTCTCACCTGCAGTCTTAAGCGTTTCGTCGAAGAACCACGTTGTCGATTCGATTCTGAGATAGGAATTTTGGATTATTTGGCATTCGCACATGAGCAGGATCTTCATATTGCCTTTCGAGAAATGTTGAAGGAGGGCTTTCAGCCTAAAAAGGCCCTCGATGCCTCAATAATACCATTTCTTCTGGCCATCTGCAATTGTTCTGAAGTCCTGCTTCAGAATCTTGTGAATGTTTTTCTAGAAATGTGTATGTTGACGTATAGTATAATATTTTTGTGCTTTTATGAACAAGATCCTATTCCTTTCCACAGATAATAACGACTTACTTTCTGTCATTGTACAGAAATCACCGCTTTGGATGAGCAACAAAACATTCGCCGAGATGCAGCCATCGCTCAACAATATAGCGTTGCGTTTGAACAGCAATGGTGCCAAGTTGCTTATCGCTGTGTCCAAACTAGCGGAAGAGTATGCATGGTGCCAGGATTTCTTGGAATGTTCATTACAGGAATTGGAACAAATTATTCTGAATGTCCGTCTCTGTCCTTTGCTCAGCGAATTAGCTACGGAGGATTCGAAGCACTTACTTTGGGAATCATGTCTGAGTGCAGATATATTCGAACAACAGACAGCAGTGCGATTACTTTTGTTAGTCTGTAGGTTTTGCATTTCTATTATAAGATCTGGAAGCCGTTTTTAAAAATGACATGTATATTTATGCACATGCAGCTACGCAACATTTTCATATTTACTATCAAACCATTTCGGAATTACTGAAAAAATCCTATGCTGACAATCAGACAGGAATGGGCGCTTTACTACGTATCATCGGAGGTCAGACTGGCGTCGTTGAGTTTCCTGGCCTAAAGCCCGGATTGGAAATGGTGTTTACTGATGTTCTGCTGCAAGAACAGTTTCAAAGTTCCAGTTACTCTATGGCCAAAAAAAGTGCAGAATCTTTGAACACCTTTCAAAATCTGGTTACAATAACAAAGTTGGTAACATTTTTGTCAAATGTGCATGCTTGCTTATCACAATGGTTTTGTTATAATTTCGCAATTTTTCAGATTAGAAAAGAAAAATATTGTTCCTGCATTAAAGCAGCAGTCCCTTATTGCTGCATTAAATGATTGTCTACCGAAAATCTTACAAATCCTCGATGTCATCCTTAGTAAATTAACCCAGAAAATGGACGAAGATGCGGAAAAGCATGGCTCTGAAGTATTGCGAGCCGCGCAAAGTATTAATAATAATAGCAGTGATAGTAAAGACTTCTATCGTGATCCTCAGTGCAGTAAGGACACAGCAACGACACAGAGCGTAAAAATGGAAACCGAAGAGGAGGAAGAAACTGAAGAAGATGAGCAAAGAAAGCAATGGAAGGAGCGTACCACTCTGTCACATTTAATAATTGATCTATTAAATACTATTGAAGCTGGCTCAAAAGTCAATGTTATGGGAACCATAGAGGTAATAATAGTAGTATTTTTCTTTTTATAAGAGAATCCGAAAGAGTGGCGTATTTAGCTTTTGGTTTTGGTAAGAATTACAAATTCTTCGGTGGAGAAATTTTTGGGAATTTTATATAATGAAAGTTATTAACAAAAGAAAGCTATTAACTAATATTAATAAAAGAAATTAAGAAAAATAATAATTTTTCCCAAAGTACATTTTTAGTACATATTAATATTATTTTATTTTATTTTTTTGTTCTTTATAGGTTTTAAAACTTTCCACGATGGCCGTGTTGTATTTCTTTTCTAGTTTAACTGAGCAGAGTATGTTATAACATTTGTACCAGAGAGATAATACAAAATTTATTGCACCAAAATCCTCCCTCTCAGATTCTTGCTTGCGTTCAACCGCCGTCAATCGAGTGTTAAACCTCCTGCGTCGTCAGTGTAGCGCTCGTAAAATGGCTCGAACAGCTTGTCTGCGTGAGCTTATCGAAGGAGCTCTCTTCAGCTACGGCTATTTGTTCGGACAGTACGAGAAACCCGAAGAAGATGATCTAAAAATTCCCGAACACGAAATGATTATCATTCAAAATCAACAACAGAGTGTTGTTCCCGGCGCAAATCGCACAGTGCTGCATTCTGGAGTTATAGGGCGAGGTTTAAAAGCTGAGAGTTACGCACCGAATAATGTTAATAAATGTGACCCTGATATCCAGAAGTTATTACTCAAGGCTTTGGATGCCTGCTGCGAAGATGTAGTAAGTATTTCACAGCAATAAACCCTGAGCAATTTAGTTTCTTACAAACTACCTTTTTTTGCCTCCAAGGATAAACAAAATGTCATTGAAGGTTATTCAATGATATCCCTGCTGCTCGTCGAAACCGTATCTACCGATGTTATGTATAACGGTTTACCATTTCCCGATGAAGAATTCACAAAAGTCACAATCGAACGGGATCTAAATATTCGTCGTTCGTTCAACAATTCGCCGATTTTGTGGGCTCTTCTTGGATTCATAGCCACCCAGAGACCGGCTTTATGCTTCTCATCAGTCCTGTTGCGTGCCCTATGTGCCACTTGTTTACATCAGTGGCGCGCGAGAAACGGTTTGTGGTTTAGATCGACTAATTTCTTTTATTTGTTCTAAATACCTTAAAATAAATGCCTTTCAGTAAACAAATATCAAGCACCAAATGCAGATAATGAGCTACTCAATTGTACAATAAAGCTACTGCAAGTAATGGCAATGGGTCAACTCTTGCCTCCGCCTCTGTCACATCTTCACATGATCATTCAGTATTTCGAAGCTCCAGAGGTAGATTTTACAACATATGTAGGTCTGTATCTCCGTTCGTAAAGATGATTTTTTTTCTATTCTTGCCAGATTGCCTTAATACTCAAGGAATGTGTTTGGAATTACATGAAGGATCATGTTCCGTCGCCAGCCCTTTTTCACAGTGACAGCAATGGACTCCATTGGCGCAATACAAGCTTGGCAAAAATACCGCCTCAATACGTTGATGTGCTCCGCAATTTAATGCAAAAGAAGCTGCCGAAGCTCGGGGAACATTATTATCAGATGTTTGTTATGTGTGAAATAAATGGCCCGAATTCAACAACAGCAGACACGGAAGCAGAAGTCGAAACAACAAAAACAACAACAAGTAATGAAAACGAAGAGGTCATGGTTTTAGATTAAGTGAAGTGGAATAAAGAAATAACTTTTAAAGTAAACAAAATCAAAGTGGTCGTAAATGCAATCAAAGATTTACAATCCTTAATACCAAGCAGTGAAATATTTTAATGTGTGTGGTACTGTTTCATTTATAGAGAGGTTAATTTGATGCTTTTATTAAATGGTCTTAATATGCTCTATGACGGGCAGACGGCCAACATAATTTATTAAGGGAAGAATTAAACGACGTTGCTAAGCAGTAATTTGTTTATTAGTCCCACTGGGTATTCAGAGATTCGTCCTGTTAAAATCTAATTGAAACTTTCGAAATCGTGATCTTTAAAAAATCACAAAATTAATTTCATCGTCTTTTGTTTCATCAAGAGAAGCGAATTCCTTTACTTAAGTTTTTCTGGGTCGGAAACTATGCTTTCATATTCATATTAACCGCATATTCGGTAGAGCCAGCAGCGTATTGCGGTTTATAAAACGTTGGGTAAAGTAATTTTATGTACCTTATATTTATACATTTTTATATACCTCTTTAGTTCGGCCGAAATTGCAGTATGCAGTCTAGAACCCAAACTATAGCTGCTACATTTATGAAGTTAAATAGAATTTTGCATTCAAAATATTTTAAGGGATCCGTCCACGCGAGACTAACAGGTTAATCGGAGGAATAAGGCTGTAATGTCTTTTTATGTCGGTGAAAACTCAGTCTTCTCCGTTTTTAATTTGTATGATTGTCTTTGTATAATTGAACAAATAATCTTTTATTTTTTTCATTAAATTAGTATTTATGTATAATCCTTTATCATTTAAGGTGGTATTATATTGAATATATCAGATATGAAACCAAGAAGATTTAGCTATTTCGTTAAATAAGTATAATACAGTGAAAAGTTGTGCAACAGCTCTTTTGATAAATCTATTTATTTAAACTGAGTTTTGATGGTCAATCAAAGAGAAGATTTATTTTACAATTACATAATAATGATAATGATCTGTATTTTTTGTATTTTCCTTTGTGAGAGAGTCAAGAGCGTACATACATACTAAACTACTTTAAACTAGACACATTTTAATTTTACCTAATTGCGAATATTGAATACTTGGACTGACTATACTTAATGCTGCTGTCGTCTCTTATAGAAACACCTACGATTTTTATCCTTTGCACCTGTCGACAAAATCATCATTCGTTTCTCTTTTATATAAAAAATCTGTGGTTTTATTATTGAGACCGCTTTTTACATAAACCAAAATTGCATTTATTTCTTTCTAATAGGAAGCATTTTTTAATGATTCATTCCTTTTGGGGAAAATGGAGAAATGTTAAAGTTATTGATTTGAATTTGACAAAAAATTATATATAAAATGTTCGGTATCAAAAATTGTATCGGTAGGAAAATTTTTTAATATTGTTTAATTTTTTACATTTATGTATGTATGTATATACGATTTAGAAAATTTAGCGAAAATAATTTTTGTTGCTGCTGTATGTTTCTCATAGAGCGCAAACATATAGTATAAATAGAACTATGCATTAAGTATTATGCAACAAAACAAAATTAGTTACACGCTAATCAATAAATTTCAATAAATACTAAAAAAAGGAAATAAGTTAAATATTGATATTGAAATATGGGATAAGTTATAAGTTAAAGCAATCGATGCAAATCAAACGATTTATAATTTAATTTGTTGCTGACGCGTTGCTTTCAGATTTAATAAAATAGAATCCAATGATTAATTCCTTTAGTCAATCAGTTTTTCGTTAAGACGACTCTTTGTCTTAAAGCTTCTATCTCAAGACGGTCGACAATTAGTTAGCTTCCGAACTGAAATACATGATGTAAGTTTTTTCGCCCGTCGCTTCAGCGAAGAAGACTTCTTCGATTTGATGCTGTTCGACGTAGAGGCCTCAACATCAGGCGCTGCGCCGCCACTATAACTACATGCTGCTGCTGCAGTTATTGACGTTAAAGCAGCTTGTTGCTTTTGAGTTCTTATTTCCGCAGCAGCAGCTGCTGCTTGACGAGCAAGTTCTTCTGAATAAGCAAATTGGAAGAGAAATTAATAAAAAAAAATTTAATTGCCAATCAATTCTATTTACGATTTAGATCGTGTTCTGTGAAATAAACCTCTTCTAGATCTTGTTCGGTTTCATAGTGATAAGCATCTAAATAAGGCAGTACTGTGGAGCGACGGTATTTGTCGTTTTTTAGTGGCGGAACGGGAATGGGAGTGCCTCTGTCTTCGGGCGCGGCAATAAACCAGCTGCCATAGAAGAAGCAGAGAAATCAAAATCAATCGTACTGCACAAATAAGACGGGTAATCTTACGGTTCATTTCGTATTTGCTGTATGGTAGAACGCTTTGCTGGTTCTGCCTGCAACATGCCCAAAATTAGATGGGCCAGGTTTTCATCCAGTTTGTATAACCAGTCCGGAGCCTGCCATTGGCCACGTCCAATATTTTCTAGTAGTCTGTAAATGTTATCACCTTCAAATGGATACAGGCCAGTGCAAAGGTTATAACTGGAATGGTTTAAAAATTAAGTAGTATTAAGAAGTAAAAAATCTTGTTGAAATTCTAATATTCTTCTTACAGAGTTACACCGCTGCTCCATATATCAACTTTCGAGCCGGAAAATGACTCTTGGCCGTTAGCGATTTCCGGCGGCTGAAAAGCGGGTGAGCCTTGACCCGTTGTACATGTATCATCAGTTGCAAACAGCTCTAGCTGCTCGGCGACGCCAAAATCGGATATCTTTAAAATTTGGTCTAGGGTAAGCAGAAGGTTACCCGGCTTGATGTCCTTGTGTATGACACGACACCCATGTAAATACTCCAGACCATTAATTAACTGGCGAAAATAGCGATGAGCCTGAAAGAGGGGCAGCTTCTTTTCGGGAGCGCTGTCAATCATTTCCTGCGAATGAGATACGATTGCAAAATAATTTTGGGTTCAAACTCTTAAGCAGCTCCTTTGTTTTTGTTGTCACACCTGTAAGCCACCCACGCAGTATTCCATGACCAAATACATTTTCTGTTTCTCCTCATTGTAGAGAACGTCCAATAATGCGACCACATTCTTGTGCTGCATGTGCTTTAAGAGTTGAATTTCACGTTGCACATTTTGCTCGCCATTCGGTATACGGCGCAACTTGCGCCGCGTCAAAATTTTTACAGCTCTACGGCATAGGTTCTCCGAGTCCAGCGCCTCTTTTACCTTCCCATATGAACCTTCTCCCAACACCTCACCCATCACGTATTTGCCCACCATTTTAATATTTTTCTTCTTTTGCTGATAGATAATCTCGGCGCTGTCTACTCGATTAAAGAACATATTGCCAATATCCAAAGTGGCCAAGTCGAGGGTGTCGATTTCCTCACCATCCAGCCAGGTCACCTGATGCGGCAGCACCTGCTCTTGTTCAGCTTCCTGCTCAGATTCGGCGCCAGTTTGGAAAATGGCACCGCTCTCAACTTCTTCATCCAGCTCAGATTGAGTGTCTGCATGATAGTTTGTATTGGTCAACAGCACGGTTACCTCTTCCGCTGTAGCACAACTTGCGGCGATGAATGGCTTGCAAATGTTTGTCATTTCCAACATTTTCGTATGCGAGCTGATGGAGACCGCTGGACTAGGCAGTACCAAATCTGCTTGCTGTCGATTTCCGTCTGGCTGCGCTTTTGTTTCTACTTCCATAGCATGTGTATTGGTGGTCACAGTCATTTGGATGGGTCTGCTGTGTGTGACGGCACAGTATGCTTCTAAAATCGAGTTACAGAATGTTATGAAGAAAAAGTATGCTTTAAAATGTACATATGTATATATATTAGAAAACATATGGTTTTTGGATGCGAGAAGCTTCAGTAATCGGATGTAAGAATTGCCGCGTACCATTTAATAGATTAGTAAGCGGCCGCATGTTACTTAATGTTTATTACCTGACTATTATTGCAATAAAATTCATTGTTCCTTACCAAATTTTTTTTCGCTTCTTGACTAGATACACAAAGACTGCTGAACAAGAAGCACAGCGCACGACTACGTCTGTATACTTCGAACCCAACAGAACTTACTGTTGATGTGGTTGGCCTCACTGCTCTTGCTGCAGCGGCAGCTCCTTCAGTTGAAGATTCTCGGAACCGAAAGCGTTACATTTTTACTACATGGTAGCTGCTGCTTATTCAGTATGTTCCAATTTAATGTGTATATTTATAATTTAAATGAAGAATTTAATGTGACCCTTTCAAGCTATGGCCTCGTTTTCAAATTGTAATGATTCCTTATTCGCACTGAGCTAACTTTTAATGTCTTTTTTTTTGCGTCAATTAATTTCGTCAATATTATATTGCTGTATTATATTATTAGTTTTCTTTAATATTTGATTAAATTATTATGCAAAGGTTGTAAATTGAAAAAATCTTGACAATTGCAAAAACGAGCACCAACTATCCGTTGCCAGAAACTTCAAAAACATTGCAAGGTTATTCGGCTCTCAGTGCATACAATTGTCGCCTTAACGGGTTTTTGTCTTATTACTTTTGCCAAAGAAATGGATGGTATGGATAATCTATAGATTAGGTTATTTTGATTGATTTCTTTATTTTAAACTCTTTTATTTACACCAAAACACTACTTTACAATTAGCCTAGGCAGGTAAACGGCACTAGATGTCAAATAATTTTTTTTGAGAAAATGACATTTGAAGGCAATGTCAGATGAAGTTGGTTGCTGTTTAAAAACAGTGGATTCATTCTTTATTCTACAGTGAAGGGAATCGAAATTAGCGCACAACTAAAAAATTAACTTCTTAATTCAATACAGACAATTTACAAAATTAAATTGCACAAAACTGAAATCGTGAATAAAAATTAAAAATTAAATTAAATCTGAATAGATTTAACCACACGCACACATTATTTTAATGAAAGAAATGTATTACTACTATTTGTTATAATCAATAAAAAATTCAGCCAAATCATAATCATAAAAGTTATGTTATAGAAATAATTTTTTTATTCTTTATTTAAGAAATTGCAACGTTTAAAAAAATCCTTACCAATAAGTGTACAATGTTCGTATTTTTATTTAGGTATTTTTAAAAATATTTATTATGTACAGAGTAACAAATTAAGATTTTAAATAATTTTATAACATTTTATTTACATCAAAACTTTTTAGTTTTTTGGTTTTTTCAATGACTTAATATTAAATTAATTTAGACTAGTTTTTTTTACTTTAAAATTGTTTAGCATTAGCATTTTATATAAGATTTATATACAGAGGCAAACATACAGGAAAACATTCCCGAAATATATGCTTATTTGCTAAGATCAGAAAAAATTAACCCATCTAAAGCATAATGTATAAAAATTTAAATTCTACCTTAAGTTCGACACAGCTACGAAGAGTTTCTCACAACTCAAATCCAGCTAGAACACTTGATTTGAGTTGTTAACACTTTGATTCGATGTAAAATTAAATAAATTATTGAATATAGCTAAGTATTTCTGTGCTTTAAGACTTTTTGTTGTCTATGCTATACATATTTAATTACAAAATAATATTTTCACGTAAATTAAAAAATCTATAAACAAACAATTTATTTTTATATAAAAAATCCTAATTTATATCTTCAAATTTTTTGGAACTAAAATTAATTGAAAGGATAGTTTTTTGTACGAATGTTTCAAAATGTTTCCTCCTCACTCTAACTAAAATATTACCGAAACGTAAGCACTAAATAACTACAATGAAATAAAAAATTAAAAATGTTTTATTAAATAAAGCGAATTTCTGTACAAAGAATTATTTTTTTTGTGTCTCGTTTCTATTAAATTTTACCTAAATTTTATTTTAATTTTACTTTCGTCTTCTATATGTATTTTCTTTAAAATTGTATCGCTTTTCGCTTAGTTTTTAATTTAGTTCAATTTTTCTTTATAACCGTTCATCATATTGGGATTAGTGTTAGTGTTATTATAATTGTAGTTGTTGTTTTCCTCGATAATCATCATTGCGGGCGCTGTCGTCCCAATGCTCCATGTTGTTTGTGTCGATTTTGTTGCTGTCACTATTTCCGTGGTCTGTAAGGATGTCTTCCGTTGTGCCGCCGCTGCAGCGCGTGCCTTCCGATCTTTCATCATGCGGTAGTTTCTAATGTAGAAATTCATGAAGAGGCCAAAGAAAATTGAAGCGTTTAGCAGCAGCAGAGCTGAGATGAATTTCGAAAACTGACACTGAGCACTGAGTAGAGCACGCGTAGTGTGAACTATGCAGAGAATAAATTGAGCCTGGAAAGTTTCGGTGGAAAAATGGAAAATTTTTTATTTTACGCTTTAATTTGTGTTCTTCTTTTTTGACTTAGATAAATACATATTTACATGAAACAATCACTTATTGTTAATAGTCTTTGTCTGTAATTAAATGCACGCTACATGAAGTATTTTGTCGTCGACGTCGCGACGTCTATTCTCGATTCTTCAAGTTTTGGATTGTGAAAAAAAAATTTAAACTTTGTTTCGTTTATAGTTTATAATAATTCAATAAAATATCACCATATCTTTAGTGTATTTACACTGAGCAAAAAATTTCCTACTCTCCGAAGAATATTGTCGCAATTTTCATCATTCCTCATACGTTCTATAACAGCTTACTAAATAATTTTTTACCAAAGAAAAAAATTGAAATGAATTAGAGCGATTTATTTTTTGAAATTTAATAAATTTTCACTCGAGGATTGTATGAATGTGTGAGTGTTAAGTTAAAACATTGTGCAATGAATTTTATATAGAAAATGTATTTAACTAAGTTTTATGTTGTATGTATTTTTTAAAATTATTTTCTTGCTTGTCAAGTTTCAGTTCATCATTTCATTACAGTATTTTTTTTTATAATCAACTCGAGAAAAATGGCGGCAACTGCACAAACTTGTTTTCGGTTGTATGCATTTATAACAGAGTATAAAACTGTAAAGAACTGATCCAACATTGAAATCGACAAGGCCAAAGGGGTAGTAACGCAGGGTCGAACAACATTCTTACCAAGGACACGAAACTAACACTTCAACAGGAAACCCAATCGACAAACCAAACAAAAGTCGACATCGTGAATAATTTTGGAAACTTTACTTTTAGCAGACGAAAGAATAAGATTTTTACAGGAGGTCGATTGTCGGAAGTATATAAAAAACAATAAGTATATAAAAACAATACAATTGTTAAAGAATTCAGCTGCTTATTTTTTGTTAATGTTTTTGGTTTTTTATTTTCAAAATTTTGTACTTGTTTTTTGAATTTTTATGGCTTGTTGCAATTCATCTCATTCATCATCAGTCCTCAGTTAGTCATAAATGCCAACGGCTTGTATTGAAAAATGCAAAGTCAGAGTCCATTCAGTCATTCAATTAGTCGTTCAGTCTGTCAATCAGGAAAATGCTACCGTTTCTGGCAGCATGATAGCGAGTTTTTGCATTGCCAATGTTTTGTACGCGCCTTACGAAGGGAACAATAAATACACCGCGATTTGTTGTTGTTGTTGTTATGGTTGTTTTGTGATTGATATCATTGTTATTCTTAATGTTGTTTTTGTTGCTATTGCGGTTTTTATTGTTAATGCTGGAGGATTTGTTGTTGTTCTTGGCGTTGCGATGGCCGCAGACATCGATAACATGTTGGTGGTAAGTTCAATTATTTTGAAAAATAAAAACTAATTACTAGAGTCGACGATTCTCTGTTCTTGTTCTTGAACAATGTTATTATTGTTATTGCAATGCTTTGAGTATATAAACTAATACACATTAAAAAAAAAAAAACCCAAACAAGTTTGTCTTATTTTTCCGTTGTTTTGATTGGAGTTTATGAAAGAAAACACATAAATATAAACAATCATGTTCGTGTCTTAAGAGTTTAGCATCTAATTTGCATTTCTTGAGGAAGTATTTTATATTTTATTTCTTCTTGTTTTGTTCAATTAAACAATTTAATTACGCTGCCCTGTTTGCCTTCTAAAGAATTTATATTATTGTTAACTTATATATTATTGTTAACTTTTATTGTAATAAATAAAAATGTGGTTTTGAATATTTGAGAAATTGTACTGAAATATGTATCAATTCAAAATAATTAACAGCAATTTTGTCGATTTTTTACTTTTGAGCAAAAAGTCATAAATATCAAATTTTGCGGAACTCTGCCTAACAGAATTTCACCACGAATACTTGTGGGGAAAAACCACAAAAAATGTGGAATTCGAAAAATTCGAAAAAAGCGCAACTTTTTCGCTTATTCATTAATACGAGTATTCATAATTTATTGAGCAATTTTTGATCATTTCTATCGAAGAAAAAGCCTGAAGTAATCGCAAAATTTAACACATTGCAAATATGTACATATGTTGAAATGGTCTTGTAAACCGGATTGCATTATTCGGCTTTAAACATTAGTTATTGCTCTTGTTGTTGTTGTTGTGTTAGGACTTTTTTACTAAATGAAAATTTTTTTGCCTATTCTGAAACTCAAAATAAATACATAAATATTATTATAAATTAGTTTTATAGTGATTGTGGATATAAAATAAATATTCATGGTAGTAGCCGTTGTCATGCGCACACATAATGTCATGCAGACGTTAATAAATTTTTGAAATAAATTATTGCTAAACATTCCTTCCAAAAGCCTTGGTTGTGTCACCAGAGGCAATACGGCGCCTTCTTAGTTTATTCAACAATTTTGCATGCTAACTGTTACGTATATGAAAATACATAATATAAACAAAATATTTCTCATCCATCCTTAACCATCTTCACCACCTCAATCATCCACCACACCCCGTCAGGAGCAGCACTAACCACATTGCGTTAGTACACGCAATGGCATCTTGCGTTCACGATGATGATGATGTTCTTTGTTGTTGGCCGAATGACCTACAAAGCGATGCGTTCGTTGTCTGTCCATTCATTCGTTCGTTCATTCGTTGAGTTGTTGGTGGTTTGGTTTGTTGATTTGTTGGTTAGTTTGTTGGTCAATCAAGCGTTGCACGCTGAAGTTGGTTGGCATTGTTTTTGGTTTAAATTACTTGAATAGACCAGCTCAAGCCGCTCAAGCTTATTTCAAGCAAGTGTTTTTTGTTGTTGCCGTAGAACTTAGCTTAGCTTTGCACTGGCTGGTTTGACTAGTTGACCGACCGGTCATCTAACTCACCGACTCACTGCTGCACTGCTGCGGCAGCGGCTTTCAAGTTGTTTGAAAGATTGCAAAAGAATGAATGTGGCTCCGTGGTTCCACTGGTTTCGCGAGTGATGCAGGCCCGATAACAAGCGGTTGGCCAAGATTTTTTTGATTGTGACTTCGAGTGCATGCATGCTTGCTTGCGTTGAGCTGTGTGTGGACGCGTGTGTGTGTCTGACTTTGTCTGTGTTTCCTGCTGCTGCACTGAAGTGTGTGCATGTTCTTGTGGCATGCGCTGAAATTACTCGAGTTGAAAACACTTTTCTTCAGTGCAGACAAGTCGCTGCTTTAGTAACGATAATAATTTGTAATAAACAGCAAGAATATAATAAATTAACACAATTTATTTAACAGCAACAAATTCAACGGAAGTGTGGAATGTTTTGGATGTAGTTTGAAGAACATGAAAAAGATTTTTTTAGAATTATTGTAAATTAATTTATAAAAAAAGCCAAGAAATAGGCGTTGAAGATAATGGCAACTAATTAAAACCGATGATCTCCACAAAACCAATTTGAAGAACCATCAATGTTAGTACTCCATTAAAACTATGAAATTGTTGAGGGCAATGTCAATAAAGCAACAACAACAACAACAGCTACTACTACTGCTACTATCACGTAGTATTAGTATGTCGAATAATGCAATAAACTCCTTAAATAGATTGCTAGAAAAATCTGATTTTATGATTTAAAACTTCTATAATGATCTCCTTATTTATATCCAATTTAGAGATCAAAGAATATAGTCCAAAGAATACTTACTCGAAACTTGAACTTCTATATTGGTTTCATTCTAGGATTGAATTCATCCCTGTCTCAGAATTCGAAACGAGAAAAGAAACTATTTCTCGCTTCGTGCGCATAAATTCATATTCGAGCGAGCTATTCATATATGTATGTATAAGCGAGTAGATATAAGTATACGAGTATACTCGCTGAATACATTTTGACTCATTGAAAATGTTGACTCGTTATCAGTGTTTGCTCGTTATTCTCGAATACTTGTTCCTGCATGCGTTAACAGGTCAATGAATTTTTGCTTACTTTTATTGAAACGCTTCAAACGGACACATTAAATTAAGTCATTATTTCTCAAATATTCAAGTAAAAAATTTCTGCATGTTACACAATCATTACGTCAAACATCCACACAAACCGGTTTCATTTCTTGATTTTGTTTACCTTCTGACAAGTTAGGCAGAAGTAATTTTTTCGAACGTTCCTTAAAATACATAATCCGACTATACATAATTTTTTTAATTTATAATACTTATTAATTAAATCAAATATTTAGTATACACTACATGTAATATTTCTACTATATAACATTTGTATAAAATTTGCACTTATAAGTTTGTATAGTTTAAAATCGAAATCAAGTACAATTTAAGAAATATTTCAAAAACCGGCCTTGAAAATTAAAAGTGCTACGAAAAAATCCATTTTATTTTTTTTTTTTGCTCTTTAAGAGAAAGTGAAACCTTAAGCATATTGAATTTTACAATAAGTGCTCAATTAATACAAATTAAAAATGTTTCGATTTCTTTTTAAGCCACTTAAATGAAAGACCTAAGAAACGAACTTGTTTTATTTATTTCACTTCAGCGGAAGAATTTTGCTTACCATGGCCCTGAATACATATGTACATTTAATGGCACACTCGAAACTAATGAAGGAAGTTGTTTAGCAGATTAAAGCATGCTACGCTATAAACATTCATGAAGCAGTTTTTATGGCTAAGAGAGCATAATTAACTAACTGGTATTCTATAAGAGATTTTTCTCAATATATTGTATAAAAGTTTATACCATAAAGAATTAGGAAAACTTCAACAGATTCATATATAACCAAATATAATCCACGGTTAATATCATACAAGCATAAGTTTTTTATAAAAAAGAAAGAAATATCGTTGGTTTTCTGAATTCTAGAAAGAATTGTCATCAGTTCTTTCTCTCTCTCTCTTTGCATAATCTTACAAGCTCAGTAAGAGCCGAAATACTCGTATTCTTATGATGTAATTAATTTAAGGCGAATTTAATTTAAAGCTTCCATTTTTCGGTACGAAAACCAATAATACAAACCAAACGAAACGAAAACTAAAATAAAGTTAGCTAAGTCTTTGCTACACAAAACTAATCAAAATCGACCTACTTAGAGTTTTTCAATAAATTCTTCATCAAATGCGGCAAAATTACGCACTTGTTCGCAACAAGTTCGTTGAATTTATGTTACAATTTTTGCAGTAGATCGACACTAACTGTGGCGCGCTGCCGCTGCCGCTGTCACCGTCGTCGTCGCCGGTATTGACAATGTGTGAGTTTCCTTTCATTCTGGCTCGTCGTAGACTTAACTTTGCTTATTAAAGCTAATTTAATATGTTTACAGCAAACAAACAAACAAGCGAGCATACAACAACAAAATTAACGGAGAACAGAAACTCTCAAGCCTTTTCAGCGCTTTTGTTGAACGGTTCCGATCGAATCGTTCCGCTCAATGGTTGCCTTTGGTTTTCATGATAGCTGTCTTAGAAGTCTGTACAAGTAATAGAGTAATGCAAGTATGTATTGTCGTACTACATATATATTAGATATATGCATTAAAATGTTATATGTATATAAGTGTGTAGGTGTGTGTTTGTGCATGCTTTTTTACTACTGCATGATTTTTCAAGCTAAGAGTATATGAAATAATCATATACTAACGAGTTAGTTGCTGACATTTGCGTAGTTTTATGCAGCTTTTGTTGAGAAAGACAGAGACAGAGAGAGTGAGAGAGAGAGAGAGAGAGGCACAGAATAATAACATGCAATAAGTATTTATATACAAGAAAAACAAGAAACTCATAGCGCGCTCAAGTAAATTGACAATATTTTGCATTGATTGAATTGAAAACGCATTATAGTAAAGTTTATGCAGCTTCTTTATTGGTATAACATATACTCGCACTTGTTTGTTTATTTTATTGTATTCATTCATTTTTGGTCTTGCTTTTTCGGGCCTTTTGATAACTTTGACATCATTATCGTCAGAATTTTTGTCAAAATCTTTTATCTTAATCATTAAATTGTTCTCTGTGCCTTATTTTACTTAATCTTTAGTTCCATACAGTCTTTTGCTAGCATTAACGTCATAAACAAGAATATTATTCGCATCATTATAATGTTATCCATTTTATTCTTTATTATTTATACTTATTCTTTTTTATTCTTATACACTTTTCTTTCCGAAGTCTTCTGTTCTCACTCATTTGTTAGCATTCTCATTTCAATTTTCAAATTTTTAAAATATAATTGTCATTTAATTTGTTTGGTTTTTTTTCTCTGCTCATTTTTATTCGTGCCTATTATTACTGTCATATCATCACCATCATTATATTATAATTTTTCACTTTTCATTTCTAATTTCCTTTCGTTCGTGTTCATTCGTCGAAATTTTATACTTTCATTCTCTTCATTCATTGATTATAGTCATTCTAACCTCTTCACTGTTTACATCTTTATTCTTTGAATCTCCATTGTTTTTGTTTTTTTTAATGTTTCTTCTGCTCCCTCTCCCCCTTTCCCCGTCAACACTATTATTGTTATCATCATTTCTTTCTATTCTCAAGCTCATTTCATATTGTTTTATGCATCTGTTGCTGCTATATTTACCATCATGTTTCTCCAACATGGTGATAGTTTTCAGTTTTTCTTGTTTTTCTTGCATCCTTTTCCATCACTATCATTCTCATCATTTTCGCTTTCCATAAAAACCGACGGTAATTGGCAACACTTTGCACCGTTCAGCATCGTGATGGCTCATTTTTCCCATGATGGTTATTTAACAGAATATTCGGCAACAAATAATTTACCGTAGACCATTTGCCAAAGTATTAACGAGGTTAACGACAAACAATACAAGTTTTATGACGTGCTTTACTGTGGTAAGAAAAAGCTTTTAAATACGCGTATTTCTTCGACAAATAGGCGTGCGCGTGCTTCTTCTTTTACGCATGCGCACCTTTTTCTTGTTTGTAAACTATTATTAATGGTGTGGACAACATGGTCGGTCTGTAGACCAAACACACATTCACTGACAGAGGAATAGAGAGATGGATGGATAGAGGAAGAGAGGGATAGATAAAAGAACCAAAGACAGAGAGGAAAATCCATATAACCAAACCGTTTCTGGTCTGCATGATTTAAGAGTTACAGTCTCGTACGAGAAACTGGAAATAAAATATTTCGCAAGAGTCAAACTTAGTAACAAGAACAACAAAATAACAACAACAACTAGACACTACTTTTGAAGGCAAGAAAAATTATAAATACGACAACAACAACAGTAAAGGTTAAGACCGAAGCGGAAAGAAATCTAAATCTTGCGCTACCAAGAATTCGTGTCGCTCGTTGCGCTCTGCTGGCAGTTGTTGTTGTTATTGTGGTTTATTAATAATACTCTTGCATTTAATCTTTATAATAAATGCCAAAAATAATACTATTTCATTTGTTGTTGCTGTTGCCGTGTTAACAACTGTTCAGTTCATTGTCACAGTATGATTGACGCGAGTATGATTCGTTTTCTTCGCCAAAGATTCATCACAAACGATTCAATTTGATTCGTTTCGTTGCGCGATTACGATCAGATGCGATACGTATGAGAACAGAATGGCATTGTCGTATTTTTTTGGTTTTGGACAATTTTCGTTGCTCAACAATCAGAATCGACCAATATTACCGGTCAGTGCTGCTGCCATTGTCGCCGGGACTACC
The DNA here is from genome assembly GCA_949752815.1 of Conops quadrifasciatus. Classification (NCBI taxonomy): domain Eukaryota; kingdom Metazoa; phylum Arthropoda; class Insecta; order Diptera; family Conopidae; genus Conops; species Conops quadrifasciatus. The sequence continues at coordinate 31,048,406 of OX457078.1, read as the reverse complement.
TCCGCATGCTTAAAGACATTAAAAAATATTGTACATAACTTGTTTTTGGCAACTGCAACTAGCTGTAGGAAGTTTGCTCAAAATTTGGCTCAAATAGTTCCAAGTTTAGATTTTTTTTTTACAAATATAACAAAATAACAGTAAACACAACTATATTTCTTTTCTGCATTTAGGAATATCTCATGCAGTGTTACTTGCGAAAGAATGCGAGGACAGACGACAGTGACTTTATCTTTCTTGAAGCTAAGAAATATTTAGATAATAGGGAAAAATTGTTAGTTAAAATATTTCGTTTGCACGATTTCAGTTTAATACGAGTATGATAAAAGAATATTGAAAAATCAAAGTCTTCAAATGTTCTTCAAGAGAATTGAGATTTGCTTTTCTATAACATATTAGACCAAATCGAGGGATGCCTCTGTTCCTCGCAACCATTTGTTGGTCTATGCAAGGAAGTTTTAGGAATCACTTCCTAACTTACTTTGAAGTATTATCCATAATTATCACAAATCACAAAACAATTGAGACTCGCGTATTTCTTGTACATTTAATTGTTATCAGTTTTTAAATACTTACAATTTGTAATTCGGTCATGTATCTCTTCCACCACAGATACTTGGCATATTCTGGGCCCATCGCCGACATCATATAATAGAAATACATGCAGATGTGCACAAAATTGTTCAACAGGTTGGGAAAAGTAGCATTTCCGCCTGAAAGATACATATATGGAAAGGGTACATGTAGAACCACGGATCAACTTTACAAGTCTTGAACTTAACCATGAAACACTAAGTGTTACTAATCGCTGTAGTTAATTTTGCAATAGCCAATGGCAATTTTGTTAATGCACATTTTAAAATATTTTTGGTCTGTTACATGCTTATTCACAAGCTCACCGAGTCACCCGTCGTCGTCGTCTCTAAAAAGTCACTTTTTGGCAGAAGTCGTATTCACAAGCTCACTTCTTCTAAAAGTGACTTGAGTTAAATTACGCTGACATTAGTTGCAATGTACTAAAAGGCTTGTGTACTAGCTAAAATTTTCAGTGCTAGTAGTACGTAAATTGTAGTGGCACGGCTAGGTGACTTTGAGCTGACTAAAAGCTATTCACAAGTACGACAGCAGACGTCAAAACCTCTATTTTAAAACGACACCAATTTAGGCATCGTCTCGTGCTAAAAAGATGGCGTCATGCTTGTGAATAGCAAAAGACGACAAGCGGCTATTTTTGATGACGACGACGGGTGAAAATGAGTTTGTGAATAAGCCTTTCAATTAATCCTTGTTTTATTGGCCGATTTATTTTCTACTCACCAGCTATAAATTTGACTAAAATCCATGTTTCCAGAGGCGTCACCGAATGATGATAGACATGTAACCACGTAATTTGTGATGACTTTTTACGCAGCACAAAAAAGATTGTATCAGCAAATTCAGCCAATTTGGAGAGATGGTAAATATAGCATAAGTTCAGCATCTATGAGATAAAGAAGAGAAAAAGGAAAGAAGAGAATTACTAAAATACATTTCTGATAGTTAAAGTTTGCAATATTCATCCTCAATATAAAAGTCGTTTTTTTTAAGTGTTATGAAAAAATTATAAGTAAATGATAAAAATTGTTTACCATCATCACTTATGTTAATTAGTACAACATTACATTAACCAATGACCATGTTAATTCTTTCCCATTAAACCGTTATTAAGAGGCTGTTTATTTATCGATGCTGCTAAATCACACCAACTAACTCCATCAACCTTGGTCTCTTGAGAAAAAAATTAAAAATGAAAAAGAGCTGAAGATGGAGGCTGGATGGATTCTTCATGGATTCAATACAAGACCTTGTATTTAAAAATGATCGAATGAAGTGATGACAATGAAGATTTACAACATCACGTAATGTATTGTGTATACATATGTACATACGTATCGTATCTAATAAACAAATGAAAAATATTAAAATGTCTTGGAGGAAAAACGAAACATTTCAATCAAGGTCAGTTTGACGGCGCTTTTGTGGTAGACACAAATTATTGGGTATCTCTGCGGATGGTGAATGCCCTTCGAAATGTATTTTTGAAATTTACCGAAGAATAAGAATAAGAGAGAGCAAGAATTATGGATTTATTATAAGATAATGGTAAATGTACGAATGGTCGGTCTCATCAACTCGAATCACCTCATCTTTTTCATGATGATTATGGTTAAAGGAAAAATAGAGAGGAGAGAGGCAGAGAAAATATTGAAATATATCACTTTTTGTCAATGCTAAGAAAATACGAGTACACAATTTGATAAAAATCCAAAAACTCGGATAGTTTTCAGCGAGAATGTTGTTGCCGTGTTTACAATATTTTAAATTAGGAAAATATTGTTTCTAACTAAATTGTCCAAAAATGTATCGATAGTTTAAATTTCAGGTTTTTATGTATTTAAAAATTTGTTGTGATTGGCCTTAAAATATTTTCAAAAATTACTTTCAATAAATTTTTATTATTTCTATTAATCTCTTTATTCAAAGGCTTACAAAATATACACACACACACACACACACACCAACCTGCTCATATTGCGCTCATTTATTTAGTGATTTGTTTGTTTTTATGTTGTTGTTGTTGTTGGTTTTGTTTATTACAGCATGACATTCTTACACTTTCATTGTTATTTTTTTCCATTTCGATTTTGCTATGAAAACTTAATGCTGATGAAATTTTAATTGTTGTTGTTATTTTCAGTATAGAGTTATTATGCTTTAGTCGGTGTAAAGGCACCTCTAAAAGAACTCTAAAAAATCTATTATTTTTGTGTGAAAAACTTAAAATTTTTTCCCTCAAGTTTCTAACTATTTATTTTTAAATCAATTTATTTGTACCAATTTATTACAAAATATCATAAAATCGGAAATTATGAGGCAATAAAACTAACACTTAATAACAACAACAGTTTAATAATAACCAAAGAAAAAGGTTTGACCTTAAATGTTATACCGTTGCGGTAGGTATTGTTGTTGTTGCTGTCGTTACTTTAGTTGTTGTTGTTGTTTTAATTTTTTAATATTGCGTTTGTCAGTGTTGCAACCGCCGACATGAACTTGTTGCGTGCGGATTATCGTCTAATTCAATTCACTTTTGCTTAAGGTTTTTACTGTAGTTCAGTTTATATCCAGCAACAACTGAAATAACCAGAAATGGTAATGCTGCTGTTGTTGTTGCTGTTGTTAATCTTAAAATTGTTATTGCTTTTTTTGGCACTAATTTTATGATAATTATTATTAATCTTACTTAACTTTATCATATCATTTATAATGTTCTCTTAGTTGGTTCTGCTTTAATGGTCACACTCTTTTGTAAATGCAGCAAGCCATGATATTGTTATTGGTAGACATTGTTGTTACAATTAAAATTCTGTTGTTCTTTTAATTAAAATTCTGTATTTTCTGTAACACAACAACACTTCTCAAAAGTGGTGAAGACGCCGAGACATAGAAAAAGGGTAAAAAAAGGTCGTACTCCGAAATCGAAAGAGAGGTCATCTGACAAGAAGATGATGGCTCAAAATCTTGGGAATTTATTCAAATTACAAAATTCTAAAATTAATAAATAAATATACATACATACATATAACGTCACTTTTGTGTGGAAAAGTTGCAAATATAATCGTTTAAAGGCTTAAGCAATCTTTTTAATAAAAAATAAAAAAAATTTTGAATGAAAATGTATTCGCAAGCTGGTGAAATATTATTGTCTACAGTTCTTAATTTTATTATTGGCAGAACTACAAATCTATCAACAAATACATCAACTTAACAGTTTCTAAAGCCATAAAAACGTGCAGCGTTAATTTTCGGTTAATGAAGTTGTAATTAAAAATTGACACTTGCAACTCATTCAGGCATAAAAACTCATAAACACCGAAAACAAAAAAAAAACAAAGAAAAAATTACTTTGTCGAGCTGTCGACGAAACAGTAAGAAATGACTAGCTTGAAGCTGGTAATTATTTTCTAAGAACATTCAAACATAGATTTTTATTAAGTATGTAATAAAAAAAGCATTTAAAATGAAGTTAAAATTCTATTAATTATGTGAATATTATTGATCGCAAATAATTATGGCGAAAGAATTGTAAAATCAGAAAATTGTTACAATTTTTTCTCTCCTCTTCACTTTATGGTCTGCTATAATTATCCTATTTATGCATATAATTTGTACAAAAAATATAAGAATTTTGTATTTAATTTTGTTGGGTTTGAATTCGATCTGGCTCGTTTCGATTTCGGTACGGATTTGGTTTGGAACCGATCGATTTTATCAATCTTCCAGACTATTTAAAAACGCTCTAAGCGCAACATTTACTACCACCAAAAAACGGTAAATATGAACTTACACACAAAAATGTTTCCTGGTTTTCATTAAAACAATTAACAGAAAAACGAGAGAAATATATAGAACAATATTTAGTATTTGAAAAGTTTTGAGGCCTAGAATAAGAATGCATATTTCCGTCAGTAAAAAACCCTTTTTTTTTGTAAACTGGATAAAAAATTGGATAATGTATTGACTATATTGACAACGAACTAAAGGAAGCAATACCTGAAACTTATCAGTATAGTTTTCGAAGAAGAATTTACTTGAGATAAGCTTCATAGAAATTATTCTATGATGACAAAACGCAATATAAAAAATGGCAGAAGGCCTTAAAATCATGATATTTACAAACAAGAAAAAATCACTAACACAAAAAACCGGACCATTGACCTTGTGTGGGATAAATTTTACGATATTATTATAACTATAAACGCTATGAATGTCAACATTCGCAACAAATAAAGAACTAAAAGATTTTTACTACTTTTTTTTAATGAAATTAAGCCGAAAACATGCTTAGCTCCTTTTATCATTTTCAAGAACAGACAACATTTTTCTGAAGTACGAGTTCCTTAGAGTACTTTGCTAAGTTAATAATAAAAATACATTAACAAATGTATATTTGTATAATAACAACAACTACAATGAATACTTACACGTTTGGACATTGGGCCATCAGAGTAGTCCACTGGTTGGCATTTCAGATTATAGTAATTCAGCCAACCGGCCATCAGATGCTGTCAAGTGTAAAGAGAAAAAAAACGAGAAGAGAGAATAATTTTAATTTAAAGTAAAGAAAATAAAAAGAAAACGGCGTTGAGGTACATATGTAAGCTTATATACGTATATAAAATTAAAAATATTGGTGTAAAATAGAAAAATTTTATACATACGAAATCATACATTTAGTTTGCTTGAAAAAAGCAATAGGCCCACATTTCGACTTACCTCGTAGAACATATACGCACTAAGGGCCACTTGTAATGCATTATAAATGACAAGTGTACGACGCAGCTGGAAAGGTTTCTTATCACGCATATAAAGCGGTCCGATTACTAGAACCCAGGCCAAATAGAGAGCAACTAAGCCGAAGGTAAACAGAGGATGCGCCATGAAGGGAAAGCGTTTCGCACGAGGATCTAACAAAATTAATGGAAATTTTATTCAACTTTAAACTTTAAAGCTTAAACTTTAGTTATTATATGGTACGATGTATCGTAAGTTCTTATAACAACAACGATAACAAGCGAATAGTACAAAGTAATAATATGTAAGACCTTGACACAATTTATTAATGCATAGTTATATACATAATTAATATAATAATTTATTGAACGAATAATTGAATCAATGTAGAAAAAGGGGAAAGGTGACGTGATGTTTGGATTAAATGATATTACAATGAACATGAAGGATTGTGGTATGTATTTTTGTTACTTCGTCAACGTCATGCTCGAGTGAAGTTTGTATCTTAAGTCTTTCGATTTCGCAACCTCAATGAAATGAAACATGTATTAATTTTATGTTTTTTCTTATGATTTCATTATAAATTATTGATGACATTTTACAAATATTTATATGTATATACATATTTTAGAAACGTATGTATTATGTAAAGATACAGAAAATTTCTTCAATTTCTTTAACAAAAGTTCGCAAAAGAAAATTTCAGTAAACAAATACTTCCGAAAATTTCCAATAAATTTTACACATTTTTCAACTTTTCCATTATTAAAAGTACATATAAATTTTATAATAATTTTATATATTTTATAAAAACAAAAAAACGCATAAACAGAAATAATTGAAAAAATGTACTTTAAATGATATCAAGCAATAACTGCATTTATTAACTGATTAACTTAACAACTGATTCCGCCCCTTTAGCATTTAGCATTTATTTAATTAAAGTCATTTTTATTATTAACGTCAGTATTTGCAAATCAACATCTTTCAGTGTAATTGTAATTGTTTTAGTGCTAACTGTGTATTTAATTTGAAATCAACTATTATAACTTGTTTTATACGGCATGAGTTGCAAAAATCTGAAATCGAAGCATTAACATAAATATTATTATAGTTTCCATCACAGAAATCATAATACATATACATATGTATTTTCCTTTTCTTCTCCCTCTTCTCCTTTTTCTTCTTCTTTTTCTACCTTTCCACTAGATTTGATTTACATTTATTCCAAAAAGCTGTTGTAATGTTGTAAGAAATCGTTTGCCAAAAAGATTTAGCAATGTTTAGCATCATAGAGAAATACTGCACAAGATTGATGCTGTAACGGTTTAACATTTTACCTATTGCAACATTGCAACATTTATTGGCTTGAAAGAAGAACAGTTTTATCTACTTAAACTTTTATAGAAAAAAGATATGCAGCATTCAAAGGGGCGTGCAAAAAAGTATGCCATCTCGAAACTGTGCTTGCTCTGTTCAAAGTATCGTATATACTCGTAAGTGAAAATAATATAGGTAAGAAAAAAAAAGAAAGAAATTGATGCAACACATCGTTATAATTGTATTTGAATTGTGGATAAATTAAATACTATTGTAATACATTGTAATACATTACTAATTCTAATTTCAATTTAAACTATTTTTATTTACATTATTCAAGTTATTTTTTGTGTGTTTATAAGTTTTACCTTATAAAACAATTAAAATTAAACAGAAATTATTGAAGAATATCCCAAAAAAATAAGTTTTATTAAGAAATATCTTTAGAAACGCTTTTCGCTTCGATTTCTAAAATAGAAATGATATGAAGGTCATTAAAATTTAAATAGAAATAAAATATTTTGTTGATAAGTAAAAGTTACAAATAGCATTTTTCATAAAATAAGAATAAAATAAATAAAGTATGGAAAAATAAAGGCAAAATAATATATGACATCAAGAAAGTAATATAAGTACATACATTTTCATCAATAGAAATTTAATTATGAATTTTTAAAAATTTTAATTTTACCCTTGTACGAATAGATACCTGCTAAAAGTACCTATATCGCATTTTTATTGTAATGGGAAAATCCTTAGGAAAATTTGCAATTCAACTCACAAGTGTCACGTCAGTAGAGAGTATTTATTATCTCATCATTTCTGGTGAGTGACTGAGAAGATGGCGCAGTTGAAGAAAACCAACGTACCTATGTACGAGTACACACAATGTTTTATGAAAAATATTCTGCAATACTCTGATGTGACTATCGGTTAGTTAATCTTACAAAAATATACGAAATTAAATTAAATTGATTTAATTTATGAGCATTTATTAATAAAAATAATGCAACAACATGCTTGCGACTATGAATATCAGTCGTTCGTCGGTTTCCGACAGCCAAAGAATTGCTAACAATTTCCTTGACGGCGGCGGTTTCCATTGCGCAATGGGCTTGACGATAACAACAATAACAACAATCCGGTTAAGAGAACGTACAGAAAACGTAATAAACTGCAAACTGGAAGCTGTTAGCTGTTAGCCATAAATTATTTAATATGACTTTTGAACTAATTTAAAAAGTATAATGTTGTTTATACCTGACAAACTGCTATAATACGATGACGTCGAGGAAAACAATTAAACTACAACAATAACAACAACAACAACAAAAACAACACATGCCTCAAGGAAGCACAAATAAGTAAGTGCTTTAATTTACTGCAGGCTTTTATTTTATATTTCTTTTCTGAACTTGAAAATAAGTTTTTAGCTCTTTTTCAGATTTCGGTTGCTTTACCATCATCATCTTTAGCCAGGTTGTTGTTGTTTGTTTTAATTAAATTAAATATTTTTTTGCCGACAATATGCACAACCTTGACAGTGTAAATAATAAATTTGTACCATATAGTTTTCACGACTCCTAACATAATAAAACTGTACTCTTTATACGTGAATGTACCTTAAGATAGTTTAGCCATCATCAGAACCTCTCTCCACTGCTTTGTTTTGCTGTGTGTCAATTAAAGCAAGTGTCGATTAAAGCATCCACTCTTTGTTTGTTTGTTTGTTACTTTTTATTTTTCGTATATTTTTATTACACTTGAATACTAAAGTTGTTGAATGGTACACTTCCTGGAATGTCAAATTTTTTTACACTTTTATTCCGCTTATGCTCAAACTAAATTTAAACCTTGAACTAAAGTGTGATTCTTTCAAGCAAAAAATCTTTTAAAGGTTGTAAAACGATCTCAAAAAATAAATTTCGTCATAAACAATTCTATGATGACGTCAATAAATATACATCATTATTCATTAAAAAGCATTTACAAACGAGGAAGTCTTTTCTTTCCATTTAAGAGAACATCTAAGAAATTAAATTATATCATATAATAATGATGAAGACTCCTTTGTCTTCATTATCTAATTGATTCGTAGAACATTTAATTGATTCTCAGTTAATGGTAGGTCAAGAAGTTTGTGTGGAAAAATGTTACGTGAGAGGCCTTCGGGTGAAATTTCACCTACTTAAGGCTTTATTTGCTAATAAAGTTGTTAAGTTGGCAACTGAATTGTGCATAAATCTATTTTTAACAGGACCTTTCATCATTTTTAAGCTATAGAAACAGAATAAATACAAGTTTAAATTATACGGTAGAGTTTTCTATTAAAAACTTAAAGAAAATATTATGATATTATGATAAAATTTTTTTTGGGATGATGATGATGATGAAGATGATAACGTGCAGATAAAGGCATGCAGGAAAAAACTAAAACAGAACATAATAATCTCCTTCTTTTACAAAGCAAGCCAAACCAAACCAAAGACAACGTTGAATCCTTGGACCAGTTAAGTTGAGTGCTTACGAGTATACTCGTTACTGTAAGACATTGTTAAATCAATGTTGACGAATGGCAACGTGTGCACTCGTTACTTTAAGAAGCAAAACCGACTGACTGTTCACATATGTATGATTCCTGATATCTCAGGAATGAGACTACATGAAAATGTGTTAAAAGAAGAGTCGAAAAAGTGTATTCTTCTTGTCGTTCATGTAAAATATATTTACGCGATGAACATAGAAAATATGTACTCGTATATATCTTAGGTATTTATTATGTAATATAAATTAATTCATTTTCTATGAAATATTTTGTTTACGTTTGTTGCGTTGCGCTATCTATAATAATTTAAGGACTAATTTTTAATTGGTAAAGTTATAAAATGATTGAAAACTAAGAAATTCCTAATGTCAGAAGTCTTCTTCCTTCCATAACCCACCTCCGTAATCGTCCTCCACCAACATATAATAGCGCTTTACTAATCCAGTGTAATTTCTCGAAGAATGGTGTGTTTGAATGTCATCGATGGCCATGCTAACCAGCTCCACAGCCATGTCAAAGCGCGAGGTACCATTATGTAGGTCCATTTTACACCCTCTTGCGCAATAATTCTTTAGCATACGAAACTTTGTCGGACAGATTAACGCGATTGCTTTTGAGTAAATAATCGTGCAGCCTGCTAATTTTGTTTTTGTCTGTTGTCTGGCGGGCGCGTTGTTGTTGTTGTTGTACCGTAGCTAAATATAACAAAATCAACACTTAAAAATGCACAACCAGTAACAATTCGTGTTACAACAGCAGCAGCAAGCAGCAGCAGCAGCACCAGATGATGTTGCTGTGCAGTGCCCTAAATTTGTGGTTTTTTTTTCGTTATGATTATTCTGCCGCTTCTTGCATTATGATGTCTGCCTGCTGTGTTGCTGCTGCAAAATTTAACATCTTCATAGACAGTTTTTTTTCGGTTTTGCTGCTCTTTTGCGTTTCACTGTTGCGTTGCTCTCTGTTGGCCGGCGCGGAGCGGCGCGGAGCGTCTCCTACGTATGATGACTTATTATGTGTATATGACTGCTATATAGTATTGTATATTTTTGTGATTCACTTTGTTAAATTTGTATTTTATTGTTGTGTTTTTTTTTTTGTTGCAATTTTTGAATACTTTTTTATGTCATGCCTGCCTGCTGCGCTACGAATGCAATCCAACCAATCAATAGCAACAACAACAACTACAACTAATTCGTCTGCAGCGACTTTTACAAGGAACTTTTTGCAAATTTTGAAATATTTTCTTTTTGTGTTTTTGTTGTTTTTCTTGGACACTCAACAATTTTCTGCTACATACGGTTTTTATTTTTTTAATTATTTTAATTATTTAAGAAAACTTTTTTTTTTAATTGAAAGACAGACGCACCCAAATTTTTGTGGCATTTAGTTTTTTCGTTTTCGATTTGGCTTTTTTTTGATTTTTTTAGCTTTTGATTTTGCTTTGCATACTTCATCGATTTAGACCATACCGTTTGAAAGTTTGCGCTCAACTGATTTTAAAACTTCTCGGCATTAACCAGATAAAATATTTTTTCTCCATACGCTCTGTTCAGCTGTACTCTCTTAAATCGCCGAAAGCCAACCACCGCAGCAACAACAACAACAACGACAGCAAACAGCCAACAGCAGCTACAGTAACACTGCCATTAAGAACAGCAACTACCGCCAGCAGCAGCAGCAGCAGCGGCAGCGCGAGTAACATTTTCTCCATCTTCATCAATACAACCACGTAAGTTATATTGTCAATAAAATTCATCAAAGCTGTAACTATAAAATAACTTTAACCACCACCACAATAACACAACAACAACAACGGAAAGATCGAAAAGAATTAGCAATGAGATTGAAAACACCAACAACTACATACTCGTACGTACATATGTACACATCGTATATACAAGCACATACTCATATGAAAACGCACGCACACACAATCAGCGGTTTACATACATATGTATGTGTAGTGATCTTAGGGTTACACTAATACAAAGAAGCATTCAAATTTTAACCCTTGCATCTTGAGCACGTGAGAGCTTTAAGCTTCGTAACTGAGTGTTCGGGCGTTTCTGTGGCGTTCGTTGGCTTTTCGTTAAAGAAAGAAGGAGTTCGCGATTGTGGCTGTGGCTGCGACTGTTGTTCTTAATGTGGTTGTAATGTAAAACAATAAAACACACCACAGTGTGCTCTAAGGCAGTCATCGGCAACCTATGATTCGTGGGGTCATCAATATTTGGCTCATTTAATAATTTCAAGCTATGTATGATCAAGGCCAATTTGCGCAAGCAATGATCAATGCCACCATGGGCATGCTAATGGTGAATATTTAATTCGATTTAGACACAACGTAAAAGTATAAAAATATAATAGTTTCTAAGAATTATTATTATTTTTACTGTTACTACAAGTATTTTTTCAATTTCTAACTGTACGAAAAATAATTCAATTGTAATGAGAATTTTCTTATAACTAATTTTTTCAGCTGACGGGAGTCGTTTTTGAAATAACAATAGCCAAAAAGATCAACCATTACGTTCTTTTTCACTAATTTGTGAAAGAGAGCAAGAAAGAATTACATGAATTTCGCTAGAAATTTCGAACATTTACCTTAATTTCGGTGTTTTTTTTTAAATTTAATAAATAATAAGTTATAAAAGTTTAAGAAAAAGTTTATGAAAAATTGCGTAAGAGTTTTTCCCTTTTTTTAGGGTTTCTCAGTCCGTTTTACTAAATTATTTCATAAGTATAACATGTTAATTATAGTGCAAAATCCTCCTAATATTAACGTTGTGGTAGATTTCGACCCAAAGCCATCTATCAAAGATTGCCGACAACTGAACTCTCGCGTAATCATCTGAGTTTTTGTTGCTATTTTCGATGCAGTTGCGTATGTGTTGATTATTACTCGCGGTTTAGCTGAGATTTGGGGATTTTTTCTTATCGAAGCGGTTTGTTTTGTTGTTTTACAAATCCGCAAGTCCAAAGTTTTTTCTATTTCGTCTTTTTTAAGTCTTAATTAATTTTATTTAAGTCTTATTCATTTTTTTATGAAGTCTTTTAAAAAATTAATATTATTCTTTAAATTTATTAAAAACTTGAGGAAAATTATATTTTTCTGGATGCTTTCAAAATTTTTTTTTCAATATACATACATAGGTATGTAAGTTTTTTTCAAAATAATTTTATTTTTCAAAATAAATAATTTTGAAATGTTATTGCAGTAATAAAGTGTTACTTTTTGAGGGAAAATCTATTAAAAGTTGTTACTTCGCATCCATAACCCTGGATATGCCCATTATTAATGGATATGCACTTATTTGCGGCTTAAAATTAAAAAAAAAACGGTATTTGAATGATCAATCAAGGTTATGGTTTTTGAATGCCGCAGAGTTTTCGGTTATGTTTAAATACTCAAATTAAATTTGTTATTGCATTAAAAGTACGTATTTTATATGAAGGTCTTTGATTAAAATTTCACAAAAAATACAAAAATTTTAAAGCTAATCGCGCAACTAATAACTATAAATATATAAATAATTATATATATCTTATGCGAGATAATAATGTAATTTTCAATTAGTAGCACAAACGAAAAATGCGAGTAAGTAAAAAAATGGTATAAGTCCATTTAGCGTCTTCTTCTCGATCCCTTCCTTCTGCTCTTCTTATAGATTATCTTTGATCATTGGCATAAATAAATATAACGTCGAAACGAACAATAACGTCCAACCAGCTCACAAAGTGCTTACAATGAAGACTTAGAAACCTTGATACATTTTTAGGGATTAAGGACTATTTGCAATGTCTTAACAACTTATTCGTAAACCTTAATACAACCTTATTGAGGGTTCCTTCTAAAGGACCTTCAAAATAGTTGACCTATTAACTCACTGAACTTAGTTTGAGACTATAAAAGCCCAAACATGACCGATTCCTCCGCTATTACTGCTGCTACTGCTGTTTCTCGGTCAATGACAAAATCATAAACGAAAGCGTTGTACAGTATATTGTAAAGTGTAGTGACCTACACTAAATTTAATTTGTTCCGCATTAACTCACTGTATGTGTTTCATTTCAATGTTAAAGCCTAAGTTTTAATAATAACAATAAAATTTATACATACTTAAAAACGATTTTTTTTTAAAAACTTCTATAATATTTCTTACTACTAACGACAAGTTAGTACTTCGTTAATTAAGTTGACAAAAGTCATTGAAATACACATAAATCATACGCAATTACGAAATTATTAAAAGAACATTTAACAGAAGCGTAAAAACCACCGCAAACGTACTAAACCTGTTCAACAGAACTGAGCTACATGAACCGAACTGAGACAATTCTCAAGAAAAGTGAGAAAAAAAAAACTAAACTATCTTAATTAACTGAGGTAATGCAAAGGTTGGTTGGTTGATTTAGTGTGAAAAATTTTATTGTAAAATAAAAGGACGCCTATTAAATTATTGTAATCTAACTAATGATCCGTGATGACATTGACTTTAATATATTTTCATTATGTTTTTCAGTGATGTCAGCAAATATACAGTATACGCATATAACTAACGTAACTAACATTATTTTCAGAAATATGTACATATATTTCCTTCATCGAAAAAAAAAATGTCGCTGAAAATTACTAAAATTTAGAAAACCTATTAAAATTTAAGGAACAAGCTGTATATAAAGCATTTTTTCTGATGCTGAACAAAACTGATGTATGAAAAATTCTGATGTATGGAAAATTTTAAGTTTTCAAATGCCGGATTTAAAATGTCTCTTATAAGCTTTTGTTGTGTCGTTGTTGTTGTTGTTGTTGTTGTTGTGATTACAACGCATTTGCACATACATATATATTTAATTGATATTTTCCGGTGTTATTAATTAAGTTCTAGTAATCTCTGGCTGATTTCTGAATAAACTAATTAAAAAACAAAATAACTAAAAAATAAAATGTAAACAAGTTCAAAAGTAAATCTAGAAAAAAAATAAACATTATTTTAAAATTGATTTTATAGAAAATGTTATGCATATAATGCACAATGTAATGTAAACGTTAACAACCTAACCTAAAGTCAATTTAAAAAAAGATTACATTAAAAGAAAATTACATTGCTGTTTTTTATTTTTATATTATTGTTTTATTTTTTATTCTTAATTATTTAGAAGCTTTTAAAGCTTTTTATAATGTTATATTCCGGAAGATTTTAGAATGTTTTTAATTTATAAATAAATCATTTCTTTATTTTACAATCGAACAATTTTTTCAATTAGCGGCAAAATTTACAATATTTATACCGCTAATTTAAAGAATTTCAAGCTTAAGAATTTCATGCTTTTTTTAACAAATTATGATGCTGAATCGTGATTTCACACTTACATTTTTTTGCTTTTACATATATTATATTGTCCATTGTTACTCTTGCTAAAGTTAATGCCAGCAGAAGGCAAGTTTTTAAACAAAATTCGAAAAAATTGCAAAGAAAAGGAAATAAGAAAGCAGCTGTTTTCAAGGGCAATTTAGTCGATTTTCAACTTCACTTTTTTATATGGAAATTTTATGCTTTTCTTTTTCCCTCACTTTCTTATTTTCTTTCTACTCACTCTTTCATAAAAGCAAATGCAGTACGATTTTGACTTTGACTCAGACAACAATCGTTTCTCTATGGACTCCATCGTAATGAAAGTAATGCCATGCAACAGCGGATAATGAAGTTTATCTTATGTCTATTAACAACATGCTTATGAACTCACGAAGTCATAATGGTAATGAATAATATAATTTCTTTACAACCGTATAGACGATTTTCCATGTTTCTGTTTGCTGTTTTGTTTTTGTTTTTATAATTTTCTGTACTCAGCCATTGAGTCATTGGGCTATTCATCCCTCCATCGCTAACCAACACAGTCTAGGTGCACAAAAATGCATTCCATTGAAGGCTGCCGATCACTCGAGTAGTGCAGTACTAGTGCGCCTTTTGCGTTGGTCTGGCGCCCCGCTTAACGCTTCTCCGTCGTTGGCCAATCACGTCTTCACGAAACAACAACCGACGAAAGCCGGTGCTAATTGTTTCCATGATGTCACGAGAAGGAATCCAGCAGCACCAACGAGACAGCTTAAATTGTGCAAGCGTTTTATAAACACGCGATTTTTTTCGTTTTCGTTGTTGTACGCTTGCATTGCGCTTGCATTTGCTGTCGAACAGGAACCGGTCGATCGATTGGGTCCATCGTTCACTTCGGTTTTGTTTTCTTCATGTGTTTATTTTTTTATGGTAGTGGAAGTGGCTTATACCGGTTGAAGTGCCACCATCATCATCATCCTCGACACATGTAGCATGTACTTGTATACGAGCTAACGTAGATATACATAAGCACACATATGTATCCATATATTTCATGTCTTTTATCTGCTATCTGTTTTAGGAATTCCCCTCGATGACCAGTTTATCTTCATGAAATTGGGTTAATCGGTCAATGGACACCGTCAGCAAAGCAGCAATTGCGAGTAAAGGACGAAATGGTACTGGCTTTCCGGAAGAACTGGTTGTAACAAAAAATACTGACTGGAGGAAATTTAAATGTTAGTAATCTTACATAATATATATGTTATGATACGTATAGTTTAAAAATAAAGAAAGAGAAATAGATAAAGTTATTGCACATTTGTATATTGTTCAAAATAACAGCCTCATCAGATTGTTGTGGATGCAAGACGCAAGCTTTTGGATTGTTCCATGCATTCCGTGCATGAAGCTAGAGAGCATATCAGGGTGGTTTCTACAAAGGAAATTTATTTTGGAGAGATATAAGCGTATATCTAGAAAATTAACAAAATGCAAATAAAAAAGTTGCCGATCTTACCTTATATTATATCGTATATTGTGGTTTATTGGCCACAAAACAACATAACATACATATGTATAACATGGTTGTATATTATAATCGTCTTTAAGGGAGGACACATATGTATGCCAATACTCTATGCATGGTATAGATCTGTTCGGTAAATATGTGTATGTTTGCTTGGATTCATAAAAGTGCTACTATTGCAAGGCGTCGTGCACTAATAACTACATTTATTTGTGTGTGTGATTTCTGCACTAATTTCATTTATGGTGACGTCTTGATGTGATTGATTTTTAACCCCTTCGACCCGACTTTTGTGGAGCGCTCTCACGAAAGTTTTTTTTGAATATTTAGGGTGGAAATGGAATATATTATTGGTTGAAATCGAGCGAAGCTTGTACCTTATATATATATTTTTTTTTTTTAGAATTTTTTTTTTTTTTTGCAAAATTTTTTTTTGTAATATGTACATATATGCAATATAAGTGTATATATGTATTATTTCGCTAGGAACTATGTATATATTCGCAAAGTTTAATAACAAATAAGTTCAATTGCAAAAAAAAAATTAAATATTTCGCCAAAAAGTATGCAAAACACGTCGTTGCTCCGACAATTTTTACAAATAACTGAATGTAATAAGAAACACGCGCAAATACGCGCGATGTTGGTAATGGTACTTAACAGTACATTCAATAAACTACTGATTGGGTCGTTTTTCTACTATTTTATATGCAGAACGAAGAATTTAGGGCTTTATGAACATAGCCTGGGACACCAGTGTCCCATTAGGGTCGAAGGGGTTAAAAATTATATAAAAACACGGACAAATTTGCAAAAATTTGACGCAAAAAATGCTGCCTTTGTGCTGCTGTCTTGTGCAGCCCCTGCGATTGATAAGCCTAATAAACCACGATGAGGTCAGAATAATCACAAATATAAAGACAGCCTAAAAGTATGCAATCCGAAAACGTTCCTGAATTTATTTAACAAAATGTTCTAAAGCAAAATAGAGAGCAGCATGGTGAATATTTCTTATTTCTGCCTGAATATGTGCTACAGAGGACTTGAAATGGGTACATTCTACAGCTTCGTACAATTTATAGGGTGGTCCCAATCCCAATTTTGGTGTGTATGTAACGAAATCACGTTCACCCTTTACCGTTTTGATGAGTGATGTTTGGAATTTCTTGCAGTGTAGCAGAAGCAACTCTGACAAGCTTTGGGGATGATTTACAACCAAAATATTTGACCAATAGAAACGCAGCGCTTCTTCTCATAACAAGAAGATAACAAAACAACAACTGAGGGTTGTTGTATGAAAACTATCAATGACATCAATAACGACAACAAGTCTGGATAAGCAGAATACATGAAATGCTTTAGCAAACAGGTGCAAGGATACACCGAATGATTAGGAAACGATAAACATAAAAAAATATTAAAAAGAACGAGGGGGGAGGACTGACTGTTTGTTTTTTGTTGTTTTTTTGATTGTTTTGATATTTGTGTGTGTGTGTGTGTGTGTGCAGATAAAAGTATGGGTACCTCCTACATACGCACACAATTCTACAAACGACGCTTGACCGGTTGAATTTTGTGAATAATAAAGGATATGACCATGTACGAAGGACTATGACTGCTTTCCTTTTCTAAATAACGAAAGTCGAGTTTCGGAAACGTTTGCGGAAGGACGGTTAAGTGCGGATAGTGTTCAGAAGGTGCAAAAGTGTCTCATTGACATCCTGGCGCTGACGCTAATGAAATCTGTTTTAAATTGTTATCCTGGCGAAGGTGACAATTAAGCATTCAGCGATCAAACCTTGACCAAAACGGTCTTCAATTAAACGGCGTGTGAATTTTTTAAATAGTGTGAAATCAGAATCGGCTTGCAACGGAATTTGAATAAAATTTTATATAAATTTAAAAGGCAATAGACTTTTAAGTTTAATCGTTAAATAAATATGAATACAATTGCTAAAATTGCGAATCGTCCTTCGTCACCGCGTCAATTTTTCGAACGCCTTTATGGTCATTTGGAACGAGAAGGCGTCGCCGTCGGTGTCGGTGTCGCTGTCGGTGTTGGAGCTGTGGACTCCACCGCTACAGTTTCGTCATCGAATACTTACTCCACCAGCGACATTTTGCAACATAACGCCGCTGAATGTATCACAGCCCACATCGATCTGAATTCATCGCAAACTTACGATGCATCAACGTTTCAGAGTGATGGCAGCAGCTTATCATCGCCCGATATCTCGATAAGTGATGAAAAGTGAGAAAAAGTTATTGCTTATTAGTCATTATCATAATTTCTAGTGTTTGGTCTTCCCTTTAATCATTTTCTAGAATTTCGGATAAAGAATCTATCGGCGGCTCTTCCTTTAATCAACAAATTTATTATAAAAACGGTTATGTTGGGGCACCACTGCTGCAGCACATACCATTTAATGGCTTTCCATATGGTCTGATCGGGAGTGGCGAGTCACATTTTCCGGCCGGTCTGACAGCATTTCGTAAGTATAGTCAAGCCATATAACATAGAACGAATTATTTTTTTTATTAGAAAATGCTTCCATAATGGAAAAGTCTTAATTTATTCATACTCATTCATTGATTGTTGGCGACGCGACTGTCGATTTCGATTATATACGATTCTAATCATTACCAGTCTCTGACAATAAAGAAGTTATCAATCTTCGTTCATTGTTTTTGAGAGTTTTCAGAGCCTTTAGAAGAAGATTATCTCAAAGTATAATATGGATTAATAACTAATAAGTAAAGCCTTCTTCTCCTCCTTTTTCAGAGTATATTCAATCAACCAAATTTAAAGTAATAGAAAGTCTTCTTTATCCCGTTTCGAAAAATAACGTATTTCTAAGATATCTCAGCTGTAGCAACCTCAGACATCGGGCTTAAATTAATCCGATAAACAAAATATGCCTGAAAGTTGAATGATTCTTGAATATTACAGGCGGTTCCGTTAAAAATACCTGTCTTGCATCGCGATGTCGCCTCGACTGAAAACCTCCTGCCTTATCCTGCAAAATTCCTCTCTCGTGATGGTTTTTGTCTTAACTGGCAAAGTCTCGTCAGGGTCTTATCTCAGCGTCTCGACTGCGATCAAAATTTGAAATGACAATTTCAGAACAAAATTAAAAGAACAATCGATTTCTACAATAAAGAGTGCTTGCTGTAAACGCTTTTGATTCGAATCTTCAGGGTTCTTCGATTCAGGAATCTTTGCGTTCTGACCTCGATTAAAAGCATGTCTCGTCTCAGAATTTCGCCTGGTCTAGAAAATTCTATGGAGCGCAAATCTATGTCTCGTTTTGACATTCCGCCTGCTTTCTCGTCTCGGGCTATCGTCTCGACTGAAACGACTATCTCGTGTCGGCTCCTCAACTCCACTGAAATATATTTTCTCAAAGAATAATACAAAAACGTATTGATGATGTTCGTACAATATTTGAGCTTTTTTCTATTTTTTTTTTATCTTAATTATTAATTTTTAAAAATTTGCTATAAAGATTTTGCATATCTTAATGTTAGGAGTATGTATATGTTATCGTAATTGCATTATAAAGGAAATTGTATGTCTGTCACTAATCTTTATCGGTAGAATTTTTTTGATTTTGTAAATTTCTTAATTCAATTGTAAGAAAAATTTTTAAATTTGGATCCGAAATTTTTTCCAAAACAATGTTACGAGCCTTCTCGCTGTTTCCATGCAATAATTTTGATAAGGTCTCGGCGTATTCAATCCATACACAATTCGCACAACCGGTCATGCAGCAAGTAGTCGGTTCAGGAGGTAACTGCATAAATGAAGAATGCATAAAGAAAGATCTATGTAGTACGCTATGATATGCGCTATGATATTACGAGTATAAATGGTATTATAGTCTACCTTTATGTCGTCCGTTTTATCTGCATAAATTCGTGTGATTTGTGTAACGGTCTTCCCCGTTTGTATTAGAAAAGGCCTGGTAGTGCATTTTTTGCACCAGGCAGGATGCATTTCTAGAAAAGTAAATGGTACACGTAGTAAGGAATAAGTCTGGTTTTAATGGGAAAAACATTTGTTGGATAAATTTTTTATTTTTTTAAATTGATTAATTATTGAAATATATAAGTTTATAAGTTAAAAGCTTATTTAAGTAAGCAAAGTTATCGCCAGACCTACTACGATTACTCAGAATGAATCGTTTTAATATATCGTAAATCAAATTTCGAAAAAACTAGGTCTGTTCAAAAAGTATCGCGAATTTTGAATTCCCGCGGGTTACGTATATTCGATTTTCAATATTTTTTTTTTGGCGTCTTTCGAAAGTGGCAGAACTTGTCAGCATAAGTGAGGGACATGAATACCAAGATAAAGCCACAAAATTGAAAATCGAATATACGTAACCCGCAGGAATTCAAAATTCGCGATACTTTTTAAACAGACCTGGTATATAAAGCCTTAGTAGTCGAAATTATCGAAATCAAAAAGAGACAACCGAACAATCTGGGGAGGAGAGGCAACCTTTACTTCCCATTTCTCTTTGATACTTTTTGAAAAAACACTTCCGGAATTCTCAATGCCATTTAACTAGTTTTCAATACTAATATAAATAATTATATCAGACTACGAGTATTTCTCAACGTTTCTCACTCAGACTGTGACCAATTCTCAATGATACTGAAAGTAATGCTCAACGTTTTTGAGTTAATTCTCGATCAGAAGATGACTAATTTAAAACCATATTAATATTATGTCTTTAGACTCAGATCATGGGACTAATTCTCACTGAGGATTATTATGTCTAATTCTAAAAAATATCGAAAATAATTCTGATTACTTTTGAGCTAAGCATGATTTCCCAAACAAAGTATTTTATTCACTGTTGTGCAGCATTAATTTAAAATAATTTCCAAATTCTAGTAAAGCAATAAATGTGAGAACCAATTCGGTTTATCGGTTTTTTAAGGAAGTAAATCCTGGGAAATTCGATACAAATCGAAGCGAGAAAAAAAAATTCAAAGAAACGAACTTACCAGATGTTTGAATAGATTGAAAAAACGGGGTACCGGTTCCGGTAAAAAAATGTTTCTACCGCAAAAAAAACTTTGTCATCCTAAAAAATAAAAATCCTAAAAAAAGTATCACTTTTCATAATTAAAAATAAAGCAATTATTTATGTATATACTCGTATGTAGATACACATATGTGTGCATATTGTATAAGCCATAAGCATAATACGAGTATGTATGTTTGTATGCCTACACGATAAATGGCTAAAACCAACCAACCAAACAACTCTTGCAAATCGGAAACACACACAAAAAACCTAAAGTTCATTCAAGTGTGAAAAGTGTTGGTGTTGATGTTGTTGCTGTTGTTGTTGTTTTGCTCGTCCATTCATTGTGGCTTATTCGTTTAAGTTTTGTGGTAAAACCTGTTAGTAAGTGATTTTTTTGGTCTGCCGTTCAAAAAAAAAAAGACAGAATCTGTAAAAAGTTAAAACCTTTGGATTATAGAATAAAGGTAAAAAAATTAGAGTCGAATTGTAATTGATCTTAAAAGGAAACCTAAAAAATTAACAGCAACACTAACACCAAGTTTAACAAGAACCAAAAACAAAAATATACATACATACGCACATACTATGTACACATTATCGAATTACCATACATGGACTTATTGATCTTCTTCGTCAAAAATCCTTTCTTAAGGGTTTGATTTCAATCAGAAAATGTCAATGAAAGTCAGCAGCTCAAAAAAGTCAATTATTCTTAATTAATTATAATATTTATGTTTTGGAAAACTGAATGACAGAATGAAAGGAAGAGTGGAAAAGAGGAAGATTAAATTTTACAAAATTTAATGTGATTTACATTTTCTTTGATGATTTTGATTATTATTATAGATTGTGATTACTCATGATTATTAGATTATTATATGATTATTAGATTTTTTAATTAGCAGATTATATTAAACTATATAGTCGTTTAATTTAATCTGCTAATTAAAAAAGAATAGAATAAAATAATGATTAAAATGCAAACCAAAAGAAAAAAACTGGCTTAAAATTTGTTGAATTATTTCTTTTGTGCTTGAAGAAAATAATGCAATAAGTAAGAGTGTCAAACAAAGCGAACCACGCCTACTTTTCTAAAATATTTTATACGTTCCGGATAAAAAACTTTCATTTTAAAATTTGAGAGTTTTCAGATTTTGAATACTTAAACAAAAAGTAGGTACGTTAACATTTTATATGAATAGGTGACCTAAACACAAAAAGTTTAATATAAAAAATTTTCATTAATATTAATAAAATTATTTAATTATTAATGAAATGAAAAGAAAGAAAACAGGAGAAGAAACAACGAGAAATTAAAGCATTAACAAATTAGTGTTTAAAAACGTAGAAAGTTCCGAATTAAATTAATTATTGTCTTTGGCCAACAGACAGACAGACACATGACGAAATATAATACATACGAGCATATGCTTCACAAACTCTTTTCTACAAGGCTTTATAAATGAAGAAACATGAAGTGAAAGGTATACTGTTACCCCCCCCCCCCCCCTTTTGGGTGTAGCGTGTATTAATTAATCATCCATTTAAATCTGTACAGGAGTGCATAATTCCTCCAGACCGACCGAGTCTTTCTCATTATATTCTCTGCCTTTATTAAGTGAAAGCTTAAGAGAGCTTGCTGCAGATGTTTTCATTGTCTGATGTTTCCCGCATCAGTATCAGTCCGTATTTAACACAAGTCAGTGGAAAACTGAGAGAATGTTGTTTTTGCTTTACTTTTCTTCTGGTCTCCGATTATAAAATAACAATTTTCCTGGCAGTCACTACGATCATCATCGTCTGTAATCATCTGCCTGAATTCTTCTTTTCCTCAAACACCAAAATAAAAGAGAACCCTTCTTAGTTCATTGAAAAATCAACATCAACCATCAACATTTTAATTTCAACACGCAACTTCATAATTTTCGAAAGTGGAAAAATATATTCTCAAATTGCACTTAAATAAGTTCGTTCTCATGTTTGTCTAACTTCTATAATGAAAGATTAATTTCACTTTACAATATCTCGATGAATGATGACCACTGAGCCGAAAAAAAGGTACGTGCATTGGTTTCCGCTTTCGGATCACTCCCGGCTTGCTTGGTTTTCTCGCGCGCTTTCCTCTCTTTTGGCTTCTCTTAATAATTTTCGCAAACAGTGGTTAAAAAACTATTTCAATTTACTAAAATAAACTTCAAATAAGCACAAAATTAAATCACAATCAAAAAATTTAATCAAAATAATAAAATATATTGCGAAAAAATTGACATTTTTTAAATTAAATACCTTTTCAATACTTTTCCAAGAATTTACGAGCCAAAAATCTTTCTTATTAGGCCAAAAATAGAGAGATAGAAAGATAGACATTGTGAAAGTCTGATGTTTTATTGGACTAGTCGAAAAATTATTTGCCAATAAACACAAAAAAGAAAAGACTCCAAACAAGTAAAACTATGACAAGAATTTAAAAAAATTATATAGGAAAAAATTTCATTTTGATTAATATAGATTATAAATGTTACAATATAAAAAAGAACGGCAATTTTTTCTCGAACAAAATAATTATTAAAACAATAAATAAAAAATTAAAAAGAAAAAATATTGCATATTTTTTAAAATATTTGGAACAAGTACAAGTTAACAAAATAAGAAAACAATAGCCTTTATTTTTAAAGTTCTACTATAAAGACATAAAAATAGATTTTTGCTTATTTCTAGAAATGTAACTTTAATGACGTTAATTTTCATAAAACTAATAATAGCGTATATTTATCTTTATCCTCTACATCGCTAATTTTTTTTATTAACTTGTAATCACATGTTTGTTATTATTATAAAAATATAAATGTTTTAGGAATAGCGAATAGTTGAGTTGAAAAGTTAGTCCTTAAAAATTACAGTCCATGGAATTCAAAATGAAGCCACTGTGCGGCATGATTGGCTTAAACAACCCTCGTTACTATAATTGTTATCACCCTTCGATTACAGCGAACAGTGACAGTGACAATAACAATAAAGATAGAAGGTATTGTCATGATTCTTGACAATGTTTAGCTACAAGTGTTATAATCATAGCATTGAATTAAATTAAATAGTTCAAATAAAGAACGTGAAGCGCATCAATCAAGCATTAACATTTTCCATGCAAAAAATGTTATTCATATGACTTCGTAACAAAGACGACTATTAGGTACAATATTAATCATGGTAAACCAATTTTAAGCTTTTAATTTCAACATGAAAGTCATTATTTTAAAAATTTTGGTAATTTATTAGATTTTTGTTTGGGAATGATACTATTGTAATCATAGCCGTGATAATAACATAATTTTAATTATATAAAAATTTCATGTTTCATCAATTGTTCTTGATGACCGTTTCACAAAAATAGAAATGCCGCACAATCGTATTTTCCAAAATTTGGTCGATCTCGTTGTCAGATCTCGCCACGATTGATAAGTTCATTGTCATTTTCGGTTCTTGGTTCCGACTGAAATCGGCCTTAACATCCTTTATGTGGACAAAATGCATCGATATTTTACATACTATATATACTATCCGTTATACTATCCGTTAAGTTTTATTTTTTAACGTTTTAAAAATGTATGCAACGAAATTTTAAACGAAAAACTGAAAACATCGAGATTGTTGAATCTCATTTCGAAATGTTGGGCAAAATCGGGGGGAAAATATACTCGTATATTATACATAATACACATCTCGAATATTTCTTATATTATAAAGATATTATTTAATTTGATATTTTAGTAGCACGTCGTCGACGTAAGGAAGGCCGTCAACGACGTCAACGAACCACGTTTAGTACGGAGCAGACACTGCGTTTGGAAGTGGAATTTCATCGCAATGAATACATTTCGCGCACCAGACGTTTTGAACTGGCCGAGAGTCTGCGACTAACCGAGACACAAATCAAAATATGGTTTCAAAATCGACGTGCGAAAGATAAACGCATTGAAAAGGCGCAAATCGATCAACAGTACAGGTAAATACGAAGTTTGAACAAAACGGGGATGGGGCGGGTTTTAGGGGAAGACAAGGTGATAATCGTAAAATTACAATTGAAACTAATTGGCAATAAAATTAAACGAACACAACATTACTCCATCGCTAATGACGCGCTCGCCGTATTTAACTGGCGACATATTTTTGTTTTATTTTCAGAAACTTTGTCGTGGCCAATGGTTTTATGAGTAGCATAATGGGTCATGCCACAGCGACGATATCGGCACCGGTGAAAACGGCAGCAACAAACTACCATCATCATCATCAACAACAACATCATCACCACCATCACCCACCCTCATCATCGGTAATCACAAATCTTCATCAGCCGAGTTTCTATCATCAGTCTAATAATAATCATGCAACCCTACTGCCTGTACATTTTACAACAGCAGCAGCGCCTACAACAACAACAATAGCAGCAACAACAACACTACAACCTGCAATCGTATCAAAAGCGGCACTATTTCCACGGCACGCAACGCATATCAACGACAGTCGCAGTCACATAAATTATGCCGGCATGAACGGCCTCCTGAGAAACACTTCTTCCTCCGAAACGAATAGTAGCTTAAATTCGGTTATAAATTCGTGTTAGCAACTAGACCCTTCGAGAAGCTCGTTTTAAATTAATTTTTATATTAATTTCATTAGTTATGTTTACCGACTCTTAGATCGCAGTAACATCATCAATCGCGAAATTAATTCTAGCAGGCTTAAACGTATGTACTCGTGCTATATAAAGTCGATGGTGAGCTGTAGAAAATATTTACACAATTTCATTCCTTAGAAGATATACATATATGTATATACTTATTCGTATATATGTTCATACACTTTTATAAATGTTTAGCTATTATGTTAAATAGTCGTATAGATATTATTATTAACAGTGTAACTGAATGAACTTTTATATGCTACGACAAATAAAAAAAAACTAATAAACAATCAATCGAAAGTAAAAACTATCTTCTCCAATGTATACAAAAGAGTTAAAAGACAAAACTCTTTTACTATTTTAGTAACTAATTTTTGCCGAATCTATATAAGGAATGTCATCATCAGCGATCTCGAAGAGAACCCAGGTGTTCTATCTTCTGATACAATATCTGATAAATATCTCCTGAACTTTCTATCTACCGTATAGATTCTATCTACATTGACTTCCATAAATTATTATATGAAATTATATCCCACCGTTTTAATGAATTTATAAATACGAGTACAACCAGGTAATAATAAAAGAATAATAATAATAAACAAGTAAGAGCGTTATCTTCGGCCTGGCCGAAGGTCATATACCCTACACCCGCATCTGTCGAAGTAATAAAAAGTGGGCGGGTGATACCTATTTTTTTCTAATTTACAGGGAGCACATTTTGATCTATTAACTCATCTAAAAAATCGCTTTTCCTACCAAACACCTTATTATATGGTATAGTATATAAGTGGGCGTGTCACGCCCATTTTTGGGAATATATTTAAGTCTAAGATGGTGGACTCGGAAATAAAATTTTAGCTGAAAATTCGGTCTACAAGGTGAGAAATTGAGCTAAAAGCACGGATGAGTGCATATTTTCTATAAAAAGTAGACGTGGCACTGGTCCGATTTTTCCCATTTTCAATACCAAACAGCGTAGGATAATAAAGAATATTCATGCCAAATTTCATGACGATACCTCTATTCGTTCTCCTGTAATCGTGATTTCCACAGACGGACGGACGGACAGACAGACAGACAGACGGACGGACATGGCTAAATCGAATCAGGAGGTGATTCTGAGCCAGAATATATATACTTTTCTATACCTGCCACGCCTCCTTTAATGCGTTACAAACGAAAGAACAAAGTGAATATACCCTCATCCCTTCGGGTGTAGGGTATAAAAATAATAAAAAATAACCAAATAATAAAAGGTTTTATCTCTTATATCTTTAGTAATAAAAATTCATTAATTTCAGAAAAATATTGATTTTTCTCATTCTTTTTTTTTCCTCATTCATTTTTCATCGAACAAACGCTTGAACATCGAAGAATATTGCGCTTGAACAATTTTCAATAAAATCTACCTACCACCACTCTTAGAGAAACCAATCACTGACCTTGGTAAATTAGGGTTGGAGCTAGTAAAAGCCAAAAGATATGCTAAGAGAAAATTGAAAGGAATCCTGCAAGATTTTAATTTCATGGTTTTACTTAAATTTTCTTTGGTGCGCTGTTTTGTTTGTTAGTATTTTTATAATTTTTTTTTGTATATGAAGGTGAGGCAGCCCTTTTGCCAATTATAGAAATTTTGGAATGTTGGGAAATTTACACCTGACTTGGTGTAAATGAATGACCTCTTGTGAATTTGTTCGCTTGGGCTAAAATAATATTGCGAGCTGCAAATGACAATATGTACATTCTTTGCCATATACTAGTACATATGAGTACGTATAGAAAGTGTCATATATACATAAACAACATTGTTATAAAAACTTTTATGCCTTTAAAAAATGTGTTTATGCTTTTATAAATTTTTCTTTCCAGGTTTCGAAATTTTTAAGGGTGCCTAAACTCCGAGATCAAACGCCGTGGATAAACAATACGCTACTAATAGGCTACTGTATTTAGATATCAAGGTCAAAGGGCGCCTAAAAGTGTTTTCAACATTTTTATTTAGTGCCTTCCACTTTGTTTTTTATTGATTGGGGAAAATGTATCAAATATTTCTATTCTATCTAATTACTAATAAGTTTCGAAAACAAAAGGAAAGGGTACATATTATTTACCTAGCCATATCATAGACTGGTTCTCAGAATGTATGTCTTCAAATTGTTACACAATATTACGAAGAACTCGTACAATGGAATAGTACACCATTCCATGAATTTCACACTTGAATTCATAATATGTATTTATGATTTTACAAAATCGAATACACCTAAATCTTACTTGGTGTTTAGAATTAACTTTTAAACGATCATTATAAATTCATTCTTGACTCACTCTGCTTCTTTTTTGCGTTAACACCAACTGCTCAACTTATCATCCTTTGCACGTTCCACTTATGTGAACGATTGGAATAACACAAAACAGCTGATAACTTGTAAGTTAACACAAGAAATTGTAGTTTCTTTGCACTGAGAAAATGTTGTTGCAGGCCTTTTCCAACTGTTGTTAATGCATTTCTCTAAAGTTGGGCTGGTAGGGTTACCAAGTCAAAATTCATTTTTAACCAGTGGATCTTCCTAAACCGAACCTTGTCTACCTTTTTTCCTTTTACTATAAATACCTTTTGTATTAAATCATAACAATATTATGTAAAAAATCGATACAACAATCAAAAACTAGAGTATATTAAAAATCAAAATTTTTTACTTCGACTGACGTCCGATAGATGTTGCCATTGAGTAAAATACAATGATGTAAAATGAACATGTGTAAGCTTTCGCAAATCAAAAATGAAGGAGAGTGGCAGGTATAGAAAAGTATATATATATTCTGGCTCCGAATCTCCTTCTGAGTCGATTTAGCCCGTCTGTCAGTCTGTCTGTCTGTCTGTCTTTCTGTAGAAATCATGATTACGGGAGAACAAATAGAGCTAACGCCATAAAATTACGAATATTCTCCGTCACCATAGGCTGTTTGGTATTGAAGTGCCACGCCTACTTTTTATAGAAAATATCAATTTCTCCGTGCTTTTAGCTAAATTTCTCAGCTTGTAGAGCGAGTTTAAAGCAAAAATTTCATTCCCAAATCCATGGTCTCAAACTTAAATACACTCCAAAAAATGGGCGTGCTCGGACCACTGGTGACGGAAATCACGTTAGAGAACGAAAGGAGGTATAATCTTGAGATTTGCCACAAATATTATTTTAAAAATATTTTAAAAAATAATAATAAAAGAAAATGAAACTACTTAAAATAGTCCTCCTTCAAATAGTCAGACGCCAGTGAGACGGAGTCAGACGCACCATGTATGAGGCCTATAAGTGGATCATCACGTTAAAACAACTACGATTATTATAAATCGCAAAATGATTTTATGTGGCAACATTACCTACGCCATTTTGAACAAGAAAAGTTCAATTTTCTTCGCATATACATAATTGAGTACAGAAATTCAATTCGTTCTTGAAAATGACACGTCCAAGCAAAGAAAAGGTAAAATCGTCTAATTCCAATAATACAACTCCTGTAAAACCAAAACAGGAACCTCCAGAATGCTTCGAAGTTGTACCTGATGATGATGATGTAAGTCACTATTCCTGCTTTCATGGAGAACCCATTTTGAGAATGAATACTCTAGGATATTTGCGAGTTGGAACACCTAAGAAAGCTATTTATCGGTGGATTGGCACCGTATACTACAGAAGAATCACTGAAGACTTTCTACGAACAATGGGGCAAAGTGGTGGACGTTGTAGTTATGCGAGATACTCTTAGCAGGCGGTCTCGTGGTTTTGGTTTCATCACTTTTACGAAGGCGCACATGGTAGATCGTGCCCAAGATGCGAGGCCCCACATAATCGATGGAAAGTAAGTAGGGCTGTGCGTGGGTGAGATTCGTGATATAGATGCATAATTATTTCATTTTTAGGACCGTGGAAGCCAAGCGCGCATTACCTAGACCCGAGCGGGAGAAACGAGAACCCAATATTTCGGTCAAGAAACTGTTTGTAGGCGGGCTTAAGGATAATCATGATGAACATTGTCTAACTGAGTACTTTGAGAAATTCGGTAAAGTTATTTCAGTGAAGATACTCGCCGATAAAACAAGCGGTAAAAGACGCGGGTTTGCATTTATTGAATTTGATGATTACGATTCGGTGGACAAAGCTATATGTAAGCAATGTAGCATTGCTAATTAAGTAGAATATTTTTAACATTTTTACCATTTCCAGTGCAAAAAACTCACTCCATTAAATATGTTATGGTTGATGTTAAAAAATCTGTTTACAGTCAAGAAAAGCGAAATGCTGCTGAAAATGCTAACAAATTAGGCAACAAAAACAACATGCAGGGACAACGGCCAAATATGCGACCTCCGGTACCTAGTTATGGCCAGCAAAATATGGCAGGTATGCCTCCATATGCACCGCCTATGAACGCGGGACCATCTCCACCTAACTACAATTACTGGAATCAGGGTCCACCACAGACACAGCCACCACCACAACCGTACTACGGAGGTTATCAGCAGCCTCCACCACAATCCCCCTGGAATTACCCTCAAGCTCCGCCTAATGGTTGGAATGCAGGACCACCGCCGCCACCTGGTCCTCCACCACCAGCTGCTGGTAATTGGCAGCCACAAGGTCAATGGGGCCCTCCTCCCGCAGGTCCACCGGGAACAGTTGCACCACCTCCAAATTGGAACGCAACACCACAGGTTGCAGCTTCAAATGGGCCTCCAGGGGTGAACGTTCCTCAGCCTGCACCACCACAAGCACCCCCAGCCAATTTCGGCACTGGCTACCAACAGAATTATGGAGGTGGCCCAACGAAGAATTCTAATATAAATTCAAATCGCATGAATCCCTATGGTGTCGTCCCGCCACATGGTGGCTACGGTAATTCATAAAGTTATCTTTAATTCTTTCTAACATGCTATAGTTGCGTGATTTTTCAGGTAATCACAATAACCCACAGACTGGTCCTGGATATAATAACTACAATGGCCCACCAGCTAACGGTCCGCCGGGAATTGGTCCCAATGTACCACCACCAGCCAGTGTTGGAAATGTCGGACCGGGCCCTAAACCAGTACCGCCCGTACCTAATGGAAATCGTCGGTATTAATTCTGAAAACGAGTTACATAAGGCGTTTCATTGGTTTGCTATAACAACAGGTAAGATAATGATATTCTCCTTTCCTTAGGGTGTATACCTATTTTGCTATGCCTTTTACGATTATCGTATTAATTCTATCGATAATTCAGAATCGGAATAGTCAGTAGAGAAGGCCTTCACTTTTGTATTTGAACCAATAAGGTTCTTGTTTTTCGAAGACTAGAAAATCTTCGAGTAAATATACATTAGTACCCGGAAATCTTCCAGTTTTTTCAAATTGAGGCGAAGTGCGTCTTTTACGCATTGCGACCGCCGGATAACAAGCTGTTTTTACCGGCAAATAACAGTGGACCAGCTCTCTATATAGAGCATGTCGGTCGTCATCATCCCTTTGTTATTTTGTTAATGCGTTTTAAGTACCTTATTAAAACTAAATATTCGAGAATATTTTCCATTTAATTTTTTTTTGAAATGAGAGAAGTTATTCGATCCATTCGATCCTTTGCAATTTTTCCAATTGTAATTCAGACAGCGTAAATTGTAATTTTACATAGAATTAGTTTATAATATAAAGCGTTTCAGGTTTTTTGAGGACTAATAATTTGCGCAATATTATTTTGTTTGAAGCCCTTTTGTCAGGAAACCTTAAGCCTCTATAAAACTCAAATTGACTTCGCTGACAAAATTATATTTTATGAGATCTTATAAAATTATTTAGGAGCTCTTATGATATTATTTATAAAGGTATTAAAGTTTTTTTAAGCTTAAGTTTTAATATACTCTTTGAATATTTATTTATATTTTTCTAATTTAGGTAAGTTCGACGTTGACAAATAAATAGAATACTCTATAAGTTAGAAACATCAAAGTACCGTACGTTAACGAGAATCAATTACCTATATTTACAATATAGTAGTTGAGATATACATATGTCTAGATCTTTCATAAGATACATATATCAGAGTATATTAAATACAATTCTATATGAAATTTATAATACAACTTAATTATGTCTTGTGTAGAGAATATTTAAAAACTGTCAAGAGACAATGGTATTTTTTGAAAGCTGTACGTATTTAAAACATTTTATACGTACGTTTTTTATACCTCTACGTATTTAATACAATTAAAATAGCAATGTTCAATGAAACTTGTTAAGTATAATTAGTGAACTTTAAAATTAAAGCCTAGCATTTCTTACTTATTAGAATAAGCTATAGTTATTAATGATATATCTCTCAAAAGTGTGTTAAAGTTACACACTTACAAATAACCGTCTAGGCACTAAATCATTTTAACATTTTGGAAGAACAATTTGAACCGTTTATTTTGAATGTGCGGGTTTTGAAATCCAACGCAATTCTATTAATATATACATTTTGAGTTGAGATTAAATAAAAAGGTTATACTATGTAAATAATATCCTGCCAGGATAAAAGTTTTTCCCTTATGAATATAATTTTTTCATTAAGTTAATTGACTTGTGTTTACCAACGTTTCAAAATTAAGCGCTCATTTGAAGAAAACCGTATTATATTAAATTTGTTTATATACAAATAATTTGTTTCTTCTATTATCAACGGTAATTATATTCACATGCGATATTATTTATTCAATTTAATTACAAAATCGTTTGTACGTCTTGTAGGCTTAAAAAAGCCTCTATCTATTTGACTTACTCCTTATCTTTATATATGTATATTTACACATGTAAACACGATTTAAGACAATGATTTGTTTATATATAGAGTAAAATAAAATGCATTACATTGTAGTATGTATGTATGTTTATGTCTTTAAGATATCAAGATTTACATAAAAATAAGATGACGAGGAGTAACATACGGCGCATGTTATGGAGGACATTAATAAGATTTATGCATACTATGTACAATTTTTGGAATATGTGCGGAGCTAAGTTAATTATAATCAGTAAATCTCTTTGAAATAAGTATTTTCTTTAAGCATTATTCTTTAGTATTTACTCAACGTATGTATTTCTTTGTGGGTATGTTATCATTTTCAATCAATAAATCTATATCAATAAACTTTTACTATACTAAGGCTGTGTTTTATATACAAATGCATATAATTTTAGTCGTATGTCTCAATTAGTTAATGATTTAAATTATTGCAAGCGGAAATTGGGAGACTTTCGATTTTATACAATAGATAATTTAAACTCTATTGTATAGCGAGGCGGCGATCAACGACTATAAGTATTCAACTCATTTTTTACGTAAGTGATGTATGTAAGCCTGTATGTAAGTCTTAGAAAAGTTAGATTCTTTTTAGAACAGCTTAAAAGAGTTAATAAATGAGAACAAAAGCACACCCACGATGGCGCTATGCGAAATCAATTTGAAAGAGAAAGAAAAAAACGCAAAGGTCTACGAAAAAATTTGTTATCCGTAGCAAAAAACAAGGTCCTTAATTACAATATTCATAAGCTTAATAAATAGTGATTGGAAGGGCTATTATACTATACAACTTTAAAGCTATTTTATCGAAGAGCAGTCAATCAGATTTAAGACTTAGTGGTCACAGAAATAGTCGATACAAATACTATAAAAAAATGCATACACAATGGTTTTGTATAAGAAGGATCAGATCTACGGTGATATCTGATTCTTATGCAGTTTTATCCATGCTACCTTATGTCCATGATTTCATAAGTTACACGACTATACGATTTAGATTATTAATGTACGTACGAGTATTTACACGTAGGTAGAATGTACAGATTTATCTACGAGTATGTAATATCAATCAATCTGGTATTTGTTTTGTAAGTTTTGTAATTTGTTTAAGATTGTTGTTTACAGCAATATTAGCAGGTAAGTTTTTATAAAATTTTATTTTTCAATAAATATTTCTTTTGATTCGTTAACATTTGTATATTATATTGTATTAAGTATAATCTATTGTACCTGAGTATCTTCTAAATAGAAATAAATGTACATATATGTACTTATAAATAAAAAAATGTTATTTGCTTTTTAATGTGAATAAATTTATATGAATTGGTAATTATCTTCGATGGTGAGTTTGAAAAATTTTACATGAAGTAAATACATATTTTCAAAACGATCACGAGCTACATACAAAATGTTCTGAAATTATTTACTTGCTGACTTCATCGTGTGTTGTGGCATCGTTAGTGGAGGAAGCAAAACATACACATCGCACAAATGAAAATTGTTCTTTTTAATGCAACATTAATTTTTGGTTGTTTTTTTTTTTTTTGTTTTGGTTTTTTATTGTGATGTTCTTTTGTATAGTTATACACTCGCGTTTTTCGCGAAGATCGGTAGAATGTTCGGCCATTCTCAATCAGTCTTGGTCTTGCCTCAGCTCGGTGTTGAGCTGATATTCTCCAGTGTGGAATATATTTGAAGCAACGCTATTGTTTATTGACCGCTGCTGGCTGTTGTGTTCTGTTTGCTTTAGTTCGTGCGATTTGATTATAAACGGTTCCTTTCAGTATAAGTTTTTGGAACTGCGGGAAAAAGGAATACTATTTTTAGAACCATTTCATGTGAGTATATATTGTATGTACATTAGACCATATCTATAAATCATCGTTTGAATGTGCGTGTAAGATCGTGTGTACAAAATGAAGAATTTGCAATATTTTATCCGGGCACATTGCATTACTTTTAAGTAATTTCTAAATTTGAAGAATTCCTCTTTCGCCCCCGAAGCTCCTTTGTTTTTACCGGTGTAAAAAACGTTTAATTTTTCTTTCTAGTTCGTCGCTTAAAAGATCTTATTCAAACTCCTCAAATTACAAAACTGAGAGAAGAGTTGGTTGAACTTTAGTTTTGTTTTTTTTTTTTTGTTTGATGCTGACTACAAATCAATATGGTATATGCTATTTTAATTATAAAATAAGAAATGGTCGGATCATTACTTCTCCGGAAAAAGTTGCTGCGCTCTTTGGCGCTTTCTTTCAAAACTTTAAATCGTAGACTGTTTATTTAATTTCGTACATAATTACAAGTTAATGGTAAAAATACCAACCAAAATCAATTAGGTCAATTCGTTGGTAAGCTTTGCGTTTTTATAGATATGTTTGAGACCCAAAATTAAGTGTGCATTGCATCCTTGAGTTTACTAATTGTTTTTATCTGAATCTATATTCATATTTTCAACACCTGAATTCTCTCAGTTCATAAAACCTTCCTACTTATTGAGCTGTCTCATTTTTTTGTGTATAAAGAGCCTCCTCCTATCTAGCAGATAGAACGGACCACTCCAAGTTCGAAGGTTAATTTTGCAAGCCCAACAACCGCGAACGTAAGAAGGTAGAAAAGTTGTATGGCGCATCTAAAGACGTCTGTGATAAAAATTGGCGTATGGTATGCAGAAACATGGTTTCTTCCAGTGAAAGTGATTCTCAAATCGGTTCAGCATTTTCGGAGATTAACGTGAACAAACAAAGCTTCAGGTTTAGACGAGCATAATACTATCTGTACCCAGCCCCGCGTTGCTGTGG
Organism: Conops quadrifasciatus; assembly: GCA_949752815.1. NCBI lineage: Eukaryota > Metazoa > Arthropoda > Insecta > Diptera > Conopidae > Conops > Conops quadrifasciatus. The sequence continues at coordinate 31,013,001 of OX457078.1, read as the reverse complement.
CTCATTCTGGTCAAATGGTTAAAGAACATATGTTGCTGCCCACCACAAATGAAATATCCCTCATACAAACGTTGCAACCCCTTTTCCGCTGCAACCCTAAGGGGTTGAATTTAGAAATTTCCGTTTTTAAATGTTGTATACATCATAAAGGAAACCTCTGTGTCAGTTCTTCTACTTTCTTGGGTTATCCTGGGCGTTAAGCGATACTTTTTGAACACACCTCGTTTATTTTTAATGGTTTCTCACAGTAACAGGAATCTTAAATAAGGTTTCCCATAAAGTTATCCGAATTTTAAATTGAAATATTTCTGAAAATTTTTCTTAGTGAATTTGAAGTGAGCTTTTCATTCCGATAAGAAGATTCGGTAAAAGTTTTACTATTAAAACTCGTAAATAGATCAGGGCTTTATAGTGGCTCACAATCGTGGTCGTTACTCATAACAACACAATTCAAGAGCTTGTTTATAGGTTTTTGACATATCTTAATAGAATTTATGATCCTCTTGTAAAGATGGTAGTATAAATAAAAATTACTGCTTTTGCTTTTATTTTATAAATGCTTAGAATATCTGATTTATTTATTTTTAATACAGATTTTTTCAGACCTTCTACACTAAAGTTTTTTTTCAGGTTTTGAGGAAATTAACAGATTTTTAAACCTATTTTTTAACGTCTTACACCAGTAGGTATATACGACATGTTAAAATATCATGATAAGATTATTCGGTCGTTCTTAAGAGAATAGAAGGAATTTAGAAAAAATTTACACATGTATATATTTTACTTATATACAAACGTACATGATATCGTAACTTTTCGCTGGTTGGAAATATATTTTGATTCAAAAAAGATCATGGATGCTCGTATATTTTTTTATTAAGTTTTTCCGAGTCAGGCGTAAGTGTTGCTCACATTTAATACAGTACCTACATTGAAAAAAATTAAGACAAATAGATTTTTATATACAAAAATGCATTAATTCTGGAGCGTAATATCATACAAGGCCATCATCATCACTATTGCAAAATATACGATGCCATATGGACACCTCATGCGGCGGTCGACTTCAATTAATGAATAGATTGTGAAAATATGTCGCCAATAAATTGACAAGCCCAAATGATTTTTAACAAAACCTTAAATTGTTTAAACATTATATAGACGCAAATTTTATTACTTCGGTTGAAAACGGCAAAGCAAATTGATGAACGAAATTGAATGTAGTTCTTAGAAGTATTTCATCAATCATTGACACAATTTTCATCATCTTGATGAAAGAGAAAATTTAGTACATACATATATTATTTTTACAATACATTGTACATAGAAATAGTTAGGAAAATTGTACTGAAAATACTTTCCTTCGCGGCCGGCATCCTACAAAGAAAGACATACCAACGAACATAATAAGTTTTTCTGAATAAATAGAATGCATCATTTTCTTTAGTGATCAAAGCAAAATTAAAGTGTAGCACTAACAGTAATACGCTGAACTTCAAAACAGTAAGTAGAGGGCAATAAATTAGATGATATAAATTTATTAGAGACGAGATAGAAACCGAGCATTCCATCATCTCTGCTGCTGTCGCCGGTAAGATTAAATTGCATCCATTGTTATGGACCGGCGGATAGATCGGCTGCACTTCTACACAATTTTACTATAAACAAATGTATTTATGCCACATTCATTTACTCAGCCATACCTACATATGTACATACGTTCATTTACATGATCGTCAATATGTTTTGATTTGATTATATAAGAGCTTGTTATATGGAGAGTTATATATATATACGGACTATTTATCTTGAAAGCAGTATAAGCATACTTTATGAACAAATTAAGCTGATGATGAGAAAAGTTTATTCTAGTATGATCTTTTTATTTCCATTCAATTTAGCGACTGAACTTTTTTAAATCTATAAAATTTTCATATATCAATTTTTCCTTATTCATAACAATTGCATTAAATTCAAAATGCAAATCTGTAAAAACTTTCAAAATAAACGGTCCAGATATAGTGCTATCGATTCGTCAACAACAATTCCTCAAACTTCTTCATCAATTTAGCTACATTCTTATAGCGAAAATTCTTCAAGAAAATTCGTATGCACAACAAATTTTTTGTGAAATGTCACGCATGATTCGTTTATGAGTATATGAGTTTATGAGTAGAAATGTATTGAGCATGATAAAAATTTCCTACGTGTTCGGGATTAAGCGAGGAAAAAACTAAGCCTCATGGACAAATTAAATGCGGCCAGCTGAAGAAAGAATTTTCTGTAGATTTAAAATAATTTATATTTTTTAATTAGCATTACATAAACACACATTTGTGTTTCTTATACATATCTATATACATATGTATGTATAACTACACCAAACGGAAGCACAAACCGAGATAAGCACTAAGAATTTTTTTTTTCTGTCACCGCTTTGTTTTCGTTGCAAAAGTTGTACTCTGCTTAATCACTGCCATTACACAACCAAATCGTTTAAAGCAGGGATCGCCAAACTGTTGTGCAATATACATATACATATATGTATATATAAAACCCTTTCTTTGTCTAACTTTTCTCTACTGGAATTTGAGAATTCTTAAAAATGCACATGCCTTTTCTTCTATATTCTTCTATATTTACACTTTATATGATATCATTCTATCATATATGGTCTTTCAGCAAGAGGTGTTAATATGTTTGTGAAAAGTGACTGTCACCCGGGACCCATATTTCAACGTATTAATAATGTACCATATAATATGAAATTTTTTAATCAATAAAAATTATATATACATAATATAAATACGATAAAGAAATAAATTAAAAAACAGCATCTAAAAGAAAGAAAACCGGAAGTTATATACGTATAAAGATTAAAGCAAGACTTTTTCAAAAACATTATTTATCTTTTTATAGCGCTCAAAAGAATGTTGTTTGAACAAGGTCTCTTCTCCTTTAACTTTGTCAATGTTGAAACTATGGACTAAAACTAACCCTACACTATTAATCCCTTTCTTTTGCTGAAGAGGCGAGGTTCTGTTAAACATTTCAAGATACATATTAAGACTTACCAAAGGAGAGCCAGCACCAATTACCAAGATTTTCAAAATGAATACCAAAAGTATTTTATTCCGGCCATCTTTGGGAGTGTGCAATGTTTAAAGTATTTTTTTATTTATTTTTGGTTTTTTTAAATTTTATTAGTGTTTTTTGAGTGAAATTTTTGCAAAAGTAAATACATTTTTTGTTCTATTTCAGTTTAATGTTTGTAGGCCCGTTAATTCTGCGCTTTTGAAGCTATAACTTATTTAAGAGTATCGTTAAAAAGTTAACGACTTATTAAACTTTAAGCATTTACAGTTTGGTCGATAAAAGTGGGGCAAATCATTCAAATGGACAGATTTCGGTGGTCATAATATCAAATGCTCTCACATTTGATATGATGCACGACGGCTGTTCATAAATGGATTCCTAAGCCCTTTTCAATTGTGATTTTTCGTTATCTTTTTCGTTGCGATTATAGTATGTACTATCTTCAAAGTTTTTCAATCTTTGGTGGGCCAACAAGATTAATTTTTCTATTTTTTAGAATCTTGAAATGGTTAAAAAAGCTGTTTAATTTTAACTTTAAAATGTATTATAACCAATATACAATATTATAATGTTATAGTCTTATTTGAAATAGTGTAGTGTAGTGTGTTCTAATTTTAAGTTTTCTGTAAAATGTCTCTTCCAAGCGAAAAGTGTCTCGAGTCTTAACAAAAGAAAAGACTATTTCGAGGAAGAGAATAATTTTCAAGAAATTATTGACTTTCGCCAACGAATTTATAATCTTCCTTTTGGTTTACAGTTTTATTAGAAAATTAATAAGAAAATCGTAAAAGAATTATGAATGAAATATAATGTAGACTTAAGAAACTACATGCTCTACATACATATTTATACAGTCTCTCTCGTATACGAGATTGGGCGATAATATGCATCCTTCAATGAACGTAATGGAATAATGAATCTGCAGAGTATTGTCGTAGAATATTGTATAAATTCAAAACATTGGACTTCAATAGAATGGAACACCAAAATATGAATTTTTCTCTCTAAATTCAGCAGGATTTTCGTAATAATCGTTAATTATTATATAAAACAGTTCTATTAATGTGTCACATTAACTGATAACGCCTTAACCCAAATCCGAAATTAGTTGAGAAGTGAGGTCATGCTAGAACATACGTAGCATAAGCCTTATCGCAACGTCTCAAACGAAGCGAGCTCAGTGTATGCGTAAAACCCTCGAAAGATTTCGACTTGAAAATAATATTTATACGTTTTAAATCGCAGCTCATTCTACACAGATCGCCACAATGAAGTGGACCTTGCTGTTTATCCTGGGCTTGGTAGCCGCTATAGAAATCAAAGCAATTGAAGACGACCTGGCCGATTTGCCGGATGATTTTGATCTTTCCGATATTACCGATTTGGATGAAAGTGATGAGGAACTACTGCGTCAGCTTGAAGAGAAGAATGCGGTATATAAAATCCGCAAAACAAAAATTTTTCTCCATATAACATAATATTTTTCTTCATAGAATAATGATTTGCATCGTGAAAATGAATTAGCTTCCAAATTGGCTGCTGAGGCAATTGATCAACGAAATGAAATTCTAAGTCCTGTGGCTGAGAGTAAGTAATCTCGGCACATGAGAAAATAATTCGGAAGCTCGTTTTTTACGTTTTCTTGCTTGTAGTCGATCCTTGCGAGAAAATGCACTGCGGCGCTGGACGCGTTTGTCAGCTTCATGGAGAAGAAGCGAAATGCATATGCATCCCGGAGTGTCCAAAGGAAACCGACATGCGTCGTCATGTGTGTACCAACAAAAACGAAACTTGGCCCTCGGACTGTTCGGTCTATCAGCAGCGCTGTTTGTGCGACACTAAGTCGGACGGTTGTGTAGATCCCAAAAACGTTCACCTTCACATTGATTACTATGGCATTTGTCACGAAAAGAAGGTAAGAGAGTAGAGTTAGAGGGAGTTCTGACCACTCCCTCTAGTGACCATAGCATTGTGTAGTGCGAAAGGTATTCGGTTTCGGTTAAGCATATTCATACTTACCTACCTTAAAAAGACTTTAAGGCGTCAAATTATCGTCACCCACAAAATTTATTATCCTTTATAATCCTTCTTAGGAATGCACCGAGGAGGACATGAAAGACTTTCCACGTCGCATGCGCGACTGGCTCTTTAATGTTATGCGCGATTTGGCGGAACGCGATGAGCTCACCGAACACTACATGCAAATGGAACTCGAAGCCGAAACGAATATGACACGCCGTTGGGCCAATGCTGCTGTCTGGAAATGGTGCGATTTGGACAGTGACACCGATCGTTCGGTGTCCTTGCATGAACTCTTCCCGATACGTGCGCCACTCGTCAGTTTGGAGCATTGTATTGCACCATTCCTGGAATCGTGCGATTCCAACAATGATCATCGTATCACGTTGGTTGAGTGGGGCGCATGCTTGGAGCTGGATGAAGTGAGTATTAATCACGCAGAGGGACAACATTTTAAAACAAAACTAGACTATACAGTCTCAAAATACAATATTTTGATACGATAAAGTCGAGCTTAAAACTTTTCCCTCGCGTTAGGTTGTAAAGATATCTAACTTTTGGGATTCAGGTTGTGTCACCTCAAAAGGCCTTTCCACAAAAAACTCGTTATTGTACCCGAAAGCAGGTTAATTTGTTGACTTTACTGAACAACTGAATGATTATTATCAGAAGTGCCGAATGTGGACAAAAACGCCAAATTATTCTCTTAACAGATTTTTCAAAAGCACTTTTTTGAAACTGTTGAAAGATTGAAGAAGAAAGATTATAATGAAACAATATTATTGAATATATATGTACATATATTGAATTTAAATTGGAAGACGAATGGAAACCATAATATATACTGGCGAATGCTATAATAAGTTTTGTGAGTTAAAAAGAAGATTATCTAGTGTTGTAAAAACCTAGGTTTTTGGCACATTGAGAATAGGTTCTCTCAGAAACCTGATGTGCTGTTACTATTTTTAGATAAATCCATTTTTGCAGGCCTGTCTTATTTACTTTATTTATATTAATATTCTTCTGTCTATTTTCCAGGCTGACCTCAATGGACGTTGTGATGATATTCACAAATCTGTGCCACATTTAATGGGTTAGTCGTCTAAGTGGTAGTTGTCGCAACAACTATATAAGGCTATATATAACAGATGAAATCTATGCTTTGTTGTTGTGTCATTCTTTATCAAATGTTTTTTGTAATATTTCCGTTTCAATCAAGATTTGTTTAAGAAGAACGGAGCTCAAAGCCAAATATGTGTTTTTCTATTACTCTATTCGAATTACGATATATTGCATATGTATGTATGTATTTAGGTATGTGTATGTAATTCAGAATCAAAATTTTTAATTCTAAAGAAATTAAATATTCATAAAAAAGGTCTTTTATTCGAAAGGGTGGGAGGGAGTGTTTACATGTTGGTAAGAATTTTTTATTAAATTGCGCTGGAAATTCTGAAAAATAAACAGTTGATTCTCGTTAAACGCTCTTTTACAGAGCTTTTGTCATAACGTGGCTGATGATTAGGAATACTTTTTTCCACGACATGAATCTTTATGCCGAAATCGACCCTTTCAGTAAGAAGTGTCATTTTAAATCAACAGAAAAACGCAAAATTTTTGTGACAAGTGGTGATATTTTTATTTTAACCCAAAGTACAAACTCTGAGCTTAGTAATAAAACACAAAATGTCTTTCAAATGTCCACCTCGGCTTCCTTTTTCTGTAGTATTTTTTCCATTTCTATAGTGGATTTTCTCTATTTAAATTTGTTAAGCGTGTGTATCGGTCCATACCTAAAACCTTCCGCTACAAAATGACGCCAAAATTCAAATGACACTTCTTGTGGAAAGAACCTATACTACAATATAACTACGTACGAGGTCTGTTCAAAAAATATCGCGGATTTTGAATACCAAAATTGCTCAATTTCGACCAAAAACAGCATCGCACTAACATTATTTCTAAGGAGATGTTGAACTCTGTCCGCACTTTTCGTGTAGATTATAGAGTAAAAGCCTTTAATTCGTAATCATTCTCTAGTTCATTTATATAGACCGCCGATATCGCTGCCACAAAAGCCAGATCTGAAAGTTATTAGTTTCGAGGAAAACTCGATTTAAAGTTTAAATGCTTCCCCCATCTTAAAATAAAAAAAATTACTATTAAATTGTTTTCGCTAACTTTTTGCAATTTTACTCTTTATTTTTTCAATTTATATATATTGTGTAAAATAGTATTTTTTTTTATATTTAGAAATACAAAAAAAGAGTTACATATCATGTTAATTATTAATATTATTTGTATAACAATACGAAAATTATTATAAGCTGTTTTTGTCGTTTTACAAAAGTAATTATAGTCATTAATAAATTTAAGATTAATACCCTTGGGACAGAATTACAGTATTTTTCCTTTGTGGATCTTGAACATTGTCCTCCTGGTGTTACATGAAAGAAAAATTAATAGAAAAAAATTCATTAAAATTGTGGTTCTTGCGTTAAAAAAGCACATGTTATATACAAAATAATTTCAAAAATGTTGAAGTGTTCGAAAGTTAGATTTATGTGAAACCTACCTTTTTGCCGATTAAGGATTTGTGAATGTGTGGAATGACACCGCCTCCAGCTATGGTGGCTTTAATCAGGCTGTCCAATTCTTCGTCACCACGAATGGCCAACTGCAAATGCCGTGGAGTGATGCGTTTCACTTTCAAATCTTTTGAAGCATTTCCAGCTAATTCGAGAACCTGAAATGAGTTACAATAAATTATAATTGGATTTAATGTACACATACTTCATAAACTAGAAAAATAGACAGAGTAATTGCAATTTTACTTTTAAAACAATAAGTTTTCCTCTAATTTAATTCTTACGGAAAATATATTTTTTTTAAATTAATTATTATACACTTTAAAGCCAAATTTTAAACTCACGACTTTAAAAATATTATGGTAAAAAAAACAAATTACAATAATGTTGATCCTTGAGATTTCATATTTTCCATTTCAATCTCAGATGTAAATCAATAATCGTTCAGAAAATTTTAATCAGCCTTGGAAATCTTCTACTATGTAAAGCTGAGAAAATCTAACCTGGAAAAAATGGCGGGCAAATGACGCTACACAACAAAAGGCGAACAGCACAATGTGACGCTCCTGTTTATGTTGACGCCAAAGCCAGCAGCACTCGTAATACGCATGAAGTAGTGTGTGCACTCACACAAATATAAATATGGCGCGCAATCAAGCCTTCGAAGGCGACTGAGCCGTCGACAGAAAACGCATTGGTAAACATAATTTATGATACATACACAAGTACACAAACACAAATAGATTTTGGCGGCAAAATTAAAAATGCGATAACTATGTACAGAGAAATGCAAACAATACAGTTACGTTAAGTTATGGATATAGAAATTTACTTGAAAACTTACTTCTGCAGTCAAATATTCTAAAATAGCGGCAGAGTATACAGCTGCCGTTGCCCCAACACGTCCATGGCTTGTTGTTCGACTCTTTAAATGACGATGTATACGACCTACGGGGAACTGGTGGGTGAAGAGAACAAAATCAGTTTAAACTAAATGCAAGATCAGCTCGATTTACATACATATTCCTCATTGGTGGTAAAATCCACCAAAATTAAAATTTCTTACCTGAAGTCCTGCTCTTGCAGAGCGCGAAACAGCCTTCGCTTTTGCCTTTCCTGAATCCTTGCCAGCTTTACCTCCAGCCTTGAATGCCCAAGAAAATATTAAAGTAAAAAGTAACAAAAGTAGGGGAAAATAGCTAAAGCAACTGTCATCACTGAACTATCGGAAAGAAGTGGTGAACTTATTGAGGTTAAATACGAATACGTCTGGATAATTATAGAAAAATTTGTATCCTTTCAAAGCACAACGGCAAATGTCCTCTGATGTATTGTTAATTCATGTTCCTAAACCGCCGCGGTTTCAAAATAATTTCACAATATTACTAAAAATGTTGGTACTTTAAACACACGCACGCACCACTTTCCAAATCGATGACATTTGCTTTTCTAGCTATTGAACTCAATGCTATTTTTCCCATGTTATGTATTAATCGATATACCATTTTTTTTCTTTGTAATTATTAACTAAAATCGGCCCTTTAATAAGATTTTTTGGAATGAATTAAAGTCACTCGCAATTATTTTTATTTTGTATGTACTCTGCTGCAAACCGAACGGTACGAAATTTTTTTCACGAATGATTTGAAGAGAGACGCCACGAAATTATTCCCCCGAATGAACGTGCAAGACGAAAGTCAAACTTAACGAAACCATGTAACCGCCGAACTGATAACGTCAATTGGCAGCACAGTTCTAGTAAAAATTGAAGCTTCACACACGAGAACAATTCTGCATGCATTAAACTGTCGCTAATCGCGAGGGAGATAAAGAACATGGTAATTCGTGCATTAAAATTCTTCACTCTCGGACCTGCATGAACTATGCTCAAAACTAACACATACACTATTTTACTTAGCGAGGATTCTGACTTTTTCACTAACAAAACAAGCCAATGTTCACGTATACATTTTTTCCACAACTTTTGTTCATCTCGTGTGTAACGACGAAAACAAAAATTGTGCACGCAAAATTGTTTCCGTGTGTGACAGGCCAATAATACACATCGGTGTTGTGAAAAGTGGGTATTTTGTACTTTTTACAGTTCTTTTTGGATTAAAAAGTACTGAAGTGCGACCATTAACTTTTATATTTGACCTTTATATATATGGAAAAAGCGTTAAGCTGATTCAGACAGTACGCGTTTAGCGCTACGCGGGGCGATGCTTTCGCCCGGTCGTAATACACAGAAATCCCATAAGCTGTTCAGATAGAGAAAATGCGTTGTTTACTGTCGCGGCGTAGAGACTTACCGTCGCGGTGCGTTGTGAAAATTTACATAATGTCTTACTGCTGTTAGTGTTTTGTGAGTGTGTGAATTCAGTTCTACAACTTTTGAAATTGCAAGAGTTCAGATTACCAGTTATCGTTAGACAGTTGAAAGTTTGAAGGAAAAACTTTCCAAAAATTACATTTTTCTGCAAATATGGAATCTTCCTATCTATATATACTCCCAGTTGATATGTTTATTTTCGTATCGATCCGCGTTCTGTCTGAACACCAAGACGAAAACGCCCCGCAGCGCGTAGCGATAACTGCGGTCTATCTGAACGCATCTTTAGGTGCAAAAAGATTTATTTTTTCTTTAAATATTTTATGATTACACATACTTGCAACCCTGTAGTGTTCTGCTGAATAAGTCGTGCAACTCTGTGAAAACTTTAAGGAAACGTTTTACAAGAAACGTTTAAGGTAACTACTACAGGAAAGATGAAAATAAAATACTCGTACTTAAAAAAGTATTGCTGTTTGTAATTTATGATTTTAGTACTTTTTTCGCAAATAAATACCTTTTTTACGAAATTCGACACCATTTTAGCAAATGCAGTTCACGACCCTGATATACATAAAATTTATATCAATTACACACAGGGCCGTATTACGGATATGAAGCGTAAATGCCAATTGTGACTAAAATTTTGCTGAGATCTTCATTCCAGCTTAACTGCTTTAAAACTTATCGATACTCTGCAAATGTACTAATACTGTCCAAATTTTGTCCAATGATTAATTGGCAAAATTGTATCCAACAGCTGTTTTTTATACCAATTAGCATCCCCGGAATAACACTAAGGCCCAGATTTATAAAGCAATGAACCACACGTTTATCGTCATTGACGTCGTGATGATTGCCGTTCTGATCAATTGCAATTCAGTCACTACATATTTTATTGTCGGCAATGTACTTCACTATCAGAATTTTCCATCATTGAGCCGGATTTAGCCAAAAATTGGCACATACCCTAAATTAAATTGTTTTTCTATAATTGCAACGATTTGCCGACACTCCTTAAAGTGTTACTTCTATTTAAAACTTAGACTAGGATATATAATACAGATTTTTCAGATACAAACATTTTTTCAGAAATCTCTAAAATCTTAATCTCACCTGTTAGTTTTAAGTTAGGTTTTCCATTCTAAAAAAATTAGTTATAAAAAATCAATCGAAGAAGGCTCCTGATTAATTGCTCCTTTAGGTGAAGTGTAAAAATTTTGGAACTCAAAATCCAATAGGTGCGACGAAAATAAAAGCTGAATCCATTCCAACTTGTATATCTTTAAATATATCTATTTTTTATGTTGATTTTCTTGCGTGTATATTATCTTCATATATCGTATAAAAAATTGATGTTTGTAAATATTTTTTGCACTGAATAACACTGAATAATTATTTAAATTTAGGAATAATAAATGTAGGATAGATAAAATTTTGCGACGGTTAGAAGGTAAACTGTAGCACATTCCAGTTTGGTTCCTTTTTCTAAGATTTCTTTGCAAAACTCTCTTTGAACAAAATATGTATAAATATGAACAGAGAACCTGGGATCCCGAGCGGTTGGTCGGAACTTTTTTGAACTTTGCAAGTTTTATAAATTAGGTTTAATGGGGCGAAAAATTTTAAATATAAAAGAGTTTTGGTTTTTTTGGAGTGTGAAAAGTAAACAAGTAAGAGCGTTCTCTTCGGCCTGGCCGAAGCTCATATAACCGCATCTGTCTAAGTGCTAAAAAGTGGGCGGGTGACACCTACTTTTTTCTAATTTACAGGGAGCACATTTTGATCTATTAACTCATCTACAACACTGCTTTTCCTACCAAACACCTCAATATATGGTATAATATATAAGTGGGCGTGTCACGCCCACTTTTGGGAATATATTTAAGTTTAAGATGGTGGACTCGGAAATAAAATTTTAGCTGAAAATTCGGTCTGCAAGCTAAGAAATTGAGCTAAAAGCACGGATGAGTGCATATTTTCTATAAAAACTAGGCGTGGCACTGGTCCCATTTTCAACACCAAACAGCGTAGGATAACAAAGAATATTCGTGCCAAATTTCATGACGATACATTTATTCGTTCTCCTGTAATCGTGATTTCAGGACAGGAGGGGATTCTGAGCCAGAATATATATATACTTTTCTATACCTGCCACGCCTCTTTTAATTCGTTACAAACGGAGGAACAAAGTGAATATACCCTCATCCCTTCGGGTGTAGGGTTAAAAAAAAGGCCTGTCTATCTTTATTAAGCGAAGGAAAAACACTTTGCCCTGTATAATTAAAGAAATTTTTTAATTTTATATATATGTCTATAAATTTTTTAATTTTATATATATGTCTATATTTGCGCTGAAAACATTGACACCTGTCGATAAATTTCTTAGTTTTACAAAACAAAACAAAAATACTTGAATGTATAATGTCATTTTTTTTTCAGAACAGAACAAAATTTAAGAACAACAAGTAAAGGCGTTAACTTCGGCCTGGCCGAAGGTTATATACCCTACACCCGTATCTGTCGAAGTTACGATAAAAAGTAGGCGGGTGACGCCCACTTTCATTTAATTTACAGATAGTAAATTTTGATATATTAACTCATTTACAGCACCGCTTTTCTCAACAAACACCTCATTATATGGTATGGTATACCAGTGGGCGTGTCACGCCCATTTTCTGTGAGATAACTTTTTCTTTTATTATTATTTTTTAGAATATTTTTAAGAGAATATTTGTGCCAAATCTCAAGACTATATCTCCATTCGTTCTTCTCTAATCGTGATTTTCGTCGCCAGTGGGCGGACCACGCCCATTTTTTGGAATGTCTTTAAGTTTGAGACCATGGATTCAGGAATGACATTTTAGCTTTAAACTCCCTCTACAAGCTGAGAAATTGTGCTAAAGCACGGGAAAATTCATACTTTCTATAAAAAGTAGGCGTGGCACTGGACCGATTTTCTCCATTTTCAATACCAAACAGCCTATGGTGACAAAGAATATTCGTACCAAATTTTATGGCGTTAGCTCTATTCGTTCTCCTGTAATCGTGATTTCTACAGACAGACAGACAGACAGACAGACAGACAGACAGACAGACGGACGGACATGGCTAAATCGAATCAGGAGGTGATTCTGAATATATATACTTTTCTATACCTGCCACGCCTCCTTTAATGCGTTACAAACGGAAGAACAAAGTGAATATACCCTCATCCCTTCGGGTGTAGGGTATAAAAACAAAACAATGTCAATATCTGTCAATAAATTATTAACACTTGTTGATCAACCACATTAATAGAGAGAAAAATTTAACAAAACTAATTTAAAAAAAAACCCCTCGACAGATCAACTTGCAATCTTTGAATCTCTCTCATATGTAGATATCAAAGAAATCCTTAGAGCCGTTTTAGATCTCTAAAAAACTGCAAATATATGTACAATTTTAGCTCGTTTAAAATAAAATTAGATGGATAGATAGATAAATACAACGAGACGCTATGCGAACTTGTTTAGGTTGCAAGGTAGTCAATTTGTGCCGCCAGCCGCTCCGCCGCTTTAATGTGCTTAAACTTTGATGAGTTTTTAAATTTCCTCAAATTTGGCATCACCAAATTTAACGAAAAACATTCTCTTTAAGAATTGTTAAAAATTCCTTCAGGAAGCAGCCAGAGGGATTTTTCGGCGGCTAAACATAAAACCAAAATTCCATGGCAGGAAGTCCTATCAACAAAATAGCAATTGGAAGAATTTTTAAGCTTTGAATTTTTAATTAAATATGCCGCGTATTACTAAACCAAAAACTGCTGTGGCAGGACATGGAGGAGCGGTTAGAAAACCAGTTGCCAAGAAAAAATCCAAACTATACAGCATGCCGGAGCCAATAGCGCTTGGAACAGTGTTGTCTGATGTCTCCAAAGCCCAGTGGATGGTTGGCCCCTCTATTGGTACGGGTGGATTTGGAGAGATTTACTCTGCTTGTAAAGTGGGCGAGAATAACTATGATTATGTTGTGAAATGTGTAAGTTGAAAGATATTTTACGTATCGCTTGCGATGTAAAAATCTGATTTCCCCAAGGAACCGCATGGTAACGGGCCGCTGTTTGTCGAAATGCATTTCTACATGCGTAATGCTAAGCTCGAGGATATTGAACGATATAAAAAAGAGAGGGGTCTTAAGAAGCTTGGTATGCCGTACATGTTGGGCAACGGCTCGCATGATATCAAAGGGCAGAAGCACCGCTTCATTGTTATGCCCAGGTACGGCAGTGATATTACATCCTTCTTTCTGAAGAATGGTCGCCGATTGCCAGAATCGAGCATATATCGTTTGGCGGTACAGATGATTGATGTGCTTGAATACGTGCACAGCTGTGGATATGTGCATGCTGATCTCAAGGGTACCAACATTTTATTGGGGCATGGTAGGGAAGGAGCTTCGCAGGCGTACTTAGTCGATTATGGACTTGCTTCGCATTATACAAAAAAAGATTTTAAACCTGATCCTAAAAAGATGCACAATGGCACGATTGAATATACTTCGCGTGATGCTCATCTGGGGGTGGCCACCATGAGAACGGACTTGGAGATCCTAGGTTACAACCTGATAGAATGGAGTGGGGTAGACTTACCTTGGGTACGCGATAATCTGCTATCGTCACCGATTAAAGTGCAGCAGGCCAAGAATGAGTTTATGGATGATGTTAGCAGTGGGTTAAGAAAATTGTTCTCAAAAGGCGCACCAGGTGAGCTGATATACAGGCTGACAGACGGTTCTAAATTCTATACGAAAATAAAAATCTAAAAGTATTCTTTCATTTCTAGTCCCGATCTCGGATTTTATGAAGTACGTGAAAACATTGAACTTCAATGAAACACCAAACTATGAGAAGTGTCGAAAAATATTCAGCACTGCATTAAAAGCTATGAAATGCCCCAATACCGGTGATTTAGATCTCCAAATTAGGTTACCATCGAACTATGTTCCTGCTGCTTCTGGTAGAAGCAATAGACAGAAGACTCGGTCCAATAAAAACTTGCTAACATCTTCTTCGCCTGATGACGATGATGATGTAATCGATGCAAGTGATGAATCTGAAGTATTCGAGCAGAGGAAATCGCCACGTGTAGCATCTAGGACTACGACAAAATATAAAACAGTACACAAATCTCCACCCACGAAACGCATTGCAAAGAAGCGTATCACGCCCTCCCCAAGAAAGAAACATGAGGTGCTATCTTCGACAGCTACTAATACAGCGGACCATTCACCATCGACATCTTTATCACCGCAGCACGTGGTAAAACCAACATTACCACCAAAGAGCACACATCGCTCTGGTTCGCACAAAATCACAAAAGCAATATACTCTCCAACATCAAGGTCACACACGAAACCGCATTCATCCCCACTGCCCTCGACATCCAATGGCAATTCAAGTCCACCAGGCTCTGGGCCGTCCACCAAACGAGGCAAAACAGTAGTAAATGACAGCATGGCACAAAATCCAAAACCCGGTAAAACTTACGAATTTAATTTTGAACTGGATGTTAGTATGGACGCCAATGTTGTAGTCAATGTGAAGCGGAAGAAAAAGACTGAAGCCAAAACCTCGAACAGCACTCCATCAAGTTCCAAGAAACGAGCTGATGCGGCATCTGACGAATCGCCGGCAACGCGTGTCAAAATGCGCAAACTTTTTCACACATCAGTTAAGGGTGGTTCGACAGAGAAACCGGAAATATTTGCAAAGAAGTCGAAAAAACCAGTGCGCTCACCTCGTTAGATGTGAATTGGATTTCCAAAATTTTCATTGTAAGGATTTTTTGCGGCTCGCTATAAGGCCGTATGTTATATGGTTTTTGTTTTGAACATAAAATCTCCAATTTTTTGTTCTGATTTATTTAATAATAAACACGAATTCTTTAGTAATTATAAAACGAATTTTTGTACCGAAAGAAAAATTACTTTTTTTCTGTGTAAACATATCCAAAGTTACAAAAGACTAACCCATGAATTAATCCTAGATTAGGTTACACAAATAACCTACACATTAGTTAATTCGTTGAGCATACAGTCACAATTTTTATATGAAAAAGTGAAATACCAGAACGCAATTATTAATATGTCTGCACTTACAAAAGTGCACAAGTTGCTGCAAGTTGTCGAGTATAAGTATTCACCCGATATTGGTACCGCGACGTAGTGACATCAGGGTGGACGAATGTAAACTGACTATTTGTGATATCAGTAGTTTTTTTGCTTGATATGTACATACAGACGGACGGAGGGAGATGACTTTCTTTCCACTGAAGCACATTAAAAAAAACCTAGTGGATTTAAATGTTCATCATTTTTTCAATTTACGTTTGCTGCTCTCGTGATGTTTAGAGGAAGATTTCGATGACGATGATTTGCTAGAGGAAGAATGTGACGAGCTAGATCTTGACTTAGAGGAAGATGAAACTGAGCCTTTATCACAGGTGGTGACAATATTCATAGATGGCGTGACCACTGTAGACGTCCTTGATGATGAAGGCTGCATTGTACTGCGGTCCTCTTTTTGCATCTTTGAGGAGGAACTCTTATGGTGTTTGCTTGATGATGAGGAGCTTTCTTGCTTGTGGAATGGGGATGAAGAGTTTGATGAAGACGACGATCTTGACGAGGATGCAGATGATTTTGTTTTAGCTATCAAAGGCATAGGCTCCTCAACAGGTACCACTGTTGCAGCAGCTGCAGCTGTAGCTGCAGCCACCGCCGCTGCCGCTGCTTTGCTAGTTGACGGCTTGTCATTGCAACTGTTGCACTGCCACGTACGCTCCTTCTCATCGCAGGTTTCTTCATTGGTGATGGTTGGCTTGTGACATTCCTGATGGTATAATGAGCCGCATTGCGAGCATTCAATCAACCGATTGGTGGCAGTGAACACCATTTCGCCACAGACGCAACAGTTTAAATCACCAAATTCCTTTAGGTTTTCTACTTCCTCATTTGTGGGTATCGTCAGCATGGCGACATCATCAGAATCCGCTATTGTGTCAGGAGAATCAGAGATCGTCTTAGTAGGTGAATTGGTAAGATTTATAACTTCGTCAACGTTGCCAGCTTCGGTGGGAATTTGTTCCGTTTCTGGCTTTTCTGTTGCTATTCCGGGGAACGACTTCTCCAATTCAAGATGCTTGCTTGTTACAAGATTAGCCAGCATTTTTGAGGGTCCATAGCGCTGTTTAATCAGTTCGTCTAACAGCAAACGAAGTTCTGTGGCGGATTGGGGATCGTCGGTATGCATTAAGTAAAGTGCTTTTTTAAAATTGGCATCCACGTCAGAGCTGGAGGCCATTTTCGGAGATATTTGTTTGAATTAGTTCACGGACTTTACTGTTTCGTTTATAATTTAAATAAGCACAAAAATAAAAATTCTACCAATCAGATAATTATTCCTGCTACCAATCGCCATATTCCATGAAATTTATGCACCTTTCCTTTTACAGGGATGTTTTATTTTGAAAACATATAAAACCAGAGTAAATATATTCCTGTATGTAGTAGCTACTTTGTCGGTATCGTGCCTGCATACTATTATTATAAAATTTAATGTATGATGTTAAAAATAGATGAACGATAATTTGAGTTTTGGTTATAATCTGTTTTTTTAGTGTTTTATAGCAGGCAATTTACATAAATAACTTGTTTATTTACATGTAATTTACATAAATAACTTGCTTATGTACCAAACCAAAGACTCCATTCGGAAAAGCTTAACAAATTAGTAGTTACTCCGTAGGATTTAGGCCAACCTGGCTGTCTAAAAAGAAATTATATTGGCAACGCGAGCAAGGGAGCGAGAATCAGCTGCAGTAGTGTCAAATTTCCTTTTAATAATTTGCAATACCAGCAGTTTTCTCAAAAAGTTCTAATTGTGAAGTGTTTGCAGAAATTTTGCACCGAACATTGTTTTGAAAAAGAGAAAAAGAAGCTAACAATACGTAAAATTTTGTTATCTGTGTTTATCGATGTCAATGGTCTAGTGACCAATTGCGTGAATTCTGCCAATCATTGAACAATCGAGGAACGAAATTACATTTTGAAATTAGTTACGATTGAAAATTGTGCGCATTTGCTTGCAATTTGTAAATTGAAATATTTCTTTTCGTTTTGTGTTTGGCTGTGAAAATAAATAGGAGGACTTTTTGTATCAGTTCTCGCTGCTGGTGTCATATGGCTTAATTGTGTTATATTTAAAGTCGCTAGAAGTTCATTATGTCGCTTTTTCGTCTTGACGGAGGGAATGCCGCTGTTTTATTGCTGGTTTTCCTTCTAAACAGTAGTGGTTGTTATTCTATAGATAACCCATTGGTAAGTATTGTATGACCTTCTTCATCTTGCAATTGTTTTCTTTGTTGTGTTTGCCGTCAATATCATATGTTACTACGGCCAAACAATTTTTCGCGCTGTTGTTGCACCAGTGTTGTAATAGAGCAAAATAAACGACTTAAGAAAAAAGTACTAAAAAAGTAGTTTGCACGAAACCAAAATTTCTAATGTGTTATTAGTTACAATAACTTTGTCATGGTTCCGAAACAATGATATGTGGATAAATTTCACCTCATAAAATTTACGAAGGACCAATGGAAAATTTTCTTCAGTGCCACGCCTACTTTTTATAAAGAATATGAATTTATTCGTGCTTATAGCTAACTTTCTTAGCTTGTAGAGGGAATTTCAAGCTAAAATTTTATTCCCGAGTCCACCGTCTTGGACTAGACATTCAGAAGCTAAAATGTCATTGCCATGTTTACCGTATTGGTAAAAGTCATCAAAATGGGCGCGACACGCCCACTGGTATACCATATCAAATAATGAAGTGTTTGTTAAGAAAAGTTTTGTTGTAAATGAGTTAATAGAAATTTACTATCTACAAGTGGGCGTAACTTGCCAATTTTTATCAACACTTTGAAAAATGCGGGTGCAGGGTATATGTGCTCCGGCTAGGCTGAAGTTAACGCTCTTACTTGTTGTTTGCTTAGTCTTGCCTCGCTTCTTGACAATAAGGCTGTAAATACAATAGTATTGACTTTTTTATCTCTCGAGAAAATCATCGCAGCACAACTAAGATCATCCCGCGGCATACTAAAGGGTGGGTAAATTTGAGGTTAGGAAGTAAATTGGCTTAAAAACACACTTTTTTTTGAGAAATTCAGTTTTAATGATACCAATATAAAATAGAAGTATGGGAATTAATAATGGAATATGATGTCGGGCAAATGTCCATCTCTAGCACGTCGGCAGAAGTCCGCTCTTTTCACAAAATTTTGAACCACATTTTGTAACAAAGCTTAGCTTATCTCGTCAATGCAGCGCCGAATTTCATCTTTCAAAGCGTTAGTTGTTTGTGGTTTGTTTACGTAAACCTGGTCTTTCAAATGGCCCCAGAAAAAATAATCCAGCGGCGTTAAATCACAAGAACGAGGCGGCCAATTGACATCGCCAAATCGAGAAATTACGAGACCGGGAAATTTCTCATGCAATAACTGAATTGTTCGGCCACTGATGTCAACATTAGCCAATTGCCAAAAAGCCATTAAAATTCGTTGTTCAAGAGTGTAGCGTTCCATGGTTAAAATTTCCCAAGCCCTACTAAATAAATGTCAAAGGATCACAGCTCAATTCTTGCTATTTTATTATTTGACAGCCAACTTTCTTCCTAACCTCAAATTTGCTCACCCTTTACTGTGCCACGGCGCAGCGGTTGTAGAGCTCTGACTTAGAGGAAGGTAAAATGAGTTGACAACGTCGTTAACGCTCCTTTTATACTACTTGGCCGAAATATCTTGGCTAGTTTACGGTTCTATAATCGGACCGTTATATTATAGTGATTATAATGGAACGACTACTGTATACAATACATCAATTAGTATGTAAACAAAACAAGGAACAGCTGTAGATTTGTAAAACAATAAAAATAAACTTCTGTTGGTATAGACATTGTCTATTAGACAATAGAGTTAGCTCTGCACGGATGCCTTAAAACGCACTTTCAAGGCACAACATTTTTGCTGTCGACTTAGGCCATGACTGCAGGAAAGTCTAAAAAAAAAGCAAGAGTTAAAAGAGTTCAAGCATTTTTAAAAGACTTTAATAAAAGCCATTTTATGATGGTATATGAGTTTTAATTTTTTGTAATTTTAAGAGTATGCAATCAGACCATCCTACTAACTCGTGGTGTGGGATTTCGCTGTCTAGAAGACTATTCACTAAAACTACCTGCCTGCCAGGTAAAATCGAAGTAAACCACAAAAAATTATTTGACGGTACTTCCAAAATAAAAATGGTCTAAACTGGATGGTTTTATAAACTTATCATATAATATAAGTGATCATAAACTTATCACTTATTATCTATAAACTTATAGCTATATCATTTTTTGCCTAACCGCCATTTTTTAGCTTTTTGTCCAACCTGTTCCTCTTAAGGATGTATCCTTAAATTAAACCCTGTACGCGTATAATTAAAAAAATAGTAAAAGTTATATATGAATATATATATACATATGTATATATGTGTGTAAATTTTATGTTTTCTGGAAATGTTGGATTTTTACTTTTTATTTTCATTGGCTTCTACTATTAGTCCCATATTATGTATGTCTACGAATAAGTGTAAGTCTTTGGCATACACTTCAGTTGTCTAAATTTCTAATGTAATGTAGCCATAAAATAACTAATATCTTCCCTTCGTGTCAGATTTTCTCTACTAGCGATTGCTCTCTTACGGAACCTGTCTATGGGCACAAATTTGATTTCGGTGCCTTGCATTCTTTTGGTCACTTGGCTGTGAGTCATAAAGGCGACACTTTTGAATACAACATCTGTGGTAATATGACGAGAGCTTGCGATGGTCGTCAAGATGTAGCAGCTTGCCTCAAACGCGACACCAAAGAATATGTTTTGGGTACATTTTTTTAGAATATACATATATAATAAATTTGTAATAAAATAACTGTTAAAATAATGAAAACTCTAGGTACTAATCATCAGTTGAACTACAGAGAGGGGAAAATGTTTTTCAGCTTCACGAACGGTTCCGAATGTCCAAGTGGCGGACACTATCAGCTGCATGTTTTCGTGGGCTGTGACTATACTCTGGATAAGAATCAGTCAGTTGTAACGGGTTATGTAAGTAAATAACATTTTCATGACAAAAGAGTAATGTTATATGAGTCGTTTAGAGGTAAAGTCCAAGAAACAAGAATAGGAAAAATCAATGTTTTAAATTTTTGGTTTATTAATTTGTTCAGAAAAGTATATCAAACTTTTCTTAAAGGGTAGGTGGAGAGATAAAACAAATTTGTACAAAGAAACAAAGATTGTAAACGCAGGTGTTTTTGTAAAAATAGTACAATATCATTAGTTGTCTTTTACGTTTACGTTTTATGATTGTTTTTCAATTTTAACAATACGTATCGAAATAAGAAGATAAATTTTGTCTTTATTTTAAAGTTTATGTAATGAGTCGTTCCGACTTGTCCATACAAAGCGTCTTATTTCATTCGCGTAGAGGCCTACAACCTCCCACTATTGAGAGTTATTGTTTCTTTACTGTAGAAAACACCGTGTCAATACGTAAAATTTCTAAGGTAAGGTAAATTTCTTGACAAATACGTAAAATTTTCCTCTGATTAATTTTTACTTGATGACCTGAGAATTAGTGGTTAGCCATCGTCTTATTACATTTAATCGTTGAACAAATGAAAGTTGTCGTAATAAAAAAGTTGTAATAAAAAAAAACTAATTTATTGAAATTCTTGCATACCATTAATTGCAGGCGGATGATGCATGCTCTTTCTACGTTACCTTGGAGACGCCTTTAGCTTGTTTGCCTGAGCCGGATGCAGTCAAATCGAATACTTGCAGCGTCAAGGATCCACGCACCGGTTTCAAGTATGATTTGATGCCGTTAAGTGATGTCAATTACAGGTACATACATAAGTGTACATAGCGGAAGAAATTTAATGTTATGCAGGTAGTATTTTAAAGGGATGTAATCCGATTCGATCGTTCTAATTAATTTTGAACGATGGCCACTATTGGTACTGGGTCTATTACGATCTCATTAGTACTCTTTAAAGACAAAGTGGTCCACTCTGTGGCCTCGGCGTGAAGAAGATTATTTAAATTATTAAATAATTTTATAGATTTTATATTCTTAACTTCTTTTTTTACACCAGTCTCATATAATTTATTTGACTTTTTTTGTCATAAAGAACTTCTGATCACAATGGTTCTGCGTTCGTCCTCAATGTTTGCAAGCCAGTTCTGTACGGTGCCAATGCTATGTGTCCTGCGGAGAGCAGTGTTTGCTTCATAGATCTACAGTCAAAGAATTTTAAGCAAAAGTATGTTATTTCTAACTTTTTTGGAAAGCCACAAATTGATGCTTTTCTTCCTTAATAGGTTTTTCAACTACGGTACCGTACAAGCAAGTCCCATTTTTGAAAATGATAAACTTCTAATGCGCCATCCATCGACAACACCATGCAATGCCACTCATAATATTACCTCTGTTATATATTTTGTCTGTGATAGAGATGCAAAGGTGGGTCTCCTCAAAACGCAAAAAGCTTATATTTTATTATGTTTTTTCTTTAAATATAAGAAAAGAATTTTTTATAAAAGTATGAGTATATTTTAGCATTTTATTATATATATGTATATCTTTTTATTCTCAATTCGTAGACTGCTGAAGTAAAATTTTTGGGTAACCAAGGCTGTAATTATGTATTTGTGTTGACCACGCCTTTAGTCTGCAGCAGCTTGACACCCTGTACAGTTATTTCACAACGGAATGAAATGTAATATTTTTATAACTAAAAATTTATTTGTATGTTGTCCATCTTGTACAATTAATTCCTTATATGTATACATATATTATTATTTTATTCAGTTATAATATGAGTTCGTTGCAAGATAAATCGTTCACCTTAAAAATGGAAGAAAAGAATTATACATTCGCGATATGTGGCAAAGTTGGAGAGCCTTGTTTAGAAAATGATGGTAAGTGAAAACTTTTTATATGCATTGTTTTAACGAGCTTATATTATATGTATAGAGTGGTTCGCATCAGATGGGTCACCCCAGAAGTCATGGGTCACCCAAAAGTCAGGGAAAGCGGAAAGAATCCTAAAATACAATATACATAATCTAAAATGTTGTAATAAACAACCAACACGTTGACTTAGCTTTATTAAAACCTTATTGCATCATACTCTTTTTAAACAAGCCATTAGATGAAATAGTTTTTGAATACATTATTATTAAAAAAAAAAATTAAATTCCATCAAAACATACATACTTCATTACAATTAAAGGAAATTCGGCGAAGCTTTTCTAGGAAGGTATAGTATATAAGGCAAGTACAATACATAAGAAATGTATGTACTTCTGGATTTGATTTTAAACTCTGGATTCTATAGCTTTACAAGGTAGATTATTCATACGCAGGTTCTGCATCCCTTTAAAGTTACTCATTTAGTCTTGGAGAAATGAACGTTGAATTTCAAAGACGAATTTTATTTATAATGTTATTGAAATCCATCGACAAAAATGAGACCGATATAGCTATTTACTAATATCCCGAAGATAACGCTGCTGCTTTATATGAAGAGCCACATCTGAAGACATATTTAATTCGTACCTTTTTAGAGGGATGGGCATGACTAAAACCAATGACTATAACGAATTATTTATTCAGAGGCCAAATGTATTCCAGACACGCGAAAAAGTGTTCGTTGATATTTGCTTGAGTTCGTAGTTTCGTTTGGAAATTTTGTGGATGACTTCGTCGTGTTCGTAGACTAATTGGAAATTCTGAACATGTTTCAACGATGCGCATTGTCAAATGATGTGTTTATTTTGAAAGTGGACTAACTCCATTTATTTTAAAATCGAGATATTTATGGATGGGTTTACGTTTTAATATACTCGTATTATT
Organism: Conops quadrifasciatus; assembly: GCA_949752815.1. NCBI lineage: Eukaryota > Metazoa > Arthropoda > Insecta > Diptera > Conopidae > Conops > Conops quadrifasciatus. The sequence goes on along the minus strand of OX457078.1, from coordinate 30,988,974 downwards.
AAAATTATAAATTTAATGGAAATATTTTTATTATTTGAAAAATCATTATATGAGCTTAAGCGAACAATACTACTTTTTTGTAAATACTAATTTTTAAACATTAAGCTTTTAAAAGCTTGACTTAAAATAGCTTGACTTTTTGGCAAATTTTGACTTCCTGCACTCTCAAAATGACTGTTTCAAGTATTTACCAATCTGTACACATACATATACTGCCGACAATAGGTACTACATCCTTTTCCTTTTTCCTGATTTACTGTACGTTGGGCTTTGTTGCATAAATTCCGTTAAAAAATTCCGCGCGCGGAATCATGCTCATGCCCGTGGAGCAACGCATTCGTGATGCATATTTTGATTGGTATCCATTGAAATCTGCTATGGTGATGCTAGTGCAGTTTCTGGTATTGTGGTGCAACCAGCGATTGTGGCGGTAGGTTGGACAGGGTGGCAAGCATTTTCAAAATAAATTTTGTTGAAGAAGACTGAATACATATGTACTCGTTTGTATACATACATACATACATACATAGCTTAAACATAATCAAAGGTACAGAAATAAAGACCGACATTTTCTGAACGAAGAGTAATAATATTAAGTGCTACACGAAAAATATACAAGAGCGCTTCCATCATCTGTACTATATATCGTTCTATAGCTAGCTGACTAATTATAACTATTCATATACAGTTATCGTATACAGGCAACATACGATAACCCGAATAACAAGGTTCTCTTATGTGAAAGGTTCTCTTATTTTTTGTGTTTAGAATCTTTGAAAAGTTGAGCTAGAGATATCTGGCCGTTTTTAAAAAGAAGAAAACTATAAAATTATCGCCTTTTTTGTCTATTTGCTGACTGGCCCTGTATGTACGATTACAGTACACATTGCAACAACATTGTATTTTCTTATTTTGTGTACCTTCCATACCGACATTGAGGAATACCATTAGTATTACTAAAAAAATCTCTTTGACTTACTCTACACAGCCCAAATTTGTCTATTCATAGCAGCCGAATTTCTTCGGTCATCATTTTTTCAGTCATATTCAAAGAGAACAGAATTCGATAGTTGTAGTGGCGAGGCTTCTTCTTGTGGTGGCGAGGCGACCATGTAGATTTTTTCTTGGAACATGATTTTTTTTTCAATTTTTCAGGGTTACTTTTAGAAACCAAAAGGAGAAGCTCAAAACCAATAACTTGTCAACTTCTGTGTAGTCAATCGTTATTATTTTCAAATTGATCTCCTCCAAACTTTTTCGCATCAAAAAATATTATTAGATTTAAAAAAAATATTTTCTTTTTCTTATTTTTTTTTGGTGAATTTTATGTGAATGGTATGTGAACATTTTTTCTTTATATCAGCCCTTGATTATGAAAGTACATTTAGTCCAATTGAGTCCAATTAGAAAATTGCGATAATGATGAGATATAATATTAATATTAATTTTGTCTCGGAAATTTTATATCTCAAAACAAAATTTGCTTATCAATAGAATCGCTTTTGGTTTTAATTGCGAGTCAGTGTGGATTAGACACCTTCAAAATCAACGGCTTACATACAGTTTCTGTTTCCTAACAGTCTGTCTGCTATAGTCGGTCCATCTTATAGTCGGTTTATCTTATAGTCGTCCATCTTCCGCCCTGTGCGAGTGCAGATTTTTATTTTCACTTGTTTTTTTTTTCTACTTTTTTTTTGAAAATTATATTGGCCAATTTGCTTGGCAATCATCAGTCGTGACCAGACTTGTGAATCGCATACATACATGTTTTTTTAAAAAGTTGCTAGAGTAGGTCTGTACATATGTATGTATGTTATCCAATTTTATACGATAAGATTCATCACTACTTAATTTTTTTAATGCTATTCTGCGGATCCTTATTCGTTTTTATCCTTCTTTACTTTAGGTTTGTCTTTGCCTACGGCATTTCAAATATTGCATTATTTTTAAGTAATTCGTTTAAAATGTTTTTTACGACTTTATTTTCATTGAATTTCAATTTGTAGCAGGATGTTTTACGAAAAGAGAGCAGAAAAACAGGGAAGCAACCGCCTCTGCCTCTCCAGAAGCATGAAGGTTGAGTTAAGCTGGTCGTTGGAATTCAAACGGTGCCAAAAAGGCTTTATTTTTTCGCCATTGAATTACTTCCTCGTCCTTTTTTTGACCCATTCATTGAAGAGTGAAATCTATTTACTGGAAATTATTTGAATGGTTTTTTATATGTACATATCTTCTATATGCGTTGCTGTTTTTTCAAGTGCATTGATTGACGTACGTGGACAGGACATTGTTATTGCTAGTATTGCTAGTATGTGATTTCACCAAATTAATTTTGTTGATCTTTAATTTATGGCAACAACAACGACTGAGTGAAGTATGTCGGTAGCACTACACACACACGCACCATCGCTAGCATAATTGGATTGTGATTTTATTGCTCACTCTTTGCAAGGTGTCAATTTTATTGCACCAACTTGCCCTCATACATAGTTTATGATGTGAATGGTATTATCGTATTTCATTTCAATACTGATGGTGTCTAAATCAGATTCGATAAAATGTGATTATTTTTTTAACTTGATACTGGTTTGAAACAATATTGTAATGTATTTTTATTTAAATAGTAAAAGTATTCAATTTTACTGTTTGAACTTGACGTATCGTATGTACTTCAATACGATTATTTTATTGAAAATGTGATCAATTGTGTTTTTTAGTCTGAACCGATGAAATATTCACCGCATGAATTTAATTTAATTTTCCTTATTTTCACACAGAAGCATTTTCCACACAGAAGCTGCATGTACCTAAACATCTCTTAATTTTGCCTTCCTTCCCATTTGTCTCATGTGCTCTCTTAGTTTATCAATTTTGTTTAGTTCTATAATTTACCGCATGAGAGTTTTATGCACTCTTAAAAACATTTTGTGTTGTGTGGCCCCAACGGTCTCTTGGTATGTTCTAAACCTGGTTGATGGCCTGCTCGGCCTTGTGCTAATTGTGTAGTATAAGTATCCTCCTTTGCTCCTCTGTAGTTTCATTATTCCTTATCTTTGTATGTATGTATGTCCAAAAGAGACATACGATAGACCAGCCTAGGCATGCTTTATTTCTGAAGGCATTCTCACACAATTTAAAAAAATTTAAAAATGTATGGCGCATGATACGAATGAGTTAATATTAATGCCTTGAGAATAGCTGAGTAATCCGCTAGGATTGCAATGTGTTTTCTTCTTCATCCAGGCTAAATTTTATGCATCTAACAATAGCAATTATTTCTGCTTGAAAGAAGCTTGTCTATTGCTTGGCCATTGCTTCAGAGAATGTTGTTCTAGAACCATCTACATACACCACCTACCCTACCTCTGTCCCTTTACGTTTCTGTTAGGCCGTTAGAGTCCTTACTGTTGCTTAATTTAGTTTTAATATACTTTTTGTATTGTATTAAGCTTTTGAAAAAAGGATTCAAGACGTATAAATCTTTATTCGAATATGATTTAAGCTGGATCTTACTAATAAATGTTTCTGATTACTGTATCTGATTACTGAAATATTGAAATTGAAATGGATTGAAATCAACTCAGAGGATAACTGACCTAATTATTCTCATAGTTCAATAGTATTTTAACAATTTAGTTGTTACCAAACTGCAATTATAACAGAAAAGCATTAAAGTCACCACAAAGCGGTTCAGTTTTATCGATATTCACTAAACCGAATGTATTATTTTTTAGGTTTTTCGCCCATTTTATTTTTTGCTATTTTTCTTTTTTTTTTCACGGTGTAAAGAAACGAAATGTAGAAATCTCAGGCCGCCCGCCTGCCCACTTTTTATGCAGTCAATCCAATTTCAAATCACCAACCACAATAACCATTTGGTATATACATACGTGCATACCAAGCGGTTTGGTATTTAATTTCCTTGCGACGAAGCCCGATTGCCATCTTCAAAGTGCTATAAAAACACTTTTAATCCAAACACTAACTTGTTTCCTGCCAACAGCTCTCAAACAAATCTATTCAATTTCAGCTTCAGTAACGTTAGAATTTGGGTATTTTCGGTTGGTATCCACCCCACCCCCTCGTTGTCGTTTTATGTCTGGGCGTTGGTTTCGTACTCGTGTTGATGGTGGTCCCGGCTTGTGCTTCCGCTACAGACACGCAGGTGTTAACACCTCTTTCAACTAAATCGATAGTCCGTCAAAGAAGAGAGTATTTGTTGGGCGGATTCGAACATATCCGCACTCTATCGGCATTGTGTCTACGGAGACATTGCAGCTACTGTCTGCGGAGACAGTGAGAATGTCTGCTGCAATGTCTATACACTGCGCAAAAAAGTATATACCGAAAATAACCGAAAAACTATTATCATAAAACCTTGCCTTTTTTTACCTTCTTTTTTCTGTGACTACTACGTATGTATTTGGTCTTCCCGCAGGGTCGTGCGTCATCGACCACGCCGGTCAATCCACCAGCTTGGGTACTGCTGATTCTCATCTACATTTCAATCCATCTGGTTCACCGTATCTGCTGTACGAAGATGGGTCACCCTGTCAAAAGTCAGATGCTGCAGCGGCCGCAACATTTTGGTCAACAAAAATTGAATTTGTCTGCGTTAGCAGCGGTTCAGCGACGACGATAACCGACATGGCGAACAAGAAAAGCATAAATTCGAGCTCGGTGGTCCGAACGCTGGTAATGGATGGTCCGAAAATAATTGAAAATTCCGATTGCCAACTGCTGATTCACTATGCCACCGAACTGGCTTGTCGACAGGACCCAGCGACGACATGCAAGGCTAAAGTGTACGTAGACCACAGCGAGGATGGCACGGGCGAGGAGGTGGTCGATTTAACGCCCTTAATTAGTGCAACGGAAAACTATGTGGCCCAAATTGATGCGTCAATAACGGCAGAGCAACTTGGACCGGGAACAAAGGTAAAGGTAAAGGTGGGATAGGCTCGTTCAATGCACATAATCCTCTGTGTGGGTGTGCGTGCGTACGGGAAGCCGATTGGTATTAATTACTATAACTATGCGCTTCTAATGAGATATATTTTGCGTCAAGTAGAAAAAATACTTCTCGGTAGAGAAATGGTGTACGTATCTACCTCTGTTAAATTTTATGCCACATTACACTCGTTTGTTAAATCAGTTTAATGTAGACTTAAAAGAAACAAGAGGCCCTTCGCGTACGGTCCTAATACAATCGCTAAGGTTAAGCTCTTCTTTCAAAACTAATTTATGTACATATTTAATCCTATCCTATTAGATCTACCAAACGATTTCTAATTTCTCTTGTAGTTCTTCATCAATGTATGCCGTCCTCTAGTATCAAAATATGGACTCGGTTGTCCGGGTGGCTCTGCAGCTTGTATGGCTAAAGTTGGAAGTTCAACACCTAAGGATGAAAAGGTAGGAAATAAATTTACAATTGCACCATTTTTTTTTGCAACTCAAAACAATCAACCCAAAGCTTTTCATTTCATTCTTTCAATGATTGAACAATCGCTCGATCGGCGGGTGCGAGTACATTTCGAATCTATTGCAAACTTATTTGTTTTATGTGAAACAATCCGTCTAATTAAGAACTATATAAAAAACAGCTCCTCGAAAGAGCTCATTAAAGTGCAAAATAATTCAAAGCACGAGAAGTGTCGGTGAAACCATTAAAATGTTCCAAGTGAGTTGATTGAAACCACTTCGAATAGCATTCAAGTGCAATTAAGAGTTTCCTCCTGAAAGCAGAAATCCGCAGCAACGGAACAGCTTAATGAAGGTCGGCTATCGGTAATCATCGTTAATCTGGTGAGAGGTGAGTTGGGTTGAAGGGAAGAAATGCAAATGAAGCATGAGACCAGCAGCGCCAGCCGCTGAAGCTACAGCAACATTAACAAAAGCAACGAAATAACGGAAAAGTTAAAGACAGAAAAAAGTCCTACGCGCCGGGAATGTGTTTGTGTAATATTTGGTTTTTTTTTTTGGTTGAAGTTTTTTCTTCACACTCGAAATTTTAATGCTGCGCATGTTTAACACTTCACAGTTAGAAGGAGTGGCTCTTATCCTTCAGCATTTCCTTCATCGACATTCGACGCTGCGATTATGAACAAACGATTGCGGTTGGGTGACTGCCAGCCAGCAGCCTGCCGGCATGCACCCTTCATTCATTCATTCATACATTCCTCATATGCAGTGTCATCGACCGCTGAGTCGCTTTACCGCTTGAGTCGCATGCAGTCGCTTTGCTGGCAACCGCAGACATGATAACCGTACACCGAAAGACCTTCGGTGCCGCCTCCGCCACGCTATTCATTCACCCGCAAAACTTTGTGTACTTGAAGTTGAAGAAAGTTTTGAAAAATGAAAGTTGAAAGAATTTTTTGATGATTCTTCAAAAAAAAGTGATGCGTGTCGCTGACGGATGTTGACTGCTGACTGACTTGACTGCAAGTGTTTGAGAATGTGCCAGGAATTTTTTAAAATTATTTCATACATATACAATTAATGTTGAAAACTTAATTTTAATTACGTGATTAAAGTGAAAACATGGTGCAAAACTTCTTCGGAAGAAGCGCCCAATGAGGTCACTCATAAATATATGAGATCACTTTGAATTTAATTAGAGGCCATGAAATGATAAGCTTGGAGTTTTTGGCTTGGTCTTTTTAACTTTAAAATTCGAAAATATCGAATAATAATGCTTGATTATACGAAAACTGCTTTTATAAAAGAAGTCGAAATTTCTGCATAGAATATGCACCAAAACCTTCCGACCTCCGTCCTCCGTCCATGTCACACACTTCCTCCTGCCGAATATTTTGAGAATACTTCAAGCCAAGTGTTCTGCCAATATTGTCGCAGCTATCAATATTTGTGTCGCGTTTTCCTCGAATTGATGCGAACCTCGAACCCTCGGGCAAAGAGTCAAATTATCGCGATGCAACTTTTCTACCAAGGCAGCTTGCGACTTCGGTGTTGATTTGATCTCTAGTGGGCGGATTTGAGCCACTACGCCCTACCCGATGATGACTGTGTGTTTGAAAAAATCCTGTAATCCTCACTCCATGATGTAAAAAAAAACAACACACACACACAAGGGTCTTTTCAAAATTCAGATGTAATGCGGCAGGAGCTACGTTATGGATGCACCACGCTGTGCATGCAATTGATGTGACTACGTGCCGGGTCGTCGACGACTGGCACCGTTCGTTTTCCAGTATTCAAAGTGGTTACACAACGGTGCAAATGGTTTGCCAAATATATCTCGAATTTCGTTGCCACGAAAGAGAGGGATCCGGCGACGGATAGTTCTGACGGTTCTAGCCAGTGCGAGTGCTTGTGTGTGTGTGTGTGCAGCAGCAGAGGCTGCATGTAGAATGTAAAATGCATACATTTTTGTTTCCGTTTCCGCCTTCACAATACTGTGCATACGGAAATGGTCTAATACGGTTTGAAGGGAGGTGGCAACCCCAATCGGGAGAATAACCGCCTCTCTGCCTTCTACTCTGTCCTCCTTAAAAAAATATGTCAGTGCAAACTGTTTTTAGACTTTTTTGTTTTGTTTTTAAAAAACAAATAATACAATGCTCTCAACTTACTCGCTTCTGCCCACCCCTCCCCCCTTTCCCCCCCCCACTAACCCTCCTACATCTCCCCCGACTCCTGCTGAAATCCACCAAAAATCTTTTACCGAAGCGATCTCGAAGAGCACTTAAAAATTGCAAACCGTACGCGATTTTCTCTGTGGTTTTGCATCAGTTTCCTTCATGCTCTTGTTCTTGTTCTTGTTCTTGTTCTTTGTTGTTGCTCGTTGTTCGTTGCCACCCGCGCCCTCTCTCTGCTCTAAAGGCTCGTTCGGTGGGGAAACTTTCTCGCCCGGAAAATACTGAAAGCGACGCGTCGGGTTAAAAGGAAAAATACAACACGCTTGCTGCGGCAGTCTCTCGCGCGAAGCGGGCGGCAAAAATGGCACATTTTCAGAAGTGTGTTCATGGCGCTGACGCTGATGCTGATGCTGCTACCGTACCGCTGGCGCTGGCTGCAGCCGGCGCTAATGCATGTAATATCGAAGCGGATGTGTCGAATGTCGGGCTACTTTTCCAAGCCTTTACCAAGTATTTTTATAAACATATGCACAGATGCAGGTAAATACATATAGATATACATACATATGTATGTACCTATGTGGGTATAAATACATAGCTAGTTATACATAAATATACATAAATATAAATACATAAATATACTCGTCTGTGTATATATACATATATATGTATATATGTATGTATGTGCTCGCGGTTCCTGTGTGTGTTACATTAGCTTCATATTGTGGCTGCTGCTGCTGCTAAGTGTTGCTCTTCCTTCCACTCTTATACTGGCTCCCTGTGGATTAATTTTTTAATATCTAACGAACGAAAATAACCATAAAAAATATGGTAAAGTAATCACTGAGGAACAAATATTTATTTTACCATAAGTAGTATATCGTATCGTATGCGCATGAAAGAATATCGTTTAAAATCAATTCAGCTCGATGCTACTAAAATATATAGGACGAGTATACTCGTACTTATCCATTTTTGATGACAAATTTTCAAAAGCTGCTCTGGAGATTACACTTCAGTTCATCAGTTAAGGCACCCACTATTTTTGAGTAGAGGAGATAGAACCAGATATAATATTTTTTAGAAAGAGATATTATTTCTTCAAAAACATAGCAAAAGACCGCATTTTTCGGTCTTTCACATTAAGAGCAGGCGATATCTCGACCAGCTGATGTTGAAAAAAATCCTGGTTTAGTTTAGATGATGCTCCGCATTTGATAAGCTTGCGTCATTATTTTTTGACTGGCCAAATAAAGGGTTTTCCAATAGGGACGGGACGATGTTAGCAGTTGTCAACGTCTTATTTAGACGTGCTGCTCAATCGGGCGTCTTACCACGGCAAATTGGCTTTACCGACTGAATTATAAGCAACAGATTTGACAGACGCCGCCGCAAACAACATGGCCACAATAGAGCGTCAACATCGACCCATGCCTATTGGAAAACCCTTTAGTTCGGTTAGAAATGTTTCCTTCAGGACGAAGTTAACGATTCTTTTTAAGACGATTCAAAGGGAGCATTCTCATGCTCCGCTTCTGCGCTACGTAAATCATTTGTACGTAGAACAGGTAAAATTTTATGTTTTAAAAATTATAATCCCTCTTAAAAATCTGAGTTTATTTTTTACGAAAAAATGAAACTAAAGCATTTTCTTTTGAAACGCAACGAAACAGTTGAAAAAAGTGAATAATCATTTCTATAATGGTAACATAAAACAGTTTATAGGATACACTTTGTCAAAATGTGCAGAATGTGAGTAATTACGTCGCTGGAAGAACATCCAACCAAGAGGTACATACGAGTACACGCAGGAATTCGTTACAACATTAACTACGTGCTTAAGATTGGGTAACGGTGATGAGGGCAGGGCGACAACAAATCCGCCCACAACAATCAGCAACTGACAGTAGATTCAATTAAAACCTACAGAAACACACACAAACGCACACACACACACCTACATACACGCTCACATACAGTGTACAATCAAGCAACAATAACTACAATAATATTCCTTGTAAACTTTTCGCAATACTTTCTGTTCTGTTCTGTTCGGTTCGGTTCTGTTCTGTTGGCGTCAAGTGTTTATTGTGTTTGTAGGTGTGTATGATTGTATGTTTGTATAGATGTATAGATGTGTGTGTGTAGGTGCCTTGAGGAACGATGAACGACACCAGTTTGCGATTTTATCGCTGTAAGGACAAAGGAACAGCAACATATTCAATTTACGTAGAGACTGCAAAGCAACAAAACCAAAGACAATAAAAGAGAGCAAATCAGCAAATACACATAGTATTTAAAAGTAACAAAATACAACGACAACGGCGACGAAGCGACGACGACGACGACGACAATGACGTGAATAACAACAACAACGATGATAACATACCGACAACAGCAAACAAAGTAATATTTAATCCTTACACATCCTGCGGCCGCCATTAAAATTTCAGTTAGAGGAGAAAGAGAGAATTCAGTTTGTGTGAAGGCGGTGGTCAAGGAGAGAGGGAGAGAGATCAAAAATTTATAAACCGACCATGGTTTGAAAAGGAATTTTATACATTTTAAGAACTTCCTTTTCAGCTTACTCTACGTTTTCTTTTTTTTATCAATTTTTTTCTTTGCGTTGCTGAACAGTACATGACAATTCACGTTCTGTAAATAACCAGAGGAATAAAAGTTCTGTAGCATGAAAACTTTTCCAACAATGTACGAATACATAGTATGAAATGTCGCTGAAGTATTTTCTTGGATTTTTTTTCTGCAGTATCTTCGGCAATCTTTTCTTCATTTTCACTATAAAATCTGTAGAAGGTTAAGAAAACTGATGGATTTTGTGCTATCTTAAATCAAAGCGCGGCAGTTGAAAAATGCAGCACAATAAATATAATAAAACAAATGTAATAAAACAAATAAAATATAATAAAAAAATACAATAAAACAAATATAATAAAAATAATTTAACGAAAAAAATATAATAAAACAAATGTAATAAAACAAATATAATAAAATAAATGTAATAAAATAAATTTAATAAAAAAAATATAATAAAACAAATACAACACCACAAATATAATAAAACAAATATAATGAAAAAATATAATAAAAAAAATTAATAAAACAAATATAATGAAAAAAATACAATAAAAAAATATATTAAAACAAATATAATGAAAAAAATATAATAAAAGAAATATACATAATAAAAAAGGTAATAAAACAAATATAATGGGAATAAAAAAAAATTAAATTTATATATAGTCATTGTAAGTGACAAAAGTAATCTTGTCTGTCCGCTCAGGAAGATCATTGGACAGGACAGCACGTATTTAGTTTAGGAAAAGCAAAGTTTTATCTTAATTTTAGCCTAAACTATAATGAGTTACTCTGGTTTAAAAAAGAAATAAACACTGCTGTAATCGTTCATCTCTTCGAGATGATTGTAAAAAAGCATTCAAAAGCAGCATTCTGATTTTGAGCTCTTACAGCAGATTTCTGCAAAAGGAAAAAGTAAATAATAATATCGTCCTTCTATAAGTAAATTCTACAGAATTTTCCACTCTGGATTTTCCTCCCAGAATTGTTTGGCAAACTGTCAGAGTGGACTGCGTGTCTTTGCGTTTTCTGGTTATTTATTATTTTCGATGTCTAGAGAAAGATAGAAAATGCTCCAAGTTTATGTATCGCCTTTTTTATTTGTCGTTTATTCATTTTTTTTTTTATTTTAAATCTTTTCTATTTACAATTTCGGTTCTTTTTCCATTAAATCACTGCTACCTTCATCCTTCAGCATTTTATATTTTTTCCGCATTATATTTTTTTTTTTGCGATGGATTCTCGCCCGTTGGAATTGCGCCCGTATTTTGTCATCGACTTTTTGCCATCAAATTTATTTTATTCCCATAAATTTTCGTTTTATTTACGTAAAAATATTTCCTACTTCTCTGGCATTTCCTCTGATCCTGAGATCAGAAAGAAGCGACACTTTTCTCGTTGTTATTATTTTTATTTCTCTCGTAGTCTAAAATACGATTGTTCCGTATTAAGTAAATAATTTAGAAAACCTTAACGTTTAATGTAATACAATTTTAATACATAAAGCAATTTGATTGGTGAATAATTGAATAGTTTTAGAGCCAGAATTTGTATCATCTCTTCTTCGTTGAGAAAAAGTTTTTTGTCTTCTCCTGAAATAGCCGATACGAGAACTATCTCAGATCTTGTCTCAGATTATTATTGTCCGAACAACTGTCGCAAAAATGAAAGAGCAATAGAAAAAGATCGCGAAGTGTTAAAAATATTATTCAATAAAATATCGGAGGAAGGAGAAAGCTGTTTCTAGAACCCTCGTTCCCGTTTGTTCCCTTTTGGGTTCTCGTCTCAACTCAAAAAGCCTGTCTTGTCTTGTCTTGGGATCTTGTCTTGGGATCTTGTCTCGGCTAAAAAACGTTGCCTCGCGAAATAAAGCCAAATAGAGGACTTCATTAGTCATAAGATAATTTTTTGTTTGTTCCAAATATATTTAGTTAATGTTATTATAATACGAGTATACTCCTGTCATAATATTAGCCGTTACTTTTCCTTTTTGTCTCGATACCGACCATTTCTCTCATTGTTTGGTTTATACCAGTCTAATACATTTATTGAAGAATTTATTCTATTTTATGACAGCATCGCTAAAGAAGGAACTAGTGTTTTGATGTCTTTGGCCTATCAAAGCGACCAACTGAAACCACTGTCACTACCATTCTAATCCTGGATTCATAAGCCAATTCCATATTCTGAATTGTAAAAGTTATTACAGAAAAAAAGACAATGAACGTTTGGGTGATTGATATTTTGCTTCTTCTTTGGACTATTGCTTTGGTTTTTTGCTCACTGCTACATTTTTTTCCCATTTTTCCCATAACTCTTTATTCTTGTTTTTGTAGTCTGTTTATATTCTTCTTCTTTTTCTATGGCTCTGACACCGGATGCTGTTCCTGCATTGATATTTATAATCTTTTCTTTCATCCTTTTTTTTTTGGACTACACTTTTTAGACTTTTTCTTGGTTTGCTTTCCTTTGACTGCTTTCTTTTTTTTTGCTTTTGGTGTTTTATTTTCATTTTGTCTGGCCAGCGAAGCTGCCGCTCATCTTTCTCGTATAACGAAAAATTGATAAAAGATCCTCAGGACAGAGCAAATGAAGAAAACAAGAAAAACCTTATTCAATTCAATCTTCGTTTATTTATTGCAACAACACATTTGTTGCCATGCAAGAAGCATACTCTAAAAGACTACTACGACTTCAGACTACAATATATTGATTTTGTTCTTGTTCTTGTTCTTCTTTCTGTTTTAGTTCTCGAAATCAATTCAGTGGATTAAATAAAATACATACTGTGTTGTGAAAGTGTCTTAAACTGTTTCTTAAATTGCGCAAAATTTATTCAATCGAGCATTGTTCCATAATCAATGTGAAAATAATGCGTAAATCAAGTCTTTATTTTTTAAAGGGATTTATTCGTAGAAGGAAAAAGTTAATCAATGAATAACTTAATTCACGAGAATTCAGAAATGTGCAAAAAATCTCTCAAGTTATTTATCAATAATTGCAAATGCTTTATAAATGTGTTCGATATAACATGATATTTAAATTTATCAAAGTTTTTTTTATTCATTTTTTGAATTCTGTATTAAAAAGGTCCTTTAACTCGTTGATAAATTTTTATGAATTATGAATTTTATAATATGTATTTTTAAAGCTAGAATAAATCCTCTTAAATTTAGGATTTAAATTGAGGAATAAATTAAGTCGAAACAAAAAACGAAGTGTGTTCAAAAGTGGTTTTAGAAATGATTGAATGTGATGTTCTACGATAGATAGAATTGTAGAAATAAATGCGAAACATTTCAAAAGCTTCAGTTGTTTTTTTGAAAGGAGATATTCATAAATTTTTATTGCGATAATTTGTTTGCTGTTTTTTTTTTGCAAAACGTTACCACTTCAGCAACGTGAACGCAACGCATTTGAGGTGAGCTGACACGACACGTGTAACGAACGCATAAATATGCATCATTTGTAAAGACTCTGTTTAAGTCGCAACAGAATGCTCAAGTGCGATTTCGACTTAATATGCTATTTTTTGTGAATAATAAAACAAATTTCTGCAGCTTAAAATGCATTCTGTAGCTCCTGCAAGAAGCATAATTGGTTTGGTTTAATATCGTTTGCCAAATCGAAGCCAAAGAAAGCAATCAACTTTTTAATAATTTATCATCATCCGATTTGTCTCTTTCTCTTTTTCTTTGTCACTCTCCTTCCCTTCTTAGCCTTTATATCCCCCCCCCCCCCCACCACCTTTTGTAGGGTGAAGACAACAATCTACCGTTGATTGTTTATTCATCACTTCAAATGAATTCCACTCTGAGTTCTTGCAACATTTTGATTGCCGCACTTCGTTCGTGCTTTTTAATTAAAAGAATTAATTTGTTTTTTATTACTTTAACGTCAACAAGAAATTCTGGATTGTTAAATGGCTAAATGGTTGTCTTTCATTGCAGAGCTTGGGCTTTCCGCTGGCTTCTTTGGTTGCTCGGAATCGCATCAATGCGGAGTTGCGCTACCTGAGAGGCGACGCCTGTCCGACGGACAGCAGCTCGCAGCTTTCGTCGGGCATCGAGTTTTACTGCGACAGACGTGCCGGACGTGTAAGTATTCAATTCAATTCAACTCAATTCAATTCAATTTCAGTACGTCTCACGAATCCTCTCCGTACGTCGTACGTCGTGACGTTTAAAAGTTTCACTGTTAATCAAACTAATTGCTCTTCCTCCAATCAGCATTTTAAATGTCTATTTATTGGCCGGTCGGTCGGCGTGGCGCGTCTGCAAACGGCTGCAATCAGTGCCGAATTGTATTGAAAATAATTTCTGTTGGTTTCGGGGATACCGAATCCGTAGACAAAAACCGCGCAAAAGCCTTTTTAAGAATTAATTTGCCGGCATTGTAAGTTAGTTGGTGGTATTGCTCGCATTTGTAGTGTTGTAATGTGTATAATGATGACCGAGTGTTTGTTGATGGGTCGGTGGGCGGGTGTGTATGAGTGTTGAAATGATTTATATAACAATATCATAAAATTGTGGAATAAAGTAATTTTGCTCAAGATGAAAAAAACGTTTATTCTGGAAACTTTTATTCTCCAAAATTGTTATAATTTTCTCAAAATAAAAGAAAGCGTTGTTTAAAAAGCAAATAACACTTTTTGTGCTGTTTAAAGTTTTCATTTAAATCTTTTTCAGCAGCTAAAATAATGCTTCTCATAACAATAACTCATTAACTCTGGATGACTTTTATGAATTACGAGTATTTTCATAAAAAACGGATTTTTAGATTCTATATTTTATCTCTAATGAGAAAAAAAAACTTATAAAAATCTATACTTTTCATAAGGAATGATATCATATTCTGTCTGTCCTTCAACTTTCGAAAGTTTTCTAATTAAATTGTAATTATTATGATAATGAAAATCAATAGGGCGATTATGTAGTCTAACTCACGATATAACAGTCTATTTTGATATTTTCATAAATTTTTGATATTACTCGCAGTTACGATGATTATTTTATTCGCATGAAGAAATAACACTTAATAACATACATTTAAATCTAATTTTTCTCTCAAGGGTATACCGATTTTAAATTCAATATCTGACTGTCACTATCAATTCCTCTGGCCGACCGACGTCATCTGCCCCGCCCATTTGTGCAAGTTCGATGCAGCTGACTGTGAAATAATTAATGACGAAATAAACGAACACTACAGTCTGCGGTCAGCGCCGTACACGGATAACGGTCGTATTAAGGTAGGTACGGTGCACATGTGTGTTTCGATAATCCTTCCCATAAAGACCACTCAGTAAAGTGGTGTACCGCTTTACGAAATACCCTACACCAGGTCATTTGTATTGTATTCGTATTGAGAATCGAGCAAAATGTTAAATTCTGTAGGGCATAGACATATCGCTGAGACCAACAATTATACCACTCTATAGACTTCTTCAATCATTGTCCATTTACCCCCACCCCCTTCCTGCCCACGTTTTTTCGTTTCTTTTTGTTAATTGCATTTTGCAATTTTGCAGCTGGTCGAAGGCTCCCATCAATTCACCATCATCGATGTGTGCAGAACAGAGCACAAGGTTTGGACCGATTATGCGCAAGGTTTGGTGAACCTATATTTCAGTGCACCGGGTGCATGCGGTGTTGATGGTAAGTAATTATTTTGTAATTGATAATCCTTAGGTGGAGAGACACACTTCTGGGTGGTTGTGCACGTGCATAAAGTGTGCGTGTATTTGTGTAAAGTGCACGGACAGTAGAACAGAATAATCGATAAAGCGTTGAGCCGATTTTGAGCTTTATCTCGGTCTCGCCTGCTGCCTTTCCGTATTTCTAAACAATTTGCCAGACACTTAAGAGTTTAATTTCATTTCCGTTTCCGACAGTGAAGAAAAGACAAGCTCAAAGGAAAGGCAAGAAGAGAAAAGGACGAACAAGAACCGGCCAACTTTTTACTTGGCAGTAAATACTTTACTTTCTTCGTCTCTTTCTTTTTATAACACTTTCGCAATGGCAAAGTATTTTATATGCATACTTGTATCTGTTACAAGAAAAAAAATTTTTTTTTGTAAACATGTTATAGCCTTTTCTCTCGCTTCCAGTTGTTGTTGTTTGTTGTAAAATTTTAATCTAAGAATTGCATTTGAATTGGCAATTTTCCCAAAGCGCTTGTTTTCTTATACAAACAACCAGCGCCGTGTGGGCCACGCCGCACAAAAGCATACATACTATACATTTCGTTATCCTTACCCGACGACCGTCGAGTACATAGACTTTGGCGAGAATATTTTCCTGTCAAGTATTTGCATAATGTAATATTGTGTTTCTTGAAAAGAGGAAATATATATGTACCTAACAACCCTGCAGGAAACTACATACGTCATCACTGCGGTGTAGCGTCCTTGAAATCGATAAAGCTTTCTGACTCACTTGAATAATCTAAAAATATAAAAGCTTCACAAGCTTCATATAAAATATGAAGCTTTTTCCTTCATATTCGTTGAGTTTTTTTCGCAGGGTTAGATGAAGATGAGTTTTGGAATCCATTTTATTATGAGTTTTTTATTCTCTCGAACGAAAGAAGACACTGAAATCGGCAAATCGCCGAAACCGGTTTGTCTCCAAACCAAGATTGACAAGGGATGACAGAAATTCGTTCTAAAACCCATCGTTATTCAACCCTGTCGGAAAGCTTAACGAACATCCAGAAGCGACACTTTCTTAACGAGAAATTTCTGCAGGCCCTCTAAGTCTGCTTATAACTATTATAACTCCCCCCCCTTCCCCTTTCCTTCACCCCCTTAAATTTCATTAAAACGGATATTCGTTGAAGAAAAAGCAGGAAAAAAAGGACACGAAATACACAAAAATGTAAAAAATGGCCTTTATCTTCTGTGGTCTATGAATTTTTAATATGGCGACGAGCGAGTTGATGATAACTCGGCATCCGGTGTTGGGTGATGGTGACAGTGTTGGGCCACCATTAAAGAGCATACGAAAAGAAGAATGTGACAAAAAATATGACAGGAAGACATGCAAAGAAGGGTGGCAGAAGAGGAGAGGAAGGAAGGTTTAAAGAATCTGATTTTATTATTATTTACTCTATTATTTTCATAAATAATTCAGCTATAAATTTAAAGAGTGAAACTTTTATGATGAATTAATTTTAGAATTTATCGGTTTTAAATTATGAGCTAAAGTGCATTGTTGCAAAGCATTTTTGTTGCAATTAATTGTTATCTTAAAGACTTTTTTTCGAAGAAAAAAATTACTCTAAATCGTATGTAAAGAATGCCTTTTTTAATGATTTAGAAAATGATTTAGGAGATAGAAATTTATACGCCACTGTTAGCAAACAATCTGTATCACAAAACCTTTACTTTTTACATTTTTTAGTCTTTCATTCTTGGGATTTAATTTCATACTCACATTTCTATTTTTTCGTACAATATCACCACTTTTACCACCACCATTTTGTTTAAACGCCTGAAAAAGCCGGAAGAAAGTGTGAAAAAACGGTTTTTTATTCAGAATCATATGCCGCCTCATCGAACTAAACTTGAACAAAATTGATCTAAAAAGCTTTTAATATGTTTTTTTCAATTTGCTTTTTCTTTTTCAAATCGATTATCGAATGTCAAAAGAACTGCACAGTTACTGTTTTAGGTTTTAAAAAAAGAGAAGAAAAATTCAAAAAAAAAATTGCCAATTTTTTTTTTATTTTCTTTGCAAAAAAAGGCAAATGGCAAAATGGACACCAAAATGGAAATGCGTTGCAATGGTTAAGTGTCGTGTCCTTCCTACGATGACAATTTGTTGCTTTTGCCTATCAATCGCCTGCGTCAAATGCACCTCACCAGAACGGATTGCCTCCCACGCCCGGTGGTCTGTCCGATTATCTGTCTGGCTTCATTGAGCCGATTCGTTTCGAGGCAATCGTCTATCTTACATAAGCAGGGGATTATTTAAATGACCACCACGGCTTTGAACTTTAGTCAGCATTCGTTGGGAGGCTTAATTCCTTCAGCCCGTTTGTGGGTTGCCGCGAAATTTAGGCAAAAAGGGGCGGGGTAAATCGAAAACGTTAAAACAACAACAATTAAAATGTTTAGTTTAATCAAGCTTAATCTAATCAATATCGGGCTGTAAATGGCCTGTTTGTTGGTAGTATGGACAGATGTTGCGGTGTGTATATATTTTGGACCATTAAAAAATAAGAATTTAGTATGCAATAATCGGCAAAATATTTCGTAGCGCAAGTGACAAGTGTTATAACCTTTGTGTAATAACAATACTACAAATTTATGTACAGAGTTCGATTGGATCGTTCGATCGATAGCTGCTGAACAAAATGAAATAAATTATTCTTGCTTATCATACAAGTTATTTAAGAGGTTACAAATGACTCAATGGTCCAAAACACATACGGAATGATCCAATAAAAAAATTATCAATTTTTTTATACACGGAATCGATTAGTCTGTTACTTATATACGTTCATACGCCGTTATTTATGTATATAGAAAATTTTTTAGATTCAATTTTTAATTTTTTCAAAATAGAATTTAACTTTATTTTTTATATTTTACTGTATTTCATAAGATTTAAATACCAATTAATACCAATTAATAGAATGTATTTTTTTTTGGAAAATTTACAGGAAACATCAATGTGCATATGCGTCTTGTATGCGATCCCAGAAGCGAAGGCGCCACAACATTTAGTGATGTGAGTAATGACTTTTATAGTATTTCAAACGAATTTATTCATATTGTTTTTTTTAATAAGAAAGTAGTTCCATTATTATTTCTTTTATTGTGTTTTTGTTCGTAAATCTTAAAACATTTTGTTACTCAACAAAACATTTTGTTTTGTTTTGTTATTCAAGACACGAACCTTGAAAGTGAAGTTGGTATTGGTTGAAGCTAAGTTTCTAGTATCGTAATGACAGCACAACGGTTAGAATTTATTTTCGAAAAGATACCATACCTTCATAAGACTGTAAAAGTAGAAATTTATGACTTGATCTCTCAGGGAGGCTGACACTCGAACAGTCCCAGATTTAATTGGTTTAGCGCGTTCAAAAGAAATTCCAAAGGAAGAAAATTAAGATGGGTCATCCTTATTCCCCTTTAAAATTAAAAAGAAAAAATTATCTATGGCTTTAAAACATCCACGGCAATAACGTAGGTCGGTAAGCCCTTGACGCTCCCTTAAATTTAATGACTCTTCCTGAAACTTTATTAAAATGGCTTTCGAAACAGTTTCTATACCGTTTTTTCTTTAGCGGACCACAATGGTTCAATGTTTCTTTTATTCTCAATATTGTTATTATTATTAAAATAAACATATGTATGTATTGTTCTTGTTCTCGCGTATTCTGTTGCTCTTATTGTTGCTGATGGTGTTTAACGATGTCGTCGCCACTGTCATTGCTGCTCATGGCGTTATTTGTTTCATGCTCATGGCGTTAAATGTTGTTGTTGTTGTTGCGCCTTTGCCGTCGTAGCTACATCGTCGTTGAGTTCTTATTGCTCTTAAAAGTTTATTCTTGTATGTGAAATAGTGTCTCCAACACACACGCCAAAACGACACAAAATAATTGTGACAAACAAATCTAAAAAAAGAATGGTTATTTTTCTTTTTATTCTTTTTTATTCTTTTTAATGGTTATTTTTTTTTTAAAGGAGAATTTTATAATACAAAACATACCGTTGTTGGTAGCATAAAGAAAATGCGTATCATGACGAAACAATTGAATGAAAAAGAATGTGACAAAAATTGGAGCATTATAAAAAAAATCATAAATGCATGAAAGAATAAACAAGCCGCAAAAATGTTGTAAAAAAAATGTCCACCAACGTTGGAAAATGAAAAAAAAAATAGCAGAAAAAGCAATGAATACAAAGATCGGAGTATGTATATATGTATATCGTAGTACGTATAGAACAAGGTGAGATGATGGTACCAGAAACTGGATGATAAAAACTTTGTGTAGCGCTGAGACCGGAGACCCCTTTGAATTCTTCTTCTATGCTAACCCTCCTTCACAGGACAAGGTCGCCGACGCACAAAAAAAATGCAGCCTCTCTAGAGCTGCTCTAATTGTTATTGCTGTAGTCACTTTGTTTTGCGTCTTTGTGCAATTTTTTAAAAGTAGGTACGAGTATATAGTATTAGCTTTTGTTCTGAGGCTTCGAGTTCTTGAATTTGGTTTTTTCTTTTTTAATTTTCTTTTTTTTTTTTGATGATATAAAAGCCATTTGTTTTTTGTTGCACGTTTTGGGACACATTTTGTCCTAAAGCCACATTCATGCATACTAAATGAGCCGCCCGGCAGCCATCGATAAAAACAAACACACGCACACACGCAAATATATATATACATATGTATGTACGTATACATATATTCATGCATATATACATACATACATGGTCAGAGCCGTAGCCAGAAGCTAAGGATTGGGGGACGGTGACCAATTTTTCAATAATTCCAGTGAGAAACATTTTTCGGTAGATCGACTTTAAGGGCGCATAGTGAGTTGCTGCTGGAGGCTCTTTAGGTTACATCAAATCTAGATAATTTAGTCGTTGTTAGTCGTTTTAGACTTCAAGAAGAAGCGATATAGACTGATAGGCCTGAAATTGTTAGGTCCTCACTAAAAGTCCAATAAACGTGTCGAAATTAACATTGCTTAGCATTTTTTATAAGATCTACATATACAGGGTGTGAATGCGCCAAAAGTTTAGGACATGTAGGTTGAGTTGAGACAAGAAAAAAAAGGGTGGGATTGAAGGGGTTGGGGTGGTCAGACGTAAACTTGTTTTTTTATATAAAAAGTATGAATATGACATTGACCCATAAATCTATTGAATTTATGGGTCAATGGTCTTGAAAAATTTTCGGAGGAGCTAAGCACACTTTAGTGTGGGCCTAATTTTGTGAGACACTTTTTGGTGACCGTTACATGTACGAATACGTACAGAAGAATGAAGGGAAAAACAGTGCAAAATAGTACAATAACAAATTATAACAACACTAAACAAAGAAATATTATAGGATCGACTTCCTTTCGTACTTTTCCTTTTTTGTTTTTTTTACGCGTAGTGCAGAAGAAATCCCAGCAACATAAACACCAAAAATCCTCAAAGTGAACATTCCATAAAAACCGTAAGAAGAAGAAGACAGAAAAGAAATAAGAAATCGGCTGCGCTGCTGCCGGTAACACTCGTTCGTCCTTCTTCGTTACTCGCTGAATTCTTAGTCGCTCGCTTCGGTGCGTTCAGTGCGCCTCGGTTGGTGCGCTGCTGTTCGGACGTATGTACTGCTGCCGTTGACTGTCGTTTTTTTACAATAGGCGAAGTTTTTTCCCGCTGAACACTTTTCTCCCGATGCGGTTGAGGTGTTTGCTCCTTCCTTCCACCGCCATTCTCTTGTTCTGTGGTTCTTTTGCAGGCCACAGCAACGCAGACACTGCAACCGCTAAAAGAATCTGTAAGAAAAACAAGGAAATATTAAAATAACAAAGCGTTGAACCCTGCCTGTGCCGCCCCTTTATCGTATGGACAATGCCCGACGAGAATGAAGCATTTGAAACCAGGTTCCTTCGTCTCCTTGTGTCTTTTCTCGAGGTTGCCGAAGAAATAAAAAAAGGCTCAAGATTTTTTGCTTTATTAAAAAGACTATAAGAGTAATATAAAACACATTGGAGGTTTTTTTCTTTTTTACGATGAGATAAAAAAGCTAAAAGACTAGAGGTGCGGCTAAAAAGGATCTCGTTAATCCTTTTTTTCGAAGACTTTTTCTGCCAAGCTGTACGCTAACTTGTCTTGTCATAAAATTCATTGGTGTAAATTTTATGTAAAAAAAAAAGTAAAAATGTAAAAAAGCGTTTCGAAATCTATTTGCCTGGCTCTAACCTATTTATGGTTATTATATAAAATGGCGTGTGAATATTTCTTAAATTATGTTCCTAAAATTGAATAACTCTGCTTATCGAACAATAAAGTTTTTCCAAAGGTCTACAAAATAATTGTTTTGAAATAATTAGCAATAAAAGAAAGGATTCCATCGGAAGGAGTTATCAATCCTAATGAGCCTAGTAGACATTTTCTTCCTGACTACATTTCTTGGCTTGATTCACTTTAATGATCTTCGTTCGGCATCGAAAATTTTGCTTGTTTTCTAAGACAATTTTCGCTCCTTAAATTGAAATAGAAATTTTAAAAAATTCTTTAAAAAATTTTGAAAATATCTACAACAACAATAACACAATTCTGACGATAAGTCGTTGCTATAATTTTGCTGAGAACGTACTAATTCATGGAGCCAAAATATCTCATAATCGCATTCCTAATTTTTTCAATAGTTTTCAAAACCAGAACGAAAAAAAAAAA
This sequence comes from Conops quadrifasciatus, assembly GCA_949752815.1. Taxonomy (NCBI): domain Eukaryota; kingdom Metazoa; phylum Arthropoda; class Insecta; order Diptera; family Conopidae; genus Conops; species Conops quadrifasciatus. Next base: position 30,966,371 of record OX457078.1, on the reverse strand, counting down.
CTGAAAACGATAAAACAAAAAACTGGACCAGAGATAAAGTGGCGCCATTTTGTTTTTCGTGTGTGTCAATACGTTTTTACAAGCCTTTAATTTAGCAAGAAAATTAACAATGACTTAACAAAACAAAAAAGGCGAAAGGCGAAACACCCAAAGAAGATAAACAGAAAAAAGAATATCATCATTCAAAATGTTGAAAACAACAAAAAAAAAACCAATTATCATTTAAAGGAATCAAGGATAAATGCGGGTAACAGAGTGAAAACAATAAAGAAACTTGGCTTCTTTTAAGGCCAACAAAAAAGTTGGACAAACGCTTTTTTGCTTACGCTTCGCATACAAAATTGAAAAAAAAGGAAAAAAGAAAGTCAGCAAACAATGAAGACTAAGAAGAAGAAGATAATAAACTTAAAACTGCAGGAAGAAAATAAGTATATAATAATAATAATAATAATTTGTATTCAAAGCATGTGAAAAGCTAACGAAATGAGTTTTTCTCTCAAAAGTTGACAAAATCATACGCACTACGTATGTATACTCTCTTTATACGGCAGATGCGACTGCCTAAGCGAGGAGTCGCCAATCTTTTATTAGCACTGGGCAGGGTTGGCATTCGACAAGAATTTTTGGACCTTGTATGTCGAAAGCTGCAGAATAATTTTCTACATGTCGAAAACCTCAACCTTGTCGAAAATTTTTAAACATTCAAGAATTTAACGAATGACTCAATCAAATATCGTTTTTTTTACTTGCGTGAAGAATAGAATCTATCAATTTACACCTTCTGCAGCTTGTTTATACCCAAAACGCGCGAGCCAAAGTGTAAATAATAAAGGAAACGAGAAAGCGATAAGATGCACGAAAATATACATACATCTCCTCTCTTTCTTTTGTTTCTTCTAATACAATTTTACTCGTGCCTTATGAATGTATGCGTGAGCGAGAGCGCAAGTAGAAATATAATAACAAAATAATAATAGCGGAAGAGTCTGATGACATGGAAATAAGTGACGATCAAGACTCAGTACTTTGAATAAATAAAATTCATTGTCATTCCATAAATGTTCCATTTATTCACAAAGAAATGGCTAGAGTGAAAAATAAAATTTAAATTCATGTACTTTTTATAGAAAAACCTTTGTAGCATTCATTTGTTGTTATTGTAATTGATTAAGGTAAATTCTTCAGAGTTTTCGACAATTTTGTGTAATCTACTCCAATCTGGCTTGGCAGTCTATTGTAGTTATTGGACATATCGAAAATGTCGAAAACTCGACAAAGTATTCGACATGACAATCCAGGCACTGGGTCACTTTAACTTAAAAAAATGTGTTCCTTGGTGACCCGTGGTTGCTAAGTAGGCGAGGTCTGCTCGCAAACGTACGAGAGGCATACGAGAGTGTTTGGTTAATGCTGCTGTTTGAAGCAGAGAGGAAGAGAGGCAGAGAGAGACAGAGTGAGATAGAGAGATAAAAAATAGAGAGAGAAAAAGAGAGAGAGTCTCGTGTGATCATATGTAGTCTAACTGAAAGTCTTTTTTTGAGAAAATGGATCCTTAAAGCTTGTGTGCTTATGTATGTACCTATATGTGTACGTGTTTGTGTGCGTGTGCGTACGTACGTGTTGCCACTGTTTGCTTGCTTGCTTGCTTGCTACAAAAGAAATGAAGAAATGAAACGAATGAGAAAATTAAAGAAATGAAACTAATGATCAACTGCTTGTTAAGCGTTTAGCACGTGACTTTCATTACGATACGGTTAACCATTCGGGCCACCGCCATCTCCCGGTGCATTTGCTTGCGAACAGTTATTTCTAATTAGTTCCTCTCATACCACTTTTGCTATTAAAACATTCTACTTTTGATTATTACGATAGTTTGGACGACACGTGCGCGTGTGTTCGTTCGTTCTTATGTCTCTTATGTGTGTATTATACACTCAAAGAAGTTTTACTTGAATTCAAGAAATTCATCTTTCGTACAATCCAGACAACATATTCTAATGCTAACTATTTTTGAACTAAATAAATTTGTCTTAATCCTATTTTAAAAATAACGCAATGCAGTCTATACGTTAAGTCCATACACCATTACGTCTTGTCTTATTTCACTAAAAGTACTTTTAAGATCTTCTTATTTGAAGGCACAAAAAAAATTGAGAGAGATTGAGAGACTTTTTTTTAATTGATTCCGACCAACTCATTTGCTCTGCTTCGTTGTTGTCCTTTTTACGAGTCTCTTAACATTCGCAAAGCGTAATTAAATAATTAAGTAAGTAACTGCCTGCAAATAAATTGAATGGAATGGACAAAAAATTGAAGTTAAAAAATTCTCCTATTTTTTCGTTTCGGTAATGTTTGAGTGCGTTATTTATTTTTTCAGAGGTCATTTTTTTTCTCCTTCAACGAAAATCAATGCAGAAGTACGAGGAAAATAATAACAAGGCTCGGTTTTTTGCTCGGTTTTTTGCTGAAAATGCTCACGCTCAGGCATACAACCGCACACACACGCACGCACACGGTTTTCCCCCACAGAGACACGCATTCCTACTTCCGTGAATCTGCACTCATTTATTTACGTAACGACATTTACGCATTTTTGTCTCGTTTCTCTGGTACTTTCGACATTCCGGCTGGTCACTTCTGTTTGCCACCGTTTACCCACGCCCGCTCCCGCCCCGCCCCGCCCCGCCCCTTCCCTCATTTGCAAGTTTTGCTTGGTTGTTCATTTAATAGGAAAAATAAATAAAATCACGTGAAAATGTTCAATTCCTGTGAGGCAAAAAGTTTGTGCTCCTGACTACAACAACAAGAGATACACGGACGTGTTAAAAATCGAAGTCTCTCTCTCTCTCTTTCTGCTAGGTTTCGAGAGAAAACGAAATAGTATACTCGTAGTATGTATTATCGAATGACCCAATAGGAAAAGTTTGAATGCTGCAATTTCGTAGTATGCGCTTTGGTTTACATTGAGGCTTAACTTAGAACTCTTCTTATCGCAAATCCTTCATTTCTAATTACGAGCTAAACATAAAATTTGCTGAATTTTCTTCACAGATCTCGTATCCTCTTTCTTTCCTCCAATCCGTACACACCAACATACTACAGACACAACAGACATCGCTATACCCAGGCGCCTCAAATGTCCTGCTAAATGATATCCAATTAAGGAGATGTTTATTACTTCAATTTAATCAGTAGATTTTGTTACTTGAACCCGCTGCGGGATACCGTATTCGGTGATGAAGGTGGTGATGACGATGGTAATATCAGAGAGCTGGCCGGACTGAAAACGCGCCCACAGAGTTTGTGCCGTTTAAACCTAATTAAACTTAAGTTTCGGATTATCTGCGGCACGATGGGTTGTGTGTCGAGTTACAACATACTTGGGTAATAACCAGTGGAGGTGTCTGTGTGAGTGTGTCTCTGGGTCTGGTTGGAAAAATATGTCTATGGGTTTCTGGTACAGATTTGTTGGTTTGCTTGAACTCAATCCGAACGCAAGTAGCTTCACTGAAACATAAGCCTTTGCGGTAGTCTAATAATTACCTCCCGCTTTGTACAGAACAGTCGGGCTGAAAATCCATTCGCTACGAGTAGCATCAAAATAATTTTATTTTCTGCATTCGATGTTGGCGCTTCTTTTGGCCTCTTTAAAATTTACCAGCTGAAATTTGCAGTTATTGTCGTAATTAAATACGCGCGAACCACAATGAAACAATTGCTTAAAAACTTTTCTCCATTTAAGGTCAGCTTAGCTGAGTTTAATTCTTACACCCGCAACTGCTTTGTACCCGCAATAAATCCTGCCTGCGCCATACCATACACCCGAATTTTAGGTCGTCCCATTTGTAGTTGAATTCAGCGGAATATCGTTTGTGGGCAAATCAAACGTCGTGTTGAGAGCAGCCCGCTGCAGGCAGTTAATTTTTTGGCGCATGCATCCTCATGTTATCAGTCTAAACATCGATTCGCTAAACATCGAAACGAGACTCTATGTACTTTGGATGCTCACCTTCATTTCGACCGCAGGACGCGTTTACTGCGAAGGATTAACTCAAATGCACAGAAGTGGAATAATCATCGGCAGTTGAAAAGCTCGAAAAGGCGCAATCAAACGGTACGCAGAGCGTGTCGGTGCAATGTGTAGTCCACCTATGGTTATGTACATATGTACGTGCAATATCTGTACATATCGTACAACACAAACCGATCTGTTTTGCCGTCGATTGACCTTGTTATTGGCGATTTGCTTCACGACGCGGAGGATTTTCAAAATGCTTTTATGTCCAGTTCTTTTTTATACGCTTCCATGCATCCTGTAAAACTGTATGAATGTACTTCTAGTTACGTTTTTCGCGAGTGTACTGGTCTCTGTTCTAATTTACTCCATCCTGATGTCTTTAATAGACCATATTCGTATAATTATTCAACTCGAATCTCATTCGATCTGTTCAAGAGCCTCACTTTAAGTCATCTACATTCTTAACTCCGATTGCAAACTATTAGACCATACTCGTTTCATGGTATTTAATTAATTGTATTATTGTATGATTTCTTGGTCCCATTCTCCTTAAGTCTCTCTAACTTGTTCGACCCATTTCAAGGGAACGCTTTCCATTTCGCTGTGAAGGCTCTACTCTACTTTGAATGAAGCCCGCCCTCAGCAGTTCGCAAAACTAAAATAACCTGCCAATTACGGTTAGTTTTCACCCACCTCCTTGCCCGCCCCAAACTATTATTGTATATGATTTCCGAAGTTGCTCAGAATTAGGATTGTTAAGTGTTGAGTGATAAAAGTGAGGCACGTAGAGACCATCACTTTGCTAGTTATTATTGCGCGCACGTTGTTGTTGTTGTTCTTGTTGTGGTCTAAGTATTTTACTGCTATAGCGAAAGCAGCTGAAGCGAAAAAGTGTTAATTTTACACTCTGGAACGATCAGAGAGCGGTAAGACGTTGTATACCGAAGAAACAGTAGCGGACCGAACAACGTCGCGACGAACGAACGTACGAAACGTACGGAAATAGCAAGAAAATAATGCTGCGACATTGTTGCGTGTGAAATTTCGGCTGGCTTACGCACATAAAAACACATTTTTATACCTTGTATACACTATTGTATTGTACTCGTATATCTTTTAAAAAGCTGTCAAAGTTTCGTCGTAGTTCTCGAATTTTAAAATTCGTTTCAATGAAGCCAATGGTCACGTCGAGCAAGAGTTTTTGTAGTGCAATTTCTCTAAAACGGGTTCGTGCGCACGTATTGGGGTCATGTCCGTGACCGGGATCAATCGAGAAGAGAGTTTGAGAAAGAGAGTAAGACGTTTGGGAAGAAATGGTCTGTCATGTGGTCTGCCATTTAAAAAAATTGATAGATTTGCAGACGAAAAGTCGCAAGAAAAGATAGATAAAAAAAGACCAAGTTAAATCTCCAAAGAGAACGATGTGAGCGGGGGAGGGGGTGTGGTGGGTAATAAAGCACAAGTTAATTGTTAAAAGTTAATTGTAACTTTATTGCGCCTGGTATTGGCTGCATTATCTATCTTATATCTATCCTGAATTTAAAAGGTTTCGTAGTCAAATAAAGCAATATCAGAAATATCTTGCATTATTGCCGTTGTTGGTGTCATTGTGAGACATACATACATACATACATACCTTGAGGCTTCTTGCTGATGACTTTGTTCATTTGCCTTTTTCCATTCAAGTCTTTCAAATTAGTTGGGCAGCAATTCCGCGGCTTTGTATTCTGGTGTTTTTCTTGTGTCTGTGTCTGCCACCAACATGTTCTTTGAAGATATGAACAACACAACACATTCTTATAAAAGTTTTAACTTCCGCTGCTGGAATATACATACACACCGCCTGCTTGCCAACGTCGCGTACTCTCTCTTTACTCTCTCTCTTGCTACAGTAGGCTCTCGGAAATATGAACGATTATGAAAAACAAAACGACTATTTTGTAAAAAATTAACGGCCAGAATTTTGCGTACTTAAAAGAAGCCGGTACTATTTCTCCATTTTTTATTATACACTGAAAAAGGTACAAAAAGGTACATACATTTTCATAAGTTTTTGTGAACTTTTTCTTTGATACTAAAGATTTCATATAATCCATGTGTTTGTACTTATTTTTACTAATTGACTTTGTTTTTCAACCGTGTTTTTCATACCTTGTTTGACAACTTTGAAGAGAGTCTTGCGTATGTATTGTACTCGTATATCAGAGAGCTGCATGAGACGTCTCGAACGATTCGAAACTGACATAGCAACATTTTTGCGTTGATGGAGTGCTTCCATTTGATTTCGTATCAAGCCGTAACTGTCGGTAGCGTATGTGGCAATGTTTTCAGCAGCGCTTCCAAAAGTCACCGCTTGATTTGAAAGAAAACTAAAGCATTTCAGACAACCCCTGAAACTTGTAAGACGTCTTGAACAAGCCTTCGAGACGTCTCATGCAGTTATTTATTGTATATACTCGTATTGTATATACCTTTATCGTTGGTATAAGAGCCATCGTTGGTTCGTGAGTATAGTATAGTATATTCTCTTTAAGATGCTGTATGCATTTTTATATGCAGCGAACTCGTTACTCATAAATAAAATTCACATATTTATGGATACACAAATATTTTTAACGGTTTTACAAATGGCATTTCTTTTATATCGCACATTTTATGAGGAAACAAAAAACTTCGGATCAGTGGCGAATTCTCCTCTAGCATCTACTATACAAAATTCTCATTTAGTTAGCGTAATTAACAACTATTATTAACTGCTCTAGAAGCTGAACATTGCGAATATTTTTTATTAGTTCATCTCACCGAGATCGTGCTGTATCTGCTCAAGTCTGGCGATGGAATTGTATGTATCTATGTATGTGCCTGCCTGTGTTTGTGTGTCTCTGTATCGTTATGCTACGGCGGTAGTTGCTGTCTTGCAGCAGATAAAAGAAAAATTTATCACGCCAGAAACTTTTATTCGCTTGGTTGGAAATAAAAGAGTAACAAAGAAGGAATCATTAAGGCCTTAGATATCCGAACAACAGCGGACCGAGAAAGAGAGTGTACCCAAAAGATTGTGAGAGAGGGAAGAGGGTCGATTTAATAACAGACTGGCTAAACTTTAGTCTCTTGTTTTTAATTTGTTTCTAAATGTTCTGTGCGTTTAACGCGGTTGAATTGAATGGCGAAAATTTCGCCTACGAGAAGAAAATTTCAGTTCATTCGTACGTGTTCACATTTTTTTCATTACGAGAAGATTATCCATTAATAGCTAAAATTTCATGAGAAGAATAAAATGCACGCTTAAACTTGAGTTTAAGAATTAAGAGTCAATCCCGTTGATTTTGGCAACCCTTCGAACACGCAGAAGGGCTAACAAAATTGTTCCTCTTCTCAACACGAGACAGATCGTATGTTAGGTACTCTTTGGTGGACCAAGTTGATTGGAAAAGTTTACAGGGTACCATTTTTAGGGGACTACACGGCATCCGTTGCCGTAGTTTGTATAATTTTGATTTAAACTTGAGACAGAGTATGTATATTTTATGTTGTTCTTGTTGTTTTAATCTGCATGAGACTACCCATGTCTGCTCTCATAGTGGTGCCATTAAATCTAATTTATTTTATTAAATGTTTTTCCTTCACCTCAAACTGTCCTCCGCCGTCTTCCTCCGCTGCCGACTACTACAAACGCGTTGCTATTTTCGTTAATCTGAGGTTAAACTTTATTCGTTAACTTGACATCGACTGTCTCTAGAGTATAATAAATAGAGAACGGCTAGACGGAGAGTGAACGGGCGAGTAAGCGAGAGAGAGAGAGAGAGAGAGAGAGAGAGAGAGAGAGAGAGCGAGAGAGGCAGGCAGAGGAAGTGAGTTTTAAAGATGAGAAAAAACAGAGGGACAAACAAGTGCATAAAACATTTGTCGCACAAACCATCGACGAAGAGGAAGTTCGATAAATAAAAATAATTTGCCCGGACAGGAAAGATTCTTTGGGAAAAAATTTAAATAAAAACTTTTCGATTTTTAACAAAACTTTTCTACTTAAAAGAAACTTTCTCCTTTAAGCTTTCTCACTCTCTCTCTCTCTCTCTCTCTCTCTCTGTGTGCCTGTCTCTCTCCAACTAGTTTTAGGTTTCGCTAAATGAAAAAGAAATTATCCAGTAAAAGAAGAGAAGAAAATAAAAGTAAGTAAGAAAAAAGGGCGAAAAAACGGCATGGAGTGAGTTAAATTGAAAACGGAAAAATGGTCTTCGGCTCTGATTTTTTTCTTTATTGTTGTTATTGCTGTACCGGCCTTGCTTTCAGTAACAATCTTCTATCAATTTGGGCAAAAAAGGTTATTGGTACATTTGAACAAGATGTACCAATATTTTTAAATGCACGATAAAAATTAATTTTCTATAATGAATGAATTTTTCTTGCCATCAAAACAAGTTAAAGTTATTGGAATTCTGTAAAATTCTTTTAATTTAAGAAGTTTTTACAAAATCCTATTTTAAAAAATTCCGATTTTAATTTAAAAATAATTTTTATTTCATTTAATTTGCCAGTTAGTAAATATTGCGGCAAAAGTATTAATTTAAATGTAATAATTAGTAATTTTTAAACAGAAACTAAAGATATTTTTGAAAAGAGATCCTTGACTTTTTGTTTTTTTTTTGTTTTTGGGGTGGTTTCCTTTCGAAAAGTATCATATCAATTCCTTTATATTCCCTTCAAAGACAACCACTACAGCCTCCACTAGATGGCGTTCAAATATTTGCTTGGAATGTAACAGCGTGTAACCAAATCAAATCAAATTGACACAATTAAAAATTATCAAGCGCTTTTCCATTTTTTCAGTATCTTTATATTTTTTTATTATTATTATTTATCTCAGGGATACATGGTACATACAGATGAAATAAGTTGTAGTCGTAGTAGTTGTTGTTGTTGTTTGTGATTCTCTTTATGATGTATGTTGTACGAGTATAGTACTACTAATTATATATAATAATATTGTAATATTGTAATATTATAATATTGTAATAATAATATGTATAATTAAATATCTATAAATTTTTAATCTCTATTTACTTATATATCGGCCGTACTCGTATTTAGTATACATTTTTTATATGCTCCTGTATATTAATTTATTTCGATTTCATTTTTCCCAACATTTTTCATCATAAAAAAGCATTACAACTAAATACATTTATCAGTGCTGAGAAATTCATTAAATGATTACAAGTTTCCTGCAGTATTTTTTTAAACGCTCACTTACTCACTTGCGGCCATATACTAAATACAATATATGTATAGTATTTTTACAGTAAAAAAATAATGTTCGAAAGGCTTTAGCTCTAATATTTTAATGAGAAAACATTTCCACAGAATTGAGGGCAAATTTTTAAAAGTTTTACAAATACAAAATCGTTTTTCAAAAAGTATTAATGATTTTTTAGCATATTTTTAACAAAATTTTGGCCTTAAAAATATCTGCAAGACTATGGAAATTATTTTAGAGAAAAATTTTTAAGGAAATAATTAAACGAATTTTTTGCCCCTTTTTTAGGATTTATTAAATACGTGTATACATATCGTGTATAGTATTATCGTTTATATGTATTATAGTATGTGTTTATGTATATAGTAATGTATGAATATGGATTTATATACAACAGCAATGAAGAAGAAGAAAAACAAAATATGCGCTTATCTTTAATTTTATGTTTGTAAATTGTATGTTTTGTTTAGAAATTTGGTTTTTTTTTTTGATAGGGCAACACTTTTTCTAGCGTGTTTCCGCTCTCAGCGGATCTACGAAAATAACGGACAGAAATTTATAATGAAATGTTGATAATAATTTTTCACAATTTACAAATGTTACTCCGATGTTTCAAAGTTTCAACTTCAACTTTGATGAAAAGAAATGATTCATCCAAAATGAACATAAATCAGCTGTCAACTGTCAAATCGGCTGTAGCCGAAGGGAAAAGTGTTGCCATTTCAACAAGCTCCTAAAATGAGCTCCACCCTAAAAGCATATTCCTTAATTTTATGTGATAACTGTTGTTATCTTTTCTGTTGTTTGCTTTTTGGGGAATTTTTCAAATTTTCTCTCTAGGTTTTCTTTTGCAATTTCTAAAACTTTACAGTTTGTCAGCTTAAATCTAATATTTTAATTAATATGATACTCGTATCTTAAAGATTTATGGGTTTTCTGTTTCTTTAAATGTAAAAAAGGCATTTTTGGATATCAATAATGTATGTATGTATGTATGTATGTATGTATGTATGAACGCGTTTTTTACGGATGTGTGGATGTGTGTGTGTGTGTGAGAGTATTTTTTTTAAACATCTATAGTCTACTAGCAATTAATTTATACACCTTATATACGTAAAAATTGTGTTGTTTTTGTGTATTTGCATGTACATGTACATGCTTTTCATATTATTTAAGAATTTATTTAATCAAGTCTTTAAGAATACATATTTTCCAACTTTAAATAACTTTTTTTAAATATATTTGAAAAATGTTGAATAAAATTCTTAAAATATACGATATTACTATATATCTTCTTAAGGAATATTTAGGTTATTATTTATTTGAGATTATTTTGTGTGTTTGAGTGTCGATGTTGGTGTGTGTCGGTGTTGGTGTGTGTCGGTGTTTCAGTGTCGGTGACTGTGTCTTTGTTGGTGCCTGTGTCCTCTTATTACAATTTATAAAGCTTTAAAGAAAATTTTATTGTATGCGTCTAATTTTTGGTAATCTTCGGTTAGCAAAAAAATACTCTACTCTATATGTATGTATATATAATAAATTCTTACGCGTAAAAACTACAAAAAAACTAAAGAGAGCGAGATTCACATTCTATAAACCGTTTCCAGAAAAACCTATAAAATCGTACCAACATTATTAGCTTTACTCGAAACGAAATGAACGCGAAATAAATTATATAAGAAAATCTTTATTCATATACATTTTTTCTTATTCTTTTTCATTATATTCTGTTTATTTGAAGTTTTCTACTGGCGCAAAATTACACCGTTTTTTAGGTATTTTTTAAGCACGTCTTTTTATCGTCTTCTTCTTTTTCTTCTGCAGACGAGATTTTTCATTTTTACTTTTGTTTTTCGGTAGAGTATAAAAATATTTCCGTTTAGTCGTTTGCATACAATACAGTTAAGTTTAAGTTTTTTGTAAATCATATAAACCGATTATAGAATTATGATCTCATTTCGAAAAATTAACAAAAATTAACTCTAAAAGGAAGAAAAAAATATAATGTAAAGAAAACCTCCGACGATATTAAAAAACTATAAACGATGGCGATTATAAGAGGACGTAATAGAAGAAGAAGAAGAAGAAGGAGGAGATTATTTTAAAATAGTCTAGAATTTTAAGGTTATTCCCCGAAAATTTTCCGTAAAAACGGATCCCAGAAGCAAACTTTTACCGAAAAAACTATTTGGGAATAAAAAAAAAAGTTTGGAAACAAATAAAAAGTGTGTAAAAACTGACGGAGATTTTCTTACAAGTTTACAAGATTAAAAGTCATGCGAAATAAAATCAATTTACGAAATTTTTGGGATCAGAGAAAAAAAAGGAAAAGAGAAAGAAAGAGAAAAAAAAGGAAACGGAAAAAAAATTTGTTCGAATTCATCTCGTCAAATCTCGTCCTCTTAAATCTCTTCATATTGAAATATCTTTAACGAACTTCTTTGCTTCCATCCCTTTTCCCTCTTTCACCCTTCCCCACCCTCCCCCACGTTTCCTTCGTCGTTAAAGAAGAACACGGCGGTTACTTATTCCACGGCGGTTGGTCCAGCAGGTTTCATCGCAACAGCAAATCGTCGTCGAATCGGAACATCTGCGCCTTCTTCCGTTCCTATACGTCGCTTTGTTTCGCATTCGTGTTGATGATGAAGGCGCCGTTGATGTGGCCATTTGGCGCCATCTTGCCGTTGGAGAAGAAGGCTGGCTGGCCGCCGCCCGCCTTGCCATTACCGCTGGCTGGCATGATGATCGCTGTCTGCGGCTGGTTGGCGCTGCCGTTCAAATGTGCCACCAACGGATTCTTGGTGTTCTCAGCGGGAGGCGTGGTCAGCGGTGGAGTTACCGGCGACGGCTTGATCAGCTCCAATTTGTCGTCGACGGAGCTCTTGAGGGCCGTCTTCACCAAACCGCTCAACTTGTTCGACGGATGCGGCATGGCGTAGCGCAACTTGCTCCAGAACCACGGATCGCCCCACTTCAAATAAGTGTTCATCTTGAGGTAGGCTTTCAGTTCGGTGTCCAGCGACTCGATGTCGCCGATGTCGCCGTAGATGATGACAATGACACGCGCCCGTCCTTCATTGAGAGCGGCCTGGTGGGCGGCGCGGAACTCCATGCGCGCCCACATGGATTCGATGAAGTTCTGCGACAGCACCACAATGGTGCGCCGTGAGTCCTCCACAGAGCTGACGATCTGGTCCGGAATGCACTCGCCCACTATGAAGTCGCGCACGTGCACGCACAACTTGAAGGGGTTGGGTCCACTCTCCAGCTCGGGCACCAGGTAATCGGCTATGAATTGTTCATCCTTGTGCGAGTACGAGATGAAGGCGTCGTACTTCTTGTCCTTGTCCAGTTCCTCCTCGGTGACGAACCACAAGCAGAGGTTGTGGGCGTACAGCCACACCTTGATCTCCTGCTGGTACTTGTAGTAGAGGGCCGCGCACAGGCCGATCAGGAAGCCGATCAGCGAAATGACCACAGCGAAGGCAATGACCAGTCCTTTGTCGGCCGGGCAGATGTCGGTGACCGAGAGGTCTGGCAGCTGGCGTGTGGTGGGCGGGTGCAGCGGATCCACACAGTGCATGTCCTCGAAGTCGCGGATGAGCTTGTATTTGCTCTGGGCGAACAGCAGCAGTGGCTTGTTCTGGCAGGAGCAGGTCCATGGGTTACCGGCCAGCGCCACTGAGTAAAGAGAACGGCTCTCATTCAAAAAGCTCAGAACGCTGTCATTCAGGCTGGACAATTGGTTGTGGGACACATCCAGATGGGTCAGCCCACGTGGCAGGTTATTGGCTTCGAGGCGCAAGAGACTGTTGCGCGCGGCAAAGAGCTTCGTCACGTCCGCATAACCCGGTGTCACCGCAGACGGCAGCTTCATCAGTCGGTTGTTCTCCAGGTACAGCTCGGTGCCCTTGAGTTTCAGCTGCTCGAGACGCGGCAGGGCGGGTACTTTTGTGAGGTTGCCGTTTGAACAGTTAACCATCAGGACCAGGTCGAACGAACGCACCCAGCACTCGCAGCCGCGTGGACAACGTTTCTGCTTGGAGCTTTCGTGATCGAAGGGGCAGAGCAAGGACGTAGGCGCCAGCAAACGAACACGTTGGCCCCGCAGGCTTTCCGGCTGCTCACACAGCAACTCGTCGGTGGCCAGCTTTATTTGGGTCTCGATCTTGGGATTCATCTCGCCTCGCACGAACTGCACGAAACTCAGCAGCGTGCAGTCGCAGTACATCGGATTTTCATTGAGGTCCATGCTGAGCTGCAGCTCCCTGCGCGAGGGATCCATCAGCAGGTCGATGCTCTGGAAGTTGACGCTGTGGATCTGGTTGTGGGTGACGTTGACCGAAACGCTGCGCTTGCTCAAGTATTGGAAATCGTTGTAGTCCAGCGAGGTGATGTTGTTGTAGCTGAGGTCGAGGTCCTGCAGTTCAATCAGCTGGAACTTCCAGTCGCGAAAAATGTACATGATCGAGTTGTTGCGCAGACTGAGTGTGCGCAGCTTGAAGAGGTACTGGAAGGGAGAGCCCAGCTCGTATTGCAGATTGCCGGCGAGCAGCTCGCCGTACGGTTCGCTCAGGCTGATCTGGTTATGGGCCATGTTAATGTGTTGCAGGTTCTGAGTGTGGACGAAGGCGTTGGGGCTAATGGTGGCGAGTAGATTGCTTTCCAAACTCAAAACTTCAAGGTTGACGAGAGGAGCAAATAAATCACTGTAGAGAAGAAATAATTGCAGTGCATTAGAGAGAGAGAGAGAGTACATTTTTCTCAACTGATTTACCTGGAAATTTCCGTGAGTTGATTGTGAGCTAATTTCAAAACGACAAGGCTTTGGGCGTTCCGGAACAATTCATCCGACAGCGCCCTCAAGCGGTTGTGGCGCAAATCCAGATCGTATAAATTGAACTGATCGCGCAATAAAGTCGACGGCAGCTCCGTGAGCGCATTCTTGGCCAGAGTTATGTTGGTGATGCCGCTTGAGTTTGCGAACAAATCGCCGGGAACGCTCTCCAGATCGCAGGTGAAACGCACTTCCTTCAGATGCGGCATATTCGCAAACAGGCCGGCGGGCAGCGTGGGCAGCGGCACCCTGTTGTTGGTCAGCCGGAACTGGGACAGGTTTTTGTTGTGCGCGAAAAGTCCTTCGGGCAGTTGGTGGAAGTGGTTGGCATTCAGATTGATGTTGCTCAGATTGGTCAACAGTTCGAAGACATCCGGTTGGAAGGACTCAATGCCGTTCGAACTGAGATCCAAGTCGGTGATGGATGCGACTCCCTCGAACGAATGCTTGGTCAGATTCTGCAGCTGATTGCTCCACAAATTCAAATGGATCAGCTTGTGCAGATTGCGGAAAATGCCCGCCGGCAAGTGCTGCAAGTTGTTGTGTCCCAACTCGAGGAAGTTGAGGTTCTCGAGATTGGTGAAAATGTTCAGCGGCAGCTCCACCTTGTTCGAACGCAAATCCAGCCAGGTAAGGTTTCTCAGGTCGGCAAATAAATCCTCCGGCATGTGCGCCAAGCCGTTCGAGCTGAAACGCAACCGGCCCAAGTTCGGCAGGCCGCTCAAATGCTGACGTGTCAGATTGCCGCCCAGCTCGCCGCTCTCGAAGATCAACGAATTGATTTGGGCGATGCCCAGGTGGTCGAGAATGCGCGATATGGGCGAGTGCCCAGGCAGCGGGCACCGCTTGATTTGCACCATGGGATTGTTGCCGACAGACATGTGCGGCAGCAGCTGGTACTCGTTGGGCTCGATGTGATCGCAGTCGATCAGCACATGGCTGCCCGGCCGGATGTGGAGCGTGATTTTGGGGTAGGGCCCCAGGGCAGGGCATTGAATCTCGAAGTCCGACAACATAGGCGAGCACTGGCATTGCGAATTGGCGGTTAGTTCGGTGCAGTCTTCACGGCTGCGCATGGCAAACGAAGCACTCGACGGAGTGATCAGCAGGGAGGCAAGGATCACAAGGAGCCAGAGGCTTCCTCTCCGGAACAGAGTCGTTCCCAGGCTCTGGCAGTGTTGATGAGTCTGCGGTTGCATTGTCGCTGTCGCTATCGCCATCGGCGCCATCGTAATTCCTAATTGAGATGAAAACGAAGGGGACAACACTGTGTGTGGCATTCTGGCAATCTGCAGGAAGAAAATAAGCACAATAGAAGCAACGGTTTATGTATAATTTGTTGCAATTGTTGTCAAGTGAGCGGCTATAATTTATGTTAACCTTAATTTATGGCCACTTAAGCAGACACAAAGCTTTTAAGAAGAACTTTAAAACTTTTATCCTTAACGGTTGGATAACCAAATGGAGCACAGGCCAAATGGCCGAATACAGTGAAGTAGCGACGGCGGCAGTGACGGTGGCGTGGCGTTGGTTACAATTACGATTACAGAGTAGTTAGAATAGAAGCGGATTGTGGATAGCGGAGGCCAGCACCACCGACCAACGACCAACGACCAACGACCACCCACAAAACAGCAGCCACCAAACCACAACCATCTTCGCTTGGTTACCGTGGACAGACACCAAAACCCAATCTCCAAGCAAACAGCATCGGCGCCAAGACGGATAAAAACGCTGTGCGGTGCTAAAAGTGTTGCCTACTTTTTGGCGCTCGAAAGAGTGCAATTGAAAATTATTTCCGCAGCGGCAGCTTTCTCGAGCAGCTTGCAAGAAAACTTTTCAGCTCGAAATGTTACAACGCAAGATAACAAGACTTTGTGCAAAAGGAGCAAAAACCCAAAAAGCCGAAGGATGACAAAACAAGAAGTCGTCGAATGTGAAAAAAAGGAGCCAACTCAGTGGAAAGGAAAAAACCAAAGCAGGAGAATTATGCAGTCTTGTACATTTCCGGTGGTAGTGGTAATGCTGGTGGTGTTGGTTGTGCTGGTTCTGCTGGCGGTTAAGAGAGAACCGATAAAAATATACCAAACCAAACCACATCGAATCCCAGCTTCCATTTTTTGGAAGGGTAAAGTTTTGTTGCTGTTGTTGCTGCTGTTGTTTTCATTACATTTTCGGTTATTAAACTTTTGAACAATCGTGATGACTCGGCTAAGTCTCCTGGAAAGCATCTAAGCCGCCGGAAGTACCGGAAGTTACACAAGTTGAAGTTGGCCAATCGTTTGCGCAGCAGCGTAAACGATTAAAGTTTCCAAAGAAATTGCAAAATAAAAAGAAAAACAAAAGATAACGTAAAAGATTTAACGTTAAAATTCAACGCGACTGCAATCAATGAGATGATGTTGATGATGATGAATAAATGCAAAGATTAAGCAGAGTTTCGTGTGAAAACAACAATCGTGTAAAAAAACAATACACGATTGTACTCGTAGCTATGAAAAAAAAGTAGATATTGGCGCCAAACCTAAAATCGGTGAACCATCGTTAAGCCATCTTTATCGCATGCGTTTCCTCTTTCTTCGGACACGAAGAGTGGTAAGGCCTGCGCTTAAATCAAGCCGTACCGTGTAAAAATTCGTGTTAAATCAAATTCGTGTAAAATCAAATCAAATTCGTGTAAAAACGCGTTTGAAGATTTTCCAAATGATTCTTACTTTATATCGCTTTCTGCGCCTCACTTCACGATTTCTATTCCTACGCAAAAAGGGTCTTGTGGTGGGGATGAGGGAAAGGGGGAAGGGGAAAAACAGGAGGGGTAAAATGAGGTCCGCATAATAATAATTCGCTACTAAATCTATTTTGTTTGTTCTCTCTTGATGTCCATACAATCGAAACGAAAGATTGTAACAAATTGCAACAAATTTTTGCTTCTTTTTGGCCAAAGTGTTGATGTGTGCGGTTCGGTTTTTGCGGTTTGCGGTTTGCGGTTTGCCCCCGGTCTTGCCTCCTCTCCGCTATTTCTCCGTCCGTTCAATTCGTACCAATTTTGCTCTGGTACCGAACGCTTTGCTCTGGTTCTTGTATCTGTTGCGGTCTCTCTGTGTTAAACAAACAAATATTGCGTTTTTAAAGCTTGACCGACTCTGTCGAAACGTAAAATTCTCTATTGGCTAATGTTTAGTCACCTTTACCATCACTTTTACGTACAACAGTTTCAGCACTATTTCCACCATCATCATCAGCACCATCATCATCATCATCATCGTCATTACCTTTACGATCATTCTCTTTGCTGTTCATTCTCTCAAACTTTTTGAACGTAGAGACAGCAGCAGTCAGTCGATATAATTTGCAGTCTGCGACCGCAGCAGCCAAGTTCTAATTGTTTTCGTGTTGAGTGTTGTTGTTGTAGTGGTGCTGGTGGTTGTTGTTGTTGTACTCGTATTTGGTAAAATATAGTAAAAAGTTGTTGTATTTTCATCGTCATCGGCATTGTTGAAAAACATAAATGACTGCGAATGTTGATTGCGATGATGATAATGGTGACAATGATGATGGTGTTTTTTTTCCATACTTATAATGATGATGGCAATATGGCGACAATTAAGAATTTGATGATGCCAATCATAATATTAATTAAAATGAAAATAATTATTATTGAGCTTAATGAAAGTTTTGCTAGATTCCATTGCTATTGTTGTTGTTCTTGTTTTTGTTGTTGTTTTTGCTGTTATTGTCATTACGAGTATATTCTTAGTACATACATTTATTACTTTTATAAGCCCTTTTTTGGCAAAATTTTTGGCCCAATAAAACACGCACAGAAGAAAATGGAGCGAAGATAGAAGATGGAAGAAGATAGAAGAGGGTTGCTGAGTTGAATGAGAAAAACACAGTTTCTTTTCATTTTAAGAAAAAAAAAAAAAAAAAACAACCAATATTAATGAACACTTAATAATAATGAAAACTTAATATTTTTTTTAAGGTTTGTACTTTTTATTGTGGTTAATAATTACAAGACATACTCGTGTATTTACGCTCCCAAACTCTCGCATTAAAAATGTTTATTTATTTAAAGAAAAACCGATTTATTTAAAGCCGTTCGAAAACGCTTCAGCGTTGAATTCAAAATTTCGAACTAGAACGTTTTATAAATCTTTTTTTTATAACAATTTCCAAAAAAAAGACCGAAAAAAGAGATATTGTCGTTCGATTGAAGAAAACTTAAAAAACTGTTGACTTCAGAAAAAATGAAGACTTTTTCCTCACACTCACTTTTTTGGCGAAATAAAAGTTAAATGTCTGTGTAAAAAGTTAAAGGTATTGTTACTGTTGTTGTTGTTGTTGTTGTTGTTGTTGTTGTTGTTGTTGTTATTGTCGTCGCTTTCTTGCTTAACAACAAGTACGACAACGAAATGCTCTGTAGTACTAAAAATGTAAAGCGTGACTGAAAAGATTTGCACTTTTAGCATGCAAAATACAGAACAACAGAATCCAAGAAAAACTAAAAAGTTGCCTTAATGTCAACAATAGCAGAAGAAGACGAAGAAGAAGAAGCAGCAAAAGTAGTACTTGCAGTAGTCGTATCTAGTAAATAGCACTAAGCAGTAGCGTAGCAGGAGCGATCGTCTAACGACAATGTAATGAACACGATGACGATGTGAGAAATCGCTATCGTTCGTTGCTTGTTTCTCATGTTTTTTTACTTTTCTGGCATGAGAAATACATTGCAGTCGAGTTTCCATTGAAATGCAACTAATTTTTTATCTAATTTATTGTGTTTTTTCCGTCCTGCTTTTGTTTGTTTCTTGTAAACATGCTAAACTATGCTTTGGTTAATTTAACGTGAACAACAATGAGAGAGCGCACAAAATGAAGTGAGACTGTCAAATAAAAAAAGGCTAAAGCACAGTCGAAAAAATGAACTTAACTTCTGGAAGTCTTATTGTTTCATTGTTAGTATGGTATCGTTATGTTTGCGTCATCGTATGGCAGCAAGTAATTGCTTTGATTGCTTCGATTGTTATGATATTCAAAGTCAAAAGTGACTCTTTCTTGCATGAGAATAATGGGCGGCAATCTTGACTCATGACTCTTATTTGTTACTTAAAGGAGTTTTGATTTCGTTAAAACTGAGAAAGAAAAGAAAAACAGCTCAGATGCATTTCGTCGATGTGAAGCGTTTGCATTAAAGTGAAATGCAATCGTGTCGTGTTGTGTTGTGTCGTGCTGTATGTAATTAATTATGTTACATTTCAGGGATTATTTGTGCCAACACCATCAAACGATGCCATGAAATTCATAATAACAATCTAATCATGATAATTAAAATAATTTGGCAGAGAAGCAAAAAAAAAAAATGTAGGAAAGAAAAAAAAACAGAAAGTAGTCGTCCGTTCACTCCCACATTATTTTTCTTTGACATATTATAACTTTCGTCAGCGGATTAGGTAGAAAAAAAATAAATGATAGTAACTTAATTTTAAAGGAAATAAAGTTTTCCTTTCATAATTTCGCACAGAGAAGAGAAAAAAAACTTAAATATTTTTTCCTTGAAAATGTGGTTTGTAAAAAATAAATTAAAAAAGATTTGCTTGAGAAAACAAAGCCTGGCCAAAGACATTGTTGTAAAAAAAATATTAATGTAATAAAATAAATTAAAATACATAATTAAAAAAAAATAGAAATTCGTATTTAGATTTTTATTTTTTTTTTATTTTTTTTTTTATTAATTTTATCACATTGTATCATGTACTAAAAAAATAAATGAAAATAAAATAAAGAAAAAAAAATTAAAAGAATTCAAACTAAAATAAACAATGAATAAAGTAAATTAAAATAAAATACAGGAAAAAATAAAATAAATTTAAACAACATAGTGAAATAAATAAAATTAATTATAAATTAATAAAAGACAAATAAAATAAATTATAATAAAAAATAAAAACTAAAATGACTTATAATAAAATATAGCGTTATTGAACATAAAAAAATAAAACAAAGAAAAAAAAGAAATCAAAATAAAATAACGAAAAAATAGAAGAAATCAGAATAAAATAAAGAATTACATTAAAATAATATAAAGAAAAAATAAAATCAATTATAAACAAATAAAAAACAAATTAAATAAATTATTGTAAAAAAAGAAAAACATATGTTATAATAATATATCTATAAGAAAAAATTGCGTGATCGGACTAGTCCTTATAAGCCAAATAACTAATGCAAACAATGTGATATACGAATATCAGAATAAAATAAAGAAAAATTATAATAAAGAAAACCCGAAAAAAATAAAGAAGTAATTAGTCAATAATTAAAAAAATAAATATACAAAAAAGCATGAATAAATTATAAAAATTTTTTTTTCGAATCTAACGCGGAATGTTCTCCCTTTTCATAAACCGTTAAACAAAAGTAGCTGTTTCTTAAAAAATTCTTTACATTTCGTTCGACGCTGGATTGAGTTGAGGCAAGTGCTGTCGGTTTAATTAAAACGTTTATTCCGTTGAACAGTTTTACAAAGACCAGCGTCACCATTACCATGCAAGGATATTGTTGTTGTTGTTGTTGTTATTTATGTGCCTGCGTATATCATATAAGGAAAGTCGGAAAATGTTCACTACTACTGACGTGACGTGTTGCTAAAAAACAACAAGAAGCAGCAGCAGAAACAACTTAATTGCTCGGAAAAAATCGCTCCGAAGGAAAAGAGCAAAAAAAAACCAAAATCAAAATAAAAACAGCAATAAATATTTAAATGAAAACGAGATCGAAAAAGCTAAAGCGCTCACTTAAAAAAAAATACTACTATAAAATAAAAATTCTATTCATGCTTCATTTTGCGGTATGAAATATTTTAATTAAGTTAAAAAAGTGCGCAACTTGCGTGCACAACAAAAAAAGTAACAGCAGCAACAGCAACAACAACAAAGCGTGCTTGTTGTGCGCCACAAAAGGGGACGAAGAGGGCGAGAGCTTGCGAAGTACTTTAGTTAACGGCGAGCAAGTAAAAAGCAATTTAGACAACGTTTTTTTAATGAACGCAAAACTTTAACGAAGAAAAAAAGAAGAAAAAAAAAACAAAAAAAAAACAAAGAACAATAACAAAAAAAAGCCAGCTATAATAAAAACAGTTTAAAGATAAATACTTTAAACGCCAGAAAAATACCACAAATAATTTGAATTTTTGTTTTATACAGAAAAGCAAAGCAGTCTTTTTACGTTAAGCAGAGAAGTACTGTTAAATAATTACAAAAAAACAAATTAAATAAATCAAAAAATTAAACAATTTAAATGAAATAATTTGGATTTTCTGGAATTTATAAATTTATAAATGAAAAAGAGTTTTAAAACAGTATTAAATGTCCGAAGAAAACCAATCCAGACACAAAAACTCTTTAAATTAATTGCAAAAATTATAATACGATAAATAATTAATGGCACATTTTCAGAATTTTTTTATGCATGTATTCTTTTTCCATTTTCAATCTTTTGAATTTGTTAATTAAATTAGTGTGAAACTCATTTTATTTCATATCTGATTTTTATTTATCTCTCACTTTATTACGTTACGTACGAGAATGCAGTGACGAAATTAAAGTTATTCAAAACTGGAGAAAAAAAAACCTATAACAAAAACAAAAAAATTAGTTTTCACATACACACATCGTAAAATGGAAATGTGTATGCATGTGTATGCATGTGTATGCATGTGTATGCATGTGTATGCGTTCTTTGTCTGCCATTGATGCTGCGCCGCGATCGACTGACTAACATTCAAAAAGCTGTTAATTACATTCATCAGTTTAAGAGTATATTAAATGATTTTATTTAGCACTGAGGAGTCGGTTACTGCAGGCGTCTGTGTGCGTGTGTTTGCGTGTGTGTGCATGTGTGTGCTGTTTACAAGTGTATTTGATGCTTTAGTATTGAAAATTAAATCGATTATTTGCATTTTGCATGCTTTTATGAATTTCAAAGCATGGCGTTTTGCAATATTTTCTGCATAATATTCTCTCAAAATCAATAATGCAAATTTCCACCAAATAATTATGGCTACTGTTGTTCCTGTTGTTGTTGTTGTTGTTGTTGTTGTTGTTTTTCAATATTTAATGAATAATTTGAAATTTTCATAAACAACATGCACGCAAATTAATTTTATTATTATATAATTAAAATGCAATACATTCAATTTCTTTGCACAAAAAAGCAATAAATGCCAAAATAATTAACACTGTATTGCATTTCCCTGATGAGAGAAAGAGACAGAGCACGAGAGAGACACACACACACTCGGATATAAATAGTTAGTTATGTGTCGTGTGCACAGTTTCCAAACATTTTATAACAAAAATTTTAGCCTGAATGATATCACAATTAATAATAATTACAGACTAATTCTCATGAAAATAAATTATGCGACGACTTAACGATGAATATTTAAAAAAAACCGGATTACCGCCTTTTTTTAGAATTATTCAATACAAAATATCTTTAACTTCATATCAAGGAATTTTATTATTTTATTTTAAAAACTTTAAAAATTTATTAAATATTTATCATACGCCACGGTGCACCATTTTTCTTTCTCAATACGAGTAAATATGTTTTCTTTATTTTGCGTTGTGGATTTTCAATTGAACGAACGAACAATAACCACCTTTTGCTGAACCGTCTTTTGTTAAATTTAAATTATACAGAAAGCAATTATTATTTCTTTTGTTTTAACGATACATGTTGATAATATAAAACTTTAGCGAGAACTCGAAACTTGTTAAAATTTTGCTCTCTCTTCGCGAAATCTGAAAAAGTAAAATGAATACGTAAATTTAAAAATGTGAATGAAGGCAAAAGCGATTGAATGAATGAATGATGGAATGAATGAGTTGCATGAAGAATGTGCAAATGAGTTGACAGAAAATTCTCAGTAGAACACGAACGACATTAATGATGACTTTCGAGGACTGGAAAGCTGGCCAGAGCGTGACAAAGTACAAAGTAAATGTCATTTTGACGATGTTAATTCTAGCTGCAGACTTAACGAATGTACATATGTACACGAGGGCACGAGACGAGCACGAGTTTCTAAGGCTTTATTCTTGTTTGTTTGACGAAAGCGTCAAAAAAGGGAATAAACAAATCTAAAAAGTAAAGGACACGCTAACGCTAACGAGCAAAGAAGGATTTTTGTTTTTCAAAGTGACTACTACTAGAGTTAAGATAATAAAATAGCAATTAAAAAAAACAACAGCAACAACAACAGCAGCATCACAGCATCACAGCATCAGCAACACCAAGAACAATGACAAAATTCTTTGTCATAAAAAAGGTACTATCTTTGTGTATGCAGAGAGGTTAAGAGTTTGAAGAGTATGCAGAGTATGAAGCGCGTTGGCTTCGCCAACAAAAGATGGATGAATGTTGTTGTTGTTGTTGTTGCGTCCAAAGTTTGCTTAGGCTTTAGAAAGAAAAAAAGGCAAAAAAGGACAAATTTCTAACAAAAATTGTTCTCTTCTAAACATACGCACACGCACACACTTTGTGTTATGCAGCACTTTGCACTTTCGAGTCTTCCGGCTCGATGATGCTTTGAAGACGATGGTGATGATGACGATGATGATGATAAAAGCAGCAGAGGATGCGAAAAGATGTTCTCTTTAGCGTCGCCACGACGATGCCTTCTTCAACGACAATGTCCTGCAGCACGAAGTTGCTGTGCAAATGACAGCGTTGCCACATTGTCGCTGCCATGCAGTGAAAAACAAGAGGTCCTACCACTTCAAGTTGGCTGCATTTTTCTTGTCTCCTTTTCTTCAACTTTCTTCATATAGTTTTTTTGTTGATTTTTCCTCACTCTCCCTTCACTCTCCCTTTATTCCTATTTAGCAGAATCTTATAATTAAAACAAAATCTTCTTCTACTTATACCGAAGAAGAAGAAGAAGAAAAAGAAAAAGAAGACAGACAGAATAAAAGGGACATTTTTAGAAGACATAGTAACGAACAGAAGCCTTCTAAATATATTGCAGGTTGCTGAAAGCAGGTCGCTCCTTTCGGCTTGAGGCATGCTACTGCAGTGCAGGGTCGTTGGCGGGAGGGTTGTCGGGGCGCGAGGGTGAATGGTGCGGTGCGGTAAAAGTGAACAAGTGAAATTATAAACAACAAAGACAGCATAGAATATAAAATTAATGCTAATGCGGTTAATTAAACTGAAAAATGCAGTCAGTGGCTTGAGAGTGGCACCGGCAGTGGCGGGATGAGAGATGAAACTATATGCGGCAACAAAAACAATTTTTCTTTCGTCCGCCTCACAAAAATATTAAATACGCATAAGTCAGGAAACATTAGAGGATTTTCTTTGTAGGAAACGATCTGATACCGAGCAATCGACTTCGGTGGGGGGGGGGTGGGGTCTGAGCACAATGTTGCCACTTTCTTAAAAGAAGAAGAGGAAGTGCGTCTGTCTGTGTGTGAGTGTTATGCCTTGTGGCTACATTTTGCGGTTTCTTTTTCGGTTATTTTTACTATGATTTTACTAAACATCTGGATTTTTTGTTTGTACTTCTTGTATTAATTCAACCCTTTCTCCACGCCACCCTCGCTCCGTACCTCCTCCCCCTTTCCCCTTCCCCTTCCCATTCTTTGATTTTTTTCTCTCCAAATGTACCCTAAACATTGTTTCAGAGTCAGTTGATTTTATTGGCTTATGCTTCGCTTTTGTGTGCGTGTGTGTGTGTGTGTGCACGCGTGTGTGCGCGTGTGTGTTTACTCTTGTGTTTACTCCATTGTTTACTCTTGTGCATTTAGCCGTTTATCGTGTTGTTGACAATTTTGCATACTTAATAACTTTGTCATGATATTTGAGTCGTTGAGGAGAAGCCAATGCGTTTAAGAGTCCATTTTTCGAAATTTCTTAATTTCGCTGCTGATTTGTGAAAGTGAATTTTATTTGAATAAATTGTTTTTATTGTAAAAAAAAATTTAAGTGGTTAAATTTAAAAAATTAATTAATTTAAAAAATTAAGTGGTGGTTTTCGTGGCTTCGTTTCTGTTTTAGACCAGAAAGCTCTTCTTTTTATAGTTTCTGAATATATTTTATACTATTGTAGTGCAAAAAATTTTTGACTCAGTTTCAATTTGTGATTCAAATAAAAACAAAAAAAAACCTTCTCATATTCCTCAATAATTTTGTACCAACATTGTTTTACTAAAGAAATATGCATTCTACGAATTTGTCGGTCAGAATTTTTTTTTTTTTTTTGCTTTTTTGTAAAATAAAACAGCGCATTCTGAAAAATCCTCAACATTATCCTCGTCAACGCCACACCGACACCATCATCGTTACCGTTTTCAGACTTTTATTTTGTTTTTTTGTTAATTTTTGTTAATGTTGTTAACAGTTGTCTCTCTGTTTCCTCGGGCGTACAAATTGTTCGTTTGTGTTTACACTTGTCTCTTTGCCGCTTCAACAACGTTCATATTGTTGCTGCTGGCAATCGTATGTATTGTATATCTTTTGCTGCCTGCCTTTGCAGGCGTCTGTTTTTTTTTTCTCTGTTTGTTTCTTTTTTTTTTGGGATTATGTTGATTAAAAGTCTACTTTTTTGTTATGTACCGAAAAGATGAAAAAAGTCTACAAGTCTACTGCACCATTGGCGTATTTTTGGGAGGGTGGTTCAAGGGTCTGAACCCCCACACTATCCCCTTTCCCCATTCAGAACAAATATAAAGCAACATTTCATGATTTTCGAAAAAGAATCTCTCACTTTTTTGCTTTTGCTTTTTTTACCATATTTTCCTTTTTATTTCCTTTTATTTTTACTAACGAAAAAGCCGAAAATGCATCTGAAGTGTTTTTGTTACCAACGAAAGATCTTCTCAGTGTAGGCTACGTGAAACCAAAACCGCGAAGAAACGGCGCGACGCTCAGCGAAATGTATTGTTCTATCGTAGATAGTTTGTGTAAACATGTTGCTTTGGTTGTTGTCGTTGTTGTTGTTGTTATTATTGCTGTCGCCTTGGGCGGTTGCAGTTCCTTTCTTTCTACAATAAATTTCCACATCAAAAAGAAAACGTAGCGACATGAAACAGTGTCGCCGACAGTGTTTTTCTTGTGGTTGTGGATTAAATTAGATATAAAAGTGTATGTGCTTTAAAGTTTTTTAGGGACTATAAAATGCTCGTGCTTTGAACAAAAAAAAAAAAAAAAACAATTTCAGTGGAATCTGCCACTAACGATCTCTACTACCTTCTTCTTTGAAATAAGCCTGGGTAGAGAGGCCTCGGACTAGGCTTCGGACTATAGAGCTGGCCTTATAAAAACAAGACCAGTCTGTTCTTTGCCATCGATGCCTTTTACGCGCTGAAGGTGTAAGGTGTAGGGTGAAACGTCAATACCACTCGTAGAGTACTAATTATGTGCGTCATTGTAAGTTATAAAAATTCTCCAAATTCTTTCTGTTAATTTTCGTTTCGAATACGAAACTACGTTTCGCCAAGAAAATTGCGTTCAACTCTGTGAGTTGAGCCTTTTCCTTTTTTGTAAAGGAAGTAAATGTGTGTGCGCGTGTGTGTGTGTGTGTGTGGTTGGTTGAGTCTTTGGGTGTTTTATCTGTTTTGTGCTGTGATGTGTGCTGTGCTCTGTAATCTGCAGCCTACGGCCATAAATTGTGTAATTCATTTTAGTTAAATTTAATAGATGTAATTATTTTTTGTTCAAAGAGCTTACATTAAAAAAATTCGTACATAATCAATTCAAACCTCACTCACTTTTTGGCAATAAGTTAAATCCTTTGCAGTTCTTCCGTAGCTTCCTGTAAGAGAATGAAAAATATATTCGTTAATATAGAATTTTTAATTGTTTTTATTTAAAAAATTCAATTTAATTTTTCAGAGACATTTATTTTCAGATACATTTTGATGATGAATTTTCGTCTTAAATTCACTATAAGTGTTTTCTTTTCCATTTCACTTAACTTCGCTTAACTTGCATGCACTTTATTCAATTCAAATGCAATTCGAAAACTAGTATTTTACCACTATGACATCTTCTTTGAAATAGAAAAATTCTAAACTTTTTCGAAGTTCGAAAATCTGAAAAGAGGTTTTCGTACGACAAAGATTGTTTGTGCGTGCGTGTTTTTGTTTTTGTTGTTTTTCTTTTTTTTTGCTGCCATCAACATTTCACTTTCGACGACTATTTTCTCTAAACCTACTGTTTTTTTTTTTTTTTTGGGAGTGTTGCTGTTGATGTGTTGGTGCGAAAGTTAACAGCCGTAGAAGCCATATGCTTAGGAAGAAGAAGAAGAAGACGAAGAACAACAACTACAACAATCGTGTATGGGGCGAAAGGAAAAAAGTAACCGTAACGGCAACAGAATAATACAAATTTCAACAGTAATCATAAAGAACAATAACAGCAACAATAACAATAAAAACAACAACAAACAATAACTAAACTTTGAATTTGTTGTTCCTGTTTTTTTGCTGCTGTTTTTGTTTTTTTTTTTTCTAGAAACTATTTTTATGGCTCTTATTTCGTTTTTATTGTCCTGCTGTTTGTGATTCAAGCGGTTTCGTTTGTTGTGATCTTTGTTGTTGTTGTTATTGTTGTTGTTGTTGGTGCTGCTATTGGTGTTGGTGGTGTTGTTGTTGCTTTGGTGGTTTCAAACAATTGAAAAGCTTAAGAGAACACAAAATAGTATTTTAATGACAGCAATAAAATTTTTGCCATTCAAAATAAATTCGAAAATTTTTGATAAAATTCAATTAAAACTTTGCGTTGTTATTCCTTCCTTCTGGTCGATCTCGATGTTGTTGTTGATGTTTTTGGTTGAGAATGATTTCGCTTTTCAATTTTTCGCTTTTAAAGTTTTTAGTTCGTTTGCTTTTCATTGAAAGAAAACTGCGTTAGAACTGCCCACTCTTCTATTGTAATACACTCAAAGGTGCGGGCACACACACATACACAGAAAGGCACGCACGTACTACGCTTATTCTCAACATATGCTTTCAAGTTTTTGTAGCTTCGTGCGTAAATAAATCTGCAGGTGAGTGCAAGTGCAAGTGCAGTTGACTGTGTGCGTGTGTGTAGCTTTTTGTAATCGTATTAAGCTTACCCGCCTCGATGCTCACCGACACCCACACTAATAATGAAAAGAAATGCCGTGCGGCACAAAAGAGAGGCAGAGAGAAAGCAAAAGACACAAAGAGAAAACTGCAGACGGTTTTGGTTTTTCGTAATAACGACCGCTGCTACATACAAACGATACACACATACATACAAATATCGATGGGTCCTGTTTGTATGTGCATGTACGTATAAGTATCATGCAATACGTGCCTGATGTTGGCGAGAAAAGTGGTCCGAGAGAAGAAAAGGATTAGAAAACTAGAAACTGTTAGGCACCTGTTGGAATGGTGCAAACACTAATACAACAACAACAATAGCAACACAAAAAATGTTAGAAAAACTGTTGCCAGTCGTTAGTCGTTGCACTTCCGGCGTGCGTTTTTCGAAAACGAAGGGGCGTTTCTGAAGGAAAGTGCCCTGATTGCAATTTGTGGAATGTAGAAAAAAAAAATACAAAAAAAAAGAGAGAGAAATAATTTACTAGTATTGATTTTCACTTTCTAATTCTTGGTAGTATCTATAGATAATGTATTGTACAGTAAATAGCTTTTAGCGAAACGAACTCGCACTCGCTTGTCGTTTCTAGTATTTCTTAAGAGTTTTTAGACCTTTGTTTCTGCCAAAAACAAATTTTTGTTATCTACTAAATACTGATTTTCAAAAAAACTTTTCATAACTTTAACTCTAGCACGCTCGTAAATTATCTCTCATTGTACGATAATTTAGAAATTAGCCTATAAATATTCTCTTTCAATTTGCTAAAGCTACTTTCGAATAACTTCCAGAAAATACTTACATATCGTATATTAATTGCTGCAATTTAGTTTTCAAGATATTACGAATTTGACAGTAAAATGTAAATTGTTGATAGTGACAGTCAAATATTCGTAACCAATAACGAGAAAGCGACGAAGTAGAAACCAAGCAAGCAAACCATTTCTTACTGTAGAATACATACGCATGCGAACTATGTATGTATAGCCATGTATGGATATATGTATGTATATACGTACAATAATACTTGTTATTGTGTGCACTGTGTGCCTGTGCACTGTTGACCACTAAAGTGTTGCGGTGTGTAAACAATTATTGATTACCGTCTGCAGTGTATACGTCAGCTGTTCTATAGTACAAGTATAGTACAAACAATAAAAACAACAACAACAACCACAAACATACAACAACAAAAACAGCCTCAAAAGCAACTACTATTCAGTGTGAAAGGTACATCAAGGTAATCGTATAAAAGCATAAAACAGCAAACATTTACATTTAGCTGCATGCGAGTATAGACATATACATACATATTTACGAGTACATACTGAGAAATTTGTCTTCCTGTAACAACGTACATATACATACATGTTGAAGACATTGCGTGTGTGTGCGTTTTCGTTTTTGTGGTCTTTTGCATGCAGCATTAATTACATTCTAAAGCCGGTTCTGTAATAATCGTGTATAACAATTTCCTAACTTTAAATTGTCTTTTGGCTATTTTCGATAAAGTTAAAAAGCTGCTAATCTTTTCATAAACATCTTTCAAAATATAGTATAATTATTGGCAGCTTCTTTTATTTTCTATTGATTGTCGACGTTTCATAGAAAATCAGAAAATCAGAAGGCGGAGAATTCTGTATACTCGAATGTTTTAAGTTTTGAGAAATAACTTCTTTTCTTCCTTCCTTCCTTCCTTCCTTCCTTCCTTCCTTCCTTTCTTCTTTCTTTTTTAGAAATATCACCAGCAAATATTGTATTAACAGAAATAAATAGTAGAAATAACAAAAAAAAAATTTAAGTTAGCTAGAATAATGGCAAAAATAACCATTAAAACTGAGATTTTACAACTGGGCCGTTTTGAAGGTGCTGTAAATACATCCTTTTTTATTTCATGATATTTTTGCAGATTTTCTTTTTGAATGCCACGAAATTCTTGTTAATGAGCAAATTTAGTGTTATGATAATTGTCTAAATTTTGAAAAGATTGATTTTTAAATTGAATGAAAATAAAATGATCGTAAAAGAATAAAACTTTTATAGTTATTAACTAAATTTTTCTCTTGCAAAAATGGTCTGATCAATTTACAATTTTGTTGGTTATTCTGCGGTTAGGGCAGATGTGAACCAGCCATATTTTTGGTTGTTTGACCAACATAATTACAAAGACTATTGGATTTCATATTCACATTATATGAAATTATTAACTACCATACTTATTAAAGACATCGCTAACAAAAATTGGAGCACTCAAAACGATAAAAATGTTGAAAATTTAGGCATGTTTGGTATTTTATTTGGTAGTTTATTTTAGAGAGATGCTGTGTGTGTGTATTTATATACGTATTCATTTTATGTGGTACGACATTGTGTTCTGTGGATTTTATTACCACTTCTTCCAACACATACATAAATATTGTACCTACAAACGAGTTGAATGAATTCAGTTGCAATCATTAAAATTTGCACTCACTCTGCGCAATCAGTTCAGTGCATTCATAAAAGTTTACAACCATACGAAATTCATAACCAATTATGTTATAACCATGAGGCCACACATACACACACAAGTTTGTGGAGCGGGAGGGGTGTGTGTGTGTGTGTGTTTGCCTTGCCATGAACATACAATATAATAGTAATTGTCAGCGTGCGAGAATCTATTGCTCATAACAAATTGATATGAACAGAGAGAATCATGGTAATCATTTCATATCATTTCACCTCACTCGAACATACGACAAGTCTTCGTGTTTGTTATGCACGTACACACGTATTCACTCACACTCATACCAAGCACGCATATTTCATGCTCAAGCATTTACATACGTTTATACACGCCTATATAAACAATGCTGTGCTCAGCATACGCCCACATAATGTCGTCGGTATAATTATCACTCGCCTCGCAATAATCATAACAACAATGATAATACACGATATTAATTCGAGTATGAAATTACAAGGCTACCAACAGGAGAGAAAAAAGTAACAACCTCGATGACTACACGCCAGAAACTGTAAAGGTAATTATGGAAATTATCGTATTATCATCATGCTACTCGTATAATGAACTACCGGCTGATTCTCTCTTATACTACAGAAGAGCAATGTACGACAATGATAGATGACGAAAAATCTTTTTTTCAAACGCAACACTGTTTTTACACGACAGATACATCCCTGTAAAACAAAAATCGTGTAAAAAAATCGTGGGAAAATATCGTGTGAAAAATTGGGGAAAAAATTGTGGAAATAAACGTGGAAAACGTGAAAAAAATCGTGTAAATAAAAATATGGTGTAAAAAATTGGTCAAAAATCGTTTAAAAAAATCGTGAAAAAAATCGTGTAAGAAATCATGTAAAAAATCGTGTAAAAAAACCTGTAAAAAATTCTTGTAAACAATCGTGTAAAAAAAATCGTGTAAAAAAATCGTGTAAAAAATCGTTTAAAAACCCGTGTAAAAAAACGTATAAAAATTCGTGTACAAAACGTATAAAAATTCGTGTAAGCGATCGTGTAAAAGCGATCGTTTAAAAAAAACGTGTAAAAATTCGTGTAAAAAATCGTTATCGTTAATCGCTATATCAAACACGTGTAAGTAAATAAGTTTGTTTTTTGTTGAATTTTTTAAAATAGGATTTTAAAATAGGATAATTAAAAAAGAAAATTAAATTTAATTTAATTTAGTGTAGTTTAATTTCAAATTAATATTGAATTGAAATAAAAACGTAGAAATAAAAGCAAGAAAATATATCGATAATTTTATGAGACTATAATTATTGGACACTGATACACAATTTTTTCTTAAAATATTGTTAGTTAAACACAAACAATCGGAATTTATCTGCTTCTATTGTATAATATTTTAATTGAATTAAATTCATCCAGACAAAGCACATTTAATGAGCAATGTCATTATGCAAAACTACAAATTAATTTGCTGATAATTGTTGTATTTGCGCTGGTAGAAATTGTAGTAATTATTGTAGTTTATAGTTATAAAATTGGTTATGGTCGTGGTCCGTATGTACGTACTACATATACGAATTATTCGTCTCAATTTACGATTTATTGTTTGATGCTACTTTTTTCCCTCTCTCTCTCTCTCTCTCTCTCTCTCTCTCTCTCTTTCTCTCTCTCCCAAATGCTCCATCTTCGCTGTTGTCTCTGTTCTACGCGTGTGCCTAATTGAATCCTAAACGTATGTGCATATGTTTGTGTGTTGTCTTACGAAGGATTTGTTATATGGTTTTGTAGAATTGATATTCATAATTATTGCTCTGGCAATAGACCATCTATGATGTGTATCATAAACGCAAGTACAGTATTTTATAAAATATTTTCAGTGAATATTTTAATAGAATAGTATTTTATAGAATTTCCTCAAACAACGAGCTCAATTAATTACACAGAATAATACCGATTTAATACACGAAATTCATCGATATTTTTTGAAACCACAGTGAAATTCGGTGTACAAGGCGGCCATAATAAAATTAACACAGTGGTATAATATTGAATAATTATTAAGATTAGTTCGAATTTCTCTTTTGGGCCTACGCGAAAAATTACTTCACTCTTCATTACTTATTATGAAAGGTAGAAGAAATTACTCTTAATAATAGTTTTATAATTTTTATAATTTTTCTGGTGCCTTTTAAGCGACTCTTAAAGAAAAGCCAACGATAGGGCTGCTTGTATTATTTTTAAGTACCTACACTCTATAGAAACCCAGCTGTCTCCCTCTCTTTACTTTCCTTTGCTTTCCTTTCTTTCGCTCCTTCATTCTTTATAGCACACTGGAGTATTCTAGTATCTTTGTTGCATAAATTATAATATTAGCATCTTCTAAATGTAAATTTTATTTCAAGTTCTCACGTCAAGTTCTCATTTTATCTACTTCATGTCATATTAGCTCAGTCTCCAGAGGTAGAGAGAGAGAGAGACATGTCTTGTCTCCACAAGGTAGTACATGGAGAGAATAAGCTGTTCCATGCTGTGTGTTTCATCTGTCATCTGTCACATGAATCTAGACGTCACAGCAACTGACTGTTTAGATTTGGTCGGTGAATGTATTTAACTGAAATTTTAACAAGAAACTTCTTGTTATTGCTTTTTATAATGTCAGTGCTATGGTGGTTCTTACGGTGGTGGTGGTTTTTGTTGTTGTTGTTTTTGCCACAGTTTGTTCTTGCGGTTGCATTGCTTATTGCGGTTGTACGTGGCCGCATTGCAAAGTGGATTTGCTGCATTATTCACTGCACTAAGTAGTATTAAACCGTTTTTATAGTGTGTTACATTACCTGCCAATCGGTCCGATGCTCGCGCCAGAAAATGCCCCTGTTTCTGCTGCTGGCGCTGCCGCTTTTGGTTTTGTATTTTTCTTCAATGCCTTGCTTTTCTTGAGACGGTTTCTCCCCCCTAAACTCTCCTCCCCGCACGATATAAGTACATCCACAATGTCTTTCTTATTTCTGTTTCTGTTTCTGTTTCTTTTTCTTCAGTCATTGTAGCTTCGCATTATTTCCTATTATTCTTAATGTTCACTTTGGAAAATTGTTTTCATCTTCTGACTGAATTTATATCAACTCTTTGCCATCGTCATCGTCATTGTCATCATCATCGCCATCGTCATCATCATCATCGCTCATTCTGTTCATGAACTGTTAAGGTGTAAGTAATTGAAATGCACGTCAGTCTGTCATCCGCCTTGTTTCCTACAATATAGCTTCCCAGATGGAATGCTTAATGCTTGAATAAAGGCATCGACGAACATTGTAAGGCATTGTAAGGTATTGTGGGCACGGGGTAAGCGCTGCGTTCGTGGGAAACAAAAATTAACCAGAGAAAGCCTTCTGAAATTAGTTTCTTACTTCAGAGTAATATTTTCCTCCCTGCCGCCCACCTTGTCGACTGGTTCTCATAACTCATATTTATAACGTAAGCCGTAAGATCATCTCATGATTTCTGAAATATTATCGTTGATGAACTTTTTGGTCACCACCAGTAATCAAAGCTAGTTCAATTTGGAAAATAGTTCGTGAAGAAGAAGTATTTCAACATTTTTTAAGAGATTTTCAAAAACCGTGAAGGATTGACTTTTTTATATATTTTCTAAGCATTTCTACCATAAAATTGCATAATTTTTTTGCAGACGATAAAATGTGTTGCATAGTTTTAGATGATTTCAGAAGAATGTCGGATACTTTTAGAGAGTTTCAGATAAAATGTTGCATATCGTTAGAGGATCTTAGAAAAAATGTTGCATATATTAAGGAAATCTTAATTTTTCTTCATAACGTATGATTAAAATAATTTTCTCCAGTTATAAAAAGGATTATGATCGTGCAATGATTGAAGCTTGCATTAAATTTTACGTTATTGTAATAAAATTAATTGCAATCTATTTTTTAATAAATACTGGACAATTTTTCTGATTTTTTCGTTACAGGATACTCAATGTAACTTTGTCTATACCCAGCAAACACCAGACATTTGTAAATTTTTAGGATTGAATGCATCTGCGGTGGCAGCTGAAGTCACTGAAGCAACAATAACATCATCAACAACAGCAACACCAAAAACAACAATACCCACAACATCAGTAATAATAACGCCGGGATCTTCTCACTCTGATCAGGATAACGTCATAGTAATAGCTTCTCAGCAAAGAAGCTTCGTTGGTGGTAAAAATAATCTCATTGAAGGCATAATAATTTTACCTAAAATCTCATACATTTTTTCTGAACGCACGCATTTATTATTTTTCACGTTTTTGGACTTAGTGACACTCTCGGTAATTCTATCGTTGATATTTTTGGTCACTTGTCTCGGTTTCTTGGCATTCTCACCAGCGCGCAGGAATCGCTTACGTCGTTGTATGCGCAGAAGTTCTCGGTCGGTGCATTACTCAAGGGTAAGCGCATTAAATGGTTAAGCAGTTTTGTTATTAATTTAATATATGTATGTGCATTTGTAATAATGAATTTCTCTCTCTCTTTTTGTTGTGGTAGGTTCAGTCTAGCGAAGAGGCTAATCTGCTGTTGGAACCGAATGGTCATTTCACCGATAGCGATGATGATATGCTGCTGTAAATTTGTAATTACAGAAAAAAAAGCAAAACACACAAAAAAGGAGGCAACAAGACTAGAAAGAAAATGCCACCACTTGTGAAATTATATAAGAGTTATTGAAACCAAAGAGTTATAAATGTTTTTATTGTATTTCTTAAACGAAAGCCAAACAAAAGGGCTGTCCAATAGCTGCTGCTGCTCCTTTGCAGTCAGCAAACGCGGTAAGCACATTCGCATATTGCCGTCTATTCATACACAAACAACACACAATACACCATATATAAATAGATATATCTTCTCATGATACTCGTACATGCGTACGTATATTTTTCCATTGAAATATTGAAATATTGTTAATGCGGTGCAAGTAAAGTAACAATAACTGAAAACTGAAGACATTGTCAACTGTAAAGAACATAATAGATAATTTTGTGGTATTATATAAAAAAAAGGATTGGAATGAAGATTTGTATTTTTCATCCCTTTCTTGATCTGTTAGTGTTTCCTTTTTGTTATGCTTTAATTTTGTCAAATTGAAATTTGAACTGTCCTATTTTTGTATGTATAAAATTTTAAGCATTTCCTTAGTTTTTATTATCGTATCTCGATGTATTCATATCGATTTGATGTATTTTATTGCATTTAATGCATTTGATGGATAAACTGTTCTTTTCTGTAAATGGCTGAAATGTACTTAATTTTAAAATCCCAAGAGTAAAATTTGTTTGTTAATTATTGTCTTTTTTATACAAATATCGATTTCTAAAATAATGAAATATAAATCAATGAATGAATTAAAAAAAATACAATGTAAAATAAAAGGGTAATAAAAATAAATAGATTATCGTATATAAAAAATTAACAGAAAAAATGTTGCATTATTTAAAGGATTCAGAGAAGTTTTTTTGTAAATTTCAGGAATATTATTTACATATATTTATAATTGATTTAAACTAATTTTTAACTAGTCTTTATTTAAATTTACACTTAAAGGCTCGTCCAAAATAGACTACGGTAAGTATTTTTTAATAAAAAACATAATATTTTTATTTTTTTATTGGTATTTTCATTTAATTGTCAGCTCTTATCTATGAAAAATGCGTGTGATAGACGCTAACTGCCAAATGACCACCACGACGACCCCATATAGAGACAGAGGTTGACAATTAACAGCCTAAAGGTACTTTTGCATAACCCGGCATATCATTTTTAAAGAATTCTCAAGGCAGTGAAAATAGAAGACAGCAGAAAAAAAAGAGAAAGCTTTTCAAAAAATATTATTCCTATTATTCTTAAAAGGATCATGTGAAAAATATAAATTCAGCAATTATTGTTAAGTTTTAGTTTTACGGATTTAAACGTTAGCATTTTCGAAGCATCCCGGAATGCTTGCTTCGCTGCAATAAAACGATAAGTTCTTATCAAGCACTTTTTTTATACACATTATAAAGAAATTCGGCGCTCATTACAAAGAACAGTAACAAAACCGTTGATCTGCGCAATTTTCATTAAAAAAGTTTTCCAAGCGTATTCGAGAATTATAAGCACCACACTACGATAAGTTTCTTTACACACACACACACACACACACAGAAACTTCTTCATATCCTTGCACACACACACACACACACACACACAGAACACAAAAACACGCAGAAACACAAATACGCGCACAATCTCATTTACACACAAGGATTATCTTTCAACTTTAAGGTTTGCGCAATAAACGATTAAGTTTCGAGAGCATCTTCGGAAGATTACGAGTATATTCTCGAAGTATGCAGTCCTCCAGGCAGCTCCAAATGGCGGTGGAAGGGAGCGAGGGGGAGCGAGAGATAGACTTGTTCTGGAAGTGTGCTAGCGACACCTGTTCATTAATCAAAGAACATACTCCTACATACATTCATCAGTGGTACTCGTAGATCAGTGGTTCTCAAAGCGTGTGGCGCGGCGAACGCCCAGAAGTGCATTGTCCCGAGCAGGCGCGCCAAAGTTAAAAAGCAAGAAAAGATTTTTTATTTTTTTGAATTTATCATTTTCAAAATTAATTTTATACATAATTATTTATTTTATTGTGTAGAGTGAGTGAGCGCGCACTTCTTTTAAAAAAAAAATTCTTAATTTTTTAACTAAGCATTTTTTAGCATTTTTTTTAACTAATTTTTTTTAACTAATTTTTTAACTAATTTAAGCTATTAGGCTTATGTTGTCTTAGTTTAATTGATGTTGCTGTTGTAAATAAATAAATAAATAAATAAATAAATAAAAGTAAAATATGAAAGATATCATGCTTTCAAAAAAGTTTAAGAAACGCTGGTGTACACAAAAGCGATTGTATTCATGTTTCAGTGAAATTAAATACAAAGAAATTTAAAAAGAAAATAAATACATAAAAGAATAATACTTGTACAATATAAAAAATATATATAATAAGATTTTTAAAAATATATTTTTTCAGCTCTGAGCGACCGCTGCGGTGTGTTTAGTGTTTAGTAAAAACTCGCAGAACAGAAGACAAATTTTATACCATTTCATTCTCTAAAGAAACGAAGTTGAATTTTTAAGACTTCGCAAATTTCAACATGGTAAGAACATGAAAGCAATTATAAGAAGTAATTAAATTTAGTACAGAACACACACACACACACATGCACACACACATGCACACACACTCTCTCATGGGAAACACAAAAGCTCGTGAAGGAATGAATCCATGCCGCTCAAACTGATTTTGTGGGAAAGTCTTGCTCGCGTGGAGGCATTTTCTCGTACGAGTATTTGCTGTTAAAGGAATAAGTAAAGAGGCGTGATGTAATGAAAATCTTGCAGAGAGAAGAATGAGTGTAAAAGTGAGAGCAAGACGAGCAGACTGAGGAGACGGCAGAGATCACAAGGAGTTTGAGAAAACATCTTTAATTTATCAAAAACAGCAAAAAGCAACGTAAGTAGTGCAGAGTCTTCTAGCAGCAGCTTTCGATTAGGTGTAAAAGAGAAGATGGAAGGAAGGAAGAAAAAAGGAGAGGAGTTCCTTTTCAACAACAAACAAACAAACACACAAATGTTAAAGTAGTTTAACCAAAAATTGGCAAATTGAGGTGTGGCGTTTGTGGCCAAAATGGCATAGAATGTCAGTGTCATGCAAATACTCGATAAAGATAAGAAGATACCGAGTATTTGCGACAAAAGTGGATATAATAACGTACAATAGTGGCAAAATTATGATAAAATTGGGTTAATGCAACACCCCTTCGGGTTAGGAACGATGCCCCAATATGTAAACATAAAGAGTTAATGCACGCTTTTTCTTTTTTCTTAATTTAAGAAAAATAGATTCAATTCAAATTTTTATAACTTTAACACGCTCTGCGAACATGTATATCCAATCGTAATACACATACATGCATATATAAAAATTGTCTATCATTGTGGTTTGTTAAGAAAAGAAATTGAGAAGGAAAAAAACAAGGCGTTGAACAGATATTCGCATCCAACTTCCTGAAGTTACTTTTGGATAACTACTTCTCTTAAGTAATGTCTTCATATAATGAAGGAGAGTGAGCCAAACTGAGGTGTATGTATGGACATATGTATGAAGAGTAGTCGTAAAATTTATTTACTTAGAACTTAAAGATGACAGAAAAGACAGAAAATGAACAAAAATCGTGCTTAAATTAATAAATTTAGGCATTAAAAAAACATTAAAAAAAGAATAAACAAACAAACAAAGCCATACACAATACATACAAAATTTCAGCTCAACGAATTAACCGGAATGAATGAAACTAACACACACACACACTTTTCGAGGAGTTTTTTGAAATGTAGAAGAAGACTGTGTCTGTCAGACCTACAGATCGAGTTGCTGCCAAATGCCAAATGCACCAATGCACCAATTGGCAAAGTCTTTTGACAAGCGATTAGAGAAAAATACTTCATATACATACATACATACATATATGTATGTACATATATGAGTACATACATACATATATAAATCTGTGTATGCATACATAAGCAACATTTTATATAAACGTGAGGCAAATTGTATGGATATAGTATATAAGACGTCCCTTTTAACATTCAAGCTGAAATTCAAGAGAAACAGATTTATTGCAGAGTTTAAGGCGCAATGAACGTGTGCGAATGTGCAGGAGTGCAAGTGTGTATGTCTGTATGTCCCAACAGCTAACGCCAGAGCAGCTCCTCTATACGAAAATGAAAAGAAAAACGCTTAAGAGAACAAAATGTTTTCTCCATAAAGTATGAAAACCAAACAATATTAGACTTTCCGAGACTTAAAAGAATTACATTGTAATCAACTAAAAGAAATCCCTAATAGAAGATGCAAGTAGGCTGGCTTTGGGGGCGTGGCAATGGGCTGCTTACCAGGCTTGCGGAAATTTTCAATTTGCTACGAATAGCGGAGAGCTCTTGAGTGCGATGGTTGGCCACTCGATGAGATGCTCCGGCAAACAAGAGTGGGTTAGGGTGTGTGTGTGTGTGTGTGTGTGGTTGCACTGGTGTTTGCGTGCATGCTTGATTATGTATGCATGCGCGCATGTATACATGTGTGAGTATAAGAACTAGTAAAGAGTGCCAAGCGATTTCAGAGCCTGATGAACGAATTTGTTGCTGCATTTTGTTGAGTTTGGCAACTGAGTTTGTTGCATTATATTGGATTCTTAGATTGGATTCTTGTGGGTAAGTGGTGGTGGTTGTATAAGTGTGTATGTGTATGTCTCACTTCACACTATAAACTAACAACAAGAGGGCCATGATTGCCACCAAAACCACTGCTATCGCCGCCGCTGCCATCATCAGCAAATGAACAATAAAACTTCAGAAACCGCAACAAAAAAACCGCAAACAAAAAACACTAAAATAAAAGCCAATAAATTTCTTCCAAGAATTGATGAAAAGAAAGAGTAGAAAACGTATTTATGTACTTTTTTATGCAAAAAATGAAAAGAAAGAATGGCGTGTGCAGTACATAAATAAAGACGGGAAAGAGATTTTGTGTTAAACTCGAGATTTTGCTTTTGTTCGAAAAAACTCGTAAAGTAAAATGTTTCTGAGTTGATTTTTGTGAGTGGATTTTTCTGAAAGAATAAAAAAATTTTACTTTTTGTGCTCTGTAGTTTATTTTTTCGAATTTTCAATGTCCTGAAATGAATTGTTAGGGTCAATAATGACTTATTTGATCATAATTTATTAAAAAATAAACATTATATTGTATTTACTGAAATATGTATATCCTTTATGGAAACAATGCTAGGTTTCTTTTTAAAGCGAAACAAATTTGTATAAATTTTTCAAGCTTCGTTTGTATTTATCAACGCTTTAAAATACTCGTACACTTCTTATTCCTCGATTTACACGGTAGGTGCCTTCCTGGGTAGATCAGGCGAAGCGAAACCGTGTAAAACAAGACACGAAATGCGGGCGAAACAGAGGAATATGCTCTATTAAATTGTGAATCGTGTAAATCGATGTATACAAGAGAAGGATGTAAAACGAGTTAAGGATTCAAGACAAAAAATAGAATTGGATTGATTTATTAATTTTTAAAGACAATTTTCAATTTACTTTTCCTTATTTTTAACGCTCAGCTCGCTCAACGTAACGCAAGGAGAGAGTGAGCTCTCAGGCCTTTTTAGGTTCTCTTAAAATTTTGCCTTTCTTATTTTGCTACATTTTAAAATAAAATGCGCGATATAATTCGTAAGTGATATTTTGTAAATTTATTTTCAATAAACGTTTTCCGAGAAGAACCGTCTTAAATATTTTTGTGGCTTTTTTCGTTTCATGAGAAAAAGTGAAAAACAATTCATTTAAAATTGCTCTTTTTGCTTTTTATTCAATTTTCTTATTTATTTTGTTGTCTTAAGGTCACTTTTGCCAGATTTTTACGATTTTGAAGACAATCACGTCTTCAACGTCGTCTGTTTTAATTTTAATTTTTGTGAGTCTTAAACTTTTTCGTTTCCGGAAAAAAGTATAGCGGTCGTGTTGGTGATGTTGTTACTGGTGGTGTTGGTGCTAGTGGTGGGGCCCGTTGGATGGTACTCGTGGTGCGTGGTGCATAAGTTGAAAAGCCAAGAACTTCTGTCAGTTACGATAATCATTGCTTTGTACATTGCGGCGAGAGTGACGAGGACAAGAACAACAAAGCTCGACTGCGGAAGCGGAAGCAAGATCGGATGTGAATGCGGATGTATGTATGTATGTGTGTGCAGCTGTATGACTGCTGCACAAACTAAGCAACTAATGCCGATGTTGCGGCTGTGTTGGAGTGTTTATCTTCTTTGGCTGCGTGTGAGTTTCGTACGTATGTGTGTATGTAGGTTTGTACACGGTTGTATTCGTTTGTTTGTGTGTTTGCAATGTTTTCGATTTTAGGTTTGGTTTATTTTCCTTTCCTTTCCTTTCCTTTCCTTTCCTTTCCTCACATTT
Source organism: Conops quadrifasciatus (assembly GCA_949752815.1). Taxonomy (NCBI): domain Eukaryota; kingdom Metazoa; phylum Arthropoda; class Insecta; order Diptera; family Conopidae; genus Conops; species Conops quadrifasciatus. The sequence goes on along the minus strand of OX457078.1, from coordinate 30,924,608 downwards.
TCTGTTTTTGTTTTATCGTCTCAAATGTTATTTTTTTTGTTGGTTTTTCTATATTAACTTTTTATTTCTTGTATTTTGTGAATCTGTGTTTTTCTTTCTAGCCGCTTCCTCTCTCTCCCTCTCCATCTCCCTCTCTCTTGCTGTTTCTTTCTTTCTCCATTGCACTGATTTCTCTGGATTTTAGTTTTTTTTTTTTTTGGTAAATCTTGATGAATAAGAAAAAGAAGTAATTACAATCTGTTTTTTCATCTGAAACTTTGTTAAATCAAAAGTTTTTCTTGGCAAATTAATTTCATTAATTGCCATTAGCTCATCATCGTTATCTTTTCTCGTTCTATTGCTGCATTTAATCACTTCCTAATGCGTTTTTGAACCCTACACGCGGCCAAATAGGTTCTTCTCCACGTTGATGACGTTTTTGTTGTGACGTTTTTGCCAACATAATGACCGTAGTTTACTCGATACTCACGATCTATAAAGCTACTCTTGGATTATTAATTACATTTGTTGTTGTAACAGACTACCAGTCTCCTTAACCCAAATAATATATAACGGAAAGGGTAGCACAAGGAACATGGAAACAACCCAAACCGTTGTGAGTCAGCTGTATCCTACCATAATAATATCCAATCCTTTGATTTGTGTCTCCTTATTTTTATGACTCTTTCCATTTTTTGTTTTAGTTTTAATTTAGTTTCTGCAGAATTTGTTTACTGTCGTTAGAAGTTGACTTCTCTTGAAAAAGAAGACGCATTCTTTCTAGATTCGAAAAATTATTGTCTTTTTTAAGAGACTGAAATAATTATTCTGTGTATTTTCTTGGCTTCGTCGACGCTTCTTCGCATGCACACACACACACACAGCACCACTCCCCAGCAAGACTTTGAAATTTAAAGTCTAGTTGTGTTGTGAACATTCTGTCTCTGTAAACTTCGAGTCTCGAAGAGTTATGGAATGAACGCTTTCCAGCCAAATGATTTCTCTCTTGTTTGCTTCGTCTGTATGTTGTTAATGGGTAAAAGGATGAATGGCTGACTGCCTGGATTGACAAATGGAAGATGAACCGATGGACGAACAGATGAGAAATTGACTGACTGACTGACTGACTGACTGGATGTATTGGCAACAACAAAGGCATAGTCGACTGGATACTCGTACATGGCAACATGTAGATATTTGCATCCTTGCACTGAACGGCATCCTCCTCAAGCATTGAAGCTTTGAAGCTTGTGGTCTTCTTCCGCTTAACGCAAGCATTTTCAAAGTTTCATACTTATACAACTCGGGCATTCTTTATCGGTCCAAGTTAATGAGTAAAATTCTTCGGTTGTGAAGAGTTTCTGAGCAGAAGAAGAGTTGGTAAAGGAATTTTGTAGTTTTGGTTTGAATGCTTCCAGAAATGCCTTTCTCAGATTCGGGCATGACGGCCGAACTTAAAGATATTGTTCATGTTATCTTCATATATCATAGTTGTTAGTTCATTGAGGCGGAGAATTTTTTGCAATACAATAGTTTTATCTTTTCCAAAACTTCATTTATCAAAGTGTTCTCTTCAGTGTTAAGAAAACTGAAAAACTAAGTTAGGAACTGAGTTTTTTTAAACTTGTAATAGTATTTGAATGAGTTCGTTATCACCGTCAAAAACATCCATCGTTAACATACATATATACATACATATGTATGCACTTTTTATCGACATCAGAGCAAATAAGAGCAAATATTCCATAATCAGGATTAACGGTATGTATGCTTTAAAGCGTTTATCAGTATGCTTTGAAGCGATTACATTTGTCATTATCAGTATCATTACCATTTTTATGGTCAACATCAGAGCAAATTCCAACCAGAGAGCTGTTCATCGGGATTATCTATTATCAGTTCGCAGTAAAAACTTGTCATTATAACCATCAAACTTAACATAAAACTGAGATATACATATACGAGTACTTTATAATGTTGGTATTATGGTAAAGGGAGGCTTTTAACCCCGAAACCCCTTTCTCTAAATGAAAGTCTCTATACGAGAACCCCTCTCTCTGTTATCAGAAGACTTCTCTCTGTTATCAGAAGACCTCTCTCTGTTATCAAAAGACCTCTCTCTGTTATCAGAAGACCTCTCTCTGTTCTCAGAAGACCTCTCTCTGTTATCAGAAGACCTCTCTCTGTTATCAGAAGACCTTTCTCTGTTCTCAGAAGACCTCTCTCTGTTATCAGAAGACCTCTCTCTGTTATCAAAAGACCTCTCTCTCTGTTATCAAAAGACCTCTCTCTGTTATCAGAAGACCTCTCTCTGTTATCAGAAGACCTCTTTCTGTTATCAAAAGTTTTAACTTTACCCTTTTATTCAGCATTTTTTAATTAATCATAATGCGTTATGTTATTGACAAAGGATGACGTTCCAAATTCGTTCCAAAACCGTCATAATCACCATCACCATTTGTATTTCGTTGCCATGAAACTAACTTCATCATCATTATCATTCATCCATTAGTTATTATCAGATTCGATATAGCCGCTTTCTGTTTTCTGTGTTTTAATGATTGTCATCTGCAATGTTATGACTGTTATGTTACAGGACGATATCGCTTAAAGTATCGTATATCGCTTAAAAGTATTTAAAATTTCGTCGTGTGACTGTCGAGTCACATAGAGTGAAAATCCTTAACCATATTATTAAATATAGGTACCACCTCATTGATCGTAGGTCCCGTAGTCTCTCTACATAATCTTAGTCTGTCCGAAAAAGTTCTAATATGGCTTTTTATTATCCGTTTTACGAACTTATAAGACTCTAAGACTCGAACACTCTCAGACTCTTTTTTCGTATGAAGGAGAAAGTTTGAAAAGGTACTCGTATCGCCTTTCGTAGCGAGAATTCTGCAGCCAACGTACATACATACGATATGTTTAGTCAAATTTAATATCACTCTGAAAATGGCAATAAATATTGGCATTTTACTACTCGATCTACTGATTCATTGAGGAAAGTGGTCATAAAACAAAGACATAAAAAACTCCGTCAACTGAATTTACGGACGGTGAAATGTTTTAAGTACGTAGAGCAATAAAAGCCTCACGAGTGTAAGAAGATGCGTATAGTACATTCTTCAAGACAGAAGAAGAAGAAGAACACAACTTGAAAAACAGACGAAAAGTAAACTAACGAGCTATGAAAAGAAATATACGAATATTGCGAACTAAAGAGGCTTAGGAGCCTCTCGTATATATGTACATATAACGACCTTAATGTAAATAACTCACATTTGAGTCCATTCAACTATTGATGGGTAACAGATGGCTGTACCATTTAGTTGGATGACAAATTGCAATATGTTCTACCATCTATCAACTCGATCTCTCTTTTATAGGGTCCTTTTTCACCTCCGCTGGTAATCAAATTTACTTAATGCGTATCCAATTCAAGTTTCAAGAATCTTTTAAGCTAAACTAAACTTAAGTTTATTTCCGCCTTTAAACTTTCCGGTTATTTCCCGATTTTTGAGGTTATTTTCGAGATAGGTTCTGCTTTCGAAAACGGCTAAATGTCGGGCCGCATTTGAGTTTTATAACTAACATTTTGGTTAAAATAGATCAGATGAGATTAAAATTTTGCTTTTCCGAAAAGTACTCTGAGTACATAAGTAACTATGGGTCTTTTGGCCAGACCTATCTGTAGACATAAGGGTTAAGTCGAGTCGAGAGAAAATGGGGAGAAAACTTAAAAACCATTGGAGCGCAGAGTGAGAGTGATACTTATGAAAAGGAACCGCTACCGCTCCGCTCTCTCTCTGTCTCTTTAATAGATCAGCGTCTGTTATTGTTGTTGTTGTTATTAATGTTGATGTTGCTTGTAGAGTATTCATGTAGCTTTTGCTGTTGCTGCTGCGTTTGTTGCTATTTATTGACATTTTACTCTGAGAGTGTGTCCATTGAACTTGTTGTTTTTTTTATGCTCTAAATGACCCACGGATGCACGTACGCATGCATGCATGCATCGTGATGCATGACCATGATGCATGATGAGGAACAAGATATATGTACATATGTTTTATCTTCGAGATAAAATTTCATTAAGGGCTACAATTTCATTTGGAAATTCTTCGGCAGAGACAGAACGTGTGGGAGGAAGAACGGAGGGAAGGAAGGAAAGAAGGAAGGAAGGAAGGAAGGAAGGAGGGAAGAAAGGAACAAAGGAAAGAAGGGAGGATGGGGCGTTGAATGATTGTTTTAAAAGATGGTAGTTGTTGTTCTTCTGTCTTGATAAACAATTTCTTGGACTTCTTTTTACAATGTAATTTTTTACAAAAAAAATATTGCAAAATCATTTTTGTTGAAAATTCAATCAAAAGGGAATAATAAAAATAATAATAGTAAATATAAACATGGCTTCTTCCGCTTCTTCTCAAGTAGTTGTATCGCTATAATATTCGTGAAAGCAATATGGAATGTCAAGCAGAATAAATAAAAATTATAAAAGTAATAAAACTTGTAAAGAATGAATGAATGAATGACTTTCGTCTTCAAAGAGTAAGAACGTTGAATTTCATTGAAAAACTTTGTTTGCGTTTCGATAAGATTTGTAAGAAGTCATAAAGTGATGTCGTCAATGGAGAAGTCGTTGTTGGATAAGATGGATGGAGTGCATGGATGGATGGATGGATGGATCGATGATTGATGCGTTTGACAAAGGGATGAAAGACTGAATTTAAATGTAAAGAAAACTAAAAGCGGACGAAGCGTTAAAGAATGAAAAGGAAGGAGATTGGTATAAAAGCTGAACTGAAAAAGAGAGAGAAAAAATCTAATAAACTACACAAAAGGAAAGTGAGATAATGATAGTTAGAGCAAAAAGAGCAAAAGAGCAAAAGTAAATATGATCGACCAACAGATAAAAGAATAAACTTTTTCTCGGCAAAGGACAAAGAAATAATGATGGAAGCCTGCTTGTCCGTAGCGTTGGCCTAGAATTGAACAAGCTAGCAGTCGCTAGCAGTCGCGGGACTTCCGGGAAGACATTCGTAAAAGACCTAGATATGCACACAGAAACAGACGGCCGCAAGTTGGAACAGCAGCAGACAGACGAACAGTTGGGCGGATTGAGTGGAGAATAAACTTTGCTGTACAAATATTTATCAAACGACATGGAGTTGTCTCTTCTTACAATTGTCGCTTCAAAGCAAGTATTATGTCATACTAATACTTTCGTATAGTCAACGGCTTTATAGTCTTGTATTTGATTGATTTCTCACTTATGTGGCACCGCAAGCCATACAAACACACACACCCACACACACACAGTCTGTCACTCTGTCAGAGACAGATAAGAATTACGAAAGGAAAAAAGAGGAAAAGAAGCTTAGCCGGCAAAGTCATCTATCATTATGCTTAGAATTAGTCAAAGTCAAGCGGCAGATTTTTTTGCCAAAATCTTGCGTAAAATCTCCAAAATATCTCGCTAACTTTGAAGCATAAAGCCTCGACTTTTTCGTGGACGTACATTTGTTGCCACTATCGAGAAAAAGAGACAACACGCTATACCGTAATGCATTTTTGTTCTATAGAGCATCTTAATGGAGATTTAACACGTCATCCTTAAAAGCTCTTTCTTAAAAATATAACAAAAAAAAAAAGCAGCAAGAGAAACGGCATTCATTTCAAAAACAATAACACAATTTTTATAATAATAGTAATAATTAGAGGATCATTAAAAAATTTAAAAGAATTTTACACACCTTTACCGTGTGCCTTATCAAATGATGCAAAAAACGCATTTAAGCGCGCCTTTGAATACGGCTGTAAGCAGACCAACCCCGTCGGGAAAAAGTCATGCAACGCCTTTCTTAGTTGTACAAATCATCGATGATGTACTAGTTGTATATCGTATGTAACATATTAGTGATGAATGAAAATGTGCCAGATAACCGTTTTTCCATAGAATCTATCTTTTCTAATCTAATCTTTTTGGGTTTTGTCATTTGAATACTATAAGAAGCACCAACGAGGTACAATATGATTGCTTTTATGCGTTATTCTCTTGTAGCTCGTATCATCGCCGCTTAAATGTTGTTTCTATATAGTATTTGGAGCTTACTATATAGTTTTATACGTTTTATATACGTTCATATACGTTGTCAGTAATTTTCTTAGTTCAGTTATAGTTTTGGCGATAACGCGATACATGAAAAGTATTTTTTTAAAAGAAATCAAAGTTATTTTTCCTCATTTTTCAATCTGAATTTCTTCTTTAGACTGTTTAAGTACATACATATGTATATACGTACGTATACTGAGCATTAGTAAATAGTGCTTGTTCGGTAAGAGAGAAAGAATACATAAAAAGGCTAAGCTTTCGAAATGTAAGGCAAATTTTACAAAAGCGATATTAATCAATATTCTACCATATACTAGGTTTAAAAAAAAATTATGAATTCTATTATAGTTTTAATTAATTTATTATAATAATGTGCTGTGTTCGACAGCACAGCCTACCGCATAAGACAATTTACTACCGGGGTCTGTGCATGTGTCTGTGCATGTGTCTGTGAATCTGTGGTGTATGGCTGAGTATGGTTGTATCACGCCTTCTATGGCGTCAGCTAGCAATCATTTAGGCAGATGTAAAAAGAGCCTCAATCTACGCCACGTCCTTTTAGCTGCTGCTGCTGTTACTGCCCTTGTTGCTGCTTCGCTACTCTGCTTTGTTTCTGTTATAATTGTTTTTGCTATTTCTCTTAATGCCATCGCTGTGTGTTGTAGAAGAGGAACGGAAATGAGCAAAAACATACATACGCCATATGAATGCGTAGAGCGGAAATGCATGCATTTCCGCTTTGTTACCCAAAACATTGACGGCGTTGTCGGCAGTCGGCAGTGGGTTGCTGTCTGAGCGGTGGAACGGTTAGTTAGACAGCTCACAAAAGTTTACACACGTTAACACACATAAAGACACACGTGTGTGTGTGTGTGTAGATATGTGCATGTGTCCAGAAAAAAAGTTATTTGAATTAATAAATATGTATTTGATTTTATTTTATTTTATTTTATTTTATTTTATTTTATTTTATTTTATTTCATTTTATTAACTCAAAAGTTTTCATGCTGTTTTTAATTAAAAGAGATATTAAGACCTTGGAAATATAGAATTTATGCACATTTTTGGACATTTTTAAAATATTAAAATGTATTTTCTCAGTGTACGTTTGCATATTCACGTACGTATATGTATATGCATGAGTATACACGCGTTCTGCGCTTGTATTTTTTAATTTCAGTGACACATTGGATGCACATTTTAGACGTGTGTGTATGTATGTGTGTGTGAGTGTAGAAAAAACTGAGATCTGTAAACCGAAAATATTCATGTATATCCTTTAATACCTTATTTGTATTCATAACTATGCCTCAGTGAACGCGCGTGGGAGTGTGTGTGTGCTAATGTGTGTGGATATGATTTTATGTTTCTGCATGAGATAATAACAAAATAGTATAGTACATTAAGAGTACAGCAAAATCTAACGAAATAAGATTTTTTATCAAAATTTTTTGTATCAAAATTAAAATTGTTTTTAATAAATAACTATACTTTAATAAATAGCCAACAAAATTTGTTAATTTTTACGAGCATTTGTCACTTTACAGACGCTTTAATGTCGCAAACGCCGGATTCTTCTACTTCTTTTTTTTGTTGGTTTTTTTATGAGTTTTTTTTTTTAATTTCTTCCTATCATAAATCGGAAAAACTATAACAACAACAATAGTAAATATTTTCATATATCCACATAAAAACATTAACGAATTCTTTCATTAAATTTGTGTAAGCGCGGCGTGCGCGGTGCTGCTGCATTCTTTCTGCCGTTGCTGCTGCTGCTGCTGCTGCGCCGCTCTCTGTCCTGCGTGCGTACTACATATGTATGTATGTTTGTATACTTCGCCACACACGAATTGTGGCACATGCCGCTTCCGGCCGGCTGTAATGAGTTTGCATACATTAACTACGGTTTTTATTGTATTTTCTCTTCTCCTTTAATAAGTTTAAATGTTAATAAATCAACAAAAGTGTTTCCTTGCTTTTCGCGCCGGCATCAATTTTATGCACATTTTATGAAGTCCAAATATTGAATGAAAAAGCGAAGGGACAGCATGAAAAAAACTGCTTAAAAAAAGAATTTTTTTAAGTGAAGAGTGATGGACAGAAGTCTCATGCTTTTTATTAATATTATTATTGTAATTGTTTTCATTAAATGACATTTACTTTTTTTTTAAATTTCCGTTCTCGTATTTTTTTATTCGGAAAATTAAATGAAAAAATATTATTATACAAATAAAAACAACAACCAAAGAACAGCAGTGGCCATTTTAATATTGACCACGCGCGAGCAGTAACAAACAGTGTCAAGGTGTTGTCGCATAATCGTAAAACGGCAACAGCAGCAGCAGCAATAACTACAATAGCAGCAACAGTCAAACCAACGACAACAACAACAACAACAACAACGAAATGAACACTGCACTGAAAATAAATAAACCAATTTTATTAATATTTAATTAATCGGCACTGGTTACCAAAACGGCTTTGGTATGTATACTCGAATGTTTAAAAGTGTGTGTGTGTGTTTATGTGGGTTCGCAGATGCCACTGTATATGTATGTGTGAGTGGGTGGGTGGGTTGTGTTCTTTTGTGCATGTCAAAGATTAATCGATGATTAAATAAAAAATATTTATTAAAAATCGTAAATATTTTGTAAATGCGGTCGTTAATGCTGGACTGACGTTGTCGTCATGAGCGACACTAGCAATTATTGTATTAAGAGATAATACTTGAAATTACAATAAAATAAGAATATACATAGTTTTAATAAAAATTTAATGAAATCTAGGAGAGATGAACTAATAAAAAGTACGGAGCCGAAGAGCCAATAACTTTAACTTGGCTCTTAATAACTTTAATAACTTTAACACGTTCTGCAATCGTAGATGTGGGCGTCCATTGTCTATATAAAATTGTCTATTTCAGGTTAAAAAACAAAAGTAAAAGTGATAAGAAACAATCATGGCGTTTGACAGATATTCTTACTCAACAGCCTAAAGGTACATTTGGATAATACAAATACATTAGATTCTTAGTTATCGAATTATTCAGTGCTAGAATAATATTCGTTTTTTATTCTTAATTACATATACTTAATTCTCTTAAATAAATAGAATATTATTGAACCTGAGTAAAATGTTTTGAGTAAAATTATAGCAACAACAAAAACAAAAAAGAACATGAAAATGAATGAAGTGCAAAAAATGCTGAATGCTAAATAGATAAAAGACAATAAAATGGTATAAACAACAACAGCATGACCATCAACGGAATAATAATTAAAATAGCTACAACAGAAATGAGACAACAACACAGCAACAACACAACAAGAACAACAAAAAACACCACGATAACAGCTACAACGATAACAAAGAAAACGATTGCGAAAATGAATAAATTTTGAAGCACGTTGTAAATGCATTGAGAGATAACTTGAAATGTACGCTGAAGTTGGCTGAAATGTTTCTTGTATTTTAAACGAGGAGAGACTGAGAGAGCTGCTGGCTCCAGACAACCAGAAAAGTATGGCGCATTTATTGCTAGATTGATTTCTAAACGAGATTCGAGAACGAGACGCAGTTTCTGAGAGAACCGAGAACGCCAAATCTACGAACGAGAACTACTAATGATGTCCAGTACACCAAAATCTGTTTTAACACGAAAACTTTTGAAGGGAAACCTTAAGAATATAATGACTATTTACTAATGATCATCAGTAAGGTCAAGGTTTGCTCGATCTTTTAAATTGCTCAAATGGAAAGTTGTCTTTTAGTTTAACAATTTGTGATAAAAAGATATCAATTTTTCCTGGTTTCAATAAATATTTTTAAAGAACTCATACAAAATTGTATACTTCTCTAAAATTGATTGAATGATTTAGAAAACATCACAGAAACAAGATTCTTTTCAGCATTTTCTTACGGTAATACCACGAATGCATACCATAAATGCATGATGCATACGTGACTGTGTATGGATGTACATACATATATCAATATGGGTATACATAAGTATTTATGTATGTTGTGTGGGTGCATTCATGTGGGGCTCTGCATGTATGGTATGTATGTGTGTATGTCATTTAAACATGCAATAAATTCATGAAGAGGAATAAACTTCAAAACCTGCCACAATAACGTAAAACTGTACGCAAAAGTATACAAAAACTACAATTAACAATAGTTTGGAACTCGTACAATAGTTTATTCTTCTTCTTCTTCTTCTTCTTCTTCTTTTAAAAGGTACAAGCTTCAGTTTAATTAAAACTATTTGGTAAAACTGACGATAAAAAATTTACATATATTAGATCATAAAATCATCATCCTTCGTCAATTAATTTTCACCAAAATTTTTAAAAAAAGTTGAATGTTTTAGCATTTTCTGTGCTATCATTTTCGGGAGAGATAACAGGCCCCCGCAACGTTCCCGGCCAGACAAGTCGATTTATGCCAACGCATTGGTGATCGCTGGAAAGTATGACCTGGTTCTGGTACGATCGCCAACGTTTTGGGTTCATGGTGGAGACGAAAGAGCATCTATTTTTTTCTGGTTTGCTTCGATCAAACGCAAGATAAAGGGAAAAAAATATGCATTTCCTCATTTCAAAAATTTCAACAATTAGTTTCAAAAATTTGAAATGTAACAATGAAAGTGATTTGTTATTTGAATTTTAGAAATTGCAATTATTTCAATTTTCATTTAATGGAAGTCCGGACACAGGCGTCCTCACCGGGGGACCGGCTAGGTGGCAAAGCGCCGCAACAGGACGGTTTGGGCCTGAGCATACCGACATGCCGGCATATGCATTGCATTTTCTATCCTTGCATTTTCATTCAGTCCAGTCCAGCGGCATGGATCCATTCAACCAACTCGCCAACCGAAATGTAAATGCATATATTGTATGCATGCCTGCTAGCATGAATATTGAAGTTGAATACGGAATGTGCGTGTAATTTAGCTGCGGTTTCATCGTCAGATACACATACATAAATTTGTCATACTGGTTATGCATTGAACCATATATTCCTCTTGTATGCTGTGAAGGAAAAATATTGTCATCATGTCTATTAACAATTGAAGTAATTTTGATTAGAAATAGAATGAACTTATTTCGTAACTGTCATTAGAGTTTTCGCGCTACTACGATTTAAGTCCCCAACTTTTCTATACAAATTTCGCATGAATTAACTCCAAATGTTTAAGAGTTTTTTGGGATTTATTACACTTTTTTGGAGTGAATTAATTTTTTGAAGAAGTAAATTCTTTTGATATTCTTATGATTGATAGATATTTAATTTTTTCATTGGAAGTTCATTCATTTTTCAAAAATAATGGCAGTTAAGTAATTAATTTTTAGGATTTATTTCATTTAGTAATTAATTAATGGGGACTAATTTAATTTTTTTCAAATATTTAGAGTTAATCCATTTTTTTGGGTAAATTATTTTTTTTAAGCAATTGGGAGTTAATTAATTTTCAATTTATTTCGTTTTTTTGGACTTAATTATTTTTTTTTAAATATTGGGAATTGGGTAGTTAATGTGTTAGGAGTTATTTCATTCTTTGGGAGTTAATTCCTTTTTGGAAAAAATTAAAAATTAATTAATTTTCAGTGGTAGTTATTTGAATTTTTTATTGGGACTTAATTAATTTTTTTTAAATATTGGGAGTTAATTAATTTTTTTTTATTTAATTCTTTTATTTTTTTTGTTTAAATTCTTAATTTAATTAAGAATTAATTAATTAAGAATGAATTAATTAATTCTTTTATTCTTTTATTTCTTACTCCCAATGGATAAAATCATGGTGAGACTCAAAAGTCTCGGTTTTTAATTTTTGAAACAAAAAGTATTATTATTGTGCAAAGCTTATTTTTTCATTGCGTTTATCATCAGACCGAACGCTCTGTATAAAGAATGTTTAATGTTCGTCCCTGTCTTCTCGCACAGAAGTATATTAACTTTTATCTGGCGGCAAAGTGAAATATTGTTTTCTTTTGTTTCTGTTGTTTTGCGAGAAACAGAAATAAAAACTGATAATTATGGTCGTAAATAATGTCGTACAGCATCGAGCAATGACTTCAATTGGCCAAAGGAGTGATAGATGTGGGTGTGTGGGTGTGTGTGTGGGTGTTTGCAGCGATGCAGGATGTGCATTCGTACATACAATATCCACCATATCCACCTACATCACTTCAGCGTGTGGCCCTCTCTTGTATGTAATAAGTATAAGTACACTCGTAATTCTGTCTCACAGAGGCATGTGAGTATGCCAAACGAGTATGGTAATAAATAATTTGCAAACTTTAAACTCTTCTGTGTTTTTCTGTGTGTCTTTCTCTCTCGTCCTGACCTGCCACACTCCTTTTTGGTCCGTCCGTAAATCGGTAGTGTCGTGAATAATTAAAAAAAATGCCCCACTCAGGCCGACGCTGCTCAAGGACTACTTCCCCTCCCTTGCCTTATGCCTCATCTGCTTGTTCTACTTCAGTTTGCATTAAATTTCAATTACAGCGTCAGTCAGTCACTCAGCCGTCAGGCGACACTTGAGAGATGTGTTGCGAGGAGAACGCAAATGGAAAATTTACACAATAGAAAATTTAATTATACACACATTTCACATGACAGCAGTCGCTGCTGCTTGTTACACATTGTGTGGCAGCAGAGCATACGGTGACAGCAGCAGCAGCAGCAGCAGCGACAACAACATCAGTAACAGAGTAACAGAAAGAGCTGCAGCTGTCGCCGGTAGTGGCAGCAGCAGCAGCAACGACAGTGACAGCTTCAACTGAAAAGCTTAGAGAACTCTTTAGCCAGTGAGAATAATTAAAAAACACTCATATTCGTGCGAACGTACGAACGTACTTGTGTATGTGTGTACGTACGTGTGTGCGTGTGTATGCTCGTACAAACAAACAACAACAACAACCAGCAGCAAGCAGCGAGAAAAGCATCCTCGCAAAGCAGCAGCAGCCAACACACAAACAAACAAACAATAAAAAAATGCAGTACACTGAAATCAGAGGAAGCAGCATTCAACTTCAAGCACTTTAATGTGTTGTGTCATTTTTCTGCAAATGTCACTTAATGTCAAAACCAAACAGCGACAACCACAAACTCAACCACCGACTCAACATTCTACCCAACGCCCATCCACGCATAAAAAACCAAGGCACGTCCGCGACTTAAAACTTCCCTCACAAAAATGTACCGAAATTCCTTTATGAATCACTGACGAATCACCGTGTAAATTGAAACAGTTTCGTCCGTCTGTCTGTCGTCGACGACGATCTCTGTGCTCCGATGGTCTCTCTGTCGTCCTTTGTCATTCGTTGACAATCTATTTAGCCATTTGTGTAAAATTCTAAGCGATAATTTCCATTAAAAAGTCAGCATATTTTCAACCAACCGCCAAGGTTAATAACTGCTGTTATTGTTGTTGTTGTTGTTGTTGTGGTTTTTAAATTTGTAAGCGCCAATGGTGGAATGTCGTGCATGATTCGTTTATGTTTTCGGAAACGAGTGCTTTCGGTTTGATTTCGGTTATGATTTCGCTCTAACGTGGTTGGAAAATTGCGCAAGAATTTAACTTTATACCGTTATGTACTTACACCGTACCGTGCAAAAAAAATGGCGTCCAAAAATCGACTTATTTTCATCGCAACAATGAACAGATAGTTGTTTTCACAGTAGCATAAGGGTTAAATTGGTCAGAGTTTAATTGCTTTAAAAATGTGCACAGTTCGAAACGTTGACGTGCATGACATTTAAAAAAAAAAATACAACACACAATACGTATACTATTTTTTTATTCGTATCCGTGTTTTTTCCACTTGCTTCCTCTTAATTAAACAATTGTTTTTTTATCGACTTTTCACTAAATCAATATATCTTCTCATCGTGCTGTAATCAATTCAATTTCGCTTTCAATAAAAAATCAAAGATATTGCATTTAATGCATGCAAAACCACAGAAACCAATAAATTTTATAATAATAAACAAAGAAAAAAACAACAAAGGCAACAACAACAAAAGCAACAATGCTCATCTGATGCGTTTGTTAACGCGTATCATTGATAAAGAGCAAGTTGTTAAGAGTGATGGATGCTGGTAGACTCAGTTGATGCTATGGCGCCCTTCTTCTACTTCTTCTTCTCAAATTGCAACTGTATCCATCGAAAGGAACCTTCATAATAATAATAATAAAAATAATGATAGCAAGAAAAGAAATATAAAATTGAAACAGAAGCGAAAGCTGCAACGATAACCGAGAATGATGCATCGCACGAACAGATTTTGTTATCATAAACTTCTGCTGAAAGCGTTCAAGTGATTTATACGTGAAAAGGATTTGGACCACAAAAGCGGAGCGTTTGAGAATGATGGAAGACTGTATGAAGCAAAAAACTTTTTAAATTTTTAAATTATGTACAAAATTATGCGTATTATACATTTATATATAAATATTTGTGTTCTTTTTTACTTTATGTCTCTCCTTCTCATGCCTCTCTCTCTTATTCTTTAATTTTCTTAAAAAATGAATAAGAAAACAACTGTTTTTGAAAGAAAATTTACCACAATTTAATTGAAATAGAATTTTGCAACAAAGTAATGTGAGGAAAAAACTTAATTTTCTGAAATTTATTCATGAAAGGTGTTCTCGACGAAGTGTTCCGTCGTGTGGTTGCTTATAAAATTGGACTTATTTGAAATTCTATACAAATTCATTGGATGCCTCAAGACAAGAATTTGAAAGTTTCGTTGTTGTTTATGCAGATTTTTGCAACTTTCTGCCTTTCATTCAATTTTCCCAACAAAATACAAGAACATTTTAAAATATCAATTTATTTCGAAAGCTTTTGGCGAACAGAATTTCATCATATAGAGCGAAAATGTTATTCCTGAGTTTCAAAAAAAATGGGCATGATATCCATATTATTTGCAATTTTATTAGGTTTTCCATTTAGCATCCTAAAGGTACTTTTTGATAATGTAAAATAATTAAAATAAATTCAAATAAATAATTTAATATAACTTTAGTTCTAGCATCAAGACAAATTTCGTTCAATTAAACCAAACTCATATTTAAATCAAAATTATGACTCCTTTAACTCAATAATCCAATACATATAAAAACAAATATGTTTTTAAAAGCAGACAAAATAAATTAAGCAAATACAATACAATAAATAAAATTAATTGCTAAAAAAAGCAGATCACTTTTAGAATATAATTAATTTGCGAAAAGTGTTACGGACACTTACAGAACGGCAGAAAGGTAGAAAGAGAGAGATGAGAGAAACTAATTACTTGCACAGGTTTCAAAACTGTTTTATTGAATATTAAAGTTGAACTGAATAGTCATAACAACCACAACAACAACAACAACATTGACAACAGCGTGCAAAAAACGAATATCACTGAAATCCAAAAAGAAAAGCGCGCTTATTGTGATTCATAAAAAAAAACAAAAATAGAACACACCGAATCCATGCTGTGCTGCCGTCGCCTGTTCCAGAAAGCCTGTTCATCCGCACACACGAACACCATGAAAAACTTTATACTCAGGGTAAGAGAAAACCCACATACTTACACACACACACACACACACACACATTTCCTACATACCCATTCACATACACACACATAAAATGCAGCAGGCACGCAGCAACAATAAATTACACAAGTATTGGAAAAATGTTCGTCTGGAGCGTAAAAGTATTGCAAAATATTAGCTATTGTCGTTCCGATATCGCGCAGCAGCGGCGTGATATGTTTCAGAAATTATTACAAAAGGACCGGAGGATTGTTGGGGTGCGGGCGGTGGGTGCCGACGGCGATGGCAGCAGGGAGTTGGTAGGAAAGTGTGTACCTGCATACAAATAAAATGTTGCTGCAAGTATTCTCCATCGAGATGAATGTACTCGTACATACATACATTCATTCATCCAAAAAGTAAGTATAATATTTTTAAAAAATATTTATCATTTATCAGTTTTTATTCAACCTAAATTTTTATAATGGCCTTTTATGCAACAGGTACAAAAACAAATGTACTAAAAAAATATTGTGAAATATTTAATCGAAATTGTTTATGCTTGAATAAAATATTTCTAAAATAATATATTTTTTTTTTATTAAAAAATTTAAGATTTCTAAACTCATACAGTCGCGTATATTCGTTTCGCAAATAAAATAAAACCACAAATAAATAAATAAATTTGGCTTTTGATAAATCATTTTTCTGTTATTATATTTCTAATCATCATCATAAATAATTTACTCGTGAAAACATGTACAGATCTCGAAAACCAGTCATGTTTTAACGACTCGCCATGATTCGTCCTCAAATGAGTACATTTGTTACAGCTACTCCTCTCACGCTCTCTCTGTTTCAAAATAAAACTAATTGTTTGCTTTTGTATTCTGTATTCCATTCTCTCGTCTTTGAAGAGAGCTTTCTTTTTGTATATTTTTCATATAATTTTTCAGATTTCCGGTAAAAAGCGGCCACATTTTTTGTTCTCTTTGGTGAAACAAAGAGCAAAAGCAAAGTTGCCGTAATGGAATCTATTCTTTAGCTTTAGCTTTTAGCAGCTTTAGCTTTTATAAACTTCTGTGCAATCTCTGAGCTGCCGCTGCAGCATTGTGTTTGGGCTGTAACGAGTAAATTCTCTCATGAGTATGCACACTTTGACGAGTACCTTGCTCAAATCATACCAAAATGTACAATCTAATCTGCACAGAAAAGACGAGTGATTGCTACCAAAAGATGAAAGATGCACACTCGATAAATATGTAGGTACGTGCCTGTTGGCGTGTTGGCCTGTTTTATGACGCCTTCTTTCGCGGTGAAAACGAATGAGTTGACAGCAACAAATGACAGATGTTAGCAACCAGCTAGTTTCTGTAATTTTAGAATTTACATTTGCAAACATTGGAATTTCGACAGTTACGGCTGTTACTCATTGTAAAATTGCTGTTGTTGTTGCCGTTATGGTTGTTGTTATGGGCATAATTTTTGTTGTGTGGTGTGGTTTTAGGCGTGAAACCAACCAACCAACCAACCAACCATTCTCAAGCTTCAAACATCGAATATTTTCAACTAAAATGCGAATATGTGTGTGTTTGTGTGTGTGTGTGTGAGGGTTTGTGTGTATAAATATGCCTGTAAATTCCATTTGTGTGTGTGTGTGTGTGTGTGTGTGTGTGTGTGTGCTCAGCGTTTAGTAAATGCTATGTACCGGATGCGATACAACAAAGATTTAATTAATTTTTCATGTTGGCGCCATTGAAATTTTTTGGTGGCTAACAACAACAAAAAAATACCTAACGCGTTTTATTGCTTATGACTGCGTGTGTATGTGTGTGTGTGTGGTATGTGCATGCTCAAGTGTGAGTGAGTTTTATTTAATGGATTTTTTTCTATTTGTGGCCAACCATTTTATTATAATTGTCGTTTTAATTAATCCTCTACACGCAAAAAATCTAAAAACGAAGATAAAATGTGTTGAAATGTTGCTTTCTAACTGATTAGTGGCTTAATCGATATTTATGCGATATATTTATTTATACAATAGTTTTGTACGAGTATTTTTTAATCATGATTTTAAAAGAATGATTGATTGGTTTTAAAATTATTACAAATAATTAAAAATAGAAAACAAATCAAACAAATCATTGTATATACGAGTATAAAGAGAAGAGCAAAGAAAAGCTTGTGGGAAAAAGGAAGTGGAAAAATCAACTTAATTGATTTCCTAAAGAGATACAGGAACACACGTACACCAAACTGAAATAACCCCCGTAGGAAAATATGTCATGCAGCTTTTATTTTAGCTTTAGGAAATCATTAACAAAATTTCCTAAGTTAAATTTCTTCCCCGAAAAATAGTAATAACATCCCGAAGAATAAGAAGGAGAAGAAGAAGCAGCGATGACACTATTGCAATATACAGGGTGTTCCGCATAGGATGCATCAGAAGGTTAGGGCGTGCAGCTTGGGTCGAGATAAGAAAAAATCGTATAGGCGGAAGTGTTAATTCCCCCCCCCCCCCGTTTAGGTGCTTGCGAAAATTTTCTAAAAACACGACTGAGAATTGAAAAAATATCACAAAAAAAAACGATAACACTTTTCTGTTTCCGGTTCTTAAAAACCTTATGATTTTAGGCTTAATAGTTAGTCTTCTAAAATTAGAAGTTTTTGAGAAATCAATGTCAAAATTGCAGTTTTGAAAAATAATCGAAAAAAGTGTTTGGTGGCTTTAAAAAAAACTTACCTGCGTAAGTATACTTTTTTTTCTCAACACAAAGTTCTAGTATAAATTCTAAAAGATATGAGAAAACTTAAAATTACGAAATATACAGTTTTTCCAGAAAGCACTGTTTGCGTCCAAAGTGAAAGCGCGTCGTTTATAAACTATTTTTATCCGCTTCCTTATTTCTACAGGGTGCTCCGCAAAAGACGCAGCGAAGGGTACTCTTTAAAAAAGAGAAGGGTACTCTTTAAAAAAAAAAACACTCTTTGCATACAATTTTTGCACTTTTGCACTTTTCGCAGTTTTTGCACTTTGGACGCAAAGACGGCACTTTCCTACTGGGTCAATAGCGAAGTTTTCATTCCTAGCAAGAACTGAAACGCAGCCACGCATTTCAGGCTGTCGGAGTTGCCGCCTGCCACACACTAACAGAGGTAGCTGTTTTTTTAATAAAAAAAAAAAACAAAATAAAAAAACTATTCAACTAATCAATGTCTGTGTAGTTGTTGTTGTTGCTAAGGCTGCTGTTTCTGACGAGGAGTTTGGCGTTGCAGCCTGTCGTCTACTCTCGTTTAACATCCAGCCAACATCGAGAGCCAACCACCGGCAGGTCGGCCGATCTATGGAAGAAGTCTGGCGGTCTCTTCGCCCGAATGCAAAACTCACGGACAGGTTACTCTTCCCGTCGGTACTTCAGTTTCGCTTCGATTCATTTTGTGATGAAATTCTCTTTATCCTCGACGGCCTCGCCCCGCTCACGTTCACTCTTACTCGTACTCTTGCTTCTCGTCTATCTTTTTAATTATTTGAAATGTTTGTATAAACATTTTTTTCTTATTGGATTATTTGTCAGGAAGTACATATATGTGTGTGCACACACACATAAAGTACGTGTTCACGTACACACGTACCAGTATGAAAGTTTCTGTTTCTGTTCCTGTTTTGTTGGTGGAAAAAGAAATTTCCGTTGGTTTTCAAAAATTCTTTGCGGCGAGTCGGCATTTTAAGTGAAATTTTACATACACACTCACAGAACAGGCACTTAAACTCTCTCACACACACACGCACACACACGTATATACATACATATGCACAATATATAAGCATACAAATTCTTATGAAGTTTTAATAAAACTTTCTTTTTTTATGCCATTACCTACCTTTTGCATTTTTTATCAAGTATCGTATACTTGAACTTAAAATTATATTAAATTATGACATAAAGTAATCTATTAATAAATTATTAAGCTCATATAAGTTCATATCGTCGTTAGTCATTAGTTATTATCAAAGATAAAACTTACTTTTTGCATATATTCCAAGACAGCTCAAAAAGATAGCATGATAACCTTTAGTAAGTCCAGCAACGAAATCCAGTTGTTTTTTTTTATAATCCAGTACCGTAACTAATGCTGTAATGAAGAGAAAAGACAATGATGATTTCGAAGAGAAAATGGTAGGAAAATTTAAGATATAAAAACAGTCCGATGTGAAGCAATAATTAATCACTGAGTAGCAAATTTCAAAAGAAACTTATTTACAAAAAAAAATAGACTACAGGAAGTCATTTTACATAAAGTAAGTACATACTATTTTTGGTTTAATTGCTTTTTTTTTGTTCATTATCAGGTATTATCTATGGCAATTATGTGTGAAAGACGACCACGTTTATAGGAATCAATGGATAAAAATGCCTGAAGCTCGACTACGCCTTCTATACGCCTGAACAAACAATTTAATATACACCGACACTTCGAACAGTCTATGTCTACGCATGTCTGGAAGAAAATACAAACGAACCACGCATGACATTTCGTGCAGGAATCGGTAGTGTTGAATTGTCCCTCGAGGGACAAATCGGCGATGCCACTTTCATACAAATGACGCGTTTGTCAAAACTGGTTACGGTTGATACATTTTTTACTTGACATCACGCATGATTCATGAAGGATTTTTCATCAACGAAGTCTCTCCGAGGGTTTATGTCGAGAAGCAGGTAAAAATTTAACATTCATGAAATTCAAACTAAATAAATTAATATAAAATACAATAAAAGAGTGTGGGATGTGTGCGTGTGTGTTTATGGGTGCAGTCTACAAAGATGCAAATTTTTCAAAAAGGATTTACATAATGCAATACAATCTTCAGAGGCTTCCTTTCAAGGGACCCTTCCCTTACCGTTAGCCCTTAATGTTAATCCGATGAAGACAATATTCAAATTTTCAGTTCGCGTACAGTACGTTACGAGTAGATACAAGGCATAATCAACTCTGCTACTATTGCAGATAGCGAGAGAGTTCAGAGGTTACGAATAGTCATGAAGCTCAGATTGATTCAGCCTCGAATTCGGTTTCCAAGTAACACAAGCGGCAACGAATTAGCATACTAAATATAAAATAAGCAAGCTCAGCTCAACACATCCAGCCCTACACACTTACATATGCACATAAATACGAGTTATACGCATGCTGAAGAATTGGCAGTGTCTGTTGTCGTACAGAAATTTGAATTAATTGGGCCGAAAGGTAATGTTTTATGCATAAAAAGCCATCATCATCGAGAGCATTGTGAAGATTGTATTGTGCATACGACACGACAGACCGAGTTCTGATGTGAAGAACATGCCTTCACATCGAACGTTGAACTGAGTAAATATCTGTGTGTACGCAAACTGCAAGGTATTATCAGTTACAACCGCATCCTTGTTGTCATACCTGTTGTCACACACGGAGAAAGGGAGAGAGAGATAGAGAGAGATTTCTGTAATTTATGTATGTTGGTATCCAAGATATCAAGTAGAGCAGAAAATTCAGTTAATACACAAAAGCTTATCTTATCTATGAATGTCTCATGGACACTGTGAGATTTCTACAAATGATTTAGCTTACTTTACTTTACGTAATAAACGTCTGACGCCTGGGTCAGTACAAGCATAAAGGTAAACATAGAAACACACACACACAAAAGCTTGATTAAAAAATTAAGAAAATGAAATGCTTGGTTGGATGCACCGTAGAGAGCACGAGAGTCTGTATCGTTTGCAGCAGAGCAATGCATCCATTTGTGGTTTTAATACAATTCCATTCATTCATTGGTGAAATGGATAGCTTTAAAATATTACCGAATGCATATATGTATGTATGTACCAGCAGATAAGAGCCAACACACACACGCACACTCTTCGCCTTAACCACCACCGCCACCCGCACTTAACAAGCCTTTACGCACTTAGTACGCTTGACCAAACACATCCGCACTCAAACATGCTTACCTTCACCTGATACAACATGCATCAGTCAGTCAGTCTGTCAGTCTGTCAGTCCAGTTGAGGTTCCTTTTGCCGCCGCTACCTTTACTTTTTGCTTATCAGAGCACAAATATATTTGTTGGAAATGCTTTGAATAAACGGCCGGACTATAAGAGATGCATCCGGGACCCAGACAATAGGGGCCCATTTAAAATGGAATTCAATGAACGAGATCCACAGAGACTCCGCAGAGGTGTGCAGAGTGGATGAAATATACCCACACGCATGAATTTGTAAAATCTTCATGCAGGACAAATCGTTGATCAATCAGTGACGATAATGAATGTACACAAAGTTATTATAACTTCAAAATCGTATAATAATGAAACTTATAAAACGTATAAAACGAGAGAGAGGCAGCGTGCGTGGAAGAGAGAGAGGGGAGAGGACAAATATTACATTTCCATAAATATTCTTCTTCGAATATTATTTGGAATTTCACTCGTAGCTAAATTAAAATTAAAGTAAATTTTCTTGATTTAAGTTTGTTAATATTTGGTTGTTGTTGTTGCCATCTTGTTGGCGTAAAATTTCTATAGAAATTTCTATTGCGTCTCTCAGGTATTCTTTGCCAATGAGTGAGAAGGCAACAAACGAGTGTACAAAAGTCCTTATTGTCAGGTTTTAGGCCAACGGCTGGCTACACTTCTGGGTCCTTTCTTGTTATTATAGTATTTGCGTAATTTAGTAATGTTATATAATGAAATTTAAAATTTGATACTTTAAGAATTTCGGTAACGTATTGTACGAGTATTTTGTATGTACAGACTGCGCTATCTTTTATGTCGGTATGTGACTCTTTAGCCGTATTCCAGGCGACGTGGACGGTCTGTCGGCAATATTATTTGAGCCAATTGCACTCTATACGCAAATAAATGCAAAGCATCCTTCAAAATGCACCGCAAGGTGGTTCCACTGACGCCAAAAGGCTGAGCGCGGTGACGATACGACACATGTGAGTTCTCGGCAACACTTTCTCTTACCGCTTCAACCAGTTCTTTGGTTGAGTTCATTGTTCATTGTTGTTCATTGAATTCATTGTTGAGCACTCTCGTGCTTCGACAACAATTCGACACCAAACGACGAATAGTGTTGTCGGTGCTTCTTGGCCATGATATTTTCGACGATATGCACGACTATTTTCAATGTACAGCGTCACTATTTCGGCGCGTTGTTTCGGTGTGAGGCGATTCATGGTTAGAATGGTACCGAATTGGCGTTTCAAAAACATGTTTACTCAAGTTTACTTAAGGTTGATAATTGTTAAAGTTATTAAATTTACATACCGACATAAGAGATGGCGCACCCGTTTGGATGGATTTGTATTTTGTTAGTTGGATGATTTCTTCAGTATATTGTATTATACATAATAAAGTAAAACAGAAAAATGCATAAGAGAATAACTGAAAATGTATTCCATTTCTCTCCCCGGCGATGCGGCTTTGAAGAAAAACGCGCTGAGCTGATAAATTATTTCAATACTTAAATTTGTTTGAAAAACAAAGACGTCTTGTCGCTCCCACTTTTCACTCAACTCAGTCGTGCTCATTTTTGCAAAGATTACAACTTTGCACCACTGTACGAATGCGACTACTGTATACCGGCGTGCCGGTATTTAACCGGAAGAAGTGAAGACGTACCGCATCTAACGCCGAAACACAGCAACGCAACAGCGCTTTTGTTTTTAGCTCTGCTGGTTGTTGCTCGTCCTTCCTTCCTTCCTTTCTATTGCTGCCATTGCTACTGTCGTTTATGGTGGTTGTTGTTGTTGTTGTCGTCTCTGTTGCGTTTGTTGCCAACCCAAATACATATCATCTCAGTAAATTAGCAACGCAGACGAAACAAACCCAACAAACCGAAAGCAGCTGCCGTTGCACCAAAAACAGTCGGTCGGTCGGAGAGTTTGACGAAACAAAGGAAAGCAAAGCAAAGCAAACCAATTATGTAAAAAGCAGACAAAGCAGGA
Organism: Conops quadrifasciatus; assembly: GCA_949752815.1. NCBI lineage: Eukaryota > Metazoa > Arthropoda > Insecta > Diptera > Conopidae > Conops > Conops quadrifasciatus. The sequence goes on along the minus strand of OX457078.1, from coordinate 30,900,990 downwards.
GATAATGGTGTATAAATAAAAGAAAAGAAATCAAACAATAATAAGCGGCGCAGGTAAAACAATGGGAAATGTAGTGGCTTCGTTGGGTATCTTCATAAGAATATAGACACAAAAGCAATGAGGGCCAATACACACAAACCGCATTAATGTAAGCGCCCTAGTCCACACATCCCCCTCCGTCCCCTCCGTCCCCTCCCCCTTTCCCACCCACTCTCTCTCCCATTCGGTCTCTTTTAAAGCCACCGCCATGACCCATCCTCGTATCTCGCACAATTGTGCCACTAGCCCGATTTCTCCCGACGACTTCGGCTGCAATGCATTGCTAATGGCGCAGAATGCGGCGGCGGCGGTCTCATTAAAACGGACAGCGAAGCATGAAGTTGGTATTGTTAGTTGTTGGTGAAAAATGGTGGTGGCTTGTTGTGCAGAATAATAGATCAGCTGTTTAAAATATTCAATTCTTTGGAAGAATGCGAACTGCGAGGAAGTACGAGTATGAGTGTACCATATGGCGAGCGAAAAAATGCTAAAAAAATTTTAATGGGTTTAATGGATAGATCCCATCATTAGAGACAAACGGCAGAGTAAAAAGTGCTCCACACAGAGACAAAATTAATTGATAGACCGGCTTAAGCGTATAGAATTCGTATTAACGAGGAGATAGAAGAACAGGAACAAGTCATAGAACACACAGAAAATGCCAAAAACCAAAAGCACGTGTTTCAACCGAAACACCCCAAACGTAACGTCGATTAGTCCTCGAAGATGATTGTGATCTGATTTGATGCGCCCGAGTTTCAATTATGGTCGTGTCATGTCCCAGTCCGACGGCAGACAGAAAAACTAATGTGCAATCTCTTTTACGGTATGGATATTTTTACCAAATGCGGTCGCGGTTGAGGTTTGTTGAGTTTCTGCAAATACGAACTAACTACACTTCTTGATGCTTCATCATGCGTGGCTGCAACGCAAAAGGCAACGAATAGGCAGAAAAAGTGCTGAAGAAGTCGAAAAAACTAAAACCAAAACGAGGAAGAGAAAAATATTTACCAACTCTGGCAAATCTTTCCATGTACGTTTTCACACAAATAGAACGATAAGATCAAATTTCTTTGTGTCTTTGCTTCTTAGTGTCTGACAACACTTCTATCTATTTTATCTATCTATTTTTTCTATACTTTTAATGAATTCAGGATGTTATGAGTATGAAGAAGGTTCTCACCGAGGTAAGATTTCAAAACTATTAGTTGTCACATTTAGAAGTTAGGTTAGAATTTATTCAATTTCATTTCTACTGTTTACACATAATTTTTTAACAATATTATTGTTGGCGTGTATAAATTTCTCTTTTTTTAGCCGAGTTTTAAAAGGGGCAAAATGGTATATCTTCATTTCTATTGCCGAAACATAACTTATTAACAATATTATTGTTGGCATGTATAAAATTTCTCTTTTTTTAAACGAGTTTTGAAAGGGGTAAAATGGGATATCTTCATTTATATGGAGATATTATATTAGTTAGATTAGTCGTAATTTTGAAATATTTTTTTATTATTGTAATTCATAATTTATTTATAATTTATAATTTCTTATATTAGATAATAATACATCTAATATAATACATAAATTATATCGTTTATTGTTATATATTTATTGTCATTTATCACAATTACAAAAAATTTTACTCTACAAGATAAAATATTCTCTTAGATATTTTGAGTTAAACCACAAAAATGATATTTTAATTTCTTAAAAGTCGTACCTTTGTGCATCCTAAAACGTAATTATGACATAGACCACTTTCATTACGAAGGTAACATTTCAAGAAAGAACTCTTCCGAACTAAGCTCGTTATTTTATATTCTCTTGAGAGAATTTTTAAATGTTTTTTTAATGAATTGAATTTTATACTAGAGAAGAAATCATCATCGTCAACGTAAGCATTTTGAACATCATTATTAACACCATTATAGTTAACATAATCATCATCGCTAACATTTATAATATAAATTGTGCATTTTTGTTGTGCAACAACAACAATAACAACATCAACATGTTTTTGACGTTGACATGTTCATTAAGAATGGACTTACATTTCAGTCGCCATCTTTGTTTCTTCCTTTTGCGCTTTATTCCTTAGCATTTGAGTTCTTATTTCTTTGGCGTTTGGTTTTTGTGTTTATTTCCTTTTAGCACTTTACAAAACTGTCAAGTTTTCAACAAAAAATTTGTTGACAACGTTCATCGTTACTCACTGAATTAGAGAAACTACTGCTACTAGCGAGTTAGTTGTTGGTTTGTCGCTGCAGTTGTCAGCTGTCAGCTGTCATTGTTACAAATTATAAGCATCACATTTTACGACATTGTGCAAAAGAAATCATCAAAAATCGCCTCAAACAGTGGCACAATCACAAAGAAAGTGTGCTACAAAGAGAAAGAAGTGATTCTCTTTGATCACCAAATACCGGAAAAATTATTTGAATAAAATTTGGCTTAAACAACATTAATTGCATGACATCTTGTGTGCCAAAGTCATTCAAGTCGGCGCTTGTCAAAGAAAGTCAAAGAACAATTTTGATAAACAAAAATGTATGATCTTTCAGAATCTTTCAGAATTTTTATTACTATTTGTTGCAAAATTATTTAATTATACGGCCTTAAAAACGGGGAAACCAAATCCAAGGACCAATAATTTTTAATACGAAATGAAACTGAAATGTCGTGACGTATACTATACATCGTAAACGTTTAAAAACACGAATTTCTCAACAAAAAAAATCGCCTGACAAGTTAATGTCAAGCTATCAATCTGCGCGCATGCACTAACACTTACTTCTTAATTTCTTAATTACGAACTGACGGAGGCCGGAAAAAAATACAAAGAGCTTTGGAAATAAATGCGTTATAATAAATTTGCACCGCGTCCACGTAACGGCAAAGGACTAAAACATACACACAGCGAAAATATAATAGTTCAACAAAACAAAACGGCTTCTTTCAGAAATGTTTTGAAATATTCGAGGTTATTGTCCTCAGTAGAGGAGCATTGCAGAAGGCGTGACTATGAAAGTATAACAAAAAGCATATTATGCTATAGAAATACACCGAAGCAGCCAGCATTTCTTTGTTCAATAGTATGATGACCTCCCGGTGATCGGTGTAAACACACATACATCCGTTGCTCCGATTAAGTGAATGAAATGATGCAGAGAAACAGAGAGGGCATGCATATACTACGAGTATAAAGCTACGAGTACTTTCCAAGCCCTTTAAACGCAAAGCGCAGCCAGCAAGAGGCTCGCTCTTACTACGATAGACTGCATTTCGCTGAACGCGAATGTGAACCTCTGAAAAGTGAATGACCTCTAATTGCACGTGTTAGGCATACAAATTATAGCCTACGCTCGGCCAAGGAAAATTGAAGACTCAAGTCGGATGACATGAATGGAGCGAGCGAATGTTCTTTTTAAGCGTATAGAACATTCTTAAATTGTACTCGTACGAAAGAAGAATAATTAGAACTATTAGGAATTAGTTTGAAATGTGCTAAAAAAGTAACAAATTTGTTAGGAGACCTTGTATTTTTCTCCTTAAGGCGAAGGGAAGAAGGACGCCACTGGTATACTTATAAACTTGTTCGTGCCGACATATGGTGCTGTTAATGTTAAACTTTATGTTCGTTTTCGTGTTCGTGTTGTGAGTTAGTAGGTTTTGCTGTGTGTTCGTATATGCATATATATTTGGGTTTAAGCGTGAGGGCCTTAAAACTTTGCTAAGAGCTACTTCGCATGATCGATAACCATTGGCAGCTTTATTGCTGTTAAAATTACTGCTAATAAAGGCACCACACGATGATTTCCAAGCAAACGCGCGCTGTTTGGAAGGCAACAACAACAGGCTCTTATGAAGCATTCGGACTATCCTTATTGGCCAAGTTCGTGCTTTCGCTGAACAACACAAAAAACGGAACCGTTTGCCATTTGACTTTTTTAATGTCTTCATTTACTTTGAAATGTTAACAAAATTGGCAATGTATTGTCCGTCCTTACATTCCCACATGGGTCAGGTCAGTGTGGACAAAAAAAAAATACAAACAATTATAGGTAATGGAGTACGTTTCCAGAATGATGGCGGCACGTCCTGCGGCGAAATGGCGTTACATTTCGGTTTAGAGTTTCAAAAGTGAAAATATGTTGCATTAAATCAGAAAATAGCTGCTTTTGAAAGGAATAAAATGGACTAATATAATTCCTTTTTAAATATTCAAACTTTTCCTTGAATTGAATTCGTTTAGCGCTTAACGTTGTCGCTACTAAAAGGCTTAATACAAAGTCTGAATTCTGTGAACAAGAAGAATTGTTTGAATGAACGAAAATTAAACGAAAATTAACGAAACTTGACGAAAGTCGACTAAAGAAGGTCGTTCGCCGAAACCGGTTTGTCCAGAATTAAATTCGGTGCGAAGGATTTATTTATATTAATTCATTTATTTTTAATTTCTTTTTGTATTTATGCATATAATTTAAAATCATTCTTTATCGCTACAGGGCCGCCGGCCGTTGACAGCGGACGGCATACGAAATATTACTGACAAAAAAAAAGAAACACGGAAAAAAACGTGTTTACAAGTCCTTCGAGTAAAACTACGAGTACATTCACAATATGAAAAACTCGCTTTGATTAGCTTCAGTACGGTTCACTTTTTCGATGACGCTTCGCTAATTTCTCAATCAACGACGTGTTCGAAGCAGCTACGAAAAATGGCGAAGAACAAACGAACGAACAAATTAACGAAAGGACGAACGAACGGACGAACGAAAGGACGAACGAACGGACGAACGGACTAATGAAGAACCGATGAGCTCCTCAGTAATGCACCGTAAATTACTCTTTTCCGTGTGAGCTAGAAGCGTTTTTGTGTGTACGCGCGTGTGTGCGGATGTCTGTGTGTGATTGGCGTGTTTCGTCTTCAAGTCCGTGCCCATTTGTATTGTTTCGTTGCGTCAAGACCACGATATTGTAAAATACTTAGAGTGCGCTTGAGTGTGCCGTGAAAAACACACTCGAAATATCTATTTAAAGAAAAACGGTCACTCTGATTGCAGTACCTTTTTCTTACTGTCTCTCACTCGCTCTCTCTTTTTCTGTGCGTGTTGTTTCTTCGTTCAACTAATGCTTAAAAAAAAGAAAAGTCTATCAAACTGCTGAGAGAAATATTGTACAAAACGAAAAAATATAGCTGCAGTATAAAAAAAAACAGTGTAAAAGGCGAAATTTGGTAAAATGGACGACCGCCTTTAACTTGATAGCTTTAGTTTAAAAGTTATTTTAATTTTATTAAAAATTAATTTGTTTATAGACTTTTTATTTTAAGTAATTTAAATGGTATGTATTAGAAATAATTTTTTTGCTCGTACTACTTTAAGATTCCTTAACAATTTAAAAAAAAAAATAAAAAAATAAAAATACATACATGTGGTATGTAATAAAAAAAAAATTAAAAAAAAAATTAATTTACCCACTACAAACAATTTAAAAGCCCTGAAAAAACATTAAAATTCATTCGAATTAATTCTATTCGTGATCATTTGTGGTACGTGGTGGTAAAATCGTCGAATCGTGTAATTATTCTAATGAATGGAATTGATTCTTTAACCTGAATTTATATCCTGTCGCGCCTGAGCAGAACTATAGTAGTTGCTGTTGTATTCGTGTTGTGGTCATTGTAATTAAAAATGTTCGCACGGTTGACATCTGAATCACGCCCACAATCGCATGCAAAAAAACAAAAAAAAAAAAAAAACACCCGCCACGTCGCGGTGTTTGATTTTTCCTGCATTTTGTTTGACTGATTGAGGCTTGAGAGGACATATGATAATTTCGCTGGTTGGATCTGGCAACACTGGCTCGAAGTGTGTTACCCAATAAGTGATGACTGTTTGCCGTGTCTTTCAGGTACATTAAATGGCAAACAGCCGGCGCGATGAAGTGCGAGCGGCGGGACGTCTGCCGACACCGACAATTAAAAAGCGATTAGAGAGCATTATTTCTGCTAGCTACGTAGAGCGAAACAAATATGTGCACACACACACCAACACTTGCCGCCTTGTCCTGAATGCATGCCAACCTGTCTGCCTGCCTGCATGTGTTAACACGCCACGCAAGCTTCGATTAAAATCAGTTCCCATTTCAGACTGCGCCACTTCCTTCCTTCCATTCGTAGTCGTCTTTTTCTTCTTTTTCCTCTTGACCGCTTCGCCGACTACTCCACCTGTTCTTCTTCCATCCATCGGTGTTCGACCCTCGCATGTGCTTCAATTATATGCAAATTTCCATTCCTTTTTGCCTTTTCGTCAATCCGATACAGTACATCCACAGCAACACTATTCGGTTCCTAGAAAGACTGGAATCCCTCCCCCTGGCTGTAGACTGACAGCTAAAATCGGTTCATCGATGAAATTGCTGTGTGCCGTTTGTTGCTGTGGCTGGCATTACTGCTGGCCCGGCCGGCCATTGTTGCTGATAGCTCACGTACGAGCAACATCTATCAACGTTTGTTAATCTGATACACTAGCTTCCTTTCCGTTCAGTCAGGCAGTCAAGTCAGTCAGTCGTGTTTGGGTAATTTTCACCCTGACTGACGCATAAGAACTTATTCCCTTGGAAATTCGCCATGTTTCCCGTTTTACAAGATCATTAAAATTTCTCACTAAATTCGTGTTTTAGGTCTTGTTTAGAATGTGATTAATTTTCTTTTAAAAGAATTCCTTTTGTCCAATAAATTTATATTTAGTTAGATATACGAATTTCTGAGTATATTTACATGCCAAGACTTTTGTATTCATGAATACGAGTCTATTAAATGCATATTAAAAATAAAATATAATAAATAATTATAAATAATATAATAACATATTTTCTTTATTAAAAAAGCTTACTCGTATCTATAATAAATACATTAATTATAAGATTAAAGAGGAAATTTTATATAAAATATGTACCTGGAATAATTTATCGAAATTTGGTGAAATTTAAACAGAAAAACACCCTTCAACCCACCACAACAGCAACAAAAAAAAAAAACACATAAAATGACCACCCCAAAAAATTGAAGAAACTTATATTTTTTATTAATGATCTGCGATATTGAAAACTGATATGCTTGACTGAGTTGGCCTTAATTTCAATATTAATACATTTTAATCTTATAATGCCTAAATCTATAAAGAGCATGAAAGTAGCTGAAGCTGAGAAAAAGCTGAAGCCATTAAAATACTCGTAGTATATGTAGAAACGACAATAAAGTTCTTTGCATGTAAACGTTAGAGAACTTTTACTTTAATTTGTTTGTAGCGCAGTGGATTTATCTCGGTTTGAGATTGCTCAGCGACTAAGACAAATCCCCGAAGACCCAGAAAATCCCATATCAATTAAACTATCCAACAACCATTAAGAATAAGTACACATGAAAGTTATACACAACACTGTCGTGTCGTGCTGTGTCGTGTCGTGCTAAACCGAATGAATTTATTTTACTAACAACAAACGGCAATTTTAATTAGAATTCATTTGATAAACACGTTTCTCTTTGCTCTTTGTGGTCCCTGTTGATTTCCTCCGCAATAACGCCTCTCTTTCATTCATTAGTCAGTTATTCAGTCTCGGTCCTTATAAAATTGAAGAGAGGAAAAAAATAAGAAGAAGCATCATCTTATCATTCTTGCATGACTTGTTTATATACACAAGGAATATGATATAAAAACTAAATGTAAGGTAACCATAAAGTACAATAATAAAAGGAAGTATCGTACATATTGCTCCTTACTTCCAAAAGAGAAAGACACTATTTTTATATCCTACGAAATCAATATGGTTGAATCGAAAGTCGGCAATACATGCCTCAAAATGTACCTATGTATATATTTTAATACTATTGCGAATATCAAGTCATCATATTCTATACTTCACAAACTCAAATAATTCTAACGCCACAGAAAGATAGATGGATAGATAGATATAGGTATTTAGTAGATAATCGTATTTGCTGAAAGGTTAAAAAATTGGTCTCATTTAACGACCTTAATTAAGGATTCTAGTCCTTAAAGACTCTTCTGAAGTAAATTAACGTAAAATTCACTTTTCAGACTATCATCATTCACGATTCTTTTATTAAAATACTATCTTTGTTACTATTTAAACGGCGGGCCAACCTAAATGGTGCCCAAGGGCCATTATATTATACTCATATTTATATCCTCGTATTTATAAGACTATATACGATTCTAATACGATCTAATACGATTAGATATCACTAATCATATATATTTATCACTGTCGTTCTATTAAACTTCTTTAGAAGTTAAACTTCTTTAAAGCATACTAGTATTTACTTATTATTTTGTCTATAATGAAATATGAAATTCATTCCATTTATTCCTCAGCTATTGAGACAAATCATTTTGAAGTAGTTCACTCTTTTTTATTTAGTAGTTTTATTACTCGTACAAATAAATTAAAAGGTGCCTCTGACTCAGGATTCTGGAAACTTTAATTATAAGAGTATGTCAGAAGACTGCAATTTTCAAGAAGTTACTTGTAATAATACCGGTTCGTTGCGAACAAGAGAAGGGCATACACCAAGAGCTGCAGACAGGCTTATAATTTATAAGATTATGATTTCATTTCATTAACGCTTTGAAAGAAAACACAAATTGACTAAGAGTATGCTCCTGCTGTTGCTGCTGCTCTTGTAATTTTATACGGGATGATGATTTACAAGAATGGATAAACAAACAAACAAACAAACAGACACCAAAAATAAACACAAATTGAAAGAGAGTGAGTGGGAGTGAGAGGGAGAGAGAGAGGCGGTGAAACCAATGGAAAAACAGTTCAGAGGATTTGAGGTACCAGCTCACTTCAGGATAATAATTATTCTAAAGCACGGTGGGACAGGCGAGAGCAAAATGTGATGCAAAATCGAGTTTCTGGCAGAATTTTGGAATATTTTCTACTTGAGCATTTGGTTAGGAATATGATACATTAAAAGCAGGGAAGGAAAGGGTGATTAGGAGCAGCATCCTCTCTTTTAGGCCGTGCAATAAATTTTCGCAAAATGATAATATAAATATATCGTATTTACTTGGCCATATTTACTTGGAATTTTCCGGAAAAAGGACAAAATGCCCGGACAAAAATGTTTGGGCAGTGTTTCTAAATGCTGCTAAATATTATCGATGTAACGCTACAAAACTGTCTTCAAGGTTTTGAGAAATATAGAAATTATGAAATTACTTTTCTTGTCAAAAGTATTCATAACATTTTTAACTCTGAATAATAAGAACCAATTTTCTGCATTGGAATTTCCTACAGTTATTGTAATGTTTTGAGTCTTTTTTTGAGTTTCAAATGTTTGGAAACTTTTGAGCTTTTTTTGAGTGTAGAATATAGTTTATTTAAAGCATTTAGCTTGTAACTGTGTAGTCAGAAAAGTGACACAGACTGACTTAATAGGTTACTAACGCCAAAATAATATAAATAGAAATGCCGAAATTGTTAAAATAAAACAGAAAGTGGGAAAAAGTACGTAATATTAATTATAAAATTAAGAAATACATCTTCGTTTTTTTTTTAAATCTTTGAAGACTTTCGGCAATATTTTGCGGTTTCTTGAACCACAGTGCAAAGATACGAAATGTTTGCGGGATTCAAACGCAACAAAAAGTAAAAAAATGAGACGAGTGGCATCCTTGGGATGTCTTTTTACTGAGTGGGCGTGTCCGTATGCATCTATAGTATGACTTTGGAAAATGTATGTATTCTCTTCACAAACGGAACAATTAAAACGAAACAATTAAAGAAGACGAAGAAGGAAGAAATTTATTCTTGTTTCTATTTAATCTCTTCGACGGACTCTGAGAGGTATACCCTTGCTAGTGCCCTACCAAAAGAGTATTTTATAATACAAATAATAAAGCACAGCATGATGCTACACTTAGCAACGCCACTTCCTTCCTTTGACCAGACAAGGTTCATCATTTCATTGCCTTCTCAGGTAAAAAAATACAACTTTATTTTTCGGGTTAACGTAACGATTTCGACGTTTCGGGATTTTGACAGTCCGGCTCTTTTTTCAGCCTCGAATTTGCGGCTTACTCAAGGGAAGATTTATTTAAATTTTATACCAACCGGTAATAACTTTGCGTTAGCGTTACTGAAAATAAACCGCAGCTGAAATATCAGCGGCAGTGATAGAGAAACTGCTCGATTGAACGAGGCCTAATGCCGGTATGGGCGATGAAACCTTCCTCCGTCGCGTTTGAGAAGAGATTTGCGAAAAAAAATAAAACCTAAACTAAAATAAATTTTCATTTTTTCAGTTTTATAAAGAAAAAACAATATTTATACAGCTGCGAGAGACATAATCCGCAGCGCAAAGAGTGGAAATTAAAACGCTAGAGATAAAAAAAGAGAATAAAAAACAGCACGAATTGTTGGTAACTGATCTCTAAAATATTTGAGTAATGGCCAGAAAACGATACTGTGTAAAAGAAAGCAGAGGAAGGGAGACAGAGAGAGAGAGAGAGAGAGAGGGAAGGAGCGATATAGAAGTGAATAAAGGGCAATTAAATATTTATACAAGGCGAGTGTGTTTCAAAGAAAAATAAAAAAAAACAAAATGCTATACAATCTTTAAAAAAGGATTTTATTCATAACAGATACAGATACAGATACAGATACAGATACAACAACGGAGGCAACAACAATTCAATGCAAATAAACCGTACGAGGAATTTTCACGTCCACAAACATGAAACGGATGATAAATTTTAATTGAAAACGCTCACGAAGGTCAGCAATGATGACATTTTTGTGATGAAAACAGCTGCTGTCATTTGATGTTTGTATGTACGTGTGAATACGTAATTGTGTGTGTGTGTGTGTGTGTATATCCGAAATATCCGCTTATAACACATACATACACATACACCAGTGGCGTAGGGCGGGGGCGGGGTACCCAATGGATCACGGCTACGGACCACCCCGCAAAGAGGAAATGGAACGGAAAAATTCTGGGACTTCCTTAAATATCTCTTACCTTTTTACCATACACCCAAGTCTCTTTTTACGCGATATTATTTTCTGCTTTTCAACGTACGTTCCGTGTAAAAAGAAAATCATAAAAAAATCGTGTAAGTAATCGTTTTGTGCTGCTAACCAAGGATATAATTGGATAAAATAAGGCCATAATTACCAACGAATTAAATTTGACAGAACATTTTTTCGAAGATCGTAGATGATTGTTTTAAATCAAACCAAATCGTGTAAAAGGAAAATTATGGTTTTTAAAATTCGTGTTAAATAGAACAGATCGGGTGAAATAATTTGTGCTAAATCGGAACGAATGTAAAAAAACAGTTTGTGTCATCAAACTCGTTTAAAAAGAGACTTGGGTGCATGTATTTTCTTCATATATTCATTAATTTTGGCATTTATTTCTTACAAACAAATTTTACAAACACCCAAAATTTTCTCAATTTGGAGCCCTCACCGAAAAGCACAGCCATACACGCCACTGACATACACACGCGCACACACACACTCCCACTCCATACCAGTGCAATTCAATACATACAGTCTATTAGTCCGTTTGGAATTTATTTCATTTGTTTTCAACAACGTTTATTACGTACGAAATGGTCTTCGAATAAAAACCACTGTTTGTACGACACAGCGACACAGCGACCGACCGACCAACCGGCATTACAAAAATAATCGAATGCAAGAATTTGCGGTTTTGATTAAATGCGTCTGAGTTTATGCTGTGCTCGTGCAATGAGTATGTGTGTGTGTGTGCGGTCTACGAATATATCCGCTGATGCTGAATAAACCTCGCACACAAATCGGCTCGAAGCATGTGGACTAGAGTAAAGGTACTCTGCAAAGGATAATCTTCTGACAGTATCTTAACATAAACTCTGAGAGCAGACCGAATTTTCATTCTCATATTCTCAATTAAAAACCTTCTACTACAGTGTTTCCAAACATATCCGTTACAAGCTGTTTGTGGGTCAATTTGACCCTATCACAAAAAATTAATTTTTATTTTTACAGAATATTTATTTCGATTTTTTTTTGCCATAAATTTTTAAAAATGAAATGAAATGAAATTAAATGAAATTAAATGACAAAAATTGTTATTTCATTGATTTTGATGTTTACATTTAGCGAGTTTTTTTCCCTCTTAAAACACCAAATTAACTGAACTTTATCTTATTTCGGGATAAGACAAGTTGAAGAACGTTTGAATATTATCCTTGGGTTTCTTTGGCAAGTACTCGAATGTACTCGCAAATATTAAAAAAAAATACAGAAAAACAATCTGTAAGAATTGCAACATTTTTGTTTTGTCATACAAGAAAAAGACAAGACAAATCCCTTTTTCCCGGTAAATTTATTCGCTCCGAACGTAAAGTTTAAACATCTTTATTAAGCTTCACTGAAAGTCAAGTGCGATTTACACAGAAGTGTAAAAAGATGTACAAAGTACTTAAGCTTCACCGAGTATCGAGCATGCACGATAGTATCGAAGAGCAGATTGTATCGCCAACATGTTTCCTAAAAGCTACAAATTCTTCTTTTCACTTCTACACAACAGTCTTTAAATGGGACGAAAGAAAAGACAACACCACCCCCCCCCCCCCCTCCTCCGCCCTCGTAGGTTTCGCTTTCACACGGTATTAGAGAAGGAGACGCACAACCACGGTGCTCTTTCGCTTCTACCGCTTTCGTTTATTGTAAGCTTGAGGACAAAAGGATTTGTTTGTTTGTTGCTGTTGTTGTTGTTGAGTTACCTGCTTTGTTAAGGTGTTGGCCCCTGCCGGTTTGGATGCCACCAACATAAATTTGCCTTTATTTCCTTTTTGTTCTGTTTTTTCTACTCCTTACTTATTTAATCCTATTGATTTTGATTTGCATGAATTTTTATTTTTTTTTGTTTTGGTTGTTGTTGTTTTTTGTTGTTTTTTGTTTTGTTGTATTAGCTGCTTAGTCTGCATGTATGGAAATTTTGTCGGTGTATGCACATATGTACGTGTGTGTGCAATTGTTGGTATGTTTAGCTAAGGATGCCCTACAGGATGTGGCAAGGACTTTTACTGGGGCAGCAAAATTGCTCAGCAGTTGTGCACAATAATCCGGCCAACTTAAGCGGCTTACGGTGCGGCATTCCATTTCAATTTTGAGCCTTAAATACGCTCTTCGAGCGCTGAAATGTGACTCTAAAAAACTTTGTTAATTGTTTTTTTTTTTTTGTGCGGTTTTATTAGCCATTTCGCTGCTATTGTTGTTGTGTTGTGTGGTGTGGTGTTGTGTTTTGTTGAAAGCAAAGCATGCAATGATAAGAATATATTTTTATTAAATTTACCATGAGGCAGAAAACAGTTAACAAAAGTTGATTAGAGTGATCGCTACTCACAAGCGCAAATTTTAGTGTACAATCCTTGTTTTATTTTATTATTTTGAAAAGGTTTTAAATTTTTAGTAACTCATTTCTGCTTGATGCTCGTATAAGTTATTACGATAGAGTTGCCAAATGTCGCACCACCTCCCCGAGGTAGAGTTGCCCCGGTGCCCCACCACCTTGTACCTAAATTGTCCTGGACAGCGAATTATCGTTGTCGTCTCTCAACAAGAGGTGTCATTTTAAATCAATGGAAAAATGCAATATTTTTATACCTTGAGATACCCAGAACCTTGGGATTAGTAATGGATCTAAATTACCTCGGCGAGAGAGAGAGAGAGAGAGAGAGAGCAAATCTTAATCTTTAGAGATAACTCTAAATTTTAATTGTTAAATGTTGGCAAAATTTTGTCGCTTCGCAATTTTGACGTTTCCAGATTTTGTCGCGTCGCTATTTTTGTCGCTTCGGGATTTACAACATAACCGGGATTTTGTCATTTTGGGATTTTGCATTTCGGGATTTTGACTGTATTTTAAAAACATAAAACGTTTCCAGTAATTTTCGTTGCTTTATTTCATGTTAATTAAAAGTTTTTAAATTTACAAGTTTTCAAGAAATTTTAATTTTCAAAAGTATTGTAACCCAAAATGTAATCCAAAATTCTCTGTACTTTGGACCTATACAAGAGTATTGCTAAATATGGATTAATAAAAAATAATTAGGTACAAAAAAAAATATAAAAAAAATAAAAAAAAAAAAAATTAAAAAAAAAAAATTAAAAAAAAATTAAAAAAAAATAAATAAAAATTTGGGTAATATTTAAAAATACTAATTCGAAAAAATTCTTAAAAGTGCAGTTGACTGATTTGTGTTAAGCACCATGCAGGGTACTATTTCAGTCATTTAGTTGGTATGTTTTGAAACTGTTTGACTGTCTGAGTCTTTTTCAACTGAAAGTTATTTGGGTCATAATGAAAACAATTCGCAAGACATCAAACGTCAAGCCACTGACAATTTGCATTCGTATACGAGTAGCCTCTCGCAGGACCTTTTAACAATATGCCAAGAAAGTCATTAGAAATTGAGGTTATTTTTGTTTGTCATTGTTTGTATTTGTATTCTGTTTGTTTTGCTTTCTACTTGCATTCTACGTTCCACATTCTGCATTCTATATTGTCATAATTCTCAATGTTTTTGCTGTTGGAGATAGTGAAGGAAGAGGCCGACTGAGGAATGGGGAGGGGCGCGTGGCTTAATGGCGGTAAAAATATCATTCTTTTGTGCTGTTTTCATTAGTTTTTCTTTTGTGTTTGTGTTTTTAATTTATTGTTGTTTGTTGTTGTGCTTGTTGCTGTTCAGAGTTTTTTTGGTTGCTCTTCTTGCAGCACATTTCTTAGCCGTGGCTTGTTAAAGTTGTCGCTTATATTTTATTTAGGACAGCTCTCTCTCTCTCTCTCTCTTTCTCTTTCGCTTACCTTCATTCTTGTTGCTCTCATTCCTTTTTTTTCTTTCCCTTTCTCAACCCTTTCAACGGCTCATTTTATTGTGTCTAATGGATAATAATTCTGATGAAAAATACCAATAACTCCTGCTCGACTGTTCTTCCGGTTGTTGTGGTTGTTGCTTTTAATTTTCGCTGCATTCTGATTGTTACCATTGTCTGGTGTTCTTGTGGGCTGGAATTGTTGCAGTTTTTCAAACTTATGCATCCCTGAAAGACTACTAATTATCGTATAAACAAAGCCTTTGTTTTATTTTATTTTCTTTTTGAGAAAATCTGCTATGATTTATGGAAAAACTGTTGCAAGTTATGACTATAAAAATAGCGTAAAAATTGCGCTTTTAAATTATATCTAATATAATTAAAAAAGTTTAAATAGAATGAATGAAATAAAATCATTGAAAAGTAAAAGGAAGTAGAAATAAAAACCGTGCATAAACCACAGAAACCAATCAAAAACCATTTTCAAACAATCATCTCGAACCGAAAGGGTGCGCCGCGGCGTTAGTGTGACCATCGAACCAAGCGATCAAGCGACCACCAGCTCGAGAGTTCGATGGTGGCCAAATAAGAAATTAATCCATTAAAAAGTGAAAAATTCAAAACCAAAAACTTTGGGAAAAAACTTTTGCGTACGGGCATATACGGACGTATACCAATAAAAACTGTAGGTATTAAAACAAGGGCAGGCGGTAGAGAAAAATCGATATGTTAGACAAACGGAAGAGGAGAGAGAGAAAGAGAGAGAGAGATACATGCGTTCGGTTTGGTAAAATTCATTAATGAATTAGTTTCTTTCTATTCGTCGTTCATAGACGTATTTACCTATAGTGAAATTGTGAAAGTGTTTTATGGCTTAAAGTGTTTTACGCGGGCTGGTATCGAAATTCCGAACGACAAAATTCCGAAATGACGAAATTACAAAACGATAAAGTCCCGGAATGACTAAATCCCGAACAACAAAATTCCGAAACTACCGAAAGAGTCCAAGATGAGATTTTTATGGAATTTCAACACCTTTATCGGTTGCCAAAGCTCCATCGGTTTTCTGCATCTACATAGAGTACCTCTACGAGAGAGACCAACGACTATAAATCTCACATAATTGTTAAGTGTTGGCTAAGTTTTGTTGCGTTTAGATTTTTTCCTTTCGGGATTTACAATACGAGTATAATCGATATTTTGTCGTTTCGGGATTATGCCTGAAATCAGGAATTTCTTCCTAATTCAAGGAAATTGTTCTCGCAATTGATTGAAAAATTGAATTTCTTTGAAAGAAATGAACTTTTGCTTTCATTTAATCTCGTTAAAATACTCGTAGTTAATATTCTTTAATCTTTAATAGTTAATTTTTTCCATCCTTAAGTAGCCCTTTCCTTTATTTTATTAAATTCCAATTTTAATATTCACTTTTTGTTTTGTAATCACTCGCACTTTTTCTTTGTTTTCTTTTTGTTTCATGCATATATTTTTTAATTTAAAAGCTGTCTCTCTTTTTCTACACATACAAATTTTTTATGCCAGACTCTTTGCCCCCGAAACCCATTGTATGGTTATTAACCCATTCATATGGTTAATTAATTCTTATTAAATGGAATTAAATATAAAACAGAACATTTATGAGAAGCTGTCAAACTTCTGTCTGCTTTTTATTAATATCGAACAATTTTTAAATATTTTGAAATACATATTGTTTCTCTTTATCATTAAATTTTGTTTATTGTATAAAGGGACAAATTAACATATAAAATAAAATTACATTGATAAATTGTAATGAAAACTCATGATCGCAAGAAATAAATACCGTAAAGGGAAAACAGTAATTAAATAACAAAAATAAAAAATTCGTTTTAAAATTTAAAATGTTTCTACTTATAGTAACCAATTTATCAGCGTTACTTTTTCAAAGATTTTATTATATAATAAAGAAATACCGTTGATTTGAATTGCACTAACCGGACCATTTTCCATCCCGAATGGGTTCGGGATTTAAACAAGTCCGTGGACCGACTTGTTTGTAACAGTCCATAAGAGTAAAAATAACCAACAAAACTGTAAGTTAACTGCACAAAAATGTAGAAATATCCACAACTAACAAAATTGTTAACTAACAAAAGTTAATGTACAAGGTTTTACTATAGTTATGCCGTAGAATTTTTGCAGTTTTATAAATTTATACAATACCAAAATTTTTGGTCGTGTTTTATGAATTCGCCTTAAAAGGGGGGTGCCGTATACGGGACTAATGTTATGTCATATCATGTCATGTAATATTAATGATTACCAGTATTTTTGATAAAGAAAGTCAATCAAGTTAAACAACATTAATAACAGCACCGAAGGCCACAAACTCTTTGTTCCGAAATAGCTTAAATTTAATTTGTTTTTCCAATTTTTTTCCATGCTTATACATTTTTCTTTTAATTCTTTTGTTTGTTGTGTGTTTTTGTTTACTGTTGATGGCGGTAATTTATGAAAAATTATGGATTGAAAGACGCGGGATGAAAATGAAATAAAGCGGAATAAAAAAGGAAATAAATAAAACTAAGGGGGGGGGGAGGATTTTGTAGAATTCCCAAATATTGAAATATAAAAGTTGGGGGAAATAAAATGTCTCCCTTTACAAATAAATTTAATGAGAGACACTTCAGAGTGAATAAGCTAATGAAATAAAAACCGCGTCTGTGAATAGAACGGAGTCGTTTACCAACCAGTTTGTCGGTGGCGAAGAGTAGCTCGCGTACCGACGTGTTCGCCGCATAAACAAGATCTAAGCTTTAAGCGACTCCAATTAGAAAGAAAAACTCATGCCTTCCTACCTACGCATTCATTCATGCTGTTTTTGTGATTCCTTATATCCTTTGTATCCGTTTTTGAAGCATCGCGGCCGGGTTAAAGACAACAGCAACCCACAACAACAACAGCCGACAACAGCCGACAACAGCTTTTTGCAGCGAAGCTTTCAGCATTCATTAGCGTGACTCACAAACAGATCCCTACAGAAAATTGTTTAATGTGTATGTACCATTAACAACGACAACAACAAAGCCACCCTCAATTTTTTTGCCCAGAACTTTTGAGGTTGTGCGCTTCTTTTTCGCTTTTACTAAAAAATGGTTGTAAAATAAGAAGGTGTCTTTTGTTTGTGGCTTTTAAAGGCCGTTTAAAAAGCTTATAAAAGGGTGAAACGCAAAAAAGGGAATCTTTGCGGTTTAAGGTACGTTTAATACTTTAAGTAAATATTAAAAAAAAAAAAACATTCACAAATGGTTTTATCCAAACGACTACAGCTTACTTAGGCTTAGTTTAAGTCTCCTTTTCTTTTCTTTCCTTTACAGCATTTTTCTGTAATCCTTTTTCTTATTTCATAAAGAGAAAAGGTTTCGTGTTTCATACCACGACTCGCTTGTATTCTTGTTTCAAGCCCGCTCTTAATAGAGCACCCATTTTGAGGCCTTTTTCTATATAACGATATACTCGTACCATCTCCTTCGTGGCCTTGCACCGCTCTTCAAAACCGCCTCTTCGGAGCGAACCTTTTCCACTGTTGGCCAACTCTACTCTCTCATGTCTCTTATACGCTCCTAATTGGCGAGCTGGACGATTTGTCCGTCTCAATTTTCCAATAGATGTCGCTGCAATATGGTGCGTCCCTTCGTCCTGCCCCCAACCTTCATGCTACTTGCTACCAACGAACTGCACTTAATTCAGTTTACGATTCTCGCCCGCTTGCACTATGGTTACTTTGACAGTTTGACATAGTGATATAGTTTGTGGTGTACCGACTCGAACCGTCTCCGGGAAATGTAATTTATATCGATTGCTTGGCACTGATTGTGCGGAAAACCCTAAAATGTCGAGACAGCTGCCGGGTCTTTGGCGGGTCGACGTACCCGAGAGCGCGCAATAAAAAGTGTAAAAAATTAATTCTGCAATCTTAAGATTTATTAATCGAAATTGTCATGATGTTTTGCGGTAGAGTAAGCGTGAGATCTTTCTATTTTTTGCGTTATTTCGTAACACTTTCGAAATTTATAATAATAAAATATCTTTCTGATGTAAAAGATTATAAAGGAGTTTGTATAAATTAAACAGTTTATAGTTTTAATTTTTAGTGATTTTTGATTTTTTTTTAATTTAAAATTGTTCATTTCATAAATTTATCATTTGAATTAGTACCGAGCGAAGTAATATTCAAATTGAAATATTATTAAATATTTAAATAATTTTAATAATATTTAAATAACTACAAAAGTTTCAAATTTTAATTGAGATTTTATACACAATACATAGATGAAAAGAGCAATATGTATACAATTTTGAACTTTTACTTCACGTTTACTTTTTAAAACGGAACGATAAAGTTTGATATTTTCAAACATTGGTTTAAAATTTTACCTTTAAACGTGTTAAGGTTATAACAAAATGTTTAACAATTGAGCGATTTTTTTTTTTAATGTTTCTGTCAGTTGTTTTCATATTCAAAAGATATATAAACAGAATTGATATTTGCCACAACGTTTCAATCGTTTCAATATTAACAAAGCGTATAAATTTTATTCATCATCTCAATAAATCATAAAAGCTTTCACGATAAACAGTCCTTGTTGCATTGAAATAACAGTTACTCAAGTAATTACTCTCGAGCATAGTTTTTATAGCACTCAGTTTTTAATGCACCACTCAAAGTGGTCTACTTCAAATTATTGAGGCACTCGGCGAAAAAGTTCGGTGTAAACAAAATAAAATTGAACGAAAAAGTTACGATATAGAGAGAGATGAAAATGAAAAAACGAAATGAAAATGAAAAGTGAAGAATTAAATTTCAAAATAAACAAAAAGAAAACGAAACACTTAAATTTCTCGGTTTCGGTTCCGTTTCGTTTCTGTAACAAAAGTATTACACAATATAAACAATAAAAGCGTTTGGTCTAAGTCGCACGAGAAAGCGAGCGGCTAATATTATTTGCTCGGTTGGAAAAGCGAAATTTATGCGGTCAAAAATGACCACAAGTACCGACAGCAGCATCACTTCTGTACGGGATGGTTCAAATGTTGCAGAGCCAGAGGCAGAGCGATAAGAAAAAGGACAATTTAAACTAATTTGGGATGATAGAAAGACGGACGGACGACGGTAGAGTGCAGCACAAATGCATCTCGTGCGTAATCCACAAACATTATGGAGATAACACCACAAAAGGAAGAGGAAGTATCAGTAGCAGAGGAAGCATAAAACAAAATAAACACTTTTTGGCTAATGAACAAACAACGAACAAGCAGCGGAAGCCCGCAGAAAACACCGGAACCGGAAGGGCGAAAGAGATAAAAGTGGACAAAAACAATAATAACGACGTCAACAAGGACGATAAATTTGCAGCAAGAGAAAGGGATTGTACGGTACGAGTACGGTATTTTATTTGGATGGCAGCAGGAGAAGAAGAAAAGTTCTCTTTTTTGAAGAAGAGAGTATATAAGTATATAAGATTACGAGATGAGCATGCATAACGATGCAACACGATGGAATATGAGAGCAGCAGAGTGAATGATTTCACTAAAATGCCATCTATTTTTCTTCTTTTCTGGAATCGCCAACACCCAACAGCACAGTGAGTGAGAAAGAAACAGAGATAGAGATAGAGCGAGCGAAGAGGAGGAGAGGAGATGCTTTGGTGCGTCATCTTTTTAGTAGATGACTTTTAGGGCACTGAGACTCAATGAAACAGCTACACAGCTAAAGACACAGAACCACGAGCAAGTTCGTGTCGGAAACTTAAAACATAATGCGAAAACAAGCAACAAGGGTCACTTTGCCCGACACACCCCCGGCGCACCCGGCGCATTTTGCCACAAATAAGAATGAAGACCTCTCGCTAGAACAAAGCGCAGCCAACAAAAAAAACTTATCTGCCGTATTATAATGACAAATTTAATGCGACTGTAAGTCGAAAAAATACTACCGGAGGAAATGAAATTCAGTGGCTAAAGTCAGGAAATATCAAACGAGACAGCAAAAAAAAAACACCATTAATAATAAGGAAAAACTTTATGAAAAAAAAAAACCGACTATATGTATAGTGAATAGGAAAAACTATAGCTGCGAATAATATAAGATTTTATTAAAAAAGACCACCAAAAATGTTAAAAAGGGTAACTTTTCATCATCGTTGATGGTGACGCTAATGGTGCTGATAAAAAATTGAAAAGAGCAAGTGAAGACTGAAAAGATACACTCATCTCACTTTATATTTAAAATAAAAGGGTGGAAGTCGGTCACTGACGGCCGATCAGTGTTAGTTACGTTTAATTGGTTGGTGAAACCAATGAAGTTTGGCAAGTGTGAGACTATCAAGTAATAAACCTTACAAAATAGCGGTTATTAAATCATGCTAAACTGAAATCATGCTAAATTTTTTTTAATTTTTTTTTTTTTTTAAATTTTTTCTTTCGATTGTTTATAGTAATTTGGTGGTACCTATTTTTATTGAGCAAATTGAGCTTTATTTAAGCAAAAACTTAACTTCAAATTTCGAAATCGCCAAATTTTAAGTTTTCTAAATTTTTTTAGCAACCCTGTTTCTTTTTTCTTTACTCTTTCTTTTCTCTTGATATAAAAACTGTTGAACAAAAAGCAGAAGTGTTAACAATATCTTGGGACTTCTTTAAGATATTGAAAGAAATGTTCACCTCAACAACAAATAAATTCCGGAAATGCGAGAAGTATTTAAAGAATTTTCGCTGAATACGAAAATTTCTTCAACCCTTGCGCTCGCTGGTAGAAGTTGTTAGCTTCTAAAAACTTCTACACTTCACATCTAACACTTCAAATCTAACTTGGTCTGAAAACTAAAAGAAAAACAAAGAAACAACTGAGCGATTGAGGTAACCTATCCCATTCCGACCACTTGAAATTTGTTAGCGCAAATTAATTTCAAGTTATTTAATAATTCAACTTTAGAGAATTAAAACTTTATCTCTCTTCAAAGTCGCTTCAAAGCTTCTTGTTGTCTGTCGCTCTGTCTGTCTGTCTGTCTGTCTATTAGTATTGCTCACTTTTAATTAGATTATGAGAAAGGTGCACGTTCTTGGTCAACTTTTACTTGTTGACTGTACGTCCCAAACTTCGCACCGTTCGGAACGACACTGTGTGGTGGTGGTGGTGTCTCTTCAGCACTGCTTTGCTGTCTTGCATGTAGCGAGCGAGTGCCCAAGGGCAGGACTGACTGACGGCACGATCAGGCGATGACGACGAACCAGCGTCCGTAGCGTGTAAAGCGCCACCGGTAGACTCCATAAATTGCAAAGTTTTGCAATTTTTCTCTTTCCTTCCGACACTAACTTGCCGCGTTAAGACGACAGACGTTTTATTTTAATCAAATTCAAGCACAAACGATAAGGAAGTTTCTATTACCTTTACTCTTATTGTTATGATCTGCAGTCTTCTGTCTTTAGATGCTGCCCCTTTCTCTCAACAGACTGCACTTTGTCACATTCTGGCTTATGACTTTGCGCAACAACAATAAGAACGACACGCTTTTCATGCTCTTATAACTCTCTATAATACCTTTATGATGGCCTTCTGGTAATATTCTTGAAATAAACAGTATAAAAATAAAATCAGTAAATTTGCAGAACCAAGAATAACTTGGCTGGCGTCAGGTGGACTGAAATGAGGTTGTGCACTCTGCACTTTTGACTTTTGTCGAGTTAAACTTACGGCAAAAGTGGGCGGGACTG
This sequence comes from Conops quadrifasciatus, assembly GCA_949752815.1. Taxonomy (NCBI): domain Eukaryota; kingdom Metazoa; phylum Arthropoda; class Insecta; order Diptera; family Conopidae; genus Conops; species Conops quadrifasciatus. The sequence continues at coordinate 30,878,292 of OX457078.1, read as the reverse complement.
ACGCTGACGCTCAAGCAACACTGATGACAGGGAATTGCATGCATCAAAGTCACCGAGTTGCCGGAAAGTTGATACTGCAAAGTTGAGAATGGTACACTTGATGGTGCTTCGTTGACGGTACAACGTTGATGCTAACGATGGTAATGTCGGCGGTGGCGACAGTAATGATGATGATGATGATGGTTTCGGCAAAGCAACTCTATAATAAGTAACCCATTGCACTCAGCAAAGCTCTACCTAACAATAAGTTATACGAGCATCTCCTCAAAATGGGACGGAAGTTACAGAATATCGCAAAGTACAATAAAAAGCATACAATTTTGTGTGCAAGAGTTTTAAAAGTTTGTTAATTTTACGACTCTATGATTACAAATGATTAAATGATTAACATGACGTGCGTGTGAGGAGGCATGTGTACATATGTATTTTGTATTTAGTTAATTAATGTGGTTATTATAATGAAGTTTTCTAGGTTGGCAATGTAAACAATGAATCGAATTATCGATACGAGAACGCAGCAAAAACATATTGCACTTAACCCTCACAAGCTCAGTATTTACCCACGTAAATAAAGCTTCTTTTAAAATTATTTCCTCGAAGATATGTAACAATTTTTTACCTCTTAATAAATATTCGAAAAAACATTTTTTTTAAATACATTTTTTTAATATGAAGTTTCTACGTACACTTTTTACGTACATAATACGTATTTATTTACCCGGGTACATACTGAGCGTTTCAGTTATAAAATGAACCGAGCGGGGAAGGGTTAATCAAGACCAGAAATGCAGTAAAAAGCTCTGAAGCTCTTTAAAACCCGATTACGTATGCACACGTACTAATGTTGGAAGGAACAGAGAAAAAGTAGAAATTACGAGTAAAAAAACCCGATCCGATGACAGTCAGCGAAAGGCACCAGCATTGAAAAGCCTTTGAAGCTGCCAATACAAAAAAATCGCATACATTTTTGCGTTTGGCTTAAAATTCCTCTCCCCCCTCCCCTTTCCTTCGCTGCACATCTCAAATGGTTATTTGGTGACGCTATAACGTTGTGGGTCACCATCTCATCATCTATCTAATAAACCGCATCATTAGTCTGAGGTTAGATACATCAAAGGGCAAATTCAATTAATTAATGCGTGGTCCTTTGAGTCTTTTAGCAAACAAGCCGTCCACCTGTCGGGAGTTTTCGGGTCATGGAGGAGATACCAGGGGTTGTGTGCCCTGAGGGGCAGTTTCGGAAGGCTAAGCATAGGTCTTCTATTCGAATTCAAAGCTCTTTTGAATGCAAACTGAATGATTTCATTAGACTTAAATTTGTTTAAACTTAACGAAATTGTGAAATAATAACCCTTAAATTATACTTTATCATCGACTAACCTAAAAAAAGGACGCTATTTTAACCCTTGAAATTTTCCACAACACTCAAAATAAGATCAAAAGTGTGCTTACTGTTCTTAAAGAGGAAACTTCATTTTGACTGACTACAAATCAAAGAAGGCGGAAGCGGCCAGTGGGTTCCACTTCACCGAATCCGTTAAGTACCTTCATCATCATCATCATCGTTATCATCAACGAAAAGCCAATCTCCGTCCTCAATAGTGCAACAAAGGAGTTGAACACATGACAGCTGAACCCTTAAACCTTAACCCGCAACAGCATCATTAGCAAAAACGGCAAAAACGAGAGATTTCTATAACGAAGTCAACTTCGGCACTTGGGTCAATCCATCTTCTGTCGGTGACACAAGTGCAGACTCAACGGAATTTTTTCCATCTCATCTCCCTGCACCCAAGATGCCCTCCTTCTTTGGCACAATGTTGGATGCTGCGGATGTTGCGGATGTTGATGCTGTTGCTGGTGCTGGTGCCTGCCGTTTTTAGTTGAGGAGAGTAAGAATGCAAAAAAAACAAAGAAGCAGGCGAGCAAAAAGTCGCAAAATAATCCAACATAAAAGAGGGCTCCTTAGAGACAAATGGCAGACCAACGGCAGAGATCGGCAACGTTGTCTTCTAAATGCGTCAGCTTGTCCATCTTCGTTGGAATGCTTCGTCCGCGTGCACATGCTCGCCCATTTCCGTTTCCGTTTCCGTATCCGCTGGTACTGCACTTCCGTTTACTTAGAATTCCCGAGAGTGTGCACATGTGCCCGGTTCGTTTCGGTTCGGGTGTGGGCTTGCTGGGACGTACGTATAAGGCGATATATTGGTTTGTTTGTGTGAGGCTGGGTAGGAAAGGTGGGGAGGGGTAGGAGTAGGCGTTGGCCTTTTGTTTTGGGTCTCGTTATAAGTGGCTTAGCGAGCATGCCATTCGTTACTGAATTGCAGCAAAATGTCGGAGCTGCGCTCGGACTGCAATCAGCACACTTCAGGAGGTCGCATTGTCCCATCGACAAATCCATTTCCTCTGCTACTCACTTGACGTATGTAGTTGTTGCTTGTTGACCGCTTGGCCGTTTGGCTTGTGCTGTGGATGCCAATGCGCCGTCTAGACATAAATATAAGATGAGCTGGTTTGGCTTTCGCAGAGTTCCTGCGTTCCTGGGACCACTGCCGGCCATCATCCACTCGAATGTAGTCCACCAGCCAAGAGAATTTGCAACTGAGCCGATTGTAAATACGAGTGTAAGAGTGTCATGAGAGCATGTGGGGGGTGGAGGGGGAGGTCATGGTCGGTCGTTCGTGGTCATCAGCGCGGTCAGCATGACAACAACAGAAGTAATAATGTTTTTTTCTGTTTTCTAAGGTCACTGCAGGGTGTATAAATGGCCATATCGGTCCATTTCTTGTACATTAACTTTTTATTTACTTCCTTTCGGTTTGCTTTCGTGCCCTCGCTTGAACTCGATAAAACGAGCCGTATGTCTTTTTGCAGTGCTTGTATTGCGTAGTGTCGACATCTACATAAGACACACATTCGCACATTCACATGCAGCACCCGCCGGGGCTTCGCTTGTGGCCCTTGTGTGCACACTTGGTCGGTTCTTCGCCATCTCGACTCGGCAGCAGCAGCAGGACCGATTGCCGGCTGCCGGCTGCCGGCGCAACTTCACATTCCAGCGCACGACTGACGAAGGTTTGCCTAATCCGAGACCCGCTGTTCATGTATACCGTTGTCCATTCATGGTCCCTGAGGACCATAGTTAGTGTGTGGGTTCGAGTTTCTGTATGTCCTTCGTGTCATGTTGTAAAAATAGCGGCAAACAGAGCAAAGGTTCCATTTAATGGCTCATTATTTTGTGGGTTCGATGACTTTTAATGAACAGCAACGCCCCAAATACCATGGAATACCATGAATTAATCGTTGCAGTGATATTACTAATGACCGCAAATCGCAAGATATTTGTACAATGATTTAAGTTTACATCAGCGGCTTCAAAATGGAATGGTATTGGTTACATTTCAGTACAATATAATTTGGAAAAATGGTCTAATCAAAAGAAATTGACGTTTCGTGCAGCGATTGATACTAATATCGCTGCAGCACACTAGATGTCGCTTGATAGGAAACTTGACTAGTAGCGTTGTCAACCAAGGACTTGACTTCCAGATTTTAGGCCTGTAAAGTTGTCTTATTTAAGTATTATTTTTGTCTTTTGTTTCAAAATTTATTGCATGACACGTTTTTCCAGCAGATAAATTAAACCATTTTTTTTTGTAAATATCTTTGCTTATCTCCATCTAAATATGTGTAAATAGTACATAAAAGCTACAGATTTTTCGCGCTTTTTCGCATTTGTATCGGTAGCTGTCTTTTTAGAAAAATCTGCAACTGAATGAACGTTTGTCAATTGCTTTTTTAATATCGTATAAACACTGAGAAGCCATATTTAGAAGCCATTTGCAGCAAGAACCAGGTGCGTTAATGAATAATTAACCGAGCTCTTGATCCAGATAACACTTGAATGGATTCATTCATTCGTTGGGATTATTTGAAACATTCAACATCCAGCTACATTGAGCATATGTACTCGTATTTAAAATTCTTCTCCTTCTCTTCGCAGAGACGATAACCATTTCATTTATCAACCCCTTTCATGTTGATGTTTATTTACGCAAATCAAAAGGATTTTGTTTTATAGAAATGTCACTGAGATCCTTGTTGGCTCTCACTCGAAAAAAGTGTCACCGGCTTATGGATACCCATATATCATCTGGGTTAGATCTCATTTAGAAGAAGAAGAAATATGCACAGCCTTTCACATGCACTCTTTATATTTTCTGGTTTGTCACTTGTTTCAAGTGACAGATGGTTTACTAGCGCGTTTTTGCATGTTCTTTAAAACACTCCGCGCGCGTCTGGCTGCGATACGGTGGTGCTGCCTGTGTCGCCTGTGTCGCCGAATGTGCTTGGTGCTCATGAGCACGAGCTCATGACGAGACGGCTAAACTTTGACATTTATCTGTCATCAGTTGAGAAATATCACATCCAGTGAATGCATTTATTTGTGTGGCAGTGTGAAAATGGTTTTAATCTTTTTGATAATCGTGTGGTTACATTCATACGTATATGATTTCTTTGAAATCGGTTTTCTGAAAAGAAGCGGCTTTAATGGAATAATAAATTTTCCTTTCTTACGTACCTACTTAGAAGGCCAGCTAAGTAAAAAAAATCACCACGAAGTATACTAAAATTATCCAGAATAAACTATAGGAAGTTTTTAGTATATGAAAAACATACGGTTTTTTATTTGATTTGCCTTTTTCTTTTTTTTTTTGACTTAATGATGACAATTGTCTGCGAAAGATGATATCTTAAATTGAAATTTATGCGTTATTAGCAACGTTTTGACGAACAGCAGCCGTGTTTTTATTCGAAAGAGCCGTTTTTGGACAGACTATCTTTTGGTTGTTCATCAGTTTTACCAAACTTTCCAACAAAATTTAGAATTTTTTACTCCGATGGGCACGATTATGACGAACAAGCCATGTATTTTTTGTTGAACACTAATTTCCAATAAAAATCCATTTCAATAACTTTAACCAGCGCCCATCTGTTCGTAACAACAACAACAACAACGCCAAACAATTCAATATCAATATCTGCGGATCAGCTGTTGTTTATAACAAACAAAACAAAACAAAACCAAATACAACAATTCAATGTAAATAATAATAAAACGGTTGAGGTATTTTCCCACAAAGCGTCTCTCTGGTAGCTCTACAGCGCTGAACAATATCGCAATCGATTCCTCCGCCGAGTAAGAGCGTATAAAAGGCTCAGCCCTGCGGAATTCTTGTACAATTTGTACACTTGTAGCAGAATACAGGAAGCATATGTATATACTCGTAGTAACCATCGTAGTTCAAGTATGTCGAGTAGCACAAATCGACAAATAAAATGTAAAGGGAATAAAATTGCATTGAAACGAATAATATTAAACAAAGAAAGGTAATGTAAGTACAATATATATTGTACATTTTTGATCGATGAGTTGGCGAATTGTTTGTTTATGAGTTTGGTTGATAGCTAGTTATTCCCGTTGCTTGGTGCGTTGTTTTTCTTGATTGTTTTGTTTTTTCCTTTGCGTCGCTCCAGGTAGCATTTTCTCAATCTATTGTACATATATTTTTGCTATGGAAACTCTGCTTTGGAAAATCTGCAGCCGGATATCGTCTTGAGATTTGCTAGCGTGATTTTTATTCTCTTTAGTATTTATTTATTGAAGACGTTGCGCCTGGTTTGAAAGCGGTAAAAGAGACAGGAAAATGCAAACAATATAGAACTGTTTCAGGTGGTTAGAAAGATTCTATAGTACGAGTACACTTTACGAAATTTAATCAAATTGAAAATAAATTGAATTTTTTTTGTGTACGCCTTTTTATTCTGCTAAGATTCTGATTGTAGGATAAAAATCAGTTCGATATATGTTCTACTTTCTGTAATATTGTCTCAATAAACAATTACAATAAACACGACTTTTTATTGAATGAAAAAAAAAAAGATTTCAGTTAAAATGAAGAATGATAAATAATGACAATATAAATTGTAGATGGTTACTTCCGATTGATGGGTGTACTTCCGAGTAGAAATAAAGGGCGACCCAAGACTGTTTTTACATTATTTTTTCTTCTTTGCACGAGTTTCATTTAACACGAATGATTTTGCACGACCTGTTTTATATAATACGAATAATCTCGCACATTAAAACAATAATTTCATTTTTATACGATTTGTGAAAAATTTCTTCGCAAATTAAATCTGTCGGGAATTATGTCCTCATGCGATTTTTCACACCATCTTTTTACACGTTTTTTTTTTTACACGAAACGTATCTGTCGCATAAACAAAGACTTAGGAGATTTGCAATTTTTTTAGTTTTCTAATAGTTTAACTTGAAGTAATTTTTTTACACTTTTATATTGTATGTAATAAAAACAAAAAAAAACCGTTTAACTTTTCCTGAAAATTGAATAAAAATTACCATTATTTTTCTAAATAGAATTGATACAATTGGAGTACAAATCATATTCTTTCTGCTCCGTAAAACAAAGTGTCTTCATTTCGTTTTTTTCCAGTACAAAAGTAAACCAAACCAAATCAGTAGACCAAAATCCCAGAAGGAAAATGAAAATATTTTCTTTTGTGTTGGCAAAGCCAAAAAACGAAGAAACACCGACCAAAAACCGATCAGATGTCAAATAATCAATACACAAAATTTGTATATATGTATATTGTAGTATGTATATACTTTCAATATCCTGAGCACGAATACAATTACGTCTGCTTTCGCCTCAACCTGCATTTTGGGGTATGAGAATTGAATGATGCATCATCCCAAACAATGCTGGACCGTAAACGACATTGCCCTGCGACTATTCCCCTTTCTTCAATCGAATATTTTTTTTGTTTGCATAGAATTTTATTTCGATGCTCATTAATTTATCTTGGACCGTTTTCGAAGCAATTAATTGTAAAGTATCCCTTCATCCTGTTTGGAGAAGTCAGGAAACTGTTGCCGCTGTTGTCACAAATAACTGACAGCTTTGAAACGGAAAAGAGGGGCAAATAAAATGAGATAGAAAATTGCGAGTATACCACCAAAGGCAGAATGAATGCGAACATGTTCGTATTCCAGATAACTCAACTTGTATTCCATTTGGCTTTCAGTACACGTTGCCCTCTTAATGCCATGATCCGGCTATAGCCTTCTTGTCGACGTCATGGCTATTTCCTATTCTTTTTCATTTCATGGTGCTTTGAATTGGTGCTTTCTTTTATTTCTTTTCTCCTCTTTCGCTGAAGTCTTTCTGAAAAAAGCTAGCTCGAAATTCAGTTGAAAATTGCAGAACCATTTTCATGACCAGTGGGCGGAAGTGTATGGACGAGATATTCCAGGAATATACAGTATCAACATCTCTAATTTCTTAAAAAGAATAAAGCAGAGAAAGACTGTAGTTCTTCGAATCTGTACTATTGATTAATTCTTTTGTTTCAGAGTAACGGAATTTTTGTTCCTCCATTTTATAGAAATACACGACCTCTGTCACGTATTCCATAAATCCGACCTGCCTCTCTTAAACTCTTTGAAGCTTCTGCAATCCTTGTAAAGCAAAAGGCCAATGGACTACGAATCAAATTGAAAGTAATCGATTATTTACCAGTCATCGCCACCTCAGCCCATATCCAGTCTCCACAGTCTCGCAGGAAAGATGAGAAGAGAACGCTAGGGCAAAGTATTCTCGATGGCGAACGAATGTTACGCGAAGAAAAGCAAATTTTGAACGGCTTTTTGGCATTTTCGCTTAGCAGCTTTTTCGAGTTCACAACTGACACCTACCGAGTATCCTATCGCCTCTTCGCCACTTCACCGTCACCGTCACCTTGCCAACCTCACTTTCATGATCTTTTCTACCAAGATGTCTACCCACTTCATGAATCACGAACGTGACGACCACGGCCGTAATAATATTGGCCTGCCGCGTTTCAGTAACCAGAGTATGTTCGAGGAACATCTCAGTTTATTTGAGATTATTTGTAATATCGAGTATTCACCACACCACTTACTTACAACCATTATGCTCACCTACCCAGCATGCATTCGTCCTTGAGCTGTTGCATTTCACAGTTTAATAACCTCTTTTTTCTCTCTCTCCTTGTTAGCCTCTTGCTCCGTTTGCCATTACTTTACTCTCTGTCTTCTGGACTTATCTGGTGGTTGATGACAAAGAGTGTGACATGACCAAAGGTTTAAGAATTTCTTCATTTATATTGTGCACCAAAAGGTTGTTAGAAGTTCGCTTTAATTTTAATTAGAAATTGCGTACTCAAAGCATGATTTTGAAACGACAAAATGAAGGCTGTAGGAAGAAGGAATACAATGTGATGCACCGATGTAAACTCAAAGTCCAGCATTCATATTTACGTCTCCTGACAAAGACCCACAAAACCATTAAAATTTGCAATAAATATCAATACTAATAATAAGTAAAGATAATAGTATTCTGTTAGTTTCTGCATTCTTGCAATGTCCACAAATCACATAATTTGGGACAAAAACTTCTCAGATTTCTGGGACACAAACTTATGAAATTTTTGTGTTTTGTGAGTTAAGCTCTTTATAATGTTTTTATACATTAGATATTGTATAACAAGATACAGCATATCCTATAAGGTATGGTATTAAAGGCAAGTACACGTTATGAGGCAATAAGAAGTATCTTCTCCTACCTAAGATTTGATTCTAAATCATTCATACTGGGCCACAGACGCATCCACACGCACTACGTGCCACTGGCAAATAAATGAAATGTGCCCAGAACATTCAACCTATCCGGTGACCATGTCGGTTGCTGGTTGCTGGTTTCAGATTTCTTTTTTCCTTTTTTTGGTTTTTGTTTTTTGTTGTTAGTTTTGCTTTGAAAATATGTTCCTCTGTTGCTTTGGTTTCATCTTTTCTGTCAAAGAACTGTACTGGCCCTTGCTTACTTACAAACAGACAACGCATACATACATATATATGTGCATACATATGTAAATACAAACACTGGAAGAGGATCAAATAACTGTAACCACAAAAACGAATAACCACAAAAAAAGAAATCTCATTGTGGTTGTGGCAGAATAGCAGCCAGAATATGCTTTTATTCTTCGGTTATCATATTTTTAGCATGATTTCTTTTATGTTCAGGTGCCTGAAGCAAAAGCAACAAAGTTGACCCTTAAAAGAATCTGACTGGGTTGTCTTTTCGGCACCGGGTCGGTACACATAATGAGTTTTATTCGAGAATGTTGGGACTTTCACACTCACATTTAGCATTCCAGTATTTAAGCATGGATTTATTTTAAGTATCTGATTAACAGTATACTCATGGGACTCATAATATTCATATTTAACTATAATAAATATTATCATAATAATTATGTATCTTTATTCTCTGTTGGAAAGGCTTTTCTATCATTTTGCATTAAATTACACGAAGTAGTTTTTATTTCATAACGATTCTGAGGCATATGCCGCGGTTTTTTGAAACTTATTGAAACTTTAAGACGTATAAGCCTATTTTTTTATTGTAAAACATTACTTTTGAAATTACGAGGACTAATTGATTTACTAAAACCATGCTTCTTGTACGCTTCTTGGATTTAACTTCTAAAATGTTTTTGAGAATTTCAAATACTTTAACTTATACTACCTTTTACAGTCGTCCTCGGAACGTTTAAGTGACTAACATAAATGGATATCACAGGATTGAAATATTATATCACACCGAAATTGAAGACTCCGATGATGTCTTGAGTTTTTCCACCAATTTCCTGTCAGAACAGAACATTATACACATATTAAGAGATTCTTGAGACCTTGTACTATATACTGGATACGTTACAAGGATTATGGTATAGACGAAAGCAAGGACAAGGCTTAGGAAAGAGTTAAGCGCAGACATAAGCGCAGACAGACACGGACACATTCACCAACTTACAAATATCGTATGTACCTACCCAAAATTGAAATTTATCGATTAAAAATATTAAATCATGTAGATTTTCAAGGGTCAGTGAAACCAGCAGAGATCTGAGAGATAAATCGGAGCACGTTTGTGTGGGTATGTGTTGAGGAAATTGAGCCATAAACTATGGTTGACATCCGTAAACAAGCAGAACGCGGACCAGCCCGAAGACGAGTCTGCGGTAAACTCAAAGAGATATAAAAAGAGGTAATTATTTTCTGTATTGATTGAATTGGCTTGTGTCATATGTAGTTGTGTGTGTGTGTGTGAGAGTGTGTTTATGTGAGCCATGGTTAAAGCTTCTCTGTTCTGTAAGAAGCCAAAAGAAATAATGATATTTCTTCTATAAAATTGTTGCAGAAACAAGTTGGCAAATGTCTTATCTTCTTCTTTTCTAGCTATCTTCCTTTCTTACCATATCTCTGTATCTCCCTCTCTCTCTCTCTCTCTCTATTCTTCCCAACCATAACTAAATAAGAACTTCATGATAAAAAAGAAATGTCCATAAATAAAAACTTGATTAATTACTCGAGAAATCAGAGTAATAAAAGGCTTGGTCTCAACACGACGAGCTGAGGACTAGCAAGATGGCGGAATAATGTCCGTATGCCTCTTTCTACAATCTACTTAGTTCGCTTTGCGGATGACGCCAACAACTCAAGTGCGAAGGTTGAACTCGGTGCTTATACTTTATTCAGCATCAGCATCAGCATTAGCATCATCATGACCATTAGCATCATCATACGCATCATCATCTTCCTCATCATCAGCAACAGCAACAGCAACAGCAACAGCAACATCATCAACGCCGTGGTGGTGTTAACTCAGGTGTAACAAAGCGTAAAACCGTGTTAAGCTATGCGGGAGAAGTCAGTGGATTTCACGCTACCGCTGAGACGCTGCGCCATGAAGCAGAAGGCGCCCTCAATCGGCATCATAAGAATTAATTTTGATTACACCAACATTCGCCGTGAGCCGATGCGGGGCTTCCAGCAGACACAATCAAGGCTGTAAGTACGAGAATATAAGCCACGTGTTTGGCACAGTTACAAAAACATATTGCCGAAGAAGTTCGCATCTTCAAATTAAACTTTTAATTTTATTTATGGTATAATAATTGCGAAAAAAATTCCAAAATAAAGACTAAAATGAACTATAACCGCAGTAAAACTAATAGCGAGTGAAAAAGAATTCATTAAAAAGAAGCAGATTTTAAAATATGTAAAATGTTTAATTTAAACGGATTTGAATTTTTTTGGTGAAAAATCTTAGTGTCAACTCTATTGTCTATTATTGTAGCTGAGAAAGAGAACGAAAACTAAAGGAGAAAAGCATGGCGTTTGACAGATATTCCCATTCAACATTCTAAAGCTACTTTTGGATAACACTATATAAGCATTGAAACTAATGGCGGCAGTAAAAGAAAATTATAAGGAAACGCAACCAAGTGGATAAAGATTTTCGCGATAATGACAACAGATTCTGCTCCATTTAAGAAATAATAATAATATTATTAATAATAATACTGCTGAAATGACAGAAAGCGGCAGGATAGAAATGGAAAAAGTATAATAAGAAAAGGAAAGCCATGACGACATGAACTTCCAAAGTTTCACAGAGCTTTTGAAATACTTTTTAATAGAATTCCGACAAAGTTATGAAACTTCTGATTAAAATTCAAATGAGAATCTTGCATAATATTAAGTAAGTCTAGCTAGAGCTCCCTAAAGCCGCAGATAAAGGAACATGCTGCTGGACCGAGCTAATTACAAAGCTGATTACGCAACTCATTTTGTAGCTCATTAAATGAAAAACAATTCACTTGTTCTCCTTCTCCCTGCTTTGTCTTCTTTTCCTTCTTCGTTTTCTTCTTTAGGAAACTTTTACTGTTTTGCTGCTACGACAAATACAACACAACTTAGACACAATAGACACAAATGAAACAATAGATAATTTTGACTTAATGATGCTCCTTCTAAATAATATTATAAATTTCAAATTTTCAAAAATTTTTCAAAATAACGACCAGCTAAGTACAATAAAATCGAGGGAGGAGTAGATGGATTTAGAAAGGAAGGAATAAACGAAGAGTAAGTGGATTTGAGGGCTTGTAATGGATTGAATGGCGGAGGGTTAAGAAAACTTCAGAGACAAAATCTGCACCAACCAGGGCCAAAATCTTCAGCAACAAAATCACCAAATTGAAAAAAGGACCCTGTATAAAAAATTGTTGGCTATTTTTGCTAAGGGTAAGGGATGAATCTGTACATAATGAAATACTTCTCAACAAGAATGGAATTTTGTTGGCCAAGAGTTTTAGTGGAGATTTTGGTTTGGAGATTCTGTTGCTTGCAGATTTCATGGCCAAACTATTCAATGAAAACATGTTTATTATCACTATTATTATGACTATTATTTTCGAGAATTTATAAAATCCACCCCTTTTTTTCATTAACAAAAGAACTCATTTTCGAAAAACGCTATTAAAATGACTTAATATCTTTTGGAATTTAATTTAACACTCTACAGAACTCTACAGAATGGTGAAAATATGCAAATTAAGAAGAAGTGACCAGATAAAAGACGATCACTTGAACGTGAAAACACTAAACAAAAGGTAGAAAAGAGATTATGTGAGCTTTACTGCATTTGTGGATACAAAAGAAACAACAAAAAGCAGTGAAAGAGTGGCCAGTTAATAACATTAATGGGCACAAAGGTTAATGCACTGCAGCAAGGTGCTAAGTGTGCTTGAGCCATCCATGCCTTCCCAGAGAGCAACTCTGGCACGAAGGTTTAGCAACAAGCAGAAAATTAAGATTTACTGTTTGTATCGTATAAATAGAGAAATAAATATGAGAAGAAGAAACAGGAGAAGAAGAAAGAAGTTAAGAAAAAACCCAAATATCAACAACTACTAAAACTGCTTGCATGAGTATGCCCAGACAACAACAGGACAGACGCATAACTTAATACTGATGCATAAATTAGACCGTTAATGAGTTTGTATAAAACGAGTACAACCAAAGAGGAAGCAATAACGGAGACCGCCACCACCACTACTACCTTTGGTGCTTTCGTGTTAGTAGCTTTGGTTCAAACAGAACTGTATGATGTGCTCGTAGTAAGCATAATATTCACGAGCGATGAGTTGGCCAGTATGGTCTAATAATAAAATACTGTGGCGGCATTTATTTATGGACACGGCAAAAAATCAGCACACCTTAAAGAAAGCCAGGGTCGGTCAATGTTCTTATATTTCAAAGTCCGCCATTTGTGGTAAATTTTGTGAAATGAGGCAGGCGTTACAGAACGAGAGAGGACGCAAGTCACTTGAGACTTGAGACTGTTTAAAATCGTATAATTCAAACAAAGTAAATAAGACTAAAAAACAAGGTTATCAATTGTCATTATAAATCACTAAGATTTTTGGTTTCTTTTACTATTAATTACCTTCGTTCCTTTTTTTTTCAAATATGTATGCTGAAAATCCATATGCTCAAAGGAGTCTAGATTAATGGCGACGTGAAGCGACAATTCTTTAATAAATATTTCTGCCGTCTCTAAAAAGTCACCAATGTGGCAGACGTCGTATTTACAAGCTCACTTGTTCGAAAAGTGACTTGTGTTGTGTTACGCTCCAATCAGTTGCAATGGTGTAAGAGGTTTGTGTATTAGATAAAATTTTCAGTGCTAGCATACATATATAGCAGTGGCACGAGGAGGTGACTTTCAAAGCTATTCACAAATTCAGCAGCAGAGAGCAGACGTCGAAAAGTCTATTTTAACATTTCTTCTTGATAGTTGTGAGTCAACTTGACTGCCAGAATAGCCCTGCAAGACGACAGCAATTTAGGTGTCGTCTCGTGCTAAAAAGACGGCGTCATATTTGTGAATAGCAAAAGACGACAAACGGCTGTTTTTTGACGACAATGACGGATAAAAGAGCATATTCTTATTTCCAGCAGACAAAAGGCCATGCATCCTTCCATCTTTTCTAATATTGCAAAACAAAATATATTGTATATCATTAATGATGTTTTTTCGTTGTTTGTTTTAATGGTTCTACTGATTTCTCCTGTGTTTACAAATAGGATCCTCATGCTTTTCTATGTGCGGTATCCATCCTCGCAATATGAATGCATTACAGTTTCTTCTGATCTATGCATGTACACAATTGCAAGCAATTAACTCGACAATTGCAACAAATTAGCCATTAGAGCTAATTCTCGCTTTCGAATTGAGCAATAAATATTATTAAATGCAAAGCATTTTGATGGACTTCCTGCATTAAATCACGGTGGTGCGCTTGCTAAGTAACGAACGTGACGTGATGATGAGCGTCCTCAGTTCCATTGTCATCGCTTTGGGTAAATGTTGCGAACAAGCCAAATACATTTCCGCATGGACACGCGAGTATGCGTACATAGGAATGCTCTTGCACTCATGCTTTACAGTCAGGAACTCCTACACAAACTTGCAAGAGTTTGTACGTACCTACGTGTTGATTTTGAGATGTCAACTCTATGTTATCTAACATATTTAGCGGAGCGAAGCATGTGGTGCTCCATATATTCTACAGGAATTGTTTTTCTTTATTATTTGTATTGTCGAGAAGTTGTAACGTACAGGTGCCAGCGATGGTTAGGATGTGGCTGAGGCTGCTCGGTCCGGCTTTGCTCAGGGTGTGGGGGGGTTCATTTCCCCAACCAGCATCCTCTGCACCACGTTACAAAAAAAAGAAAATTTTTATTACCGAGACTTACGAAATTTCGTCATGGTGGAGTGTGCCGGGCTGGAACCGTTCACTTAAGAATTTTTTTTTTTTTTATTTCATATTTATAGGATCATGCCCATAAACTTAATTTCAATTAAAATTTAATTTTCAATTTTTATTTCATTTATAATTTTTTATTATTTATTTGATAGTATAGAATATGTTTATTCAAGTATAAAAATTTGTTTTAATTTCATTTCGTTTTAAAGAAAAAGTTAATTAAAGTTAATTATTGTTTAATTTGTTCTATAACAAATAAAGAAGAAAAAAAAAATTTTACTTTTCAATTTCATTTCATTCAATTTCATTTCATTTCAAAAAAAAAATTTGTTTTGTAATATCGGGTCGATATTTACCTTGTTATTTCTCTAATTACCAGGGCGAAGAGCTCTACGTCCGTGACCAGCAATTTTTGGTTGTATCCTGCAAAATTCTCAAATATTAAAAAAAAATTCAATGAAATTGTTACAATGTTAATATGTAAACAATATTATTACTGTTACAATGTTGAAATAGTGTTAACTTGTAAAAATTGTTACAATATAATTTAATGGAATTTTTGACTTAAATTTAACGATTGGTCTTACTGATCGAAGTTTTCTATGATGATGGTTATTTCAACAAAATTTTTACAAAATTTTTTATTTTGGTCAATTTCCGTGCTTCTCTTTTCTCTTGGTATGTAATGGGCGTAGGAGTAACATATGGTTGATGTTGTTGTTGTTGTTGGTATTGTTCCGTGTTGAGTTGTACAAGAACGCACACTGTTGTTGTTGTTGTTGTTGGTTGTGTCGCCTGCTATATTACTTGCTGGCGCTGCTACGTTATCAAAATCGCAGTTTTTACCTGTCTTTACGTTATAGTCCTACTAGCGCTGGAGCGCTGCTGGCGGCGGTAGTAGTTGATGTTGTTGTTGTTGTTGGTGTTGGTGGTATTGTTCCGTGTTGAGTTATACAAGAACGCACACTGTTGTTGTTGTTGTTGCATAAGTCGCCTGCTATATTACTTGTTGGCGCTGCTACGTTGACAAAATCGCAGTTATTTTTTAGTGTCTAATGATAAAATCGAACGAATAATATGATGATGCCATTCCATGTTCTCTAAATGTGGCTTAAAAAGGAGCCACGCTGTTTTTTTTTTTTTTTGTAAAACATTGTTCATATTATTTCTTTGTTGTTGGTTGTTGTTTCTTTTAATTAATAGATATCTGCTTTTTGAAAAGGGAATCCAATGAAGCGCTGAAATTTTTGGCAGTATTTTGTTGCTGCAAGACATAATTTTTGCTGCTTTCATAAATTCTTTGTTTTTCTGGATTATTTATTGAAGAAATTGGTTTTTGTAGGCAGCGGCGTATTTTTTTTTTTTTTTTGATTTCTTAGCTCTTTTTATGTATTGATAGAATTGTTCTCATATTTTAAAAAAGTTAATTTAAATCCAGGTTTTTTTTTTTTTTTTTTTTTTAATACACGAAGCTTAATTAATTTCTTTTACAAAATACTAAATCGTTTTTGCATTTTTTTTTTTTTTTTAGTTTTGCTTTTTCGTTTGCTTCTGCTTGTTCTTCCTGTTTTTGGACATCATAAATCTTCCTTCTTTGTTAGTTTTTTGTGTTTCGAAAACTATTTTAATTTCTTTAATTTCACTTCAATAATTTTTACGATTTTTGTTAATCAATGTCCGCCGACCGACCACCACGGTCCATTCAAATTCGTTGACTGTCCATGCGTTTTTATTTTCTTCATAATTCCCACCGGTACCGATTTGATTTTCAGGTCCTACTCACACTCCCATAGAAGTGCCATCGATGAAACTCCGCTATATGGCGTAACACAAACTTCATATAAAAAAAATTATAGAAGTTTCTGTCAGGCCACATTGCGGTATTTCATCGATGACACTCGCCGTTGGTATGGCAGGAATGCAACATCAATGGACGAGGAGTAAGGAACACCGGGTACCTCCGCATCTCAAAGAAAACAAAAATTTTTAAAGGAATAAAAATGTCGAGGTGAAGGGTTTTGTTTATTTCTGCTCTGTCCTCTCGGCTATCCTCACAAAACAGGAGCGGGCAGATAAGACTAAGGAAAGACCGTTGCTGAAAAAGGTACGGCCGATTTGTGACAATAGGTACTCGACACTCTTCTTACCATGACGGAATCAAAATTTTTTATGTTGGTCTTATTTACCAAATGTCTTTGGCATGGAATATTCCAAGAGGACGACCTTGCAAGGTCTCCAGTCGATAATAACATGTTCCGATGGTCTGAACAATTTTGGCCTTTATGCCTGCTGGGGCTAGTTTTGAGCAATAATGTGCCGCTTGGTCGCTTAGAGCGAAATTTCTTTTGGTCACTATTTGTCCCACTTCAAATCTTCGAACCTTCGACCTGAGATTATAGGTCTTGACGTACTTGTCGTATGCTTGTTTCAGTCGTTTTCTCACTAGTTCATGTTGACTCAATATCTGATCTATTCGGTTTATTCTTACATCCTCTCCGTTGAGAAGGGTCAACTTTCTTAGGAGTTCATAATCCTGGCCATGATTTACCATGTGCTGGCCAAATAACACAAAATACGGAGCATATCCGATCGCCTGATGTAGTGAGTTTCTCAAGGCACAGTTTATACTGCCCAGATATTCATCCCAGGTCCGCTGGTCTGTTCGTACGTAAGAACGAAGGGCCTCGTTTATTGATCGGTTGACCCGTTCGGATGCATTTGATTGGGGAGAGTAAGCAGCCGTACACGTGTGCCTCACTCCAAACTCCTGGAGAAATTCTCGAAACTGTTTGCTCGTAAATTGGCTTCCATTATCGGTCACTACAGTCTCAGGTACCCCAAAACAATAAAAGACGCCGTCTTTTAGAAAGTCAATAATAGGAGTGGTGATGAACCTTTTTACGGGTTTCAAAAAAGTGAACTTAGAGAAATGATCCAGTATGATCAAGATTCCTATGTTTCCCTGCCGAGTTCGCGGAAATGGACCTATAAGGTCTATATAGAGCTTTTGGAAAGGTCTCTCAGATGGACAGTATTTTCCCATCGGAGGTCTCAATACCTGAGTAGGTACCTTCGACGTTTGGCACAATTCGCAATTCATGATGTATCGATTCACTTGGCTACGCATGCCGGGCCAATAAAAGTATCTACGCAATTTTTCCAAGGTTTTAGCTATACCAAAGTGCGCGGAGGTAGGGTTGTCATGAGCAGTTTTAATAACCGAGGTTTGCAACTCGGATGGTACAACGAGTTTCCAACTTAAATCATCAGCCATGTCATCACCTGTCGCAAAGTCGTTACGGAAATAGAGAAAATCATCTATGATTTTAAAGTCAGGGAATTGATCGCTAGCGTATTTCTTTTTCAGGGTTTGGTACTCCTCGGAGGTAAATGCAGGGGAGCTAAGGTCGATGGTCGGTTCATGATCGAGCTGGACGGCTGTCACTTCACTTATCGGTAAGTCTTCCATTGCCCTTGAAAGTGCGTCCGCTACCACATTTGCGCTACCCTTCCGATGTTCTATTGAGAAGTCGAAGCCCTGAAGTTTGAGTGCCCATCGCGCCAATCTACCCGCCAGATCTTTTTGGCTCATCAGCCATTTTAGACTCATATGATCGGTGACCACTTTGAACTCATGCCCCTCAATGAACATTCTAAACTTCTTTATCGCCATTATCACTGCTAGGCACTCTAGCTCGGAGACCGAATAGTTGCGTTGGGCTTTATTAAGTTTTTGCGACATATATGCTATTGGCCTCTCCTGACCAGTTTCATCAGCCTGCGCAAGCACAGCACCAATACCAAACTGGCTAGCATCGCACTGGACAATAAATGGCTTAGAATAGTCCGGGTGGACAAGAAACGGCGCTGAAGTCAATTTAAGCTTGATGGCTTCAAACGACTGTTGAGCCAAAGAATTCCACATAAAACCTTTTTTCCCTTTTAACAATTCTGTCAGATGGTATGTGATCGAAGAAAACTCGGGGATAAACTTTCTATACCACCCCACCATCCCTAGAAATCGACGCAACTGTTTAGTTGTTTTTGGCTGCGGATAATCGGTGATGGCGGCGACCTTTTCGGGATCCATTTTCAAAACTCCGTTCCCAACTACATACCCTAGGTAATTAACTTCCGAAAGACAAAACTTACTTTTGGCCACATTAATCGTCAACCCAGCCTTACGAAGAAAAGAAGCCACCTCAGCAAGATGTTCCAGATGTTCGTCGAACGTGCTAGACATGATTAGCAAATCGTCTAAATAGACGAAAACCCTTGACTTAAGGTAATATGGGATCACCTGATCCATGAGTCGGCACATGGTTTGAGGCGCGTTACACAGCCCAAAAGGCATTCGAGTGAACTGGTAAAGCGGACGATTGGGTATGGTAAAAGCTGTTTTCTCTTTAGAAGTGTCGTGAAGACAAATTTGCCAAAAGGCGTCTTTTAAATCTATCTTGGAAATAAAGTGGACTGAAGGCAATCGGCTTAGTATTCCGTCAATATTAGGGATCGGATAAGCGTCTTTTAAGGTCACCTCATTCAATTTTCGTGAGTCCAGGCAGAATCTAACCTTTCCCGGCTTAACAATAAGCACACCTGGTGAAGCCCAAGCTGTACAATCCGCTTCTTCGATTACTCCTAACGCAAGCATCCTATCAATTTCGTCACATAATAACTTTTCTTTAGCCGGTGAGATGGGGTAGTATCTTTGCTTGATTGGACGAGCCTGCCCTGTATCTATGTAATGCTCAACTAATGTAGTTTTACCCAAACCTTGCTGCTCTGATGAGGGGAATGAATGGATGACATCGTTTAGTTGGCTTTGCTGGGTCTCAGACAAGGGAATAAAAGGTTCATCCGGATTCACTTCAGATGACATATTCGCGATCTCTAAGTTGTTTATTTGAATATCAAAAGCTTTCCAGAAATCAATACCGCAAATGACCTCTTGCGTAATTGTGGGTATCACCAAAAACCGAAAATTTTTTTCTAAATTGTTAAACTTGACACGAGCTTGTAAAAACCCGGAAATTGGCTGGGCTTGACCATCAGCCGTCCGAACATTGCCTCTAAATCTTTCAAGGGTCTGACCTGAATTCAATACGTTTGAAGCGGTCTGCCCGCCTATCACGCTAACATTAGCGCCGCTATCCAGCAAAGCACGACAAGTTACATCATTTAGGTTTATGGAAATATAAGGTCGTGAATCATCTGACCTCACTAATAAGGAAGATAAAACAGAATCTTTTAGTAGTCTGACGGACTTCCAAAATCTATTCAATCGCGTGGTCTTTCTCTTTCGACAGTGTAAAGAGTTAACGCCATAAATCTCGGCTCTCCGCCTATTATACCTATACAAACGAACATGATAAGGTATTATCTCATGCAGCCGCGGTGAATCTTGATGGGATGATTCCGTAACCGGTGATATGAGTGCTCTTGAAGGGTTAATAGAAGTAACTAGCGTTGATGACGACGATCTTGCCATTGCGGGTGTTCGTTCGTCGTCGGCCGAGGTCCCGCTCTGGAGTTTCCCGAAGTCAAACTGCATTTTCGACATGTGGGCCTATACACATTCGGCGCACCACAACCGTAACAAAAGATTCGCCGAGTCAGTGACAAACAATTTTGGTAACCATGGCCCTCCTCGTCGCAGTTCCAGCAGCGAAGTGTTGATGCCTCTTTCTCCAGACGGCACACCTCCGGTTCCGGATTCACCTCATCAAGTTCTTCTGTCGGTGATGATTGTTCTAATACTGCTACCTGTCGTCGAGCTACTCCAGCTCGTGGATATGTGGGGTGATTTTGGGTAGAAAAGAAATTCTCATGCCTATGGCATTCGCGCCTTAGTTCGGGCAAGCTTCTAATAGGAACATGTAAGAGTTCAAAGCGTAATTCAGGTTTGAGATTATGAATCAATATTTCAACCAGTTCTTCGTCAGGAAGGGGACTGCAGAGTCTATCGCTCAATGCCAACACGACGTCTAAGAACTCGTCGAAAGGTTCAGTAACACGTTGCTTGCGCCGTCGAATATTTTCCTTAATGTCACAGTCAGTTAGATAGTCTCTAAATTTCATGCGTAACTCCTGACAAAGGGTTGTCCAAGTTAGTTGATCTGTCTGTCGATGATATCGCCAAAACCAAGTTTCTGCCTTGCCACGAAACAGCAGATGAGCATGTTGGCACAAAACATTCTGGTCGCCATCCAGGCATTGATTGGTCAACGTATTCACTCGGTAAATAAATTCATCAACGCCCATTGAATTAACGTCACCGGAAAATTGTAAGTGCCACCCACCAATCAAGGAGGCAATTTTTCTGGCAGTAATGCCGACAGGCAAAGTCTGTTCGGCCGACCCAAGACCAGAATTTTGTCGAGGAAAATCAAATTGTCGAAGTGAACCTGTCGACCGCGTGCTGGTTGATTGCGCTCTCTGTGCATTTCCCGTGTGGTCTGCCAGGCCGTCTGAACCAACCACCGGGGTTTCACCTCGTGACAAATGCAGCCGACGGAAAGTAGTTTCGCACTGTTCACTTAGTGTTGAAGAAAGTTGCTCGCGCACCTCGCGCATGGCTTGGGAAATAATTTCTCTAACATTGGTCTCCTGAACCGTTGATGGCTCAGAAGGGTTTTCCCTTCGAGGGACATTTGTCTTAGGTATAGCACCGCGATTTGGTTGAGGCGTCTGTTGTCCTGCCGGTGAGTTATTTGGAGCAGTACCTCCGTCAAATCTTACAGATTGTGTATTACGAGCCTGGTAACGAGTAAATGGTCTAGAAACTGTGGTCGGTCGTCGGGCCATACCCTGCGGTGGTGTTATGAAGCGAGAAGGCGTGCATGACGCTCTGCACACAGGACACGCTTGATTTTCCTGTAACCAGCGTCGCAGACACGGACGGTGAAATATATGTCCACAAGTGGTCTCGGCTACTTCACAGCCAGGGACCAGCACCTCGCTACATATTACGCAGGGAATCCCTTCTCTCGACTGCTGAACGTTGTGGCCGGATTCGAGTGGACTACGTTGGACCGACATTATGACGAGGAAAGAGAAAAGAAAAAAAAAAGTGAACTATCGGAACAGCGACGCGAACAAAACCTACTTCGCCACTATTCTTAAAACAAAATCAAGACCTTTAATCCTAATTAACACTGGTCTCACTAAAGCCTTATATTATTTTCCGATTTATCAAAAAAAAATCTTCAAGTAAAATATAACTTATTTCATCTAAATGAGATTCTATATAAGTGGTAAAATTTAGATATAAATGTATTGAATAAATATGTAGGATAAAGTGTATGATGTCTTTAGTTATAAGTGTACCGGTTCCAGCCAGCACAGGCTAATTCAAACCCCTACTCCACCATCAACGCGAGTCGTCGAGCGTCTAGTATATATGTGTAAAAAAAAAATTTTGAAACCAAGGGTAAAAACTTTACAGTTTAATATATCTTCTCTGCTGCGGTATAGCCACATGTCCATACAATCGCTAGCGTTAAGTCAAGCGGGTCGCGCCAAAAATGTTCAGCCACCGACAATCCAGCGACGACTTTAAAGTCGATTCATTAAAAAAAAATATTTACAAAAAGATATACTACAATGGTCACCTAGCGAGTTGATATTGACCAGTTATGATTCCTCTTCTCAAGATCTCTAGCCAGATGACCTAACAAAATTCACATTCGATAAACATTGGGTTTCTCATTTTTTTTTTTTTTCTTTCGTGGTAAACTCAAGTGTCATACCAACAAGTTAATTAGTCAACCGGGTCGCGCTGAAAATGTTCAGCCATCGACAATCCATTGATGATTTTAAAAAAAAACTATTTAAGAGATTTAGGTACCCAATATCGTCAATGAGTCAGAAGGTAGGAGAGATCTCCTGCAATCCAAGTCATCAAAGCATTGGGCCCCACGTTGGGCGCCAATTTGTAACGTACAGGTGCCAGCGATGGTTAGGATGTGGCTGAGGCTGCTCGGTCCGGCTTTGCTCAGGGTGTGGGGGGGTTCATTTCCCCAACCAGCATCCTCTGCACCACGTTACAAAAAAAAGAAAATTTTTATTACCGAGACTTACGAAATTTCGTCATGGTGGAGTGTGCCGGGCTGGAACCGTTCACTTAAGAATTTTTTTTTTTTTTATTTCATATTTATAGGATCATGCCCATAAACTTAATTTCAATTAAAATTTAATTTTCAATTTTTATTTCATTTATAATTTTTTATTATTTATTTGATAGTATAGAATATGTTTATTCAAGTATAAAAATTTGTTTTAATTTCATTTCGTTTTAAAGAAAAAGTTAATTAAAGTTAATTATTGTTTAATTTGTTCTATAACAAATAAAGAAGAAAAAAAAAATTTTACTTTTCAATTTCATTTCATTCAATTTCATTTCATTTCAAAAAAAAAATTTGTTTTGTAATATCGGGTCGATATTTACCTTGTTATTTCTCTAATTACCAGGGCGAAGAGCTCTACGTCCGTGACCAGCAATTTTTGGTTGTATCCTGCAAAATTCTCAAATATTAAAAAAAAATTCAATGAAATTGTTACAATGTTAATATGTAAACAATATTATTACTGTTACAATGTTGAAATAGTGTTAACTTGTAAAAATTGTTACAATATAATTTAATGGAATTTTTGACTTAAATTTAACGATTGGTCTTACTGATCGAAGTTTTCTATGATGATGGTTATTTCAACAAAATTTTTACAAAATTTTTTATTTTGGTCAATTTCCGTGCTTCTCTTTTCTCTTGGTATGTAATGGGCGTAGGAGTAACATATGGTTGATGTTGTTGTTGTTGTTGGTATTGTTCCGTGTTGAGTTGTACAAGAACGCACACTGTTGTTGTTGTTGTTGTTGGTTGTGTCGCCTGCTATATTACTTGCTGGCGCTGCTACGTTATCAAAATCGCAGTTTTTACCTGTCTTTACGTTATAGTCCTACTAGCGCTGGAGCGCTGCTGGCGGCGGTAGTAGTTGATGTTGTTGTTGTTGTTGGTGTTGGTGGTATTGTTCCGTGTTGAGTTATACAAGAACGCACACTGTTGTTGTTGTTGTTGCATAAGTCGCCTGCTATATTACTTGTTGGCGCTGCTACGTTGACAAAATCGCAGTTATTTTTTAGTGTCTAATGATAAAATCGAACGAATAATATGATGATGCCATTCCATGTTCTCTAAATGTGGCTTAAAAAGGAGCCACGCTGTTTTTTTTTTTTTTTGTAAAACATTGTTCATATTATTTCTTTGTTGTTGGTTGTTGTTTCTTTTAATTAATAGATATCTGCTTTTTGAAAAGGGAATCCAATGAAGCGCTGAAATTTTTGGCAGTATTTTGTTGCTGCAAGACATAATTTTTGCTGCTTTCATAAATTCTTTGTTTTTCTGGATTATTTATTGAAGAAATTGGTTTTTGTAGGCAGCGGCGTATTTTTTTTTTTTTTTTGATTTCTTAGCTCTTTTTATGTATTGATAGAATTGTTCTCATATTTTAAAAAAGTTAATTTAAATCCAGGTTTTTTTTTTTTTTTTTTTTTTAATACACGAAGCTTAATTAATTTCTTTTACAAAATACTAAATCGTTTTTGCATTTTTTTTTTTTTTTTAGTTTTGCTTTTTCGTTTGCTTCTGCTTGTTCTTCCTGTTTTTGGACATCATAAATCTTCCTTCTTTGTTAGTTTTTTGTGTTTCGAAAACTATTTTAATTTCTTTAATTTCACTTCAATAATTTTTACGATTTTTGTTAATCAATGTCCGCCGACCGACCACCACGGTCCATTCAAATTCGTTGACTGTCCATGCGTTTTTATTTTCTTCATAATTCCCACCGGTACCGATTTGATTTTCAGGTCCTACTCACACTCCCATAGAAGTGCCATCGATGAAACTCCGCTATATGGCGTAACACAAACTTCATATAAAAAAAATTATAGAAGTTTCTGTCAGGCCACATTGCGGTATTTCATCGATGACACTCGCCGTTGGTATGGCAGGAATGCAACATCAATGGACGAGGAGTAAGGAACACCGGGTACCTCCGCATCTCAAAGAAAACAAAAATTTTTAAAGGAATAAAAATGTCGAGGTGAAGGGTTTTGTTTATTTCTGCTCTGTCCTCTCGGCTATCCTCACAAAGTCCTTAATGTTATTTCTATGCATCGCGACGTACGCAAATGGCGCTAAATTCAAGTCTTGTGTGGATTTTGGGACACCCAATTTTGAGGGAATTCTGGAATACCATTTATACACACTCTGTGTCGAGTTTTGACATATGAGTGCGACAAACAAAGCTCTGTTATGAGCTGTATGTATGTATGTTACACACATGCCTCGGTGAAGTTAAGGTGACTTTTATGACCCTTCGTGGCTCTGCTGAAAGTTGTTTGCTTTAGTATCGTATATACATATGTATGTATGTAGCTATAACTGGCGTCGACAATGTCAATGAGACATATTGTGTTTACGGTTGTATTGTTCCGGCTCCTTTGATCAAAGATAAAGGGTCATTGACCCGTGGTGATTTATGGTTTTGATAATACATAGTTAAAGTCTGTGTGGTATTAAACGAATCGTTCTTCTTGGCCTTTCTGTTATACGAGTATATAAAAATTGTACTGGCAATATAATGACCTTTAATTTGACTTTACATACATTTAAACACAAAATTTCAAACTTAGATCATTAAGGAATTTTTTAAATTCATAAATTTATAGAACAGAATTATAAAGATCAATAAATTTTAAAAAATCCTCTCTTTTTATTCTTCACTACTTTAATAGTTATGTTTATACTCGAATAAGATATTCTCTCCGTTAGTTATAACTCTCCCTCTCTAGGTTTTATACCAACTCTCTAAATTTTCAAATGAGAACTAAAAACGTCTTGAAACACTACGTGTTGTTTATTTCTCTCTCTCTATCTCTCTCTCTGTTTGCACGTTGGAAAAAGAAAGAAAATGCTAAAACAAAGATAAATCTAGAGAATGCAATTCGGGTGACTTTTAAGGAAATTTTTCTTTGTCTCTTACCCATAAAAAAAAAATATGCTTTTTAATTTTGCGTTGTGAGACGCAAGATGGCAGGAATTTGTTAAAGCAGCAAATAAGAGTGTGAGCCCGTAAAGACAGCGTATATTCTGCGGATGTATGAATGAAAAAGGGAATAAGGATACTCTTGAGGATATTCTTGAGAATAGTAAGTAGTCTACGATAGTAGAAAAAAGACATGCTAAAGCTAAAGCAACCATCAGCACCGATGCCCATTAAATTAGGTCGAGGGCTTCAGAGTAGATCTTGATTTATTGCCAAAAAAGAGAAGAAAAGAAATAAAGCCTTTTTGACGCTTAGTTTATAGGCATATACTGGAACACATATAAATCATATATACAGTAGAATCGCATTCCTGTGAATGCTTGTATATAAAAACTACGCACTAACGTGAACAGAAAAATGTATACCTTTATTACTCTGTATGTAAACTTTTGGCCATATAATGTGAACAGTTTGTAAGAACTACTTAGAAACACTCAGATTGAGATGAGTTGTGAAAGCTACTGTTATAAAAAGGTTACATGAGTTAAAAAAAATTCCTGTGGGATGTCGTGATTTTTGCTTACGAAAAGAATAATTGGTTGCTTTTGTTTAGTCTTACTGAAATGTAAAATGAGGAAATAAGAAGAAGAATACAACTATACATACATGTGTTTTTTTAGTTCAACCGAAATGTGGAATTTACATATATTTTAATTATAATACAGAAAAGTGACTCTGAAAAGTCACTTTTTGGCAGAATTCGTATACACAAGCTCACTTGTTCTAAAAGTGACTTGTGTTATTTTGCGCTCACATCAGTTGCAATGTGCCAAGAGGTTTGTGTACTAGATAAAATGTTCAGTGTTAGTAGTACGTAAATTGCAGTGGCACGACTTGGTGACTTTGGGGTGACTAAGTCACCAAGTCACCAAAAGTTATTCATAAATACGACAGCAGAGGACAAAGCGTCCATTTTAAGACGATAGCAATTTAGGTGTCATCTTGTGCTGAAAGGCGTCGTACTTGTGAATAGCAAATGACGACGAAAGCTGTTTTTAGACGACGCCTAAAAATTAACTTGTGAATCAGGGCCTTAAAAAAGTACAAACACTTTCAACATGAAGAGTCGAACATCAGAACCTCCATAATACCAACTTCTATGGTTCTATTGGTTCAAATTCAAGGCTGCAAGCAGTTTTAGCCAAAAAACTACACCAAAGCGTAAGTGAGGAGATTAGCATTAGTAGTATTTACGATATTATTCTTTTTAAACGTTTCCTTTGTAGTAACTCAGCACAAAATGACACACCAGCTTAACAATGTTATTCACCGTTACGCTTTCCGTTCCTTCATACCTTTTCCGCACTCCGCACTATTCGCAAACGTCTCGTTTTAATCAGCGGAAGAAGAAGAAGAAGAAGAAGTGGGGGAAAAAAGAGGAAATATTCAGGGCGCCCATTATATCTTCACTTTTCAGTGAATTGGCAGGCAACACTAGCTGAACTTCAACAACACTTCTGCTGACCGGTTGGCTGATTTGTCGGTTGGATGGTCGTACGTAAAGACCTACATACATACATACATACCTACGGTAGAAAAAGCGACAAAACTCAAAACAATAACAAAAACATACTAATAATAATAACAACAATAACAACAACAAAATAAAACAGCAAAAGTTGCGATTTTGTTTTTACATTTAATTTATTCATTTATTATTCCTTTTTCCTTTTTTTGGTTTTGTTTTTATTTCTGTCGTATTTTTATTCCGGTCGGTTCTGGTTGAACATTTTATGCTGCGGCGGCGGCGGCGGCGGCGGTCACTAGAAGTTATTCACTGAAATTGTAGTAAATGCCATTTTTTGCATAATTCGCGTCTGTCTAGCTCCGGGTCATTCAGTCCAGTGCAGTACCTTCATTCAAGTTTCGCAATACTTTGAGAAAGACGACGCATCGGAGACCTTCTCGACCTTCTCCTTCCTTATCGTCGTCCCTCACCCTCCAGCCAATCTCTACACATTTTGATGGAATAACGCTTTAAAAAAAGAGCAACCATCCGCCCAACTAGTACCTTTTATTGCTATTATACTCTCTGTTGTGTTTTGTCTTTTACTCTGGGCAGTTTTCTTCTCTAGTATTACTTCGAAAGCTATAATAAACGCTTGTGTAATCGGCGGGCTGTTGTTATCCAACTACTGAGCTGATATTTCTTTAGGTGTACTTTTGTTGACAGGTTCTTCTGCCGGTTATTATCCAATTTATTATTTCGCATGATTTATTTCTCACTTTTTCGTAGTTGAGGAAATTCTATGAATTCTAAACCCTCTTTTGAAACCCTTGCTGATGTTGTTGTTGTTTTTTGTTATTTTGAGCAAAAGAATACCCATATCTACGTTTTAAGAGTTAGTTTTCGTGTAAATAATGGGTGCTCTGATAGGTTTTTATGGTTTATTGAAGCTGGTTTATTCTTTTTTCCCTTAAAGTTTGTTTATCTATTATACCACCTCCTTTGGGTGTAGGGTATAAAAACTACAAAACAATATGAAAATGGAGGGAAAATCGATTAAAGCACAAATTTTATTATAGTCACATACGGTGCATACACTCATGCTACATATAACGAGTGCGCCATCTTTAATGTCGGCATGTAAGTATTGAATAACTTTAACATTTAAGATCTTGATTCTTATGACTTGAGATTAAATAGTTATCGAACGTTTGCGACATTTGAGATTCCGAAAAACCAGAGATAAATTATTAGTCAAAGGTAAAAAAGAACGTACGCAGAAGATGTTAATATGAAGGAGGATCAAAAGAACACTTTAGATGAAGTTTTTGAGCAATGACTTGCAACTTTTGAAGGATGTACATACTCGCATTAATAATTGCGGCCTTAAGAAATAGGACGTACAATAGTATTACCGTTTCATTTAAAAACAATAATTGTCTTCGATAAAACAATTTATGTCCTTTTCCTCCTCTTTTTATTTCTATTTAAGAGCCTTAGCACCTTAGAAAGGAGACGACACAGCCTAAGACTGACTCCATTAAGCTTAAATACGCTTTGGGTTGTCAGCTATTCGTCATTTTTTTAAAGCTTCTCTCTCTTGGGAAAATATCCTCAATTTTATAGACTCAAAATTTAACTAAAATATGAAAGTTATAGAAAATTTTATCGATAAGATTAGAGTTTTTTCGATAAGATTTTGAAAAGTTTTACAAGTATTCCCGCCAATGATCAACATCAACAGCAGCAGCAACAACACTGGAGTAACTGACACGACATCCGCTCCGATATTTTGATGTTTGCTGCTCGTTCTTGTTAACCAAACAATGAAAGCCATTCGTCGGCATGCGAGATAAAATCTGCAATTAACCCTACTCAAAAATGTCTTCAGAAACATGAAAAGAACCCAAATGAAAAGCTTGCCTTCCGAAGATATTAAAAAATGAGGATCCAGAGCAAGAGAAAGGAATGTTATGGGAAACCGGCTGGTTTCAGCCGAAAGCACAAAGCAAAAGAATACAGAATAGAGAACAAAAGCATTGTAATGAATAGATGCGGAGGCAGCATAAAATCGGGTTCCTTGTACCAGACACAGTCGTTCGATGGGATCCTACCATCCTTCAGTCTCTGCGTACTCGTAAGTCGTATCTTTCGTGTCATCTTTTTGTCCGCCTAAACAAAAAGTTTTTCTCTATACAAGAATATATGCAAATACCTACAGCTTCGCCAACACACTACCAGAGGAAGTCCTCTCATTGATATGAATAGATATGAATTTAACAGATGCGAAGCAACAGATCAACCAGTTGGTCGAAATAGAAAATCCAGACGCATTCCAATGCAGGATGGTGGGTGAATAGCACCGAAGCAGAAAAGCAACAGCAAAAACAAGTACGAAAGTACGAAATGTGAAGCCCCTCAAAAGGGCCGGGAAGGTGTTTCTTTTTCTCGAAATTTCAAACCTTATACAACCCGTAACGAAGTACGAAAGGTAAAGAACGACCTCATCATCATGATCAGACAAGAGCTGCCCAAATCTAGATGCAGCAACACCAGCAGAAAAAACTTCTGAAAACAGTTTTTTAATTATTTCGACTTTTCGATTATACAGACAATTGATACCGAATGGAATAAAAAGCATACTTCCCAGTTTGAGATACAAAAGGAAATATTCGAGACTACTCTTAGACACTTTCAAGCCACTCGCAACGCAATGTTTTAAGAAGCAATAAAACCGTCATAACAGTTATGAATCACTGCATAACTTACGGCACAGCACGTAACAGATTTATTTATGAGTTAAGATTCGAAACTATGTTTATTCATACATAGGTTTATTGCTTTGGTGGAGAGATGTTTCAGAAACTGGCAGAAAATAACAGGTAGGAATTTATTAATCCCGAACAGCAACAATTTCAGTTTAGCTGGTTGGTGCTCTTGAGGTAAGGCAATTCGGCACGTTAGGCGGTCTATGTGGTCTTTAAGGTCTAGCAAATTCTCTGAGTTTCACTTTATTTGAAAAATACTTTTCAATTTAAGTTTTTTTTTAAAAAAAAAGGATATACGCATTTTGTTGTTGAATAAAACTGACTATGTTTTTTATATCATACGCGTCACCCCTTACGTATACTTTATGTATGTATATAATCACCCACATTTTCCTTGCTCAGGGTTCTGAAATATTTTGAATATTTTGTTTTATGCAACATATACAGTTGGCAGGTGTATCTGAAAAACTTAATCTGAATTATAATGTGAACTGTGTTGACAATCAAAAACTTGCACAAGCAATTAAGTTTGCAACAGTTGTTATTCCTTTTCGAAATCAAACAGAAAATTAAAGTACATATTTTAAAAAATTCCTCTTGCCGTTATAATTCAGATTGCCTTTTTTTTATTAGTTTCCAGTTTGTACGCTAGGTATCAGGTGGTGAGGGTTGCTGTTTTTATTGAGACGCACCAAAAAGCCACGCTTTCTCCTAACCGAATTTAACCTCAGCCCATCTGAATGAACCTCTGTGCAATTTCACAACACAAAAGATGGTGTCTACATAGAAAATAAATACTCCGTAGGGATGGATATTTCCACCCGCTTTTATTAATTTAAATCAAGTCAGTAAAGATGATGACAATGGAGACTAACCCACAACAGCCCAACTTCATTTATACTCTCTTATTCTGTGTTTTATTACGAATTCGGGAGGACCGCCGCCACCACTACCAGCCATCATCCGAATTGCCCTCGATCCGCCGTTCTTCGTACTCTGCAAAAAGTGTTTTCCAGCAGTATGGGTGTGTGTGTGTGTTTGTAGAAATGGTATAAAGAATGAGCAGTAACTTCGGTTACAAGCGGACAGTTTATGATTAATCTTGCTCAGGATAGCAAAGTTCTGAAATATCCGTACCTCGGTCGTGATACCTTCTGGCCGAGCCTTGCTTTTAAAGTGTCAGCGTAGTAAATGTGGAATTACTTCTTCCGTATAACTATAGTAAATTTCCAGATCGTTGACCAAATATGTTTCAGTTACAATGAAAAAGCATAAAAATCGTTCGTTGCTACCTCCCTCCCTCCCTCCCTATTCGCTCTCTCTCCCTCTCTCTCTCTCTACGAACTATGATGTAATAAAACAACTTAAGTTTGACCGTAAGAGAAAAGTTCTTCGCATGCTTTTATCTGCATCAATTTATAAGTTTGTGAAACAAAACCTTTACTCCTTCGTCAGAACTTACTGACCTGAGCGTCAGACGGTTGCCGGTTAAGATAATCTCGGGGTGATTTTCTTTCTTCTCGAGACGGATTATATTATTTTAGATGATATCGTTTATACGGATTATATTTTTTCAGATGCTATCGTTTTATATCGTTTTTATATTCAATATACATATTATAAATTTCAAGATAATAGTTTATCTAGTTTTTATTAAGATAATAGTAAATCTAGTTTTATGTAAACATTTTTATACCAAAAAATTCTCTATTGTTTAATGAATAATGCTAATGATAAAATTCCACACAAACTCACCGTGTCCACCGAATAATCACTTAATAATCGAAACCGAATAATCGCCTGCACCGAATAATCACTTCTTAAAAAATCACTAAAAATGCGGAGATATTTTCCAATTGAAATTGTTTAGTAAATTTTATTGTTAGTGGACTTTCCACGATTGCTTTCCACGATTGCGACTTCGTAATAATTTTCACTTAGACTGGCATCACTGGTTCCGATCTTCAAAGAGTAAACAATTTTTTTTAATTTTTCACAATAATGGGTATTTTTTGTGATAACTTAATTGCTTGTAATTTTTTACACTTGCGGCTAATTACTATTTATATATGTATTGTAATTATTATTTAGTTATATTAAATATTACATTTTTTCCAATACCAAGATTTGCGCAAAGGTCACCAAGAGTTCGAAAAGGCCATCCGAATTACTGAAAAAAGGAAAAAATAGATTTGGATAAGAAAAATCAATATAAAAACGATTAAAAATATTTTATGGTTAATGATTTAATTGAATATAATATCGTAATATATGTATGTACATATAATATCATTCTATGTATCCTAACGTTTAACCATTAGGATTATTTATAAATCCAAAATAATCCAAAATTTGAAAATCGTAGTCCATTTTCAAAAGAGTGAGTTTCTATGATTTTCCTAGAATTCAGTTCTGAGCTTCTGTTTGATCGGCGTACTTGTTATGCTTACTTGTCATTCTCTAATAATGTCACCGCATCCAAGCGTGAGAAATGTCTGAAAACATGTGATATCGGCCGCATTGAAGACATTCAAAATATTATTACAAGCGCGTAAAAAGTTTTTCGCAACGTATCGTACAACAAAATTTTTATGTATTAAAATTGTTATTTATAAATTAACGAAACGAAAAATAATTACAGTGATTTAAAAACTCGTGTACAACAACATTGCAAAAGTAGCAAGCAAGAAAAATGTCGACGAACGATTTCAAGGGTTGATAGAGTTCACTAAAAGATAAATTAAAGAACAGGTTTTAAAACATTTGACTATTGTTAATAAAAACATTATGTATACACACAATGTAAATACAATGTCAAAATGTACTAGCATTGAGTGTGCAATGATCAACAGTTTAAAGAGAAGTTATAAAATTAGTTTCCAATTAGTTATAAAATTAATTGGAGAAAGCCCAAAAACACGTGATACGAGGGTTCTCTGTAGTCGAAAGCACGAAAAAGTTGTCTGTTGTGTTTACTCTTTGTGAGAATGGGAAGAGGAGAAATGAAAAATCAAAAAGTTATTGCAGAAAACTTAAAACAAATTGTTGTTCAGGTATAAGCTCTTTAGCAAGAGAAAGAGAGAGTAAGAGAGAGAGAAAGAATGTGTGCGTGTTACACGGATAACACTAACCACAAACATTTTGGGAGCGCGAATTCTGTTAACAATAGATTTATAATGAAAGGTAATAACATTAAAGACATTCACAAAAAATTGTGAAAGTGAGAAATTATCTACATATTTCTCTAAATAAATAATTAAATCATATAAAATGGCCGAGATTAATTACAATAACAAAATCCGCAGTTATTGACACTTACATTTAAAGTCTTTCCTAAGGAACGTATGCACACTAAACGTCCAACGTTACGAGTATCAAAATATGTATATTGTAGATTACGATTGTGTCAACATTAATTATAATTATCAGACACTTTTGTGATAATGACTTCGATGGAGTGACGAGACCCCAAAACGCGACTTGGTTTTTAAGTGGAAAAAAGACTCTAAAACGCAATACACTTTTTCGGTCGAGACGAGAACGCGATTGCGCAAATCTCGGAAAATCTCGTCAACGAAGTGCATCAAAAAAAGACACCAAAAAATTACAGAAATACGATGTATACGAGCAAGTGCTGCCTAAAAGACATAATAATCGTAAATTAATATAAATCGATGTCGCCTTAAATATTGACTTATCTCGAAAGAAAAGCCAAGAGATTTTTAAAAATAAAATTTGGAAAAACAAATCTGCCACGGTTTTTTGTTTAAATGAAAAACAGAAATGTAGAGAGTAAAGCGATAACCTTTCACTGACAAATGAACGGAGATTATTCAGAAAAGAATTTCCAAAACGGGGTACGTTTTCAATTTCAATTTTGGGATCTAAATATTCTATGAATAATATTTCGAAATTATACATAGTTGTTATGAAATTTTTAATGAATGCTAAGCCTAAGGGCTTAGCTCTCTCACTCCCCCACACGGATGAGTTGTCTTATCATGGAGGCCCCCTGATTAAAATTTAGATTTTTAGTTTAAAAGATATGTTTTGATATTTATTATGTACGTTGTTTATGTTCAATGATGTTTTCTTTAACATTTTTTAAGCAATCTTTAGAGAATTGTCTTTATCTTTATGTTATTGTACTCTATTATACTGTACTGCGGCTCTTATTCCGTTATTAATTTTAATCGCAGATTTTGTTATTGAATATTAAAAGAAGAAAAAACAAATAAGTAAATAAAATATAAAAGAAATAATACAAAATAAGAATACAATATTTTTAGAGATTAAAAAACGGATGCTGCGCAACGAGTTGTTGTTTGTTTCTGTTATCTCCAAGTTTACCCTACAATTAAGTTATGGGCGAAATGGATCTATGAAAGTACAATACATTAAGAAATTAAATTAAATAAAATTTAAATTAAACTAAAAAGTATTACGAACAACTTTTAAAAGAGCAGGTTAAATCAATCCAAAGTAAAATGATTTTTGTGAAGGCTATATAAAAATATTTTGAGCATTATTATTCTTTAATAAAGAATGTTGAAAGAATAAGAATTCTCTAATAGCGAACGAGTCGCCTCGAGTAAATAAAATGCACTTTTAGGGTCGAGGTAATCAGTAACGTGTTCTCGCTGATTTTTATAATTGAGATGCGATACATTGAGATAAAATTTGGAAAAAAAAGGAATTAAATGTTTCAAAATGTAAGGAATTGAGCGCCTTAAAGTAGTATAAATGTGTTTACTTTTCTATAAACCACTATAGGGTGCACTAGTTATCATTAACTGAAGAACGCTACCGCTTATCGTTTAATAATTAACATTTCTATATATTTAAAATAAACACAATAAACACTGCGCAATTGCGTTCCGGTACAAGCATTTCGAAGAAGCAACAGGCAGGAAAGCAAAACTCACAAATAAAATCATTAAAAAATATTGTTGTTCAAATAGGTTGGTCCCACCGAAGACGTGGTGCACTAAAAGAGCACAGGAAAGAAGGAAAAATGTGACAAACAAACACAAGGCCACAAGAAACCAGTTTTGACAGTTTACAAAATTAGAACTCTGTTCTTTGTACATGATTGAGTAGGGGAAGATTCTCGTTTTGAGTCAAGGTTACAAGGTTATGGAATAAATGCTAAAGAAATGATCAAACTATAATAATATCGTGCAACACTTGTTATGGTATACAATATGTT
The DNA here is from genome assembly GCA_949752815.1 of Conops quadrifasciatus. Lineage (NCBI taxonomy): Eukaryota > Metazoa > Arthropoda > Insecta > Diptera > Conopidae > Conops > Conops quadrifasciatus. The sequence goes on along the minus strand of OX457078.1, from coordinate 30,843,035 downwards.
ACAACATACTCGTATATTAAATCAGTAAAATTGTAAGAAGTAATCGTAAAAATTCTTGAATTTTGATTTCATCTTGAAGAAATTATTGAAAACAATTACCATTTATTATTCAATAACGGTTGGCGATGTTGTTGCTGTTAACGCGGTCTATGTACATAAACTTGTTTTCGAAAGACAAGCTGTTGTTTTTTGTGCTTACAGCGGCTTGACCGCGTCAAAATGTATGCTGATGGATGGGTGAGGATGGCAGTGGGAGCGGATGATGATGATTATGAAGCCATAAGACCTTCAGATTTTATGAAGCTTAAAAGCAGAAACGCTTTAAAGAGCAAAAACAAAAATTACACTTTATTTTAAAGCTGCCTCTCTTCTGATTTAGGACAGACGAAAGCAAAAGCTTGAGAACATTTTAATTGCGAAATAACATTTATAAATATTTCCAATTAATTCTTCGGAAAATTTATTCAGTTATCGCAATATGTGATTAACTTTTCTTTCACTTTACACTTTCCACGTCTTTTTCCACACACACATTCATTTATATTTGTAATATTGTATTTATAACAAAACAAACGGCGCCTTTTTTCCGACGAAGCGACAAGCCGTACTCACACACGATCAAATCGACGAAAGATGACTAACTAAAAACTGATTTTAAACAAGTGTTCAGTGGTAGCGGCCGCCAGACTGTGCGAGAGCGATCGACGGACTAACTAGACTAAAATGAGAGGATGAAGCGAGAGAGACCGTATTGAACCAAGAGACTGAAGTAAAATAAAAAGAAGACGCACAAACAAACAAACACAAAACTGAAATGCCGCCAATTGTTGTTACGGTAGTTGTTGGTTTTGTTGCTTTTGTAGGGGAAAAACCAACCATTGGAGCAGGTTTAATAACTAAAAAAAAATTAAATATATTAAATAAGTTAAATAAATAAATTATTAGATAAAAGGTGAGTTGAAGAAAATTAATATTATACATATATGTATGTTTAATTAATATTTGGTTTTAAAAAATACAATTTTTTTAATTGAAGCTTTAAAAAAAACTCGTATCTCTAGTTTGATACGACTCCATTTTATATATACAAATATTTATTTTAAAAGTAAAATAAAAGAAAATACCCTTTTTAAGTACACATATTTTGATATGTACATATGTATAGTATACTCGTATATAATTTATAACGTTTAAATTATTTTTATTATTAATTATTTTTTAGTTTAGAAAACTTAATTTTTTTCACGTGTCTTGTTCTTTCCATCTACTTATTTTAGTTGTTATTAAGGACAAATAAAATATCAAATTATTTGATATACAATATTTATATATTTTATTTTGGTGTAAAATAAATTTTATTAGGATATTTTTTCCATTTTTTTTTTTAATATATGTATTTCTTTAATTACTTAGATTTCTTTTATAAAATATTATCTGCCTATTTCACCTACAAACAAAAATCTCTCATGCGAGAAAAATGTTTGAAATAACAATGCCTTTTCGCGCGTTGAGTCAGAGAGAATACACGTAGAGAGTCATAACAATTTCTCAAAAGAAATTTTACGAGAGCGCCAACGGCATACCCGAAAAAATGTAAACAAAAAAAATCATAGAAGCATATTTAAAAAAGCAGACGGAAAACAATAACAGAATTAAGGGGCTATATCGTACACTCTGACAGGAGAGTTCTTCCTGTGTCTGCTTTGCTATTTTCCAAATTTGTTCTTGTTTACCAGCAAAATTTATTAGAAATTCAGAAATCAGCAAAGCAGACACAGGAAGAACTGTCCTGTCAGAGTATACGATATAGCCCCATTAAATTATATCACAATATGGAAGACAATTTATATTAGAAAAACAAAAGCACCAAATAATAACAATATAATAATAAAAATAGTAAACCGACAAAATTAATAACATACAGATTAAAATAATAAATCACCAGAGGAGTAATAAAAAAATAGTCCTTTGAATTGAAAAGCAAAGCAATAATCTATATATTCCTATAATTGTTGCTTTTTGTTGATTTATACCGCTAATTTCGCTAAGTTAACCGCTTTAGTCGAATGACCGTTTGACCGAACACTGTGAATGTCGCGATGCAACTGTCAGGCATTACCGTTCTTTCGATACTGCACATAAAATCTACGAAAGGACAACAAGCCGGCAAATCATTTTTCCAGCTACGAGAAGAACTTCAGCGCAAGCGCCATACAAATCGAGTTTCCAAGACTGCAAACAGCGGGAGAAACAAGGTTGCCAAATTCTGGCAAATCATGTTCTTATTATATTACTATTGAAATTAAGTGACCAGAAAGACTATTTTAAGGACTTTGCAAAGCTATTTCTTTGTGAGTATATTGCTGTAGGCTCAGTAAAATTGCAAGTAATTTTTTCGGCAGCGATAATAGAAACACAAAAACAATAGAGAAGTTATTTCGGGCCTACGTAGTCATTAGAGGCGAGGATAAAACGACTTATCCTTGGCGCCAAGCGACATTGAAAAACAGAACAAGAAAGATTTTTCACTGCAGGTAGAGAAATACTTCGTATGGAAGTATCGGATATCGGTAGCGGTAATTCCATCAATTACGAAACCAGAAATAGAAAACAAAAGCCATAGTGCAGACGGTTCAGAGAGATCTCGTAAAAAAATACTGGACCTGAAAACCCGACAATTTCAAACGTATTTTCCAGCATTTAATTTCAGTATGTGGAAAATTTAAATCAGTTTCTGCGGTTTCCTGGAAAACGCTATTTTCACTCAAATAAACGCAAACATTTTTCGAGGAAAAAATCAAAAATTTTTTGCCTCAGGAGAATGTGTAAAATCTAATCGTAAACGATAGACAAATTTATAGTATAGAAGTCGCTTTTCCTCGCTTATCGACCACTGAATGGCGGAATGAAACTCGGTCGTAAAGTGAGGAGTACCTGCATATCGAAAACAATTTCTATTGGGTCTGATGAGGAGATTCGAGTCTTGGTGGTGACACAATAGGCCTTGTAGGCTTAAATTAGTCGGCTGTACAACTTATTACCGCGAAAACCTAACGTAACCTTTGTTTCTCAGGAAATTAAACAATAACGACCCCAAAAAGACAGACGTGGAGGAGAAGAGTGGGTGCCACTGTACTTAAAATACTAGTTTCCATTTCCTTTTCTCTTCCCCCTACCGCATCCTCCACATTTTTAATAAAAAATGCCAAAACTCGTCAAAGCGGAGACTAACGCTTCATTTTCTTGCTCCTGCAGGAATCCGCTACCATCCGCGAATCCACTTTCATCCGCTCTACTGCCTCGAAACCGGCTGTCCTGGATATGAAACAGCTACGTGTGGAATTTATGAAAGAATGCTGATGCGGAGGAAAGAGCTGAGCTGCTGTGGTCGCTCGTGCCGTGTAGCAAAAATGCGCATGCAGAACTCATAACGTTGCAGCATACAGTATAAGTATACTATACATAGTACGAGTGCGCTCGAATAAGAGCAAATTAAAAGGGATGCGCAGCGACATTTGAAGAGATATGCAGGGATATGAAGGGAAATTAAGGATATTGTCAGTTTAAAACCGCTGCTAACCTATTTTCATTCTTGTAGATTTTTTATTTTCTTTAATTTAAGATAAATTAAAAATCCAACGCTTTGAATGTCTTCGTCGGTGCGGAAGGAAAGGTTGAGAGTCACAGACGCTGAAATAGGTTGTTAAGATCTATAGAAAACCGCATTTTTGTAATTAGTAATGTCTTTATTTTTATTAATATATACATATATCATATTTCACAATTTGACAATATACAAATTTTATCCAATTAGAAACCACATTTTGTTTAAAGAATCAAGAATTATTTTTAAGAAAATTGGGATATTTTTACTTTATTTAATTCAAAAGACAAATTCAAATTAATTATCGGGAAAATTTAATAAAAATTTAAAACAATTTTCATATAATTATAAAAGAAAAACGGTGTGTATTTTAAAAATTATCCTAAATATTTCGAAAAGTATGTTTTAACAGTAGAAAACAACCAAAAATATACATATTTCTTTTATACATAAACTTCACTCGTCGCGACGTTCCTTCCTACATTCTCTCCCTAAATTTCAATCGCATCAACCGGATGTTGTCAAACTGTCAACGCATTTACAGAGCACTTGACAACAAAATTTCACTAAGATATTCGTTCGTTCTTAGACTTCCTCTGAGTACAGGCAAAATATTTACCCGTAACTCTTTTCCGTTTACATTGAAAACGGACTTAGAACTTGGTAGGTTGCCAAGCATTATGCAGAAGGAAGCTCTTGTATCGTAATTCACAAAAAGTATGATACTTTATTGAAATGCATTCTCTCCAAAAATTCATTTGTTTTCTTTGAAAAATGTTCGAAGAAGAGAATAAGCTAAGAAATTCGTAAATGGTAACAATATTTAAACATTATAAACGCATAGTTTGAGTGTATAATTATTTTAAAAAATTGGCAACGCCAACCCAGGTATTTTCGTATAAATTACTTACAAAAAATGGAGCGACCGGCCAATTCGCTCAAGATTTTCCACATTCATTAGGTTTTTCTTGCACCGAAAATTTATTTTGAATTCAGACTTTCATGAAATAGTTTTTATATTCTTATGATTTCTAACTCAAGCCAATGAGATTAATATTTTTTATAAATGTTACACTACGCAATAAATGAAATATACGAATACATATGGATATACAATACATACATCCATGCATACATAAATACCGGAGCACAAAGTGAGAGTAAGCAAAAATGTGTAATAAAAAAATTTCTTTAAAATTAGCAGGAATTGAATTCAAAGAGAAGAACTTCCATAACAACAACAACAACATCGAAGCCACCTCTGGTATCTGGTTAAACTTTGGGTTAAAATTAAACACAATTATTACACAAAAAACATCACTAGCAAAAACCAAAAATTAAAACAAAATTAACTATGAAAACTAAAAGAAGAATAATACGATTAAAAAAAGCAAAGCAGCGAAAAAAAGCCATAGAAAAAAAAGCAATGTAAAAAAAAAGAAGAGAAAATTGCAGAAAAGCAGGAGGAGCGATTTGTGAAACTTGTAATTATTAATAATTTTACTAAAAAATTTCTATAGCAATATTTTATACATAACAATATCCTAAAAATGCAACATTTAAAAATAAAATCCCGGGTTGTTCTAATATAAAAAAAAATTTAGGCTTAGTAAAGCTCTTTGATAAATGTTTGTACATTTTCTAAACTTACTTCGCAATTCGCTGTTAGAGCCATGCTTTAAAACATTTCGACACTGTTAATGTACAGAATTATGTAACTAACATTTTTGCGTTATTTTTGGCGATATCACAACAATTCTCTTAAATGAACAAAAGATTTCTTTTTAACTAGATATCTTTTAAAAATCTTGTTATACATTTTTTCCTGGGTCTACCACCGTCTTATTGTTGTTGTTAGTGTGTTTTAATAAAATTTAGTAAAACATTTTAAAAAATTAAAAAAATTGTAACTTATGCCATTTACGAGATAATAATTTTTTACGGTTTTTTGTTGGAGTAGATGCATTGACATTCCATAATACTTTTTGTCAAAACCAAATCTGTCGTAGCACCCTACAAATCTTCTGCCATGATTAAAACCGCATTTGTCGACTTTCCTTGTTCGTAAAATATGTATAATAATTCGATAACGGCATTAATTTTTATTATTTTACTCGTAATAACTAAAATCATAGTTAAATAAAAAAGATGCAAAATCAAATAAAATTAATTGAAGTAACCGAACAGCGAGAACAGAAAACAATTAATAAAAAATATGTAGAATTTTTCATACAATGCTTTTAGCATCGTACGCTTTAAAGACAATAGAGGCAAAAAGTTTTACGTTTTCTTTTATAAACTCTTCGCTAAGGAAAAAGCGAACAACTTCTATAAACTTTTGCTCTTAGGAAGATTTATTTGTTTGTTGTTTTTTCCCTCCGTTGAAATTGGCAACAAAATTGAAAACTTCAGCAATCATCTCTCTCAATGATAATTCAATGTAGTATGTTGTGCGAACTTTTAGTTGCTTCGATTTTAACGGTCGATCGATTTTGTACAAGTTTACAAAATGCTGTCAAGATTTTGGGATAACATGAGCAACATTTGTGGTGAACAGCCGTAGATTTTAAGACTGGCATGAGTAAACTGGAGAGAACGGTGACAACATCTGCATTTAACTGCATGTAAGTGCAAGTTTTCTCAAGAATTGAAAGAGGCCGTTGGAAAATTACAGTAGTAAAATCAAGATGGTGTTAAAGGCGGAAGTGTTATCTTTTATTAATATCGATATTATAATTTTCGGTAATTTTTAAGAGCAAAAAAAGTATACTACATACTCATAATACAGTTATTATTAATTTCTCATTTAACATTATGCCATTCATTATTATCTCAATCAACAACCAACATCAAAAGATCGATCTAAAAGCAGCTGCTTTCTGTCACTTTATGATGCAATTAGTATTTAAATAAATCAACATTACAAGGAAATTGTAGGACAAGTAACGTCGTCGTCGACACATGTTCATAATTTAAAACACAATTAACACTTTTAAGCTTGCATTTACACAAATTCTACGCATTAGCATGAATCCACTCAATGTGTCCGGAGATGTCGACAGTTCGTGTGGAACATGCATCCGTAACAAGTTATCGTTTACATTACATTCGCGCATACAGAAACACACACACAGACACATAGCCAACATAGCCATAACGAAGTCTGAAACCGCCGAATCCATAACTAGAGAGATGCATGAAAAGTGAGTACGTCCGCAAATGTAGGCTGCATTGAGAAAGAAATGAAAGACAGGGAAGGATTTGGCCCAAGCAGTATTGGCCAACAGTATCTGATATTTGAATTGAATTTTTCAAAATTGGAACATTATTTGAAATATGTTTTATTTTAGATTGTGTAATATTTACAATAATCTATTATAAGACTAATTTTATTTATTGAAATAGATATATATTTATCACAAGATAAAATTCAGACATTATTTATTCATTAAGTGTATGATTTTTTCTTTTCAGAAAATTTAGACAAAATTTAACAATATGTTAGACATTTTGTGGGTGATCCTAGTGCTCGAATGCGCTGCGTACGTTACGGTCTGTTTTGAGGAATCACCAGAGAGTGCGACACGATGAATACGTTGAACACGGAAGCTCGTATGCGGCTACACATTGACAGCTGTCATCCACGAAGTGTTCGTGTATAATGTTAATAATCTGCATTGACAGCCTGAAGTACTCGTACATGCATAATGTATTTGAAGAGGAAGCAGACAGACAGTGAGCGATGCGTACTAGAAAAATCCAGACAGCAGACACTCAGGGTTGAAAGGTTATTTCCGAAAAAAAGGTCAGAGCGTCTGAATGAGAATGACGTGAACCCTGTAGGAAATTGTTTAAGAGGGTTGTTCAAAAAAGAAGCTAGAATCGAATATACGAGTACTATACATATATCTTTAGGGACTGTGAAAAACATTGTAAGAGCGATTTGTGTATACCGTCCTTTTGAACACAAAGCCTATTGAAGCCTCTAAAGCCTCTTAAAGCTGGCCCAGTAGGAGGCGTAGGACGCGTTTTCTTGACGTCCTTTAAACTTAGCAATAAAGCAGACGATTAGCAGGCTAAAGGAAAAGAACATAATTGGGGAACATATTTTCATTTTCATGATCAACCAGCCTACTACAAAAGCCCTGGAAGCGGTCCCTTTGGCTCCTAAAGTAGCAATCAGCTACCGCCATAGAGAAAACTCTGCCGCTGATGAACTTGCTTAAGAGGGCTAAACACCGAAGATGTATACATTCATATCTGCTTGGATAAGACTACCATGAGTATGCTAAGTAAGAATCAATCTTAGATTTGGGAAAAAAGTTTCTTAAATTGGAGATATTTTATGAAATTATTTCCATTATTGAAAAAAAAAATATTTTCTAATTGTAGAAAATTATTATCTTCCTGTTTCAGGAAATATTTTTGCGTGAATTTTACTACATACTGACCAAACTTGCACTGTATGCATTGTGTACGATATTATTCTTATCATTATTCTTATCTGCCAAACAAGCTTTCCTTTTTTCTATATCAAAAGTTCTTTATACTTTTTCAATACAAGTGACGTTTAAAAGTGACGTTTTGAGTTTGATTTGGTACATTTTATTGTTCAATTATGTCTCGTATATGAAGTGGAAACGTGTTGTAGCCATGTTGAAAGTAGCGAAAGTTTCAAGTGATACTTTTGTTAATATAGATATTTTATTCCTTTAGAAATTGCGGCATAAGGACTGAATTTGGATAAATTGTGTTGGTTCATAACCGGTTTCACAAATCGGTTAACTTCTGATGAGTTCAGTTTTTCCGAGAAAGTACACAGCAAACTTATCATTGTTAGAGTAATTTAATTGTAGCAATGAATATTTAAAAAAAATTATTTACATTAGAGGAATTTTTAAAAATGTTTATGTTTGTACTTTAAGTACAAACACTTTCTCGAATTTACTCTCTCGAATTTCGTTTCTAAACATTTCCATTAAATTAAACATTAAACATTATCAAGAAATCGAGATTTTCTAAAATACACATAAAATATAAAAATTTAAATTGCTCTTATCTTTCTAAACCTTTTGAGTATTTTGTGATTTGATTTGTATATGAGTATTTTGCGATTTTATGATTAAATATACTTACGTCGTTTATACTAACGGACACATGTAGGCAGACACTCTCTTCTATCATTTCTACCGGATGGCTACTAATATTTTACCGGGTGGGTTCTTTCATAAGTGAAAACACGAACGTGATCCAGAGAGAGAGAGAGAGGCACAGAGCAAGAATGAAAGAGGGCGTGGAATCCAGTCCGGGCCTCGTAAAACAATTTATTTTTGCTTTAGTATGATAAATTTGTAAAGAGCGGCAAAAAATCTTCATTCCTCTCTAACGGACAACGTGGGAAAAGACAGCGAGCGGGGCTTAGTGGTGCATAAAAGATAAAGTATTTATAGATAAAAAAACGTGTTATATTCACAATCATGACACTCTGAAGCATTCGCAAACGTTTTTTTTTTAAAGTAAATACTACGTATTCAGTTAGTTAGAAACGAAATGTTTCCTTTTTGAGGTCAGTACCTTTCTCTGTTACCAGCGCCGCTGGTGCTGGAGAGGCGCGTTGACGACGCTCCTGGCTTGACCCGAGGTTATCGAATGTCAAGGAAGCGAACTCGTGCTACCAGTAAAAACCGAAGCGGCGATCAAATGTTTTGCGTTCATTTTACAATGCAATGGCTACCAAGGACTAGCTATGCCAGACTGCCAAGCCGGTGCGGATGTTCTACGTGCGCTGAACGCTGATGAAAGTCACGTATTTTCCAGGTAATTTAAGTTCGCCAAACAATCGCTGCACTGCTGCAGCCGCGGCTCGCCGCCCCTTGGTCTCTTTCCCCGAAAAGGTCAGAAGAAAAATTCGTTTAGTCCTTCGGTTGGGTGTGTTGACGGTTCGGTTCGTTGCCTGTTTTCCCTTCTGTTTTTCAAATTTTTTAAACCTAACTTTTTTCTCACTTTTCTCGTTTTCTCGCCGCCTTTTTTTCCTCCGTAGTCGTAAAGTTAGAACGAAGCGGAGTGAATGAATGTGCAACACGTGACCGACAGGAGCTACTGTACAGCTTCCACCGCTGCAGCATCGTCGGTGTTTGGTGTCTATGCGGCCTTGGAATGAGCGAAAGGCGCTGATTTACTATCGTTACCGAAAGGCATCGAATCTTCCTGTCGTTGGTTAAATGAAATTGAATAAATGCTAAAATGTTTTATTGGCTTAAAATTTTCGCCTGAGAGCATTTGGCACTAAGCTCTTCCACTTCCGAAATTCTGACCTCTCGATGGCACATAGAAAATGTTTAAATATGTAAAAGCTGATTACAAATACAGTTATTAAGTGTAAAGATGGATGTCATCTTCCTCGTAGCATTAACGGCTAAATACACGTTTTTTGCTTGTAGTTATAATAGCAAAAATTGGTGGTAATAATAGCAACTAGTCCGTACATTTTAGCTGCTTAACGAAGCAAAATCTATTCAAGGGCAAAATCCTTTTTCGTCTCTTTGTCGCTGGCTATCTGCTGCTCTCCCGCCATACACACACACACCACGACAAATTCGTTGGAGCACGTTTTTCCTATTGTTTGCTGGCAAAAAAACAAACGCAAACACAAACGAAACAGTCAAAATCCAAGCCGTAGGGCGCGGGCAAGCAAACACCATAGAGACCGTGAAAAGTCAAATAAGAAGAAGAAGGAAAAGTAAGAATCAAAAGTAGCACAACTAACAATTGTCAAGTGAACAAAAGCAGCAGCTACGATGACGACAAAAAGAGCACAACAGCACCTCAGATGACGTCCATATGGCAACGCATAGAAAAATCGTGCTCTGGAATTCGTAACAAAATTAACGTTTTCTATGCGGCGACACGTTCAGGAAAAAAAGCAATAATAGAAAAACAATCAACTAAGAAAACGAGTACAGTATTCAACAACTCTAAAGTTCCTGTCTTCAGGGAAACATAAACGAATCATGCATGACATTTTGTATGTGCGTATATACTAGCTTTTGATTTTGGTGGTGTTCGAACTCTTTTGGCGGGGGGTAAAGTCAAGCCAATCAAAAAATGTTGGATGTTTGTATAATGTTGCCAACACTAATGAATTTATAACGAACTAATACAGCAAAAAGGTTGCTATATATCGTTACTAATAATAGAATTTGCTAAACGATAAAACTACAATAAAATCATTAATAAAATTATCAAATTAAAATAAAAGGAAGACATAATAATTTTTTTAAAAACAATGCTTGAATTTTGGTATTAAATTTAAAAATATCCGTTCGATTTAAATGCCTTTTAAACTTCTACCTCTGTTACTTCTTTTGCCTGGAAATTATGTTTCCATAGGATTAATGGCTTTTATTCATGGTTTTTAATTTTGTTTCCCCCAAAAATGCCTTTTGTGGCGTGATTCTCTTTTAATCTTAATCAATTTTCTACGGAAATGCCTTCAATTGCGTGAGACGGCAGGAAGCATTATAATTGTTTTCTTCGCAATCTGAAATTTAATTAAAAGCATTTGTTAGGTTATCATAATTTTAAAAATATACTGAATCCTCTCAATGCAAAACATCTGGTTTTCTATAGCTTTCCTTTAAAAAAAGGGAAAGAGATCCATAAACCACATACAAAAATAACTTTATTCCACTCTGAGGTTTATTTTTATAAAAAAGGGGAGAAAAGTAAACACTGAAAAAAATTATTAAACGACCACCGAAATAAATGATAGTAGTAAGGCGTTTGGAGTGGGGGGGAGGGTGGGGGTTATTAAATGGCCATTGGTGTTAAGCAATAAAATATAAACTACGGCTGCTGTGTTCAAAATTATCCCCCTCATCGTATAAAAAGATAGGCTTCTAATAAAACCAAGCACAGCGACAACAACAAGAACAACTTTAGGAGCAGCAGCAGCAGAGCACTCTTTTCGTCATCGTTGAACGCAAGACACATTAACGGGTTACGCCGACGGGTTGCGTCCTTCTCTCAATGCATCTAAGCGAAATGAGTAATAATTCTTAAGTGCTTTAAACATTTAAAAAACGCGGCATGCGAGCGATAAAGGATTAAACAAATGTAAGGCCGTCTCAAAATCTAAAATGCCCCAGTGGTGCACCGATGCACCACTAAAGTATTTTAATAAATCAAAAATATGAGAGGTTAAAAGAAATACATTTACTGATAAATTGAGTGTATTACCCACGATAATGCTCACCACCAACTCTTCCCTGAACGCTAAGTTAATTGTGTGGGTCATTTTGACCCATTTTGACCCGTGTCGGTAGTAAGAGGTACATACATATATAAGTAATTTATGTAAACCTGATGACCTTTAAACCATTTCCAATCTCCACACGACTGTTATTTGTCGTAAAAAGCATAGGACTATGCTTTCATGACTATCGCTAATGGTGGAATTTTCATGTGAAAAAATTCTATTTACTATTTAGTTCTTAAGTTTTTTTTTTTTGGTTAGCTCAGGTACTCCTAGGACTAGCCAAACATGGAAAAAACGGAACGTATGACACAATATCATCGATTTGTGAATCCTATTTTGATAGAAAATTTTAACAAAGGACCAGATCATAACACTCTCAAGTGTTAATTGCAAATTATTAACATTTGCATTTCAGATATGCATTACAGGGCTGCACAAGACCATTTATTCGATTAATTTTCAAGTTAATTTCAAGTTCAAGTTATTTTCATTTATTCATTCATTTTTATGCCAAATAAAGTAATTGACGGTTGCGCCTAAATGCATGCTACATAATTCTTCCTCACAACGAATTATTATGAGCGGGTTGGGTCATAAAATTATTACACGCTGCCGGTAACCGCCCGCCGCTGGTTGTTTTAAGCTCGCTGTGTGTTGCGAAGCTCATTTTTACTGGCGTATGTAAACATACGCCGTGTGTTTACTGGCGTATGTTTTTAAAAGGCTTGTTTTTCGATATTCGTACCTGGCCACCAAGATCGTGCAATATAACGCCTGTGGTTAATTTTTTGTGGAGGTAATTGCCATTGGTCAGTGAGTCATGAGTCACAAACGTAATATAACAATAATTGTGAGATTTTTTGTAATTTTAAGACAACACGTTAAGACTTCAGTTTGCTTGCATAAGCATGGGCAAGACAGATGGAAAATTAATAAGCATTTAATTTTCTATCGTATATTCTATCGTATATTCCATGCCAGTCTATGTATATAAATGTGAGTGCACGTGAAGAAATGTGCGCTGTATGCATGTGTATGCCTTCCCTGTAAGCTCTCTTTCTACCTTGCTTCCTACGAACTGAGGACCTTTTCTTCTACCACAAACGCTTCGCGAAGTTTCTCTCTTTTCCACACGTGCCACTTGGGCCACTTGGACTCCGACCCCGCTAAAGACCTCTAATTCCTATCGTTACTTTACGATTTTCTGCAAATGAAATTGCAAACTTTACTCGTCGCATTCATAATTAAATTATACCAAGTGTAAAAAATTGGCGGGTAAGAGCAATTCATAATGAATGTATTTCAACGTCTGGAAAAAAGCTTCTCAAGAGTTTCTTCATTCCGCCATGATTTCAAGAGGAGGACAAGGAAAAAGGAGGAGGAGGAGGAATAGTTTAACCGATAAGATTCATGAGTTGACCCTCGACTCTACCCGAACCGACCAATATTTTTCGAGTGCAGCAGCCGTGCTGCCGTCGTCACCTACCTTGCTACTTCTTGACATCCGCCGTTTGCCTCGACACTTGGCTACGCACGCACGGCTATGCCAAGTCTGATACTACCAGTAGCACCAGCAGGGCCGCATCCATTTCGGTTCATGCTTATGACTGAGGGCAATTCAACAACACTTGATGCTGCCAATTAAGCTCTAAGTTTTTACATTCAATCCCTTTATGTGCGCCCAGAAAGTTGTGCGCTGCTGATGATGGTCTTTTTTTTATTTCATTCGGTGCTGCAATGAATGATATTTATGGAGTGGGCTTGTTTTCTTAATTTCTGCTTCGACTGGTGGTGTCGTAGCCGTCGCTGCTGCTGCTGCCTTTCTGCTTTTGTTCTTATTTCCATTCTTCTTTTTCCTTCGCCTGCTCCTCTCTCATCCTCATCATCATCATCATGCTTTGTTAGTTATCTTTTGCCATAGTAATCATTCCTTGCTTGCTTTTTTGCTGTTTTCATAACGTGTTTTCCTTAATTTTTCTTTCTTTGCGGAATTGTTTTTTTTTTTCGATTTTTATCATAATCAATTATTGTAGTTTTTAATTTTACCATTAGGTTTACTTCTAGGTTGCATAGATTTAAGGCGTACCTAAGAATCTATGGCGGAGCAAGGAACACCTGTCTTTAAGAAAAATTAAGCGAATCGTGCATGAAATTTCACTATCGTGCATGAATTATGCTGACTTCGGCCATGCGAACTGCATTTCGACTGATTTAGACTGCTTTTACGATGATGAAAATCAGCCCAAATGCTGTTCACATAGTTCATCGCTCAGACATGACGTCACACGTGATAGACTGCGCTGATAAACTGAAGGTGTGGCCCCCCTTAACAATTATGCTGTTGGCTTCGTTGACAGAAATGTGATGTCTTTGATGGCATAAGGATAGACTGATGAGGGTTTTGTTATCGACGATTGACGGCCTGATCGTTGACGTAATGTTACCTGAGTTATTCCGGCCGAAGACGAATCTTTAAAAAAATGTCCTTAATTCTTGTACTGTTACGATATAAGCATTAACAGATCAGAGAAGCTTCGCCCAAATCGAAATTAATTGCGTAGAAATGAAGTTTATTTATACCATTGTGTGTTTTACAGTGTCGTATATACTAGTACATATGTACATTTATATCGTACAATTTGAATTTTGTATTATAATTATACCAATTTATTATATATTGTACTTCCATTTTCAATTTCCTTCCTTTTTACTGGCGGGGGGTGTGTGTAAAGTCTATAAGTCTACGGAATCTTTCTAAAGAAGTAGAAGTGCGGTTCATCTAATGATTCATATACTTCGTCTTTGGAACAGAGGTTAGTATATTCGTGATTTCTTCCAGTCCTGCATTTAGAGCCGGGTCTATTGCTTATCTCGTAGATTCTTTCGTTGATCAGAGTAGTCGTGGCATAGTTACAGGCGAAGAGAAAATCCTCGTAGCCCATATTAATGTAACGTGCAGCAGCACACCCGACGCGAATATTTTTGTCAATTACCATGGTAGTGAAGTGGCTGACGTCACTGTAAAAATAAAAAATCGAACATATGAACATATAAATTTAAGTTCTTACATCAATTTCAATTTCAACTTACGGCGCTGTAGTGGGTCGATATCCTGGCCATTTGTTAATGACACTTACGCTACAATTCACATGTTCATCGAACCAGTCCCGAATCATATCTTCTATACAATCCATATCTGTTCGTATGTGCTCCTTTGGCCAACTCTCAAGACCTAAATTCTGCCCGGCGTTTCTAAATTTGTCTGTGTTGCGACATTTATCATGCTGCAGAGTGCACTGCTTGACATTTAAGCTGGCCAGGAAAGCGAGCTCATCGTCCCACTGCATGGTGGCCATGCGAGCAGCTGGCTTAAATCGCAACAAGCCGCCGCCGGCTATTTCATTGCGCTTCTCATTATGAGCGTCAAGAATTATTCGGACATACGGCTTTAGATTAACCAGGCGAGGTCTGTCACATGTCCTGGAAAATGCCTGAAGTTAGAAGTCATTGTAGGCGTTTTTCCAATATATTGATAATATGTGGATAAATTGATAAAAAGATTTCACTCACTCCATTATTTCTACATCCAATGTGACGGAGCTTTGGATGACATAGAGATCGGTGACAATAATCAGTGCCACTAACAACAGCAACTATTGTCAAAAGCGACAATCCGACAATGGCACGCATGTCTTACGATTCGTTCAAAACCTATGAAAGCAAGAAAAAGTTTGACATTTTGACGATTGTAAAAAATCATTATCATTTTTGAAAAGTGATCCTTATGCATTTTATACTAACTGTTTCCAAAGACTAAAGTCGTCCAAGTCGTCTTTGTTCACACTAAGTTTACTGAAACTTTTGCCAAAATAAGAGTAAAGACTTCCTAAGGAGAAATGCTCATTACTAGTACCACAAACACTGTAAAACTTTTGGGAAAAAGTTGAGTTTTTCTGGCAATGGAAGTCAAGTTGAATTTCATCAAAAGCTTATTACTTCTAATTAATCGCATAAATTAGACGATTTTTCAACACTTCACCAATTAATCACAATGACCCGAATTGTATTTTATTGTATGGTTTTTATAATATTGTAAAACACACAATACTATATAAAGTAATTATCTGCTACGTGCCAAATAATATATATAGTTCCACTCACTTTGTCTTCGTTGAAACTATTGGTTATTTGAACTTACTTTACAATATTTTAAAGAAATACTAAATTCTCAAAATTTTTGGATGACCTTATATAGACCCACTTTACTCTCTGTCTACAGAACTAACCTTGAATAGGTGCTTTTTATTAAGTATGTATGTGAATAATAATATTTCAGCTATAAAAAACTCAAAACATACTTTACTTTAAAAAGCTAAAATAGGCGTGTCAAGATGCCTTTTTATGAAATCCACACAATGTTGTATTTGTGGAATTTGTTTGGCGCCTGTTAAGGTAACACATCCTAAAACACCATTTTTAACATTTTTAACACATTCCAGAAGAATACATATGCATATATATTTATGGTTTTATGGTGTTTAACACTCACAAAGTCAGTGTGAATGGAATGAAGGAAAATATAATTCCATAATTGACGATCTGTTTCATTTTACTAAATATGTAAATAATGATTGTTTTGTTACCAAGGCCCTGAAAACAATGCGTTATGCGTCAGTAAAAAGTTACAAAAACGAGAAAGAATTAAGAATGTGTTTAATTACGTAAGCTTTTCTTATTGGTGGAAAGGAGAAAAAAGTCATACCATAATTGGCAATCTATTTCATTCCACTTACTAAGTAAGCAATTATTATTTTGTTACCAAGAACCTAAAAACGATTCGTTTCAGTAAAAATTACAAAGACGTGAAAGGATTTATTTATTTGTTGAACTACGTAAGCTTCTCCTATTGGTGGAAAGGAGGAAAATGTCATACCATAATTGGCGATCTGTTTTATTCTACTAACTATGTAAACAATTAATATTTGGTCACCAAGAACCTGAAAACAATTCGTTTCAGTAAAAAGTTACAAAGACATGAAAGGAATAATTTATTTGTTGAATTACGTAAGCTTCTGCTATTGGTTAAATGAAGAAAAATATGATACCATAATTGGTGATCTGTTTAATTCTACTAACTATGTAAACAATTAATATTTGGTTACCAAGAACCTGAAAACAATTCGTTTCAGTAAAAAGTTACAAAGACATGAAAGAATTAATCTATTTGTTGAATTACGTAAGCTTCTGCTATTGGTTAAATGAAGAAAAATAGCATACCACAATTGGTTTGTTACCAAAACTCTGAAAACAATTCGGTTCAGTAAAAAGTTACAAAGACATGAAAGAATGAATCTATTTGTTGAACTACGTAAGCTTCTCCTATTGGTGGAAAGGAGGAAAATGTCATACCATAATTGGCGATCTGTTTTATTCTACTAACTATGTAAACAATTAATATTTGGTCACCAAGAACCTGAAAACAATTCGTTTCAGTAAAAAGTTACAAAGACATGAAAGGAATAATTTATTTGTTGAATTACGTAAGCTTCTGCTATTGGTTAAATGAAGAAAAATATGATACCATAATTGGTGATCTGTTTAATTCTACTAACTATGTAAACAATTAATATTTGGTTACCAAAACCCTGAAAACAATTCGTTTCAGTAAAAAGTTACAAAAACATGAAAGAATTAACTTATTTGTTGAATTACGTAAGCTTCTCCTATTGGTGGAAAGGAGGAAAATGTCATACCATAATTGGCGATCTGTTTTATTTTACTAACTATGTAAACAATTAATATTTTGTTACCAAAACCCTGAAAAACATTCGTTTCAGTAAACGTTACAAAGACATGAAAGGATTAATTTATTTGTTGAATTACGTAAGCTTCTCCTAAGGTTTTTATTATCCGATTTTGACATTTTTGAAATCTATCGTATTTTAACAGACGTAGTTTTTTATAAATATTCTTTTTTTCAAGATTATCTCTTTCTTAAGCTTTTAATTTTAACATTCATAAACTCCGACTTAAATTCAGTGTTACTAAGAACATGGCAAAGGTGTCAAATTGTTGCCCCAAATTCCCTCGCAAAGGCTATAGGGCGGGCTTACTTCATTGAAAAAATAAGTAAATTCTTTCCCATTTTGGTAAATTGTTAGTGAAATGAAATACAACAAAACGGCTTTTATATAAACAGTTAATACAATGAAAAAGACAACTGATCACCAAATATGGTATGATATTTTCCTCCATTTCACCAATAGGAGAAGCATACGTAATTAAACAAATAAGTAAATTCGTTCATGTATTTGTAACTTTAGTCGAATGAATTATTTTTAGCTAGTTGCTAACAACTAACTGATAACTATAACTGTGTGAATAAAGTTACTAAAATGAATAAAAAAAAAATGAATAAAAGTTACTAAACAGATAACTGATCAAAACTTGTGGTATAATACGATATTTTCCTCCCTTTGACTAATAGCAGAAGCCTACATAATTAAACATATAACTTAATTCTTTCATATTTTGGTAACTTGTTTATGAGATGAATTGTTTTTAGATACTTGGTAACACATTAACTATTATTTACACAGTTGAAACAGACAACTTACACCAATAGCAAAAGCTTACATAATAAAACAAATAAGTTAATACCGTCGCACTTTGGTAACTTGTTTATGAAATTAATTACACTTACTATTATTCACACAGTTACCAGAATGAGAAACAGAAATTATGGTACGAGTATAATATTTTCCTCCATTTCAGACCAATAGGAGAAGCTTACGTCATGCTTAACTTAATGCGATTAACTTAATGATGTTCTTTGTTCCAAGATGTTTTGTGAACCATATAAAAAGCGCCCAGTTTTCCGGACTGTTACCAGTTTAACCTAACCCAGCGTTCGTAACCCTTCTTGGACAAGAAAGTCTAACTCAAGGCATCATGAAAGTACTACTACTTTTCTCAGTCGTGACCATTTTGGTAACAGCCGGGGCTGCTAACTATTGCTTGAAATCTCTTTGTCCAGGCTACACGCACATTGCATGTGGACACAACGGGGTGAGTATTTTGCTTCTGCACACTGCAAAGAAAAAGGTGCATAAAGGCTTTTTTGTAAGTGATAATCTCTGGCTCCGTAACAAAAACCCAAGAAAAATGATCATGTATCAAATTACAAAGAATCGTCCTTAGATTATCGCTCGCATTTTGCTTGTAACACCGTGTGTTTAATTACAACAATGTCCACAGAAATTTTCCGAGCAATGTCCCTCAAACGCACACCTCGTCAACTTGAGTCCTTACAGCCAAAAAATTGTTGATCTTCACAATCAGAAGCGCAATGAAATTGCCGGTGGTGGTTTGAGGCGATACAGACCGGCTGCTCGCATGGCCACCATGCAATGGGACAAAGAGCTCGCCTCCTTGGCTGCTTACAATGTCATGCAGTGCCAAATGAAGCATGATGCGTGCCACAACACCAAGACTTTCAAACACTCCGGACAGAATTTATATAGAATCTACTACTATGGGCAGTCTTTCTCCGACGAAAAGCTATTGGAAAAGGGTATAAATAGTTGGTATGAAGAACATCAGATGGCCCATATGGGATTCATTGACCAGTATCCTTCTGCATATAGCGGATCGTAAGTCAACGTCGTTTTTTTTATTGACCTACTAATATCGATTTTCTTTTAGAGCAATCGGCCACTTTACTGAAATGGTTAATGAGAGAAATACTCATGTCGGATGCGCTGCCTCGCGTTGGGTCGAAGGCGGAAAGCAATATTTCTTGTTTGCTTGCAATTATGCTGTGACAAATATTTTGGGCACGCCAATTTACACGTCGAGTCCAGTACCCGCCGTGGGATGCCGAACTGGAACGAACCCAACCTATAAGAACCTCTGCTCCACTGCTGAAAGCTATCTTTCAAAAAAAAACATAAGAAAGCCAACAATATATTATCCAAGACCTTACAAATTTCATATCAATTCAATTCAAGTTTAACATATGTAAATGAAGCCTATATTATATATTCAATATATTTTAATTTATGATTTTAGTTTCAATATATTGTAATATATAATATGTTGCCATATACTTGTTTTTATGTACTTGTACGGGTTATAATTCAGACAACCCTAGTTTTCTGTTTTCGAGTTTGTCAATTTATTCAATAAAATTTTCAGTCTTTGTTCGAGCATTGAATTATATTGAAGTGAAATTTATTATTTTTTAGTGAAATTTATTGAAACTTATTATATTAAAACCTCAGGTGTGGGTTATTTAAACAAAAGAAGGGCCAAATGATTCGTCGTCCAAGTCGCCAAGCTATGGTAGAAGCCCTTGGATCAGCCGGGATTCATTATCCTGTGAATGCCACGCTGGTTCAAATCCGGTCGCAAAGTTTAGTGGTGATAATGATTATAACATAATGAAGTGGTTGCAGAGGTTGCAAATATGTGTGGCCTCAATGTTTAGGTGCTCGGCGTCGATTAGAACCAATGGCAAAGGAATTCGTGTTTAATTTAGGATGTATCACATATGAGGAACTAAAAAGTAACCTTGTTAAAGTCTTAAATAGGACTTTTTCAAGACAAGAAGATTATCGTCATTTATGAAGCAAATGCCGCACCTGCCAAGCAAATGAATCGTGCATTAGCTATATAATAGCAATGCAATCTATCGCTACTAAATCCGACATTGAGGATAAGGATATTATTATAGATGGTATACCGGACAAATCTACCACATATGGTACAGTTCCTTGTAAAATCCAATTCCAATTCGGATATAATTCCAATTATATCCGACAATATTTTATGATTATATGATTTTATGAAAAATATGCCAATAATTTTATGAAGGGACTTTAGTTGTGTATTAGTGCACACAGCTCAGTTGAATCTGAAGAGGGATTAGGTAATACTGCAGCGATTCCCTTGATGTCACCATATAAAGCGTTTAGAGAAAATACTTTACCAAGTAATACAGAAACTGACTTCTTCTTTTCTCAACTTTGTTCTATCGAGCTAGTCGAGCAAACTCGGTTACGAGGAAATAGAATACTAAGGAAATTCGATAAATCACACAGGCATTCGTCCTACTGATTCGCATATTAAAGCAATTAAAACATATCAGAGCAGATATTTCACTCACAGTTCTGTTCTAACGAGGATTTTCTACACAACAATGACGAGTTGTCACAGGTTGCCTCTGAAGCAGATATTTCAGTCACAGTTCATTTTTAAACTGTTTAAATATTTAAATTCTTGAAGCAGAATGTAAAAATTTAAAATAGGGTTAGAATACACTACTATTATTTAATTGTAAAGATTTTATCTTAAAAAATTGTCTATTTTTTAAATTATAAAAAGGAAAGAAAGACTGTCCTCCATGTGACAGTCTTCGGCTTGGCCATAAGCATAAATATTAAACTGAAAGCTCAGCTAATTTTTAGTAGAGTAATAGATTATACATATGTTAATATAAGCTCATATGTAACGTTTCATTAATGTAAAATAACAAACATAAAAACGGATATATTGATATAAATGCAATATAAAAATAGTTTACTCAGTATGTGAATAATGTTCAAATTAACCGTTCTATATTTCATTCGTTCGCTATTTCGTTTGTGCATATATTTCTTATTTTATCAAATAATAAGTTTATTAAAAGCAAAAAAGCGTAGTGAAATTTGGGAATTTTTCAAATCGGAAAATGGAAATTTTGCCAAGTGCAATATTTGCAAAGCTGTGTGTTCGTATAGAACGAGCACAACAAATTTAAGAAAACACATGTAGAGGAGGCAGCCAACAGTAGCTTAGGTTTCTGTTTTCGAATTTGTCTATTTAATTTTACTCAATAAAATTTTCAGTCTTTGTTCGAGCATTGAATCATATTCAAGTTAATTAAAATTTATTGATACTTATTATATTAATATATTCTATATTTTTATTAAATATATTTCTATACGTATACCTTATATATGTGTTACATATGTATGTAAAAAAAAATTATAAGTGAACTATTTAATGTTAACTTTCAAAAATTTATTTAAACCAATTTGCGGATATTATAAAACAAACATTGTGTCGAATAAAATTTTTTTTTATATAAAATGTTATATAAAACGTTTTAATGTCAAATATATGTCATTTGTAAAATGTCTTGCTCCAAAGTGGGCGTGGATGGTTAGTTTATACTTAAAATATCATTGCCCAATAGTTTTGAGTTAAAATTTTGGGTTTCCAGCTCATCGGAAACCTCGTTAAAAATAAATTTAAAATTTGTAGCAAACATTTTGAGAGAGCCCCAATTCTCTCCTTAAAGTGGACGTGGTTTATGTTTATGGTTTATTATGGTTATTATGGTTTATGTTGCATTGTCATCCAGTTCTAAGGTATGAGGTATGGTTCTGATTTCGAGTCGCTAGCTCGCCGGGAAGCCAGTTAAAAATGAATTTCAAAATTTGTAGCGAAATGAAAGGAAGAAACCAACTTTCCTGCATCAAAGTGGTCGTGGGTAGATAGCTAATGCTTATAATTGCATTGTCATCTAGTTATGAGCTATAGTTAAAATTCCCGGCCTCTAGCTTATCGGGAAGTTAGTATAAAAGCAGTTTTAAAATTTGTACCAAATACGAAAGAAAATATTTATGTTTTTTTGAAAGCGGGCCCAAATTTTTTACCTTAAAGTGGGCGTGGGTTTGTTTAATTGCTTATTATTGGATTGTGGTCTATTTCTCTTTTTTCTTTTTTAAGCTTTTAATCTTGATATTCATAAATTTTGACTTAAATTCAGTGATACTAACAACGTGGCAAAGGTGTCAAATGGTTACCCCGAATTCCCTCGCAAAGGCTATAGGGCGGGCTTACCTTATTAGGCAATTAAGTAAATTCTTTCCCATTTTGGTAAATTCTTAGTAAAATTAAATACAAAAAAACGGCTATTATATAAACAGTTAATACAATGAAAAAGACAACTGATCACCAAATATGGTATGATATTTTCCTCCATTTCACCAATAGGAGAAGCATACGTAATTAAACAAATAAGTAAATTCGTTCATGTATTTGTAACTTTAGTAGAATGAATTATTTTTAGCTAGTTGCTAACAACTAACTGGTAAATATAACTGAGTGAATTAAGTTACTAGAATGAAACAGATAACTGATCACAAGATGTGGTATAATACGATACTTTCCTCCCTTTGACTTATAGCAGAAGCCTACATAATTAAACATATAACTTAATTCTTTAATATTTTGGTAACTTGTTTACGAGATGAATTGTTTTTAGATACTTGGTAACACATTAACTATTATTTACACAGTTGAAACAGGCAACTTACACCAATAGCAAAAGCTTACATAATAAAACAAATAAGTTAATACCGTCGCACTTTGGTAACTTGTTTATGAAATTAATTACACTTACTATTATTCACACAGTTACCAGAATGAGAAACAGAAATTATGGTACGAGTATAATATTTTCCTCCATTTCAGACCAATAGGAGAATAGGAGAAGCTTACGTCATGCTTAACTTAATGCGACATAAATTGCGCTTGTAGGCATGCCAATATAAATGATGTTCTTTGTTCCAAGATGTTTTGTGAACCATATAAAAAGCGCCCAGTTTTCCGGACTGTTACCAGTTTAACCTAACCCAGCGTTCGTAACCCTTCTTGGACAAGAAAGTCTAACTCAAGGCATCATGAAAGTACTACTACTTTTCTCAGTCGTGACCGTTTTGGTAACAGCCGGGGCTGCTAACTATTGCTTGAAATCTCTTTGTCCAGGCTACACGCACATTGCATGTGGACACAACGGGGTGAGTATTTTGCTTCTGCACACTGCAAAGAAAAAGGTGCATAAAGGCTTTTTTGTAAGTGATAATCTCTGGCTCCGTAACAAAAACCCAAGAAAAATGATCATGTATCAAATTACAAAGAATCGTCCTTAGATTATCGCTCGCATTTTGCTTGTAGCACCGTGTGTTTAATTACAACAATGTCCACAGAAATTTTCCGAGCAATGTCCCTCAAACGCACACCTCGTCAACTTGAGTCCTTACAGCCAAAAAATTGTTGATCTTCACAATCAGAAGCGCAATGAAATTGCCGGTGGTGGTTTGAGGCGATACAGACCGGCTGCTCGCATGGCCACCATGCAATGGGACAAAGAGCTCGCCTCCTTGGCTGCTTACAATGTCATGCAGTGCCAAATGAAGCATGATGCGTGCCACAACACCAAGACTTTCAAACACTCCGGACAGAATTTGTATAGAATCTACTACTATGGGCAGTCTTTCTCCGACGAAAAGCTATTGGAAAAGGGTATAAATAGTTGGTACGAAGAACATCAGATGGCCCATATGGGATTCATTGACAAGTATCCTTCTGCATATAGCGGACCGTAAGTCGACGTCGGTTTTTTTATTGACCTGCTAATATCGATTTTTTTTTTAGTGCAATCGGCCACTTTACTGAAATGGTTAATGCGAGAAATACTCATGTCGGATGCGCTGCCTCGCGTTGGGTCGAAGGCGGAACGCAATATTTCTTGTTTGCTTGCAATTATGCTGTGACAAATATGTTGGGCAAGCCAATTTACAGGTCGAGTCCAGTACCCGCAAAGAGATGCCGAACTGGAACGAACCCAACCTATAAGAACCTCTGCTCCACTGCTGAAAGCTATCGTCCCAAAAAACAAATAAGAAACCCCAAATATCATATCCGTCAATTTTAACATAAAAGAAGCCTATATTCTATATTCAATATATTATTTTTTTATTTTTTACATATATGTAGTATATATCTTGTCCTGTAAAATGCATAATTAATTATACCAAGTCATGAAAATAATGAAAACATTTTTAGTGTTGGATCAGAAATGCTTGGAGGATTTCAGTAACAGGCACTGAAATTGTGAATAATACGTACATTATCGACAATATTGATTTACTCTCCAGCAAGTATATCAGCAGATTGTAGGCCCAGCGCGAAATCTAATCGGTAACTCGTGTCTGGAATTTAATAAGTTTCACTACGTAAAAGATATACTATTATGGTTTCTCGGTTTAGTTTCGTCGACTTTTTGTGGCAGTCGCTTTCAAAAAGTTACAAATGACTTCTGTAACTGTTAAGAAAGAGTTTTAAAGAATAATATGTTCATGTCTGTGTGTATGTATGTACATAAGTAGGGATTTAGGCCGTCTAAAAGAATTTAGGTTAGGTCTTTAAGGTTCACTGCTGTTGGTTTGTTTCTTCACCGTAACTGATCCGGTTATAACGATGGCCGGTTAAATGACATTTAATGACTCTTATTTTATTTATTTATTTTGTAATAAAGAAGTTTCAACCTTTGATATAGAAAAATTTTTTATTGCTTTCGTGCATCGTAGGAGAAAACGCACAAAAAAAATGTGTATAAATGAACATATTTGCCTTCTACCACTTTTATAATTTTTTCTACAATACAAAAAAAGTGTATGAAAAAAAGTGTGACAAAAGCTAAAATTTATGGAAATTTTTTTTTTCGAAAGCGTAAATGAATCAGAACGCACTTTATCTGCAAATATTAATTTTATATAAGCTTATCTTAAATAGAGTATAGAAGTTTTTGATAAATGAAAAACCCTATTATTTTTTTTATTGGTTTTTTATTTAAATTTCAGGTATCATCTATGGACCATTAGGTGTGAAAGACGCATTTCACTATACATATACGATATTTTTCTAATTTAAAACGGAGAAAAATGGACGATCAGAGAGAGGGTTGGCACACAGGTGTCATCTTATGAGAGTTATCAGAAGTTAAATCTTTCGGCTTATTTAATAATTTTAAAAATATTAAAATTGAACAAAAGCAGGTTCACACTGGGCCTCTCAAAAATTTACACAATGCAATTTTTTGTCGCAGTATAAGGATTGAAAGCAGCCGCTTGTGTTGCAAAATTTACAGATGGTAAACAACAACAACAACACGAAGAACAATGGTGTCGGTAAGACTCTCCATGGCATGCCATGAACAATGGCAATGACACTAACAATTCTCTTGCAACAGTAGACCGTGTTTTAGTTACGGATAAATTAATTCACAGTTTTGAGTGTATGTGTTAGTGTGTGTAAAAAGGATTTATGCCACACAACACAACACAACACAACACAACACAGGAGAGAAAAGACCTCAAGAAATTTGAAAGTTAGTATTGTTGCAAAGTTTACACTGTTGCCAACAAATTCAGCAAGTTGAAGCTAAGTTTTTCTTTATTGAAATTATTGTTGTTGTTGCTATTGTTGTTCGTCTTCTACCTGAAACCATCAATGGTGACTTCAGCCAGTGGCTTCAAATGTACAAACTTAACTACTTGAACTGGCTGCGCATTTTCTCAAACAGAGAAATGCTCGCATATACATATATATATACATGTACTTATACATACAAACAAAGAAACGCACACATCCGCACAGAAGCACAAACACAGATTTGACGTACACTGCAAACTGTCAAAAGAGCACGAAGCTCCTTCGAAATGCTAACATTTTAAACAAACTTTAGATCGAAAGTACAGCCAGCCAGACTGTCTGCCAGACTGTTGTTGCATCGACATTACTACGTATCATGACTAGGTTCATCATCATATTGGGTCTTATTAACCTTATTGTTCAACCGAGAGCACGACAAAGGGCTTAATGCGAGGGGTTGTAAAGAAGTGAGTTAGGCACTCGGACATACCTACATATAGTACTTGTATAACGATCAGAGGAGATAAATTGATAAGTTGTCTCTATCTTCCACTCCATTTACTTCCTTGATATTATTTCTCCCTTCGTCAGTCCTTAGACCTCTGTCTTCGATATTGAAAATTCTCAAGTAATGGATTCAAAGCTTTTGTTAATCTTCCACTGATGCTGTTGTCGAAAGAAGTCCTAAGAAGTTCGTAGACATTGAATGCACTGGAATGTATGTATTTAGGAGAGTTTGTTTGCAATTGTATATGAGTGTGCTTGTATGTGTATATGTTTGTTGATACGATCATATTTGTGCTTTTAAAAACCATATAAAAAGCCATTAGAAGCCTTCCAGAAATCACTTTATTAAACAGATCGGAAGCTTCGTTGACTACAAATTAATTGTAAAGAATGTACGGAAAAACTGCACTGTTTCAAGGCCGAAGACAGTCCCTTTAATGAGCACACAATTCACCATAATTTCTCTAACAGAAGCCTCCTTGAAAGAAATCAGATTTGCAAAATAGAAAGCGTGAAGTTTTCATAGAAATTGAAACATGGAGAAACTTGAAAACTATTTAGGAAAATTGAAAAAAAAAAGCGAAACAATGAATGAATGCATAATTAAATCAATCATAGGTACCATGAACCTACACTTCGTCACACACCAGAATTTCTCCTAAATTGTTTAAAGGTTGTGGATTTTTTCACAAATAAAACGTTTGCTCCTTTTTCTCCTTCTTCTTGATCATTCTTTAATTTTTTCGCTATTTTTTCTGTGTCATTCACATGAACCTGAGTCCAGTTGGCTGAATCCCAAGACGGTTTAATATTTGAAAATCATTTATTTTCACCATCTGTGACCCTATACACGCCCCTTAAAACCTCCTACTTACTTCAAATTACCGGGTACATTCATAAAAGTTCGTGCGGCAAGACGTACGATGACGTTCGAACTGAGATTTAATGACTGCGTCTCTGTCACCGTCCATCCATACGATGACAAAAAGGCTTTCAAGAAATCGCGCTGCTTCATCAAATCATTTAGTTTTCTTTCAATGTTGATGATATTCAGCTCGACAGCATTTCAGTGAGTTTTTATTGATGAAATTTCGAAATTTCAATTGAACTTTTAATTGGTTACGCGTCATTCACGTGCTGCAAAAGGTTCTCATCAATTTTCAGAATTTCCATAAAGAAGATATAAATCAAGCTGACTTTATAAACCAAGTGCGATTATTGTTCAATTGCAGTTGCACATTTTTCTAATGCATTGGAAAAGGATATTTATTGATATCTCTAAACGGGCGTGACAAGCAAATTTTTAAAATTAACAGATTTTTGTTGGAATTTATAAATACTTGAATGATTATTAATAAATGGGTCTACTCCGAGCTTAACAAAAAACAACAACATTATAAAAAATATAGGTACTCGATTTTATAAAAAATTAAAATCTACGTTAAAAATACGGTTTGAGTAACGCAATAATTTTAGTTACGAGTATTTTTAGTTAATAAAAATGTGCTCATTTTAATTACGTCTTCTTTTAATTTTACTTTTCTAAGAAATTTTACAGTTTTCTTTTCTGACAACTTTGAAATTTAATTTGACACATTTTAAAAAAAATCCGTCTAATCCTGCCAGCAAAACAATAACCAGCAATCAATAATCAAAAGAAAGTAAAGAAGGAGAAATGTTTCCGGCAAATACTCGTTTTTTAATAACACTTTAAAAATTTAACAGGCACACAGAAAATACAACAGTTCCAAAAAACAGTCAAGAAGCGTGAGAACCAAAGAACCAGAAAACTTTCTGCTGGTAGTCAAAACGCCAACAACAACAATTTAAGAACTCGTTCTTTAGCGGCTGAAACTGGCAAGACATTGAGATGATTTCAAAAGTTTATATCACAGTTTCCGAGCATTCTCTCCGACTTTTTGTCCTTTACATTTTTTGAGGAATCTCAAAGCGTTTTGATTTCAGATTTTTTTGTTCCTTGGCCGACTTCAGCCATTTTGTTTCTCTTCATGTACTTCTACAAAAAGCTAACTGTAACAATATGCACGAGTATTTTCCTAAAAATGCTAAATCATTTGAAATAACTGATTTTATGTGGCTTCTTTTGACAAATTTTCAGATTTATTACTTTTTCAGACAATGAAAAGGAAATAAATGATCATTACAAAATGCATTCGGTCCTGTTGCATCAGGTTTTCGAGATATTACGATGCTAATTTGTGAAAAACATTGTATTTTTTTATTATTTTGTTTAAAATTTTTCAGGTTTTAAGGGTTACTGGATTAAGGGTTAACTGGGTTAAGGGGTTAAGGGATTACGAACCTAATTCCTCGCGCAGACACAAGGCGGAGCTGAGCCGAGATGAGCGGAGCTAATCAGCGATGATCCGTTGAACAAAACAGCTTTAGAATGTTTTCCTCCTCCGTTCTCATCATCCTCTCTTCTCTGCAGCCACCCACCAACATTTTCTTTCACAAATCCTAATTCTTACGAGTATAAGCCCTTCGCTGCAGGAGACGCTTTCTTCGAGATGCTCTGACATAAATTTTACAACATAAAAAGTAGTATTTTATTCACCTACTTTTTGTGTTCGCATTTTTCTTAAACGCTCCATTGCATTATAAGATTGTTGGAGAATGGTAAAGGGAGAGGCTATGTGTATGTGTGTGTGTGTGTGTATGCTTTATAGTGGCACTCTAGTTCTCCCGAAAATGTACTTAAAAAGTAATAAAATATTTGAGCGCTCTGCATATGCTTTTTTACATTCGCGTTGACGGCAAAGTTTGCTCAAGTGTTAAATTGCGGAGGCGGATAATGATGAAAGGCGGACGGGTGAGGGGAAGGGTATACAAGAATATGAAAATATAGAAAAACAAAAAGGTTCTGTGATTGAATTTTCCTCATCAAGAATTCATTTAAATTTTGTCTGAATATAAATTAATTTAACTCAAAATATCCCAAAATTAACCAAAAATATAAAATATAAATCTTTGTAGGAAAATATAATAAAATTATTAAGTAATATTTTGGTATTGGCAACCTATTATCTTTAATGATTCGAGTATATTGCTGGAAATATTACTCAATTTATACAAACTTGAGAAGAATCGAGGTATTAAACTCAAAGAGAATGCACATACTTCAAGCCTCAGGTGATTGCGCGCCTATTTATGGCTCATGGTTGTGAACGCGTTAAGCTCTCCGGTACACATACGTATGCATATACGAGTACGTATATATTGGGCACTTTGCAGGGTAGAAGTGCCACAACGCGCAAATGTGACAACTACACTTTTATCATTGCTCTAAATAACTTCATCACGCTACACTGTCGTCCCGCTTTGCTGCGCTTCACTTTCCAATTAATCAGCTTCGAGTCAACCATCCACAATCCATTCTCCGAATAATAAACAACGTCAACATCATTATCACCTTCGTCATCGGAAAGGTCATCATGTTCACCCAGTGACAGTTCCGCTGCTCATTAATTATGCAAATTATTATGCAGTCTTATGCAGTTCACTCGCTGTTCGGTATTCATTCGTTGACTTTCCTCATTTCTCCAAGGATTTAAAAATACTCATAATGAGTGAAAAATTGTTTACTCAGTTACCCAGTAGGAAAAGTTATGTGTGCGTGTGTGTTAAAGTGTACGAATACGAATTATCTATGAATATAATTTTTTTATATATGAACACCTTTTAACTGAAAGAATAGATGACACTGTGCATATTGATTTATTGCACATATTGATATTTATAAAGAAATTAAAATGTTGACAGAAAAATAAAAACTAGATTTTAATAAATTCTGAAATATTGACAAAGGCAAATTTGTCATTTTATGTGCAAGTTTCTAATAGTTTCTCCAATAGTTTCTAATTAAAATTGCATCATCCATCATCCAAAAAAAAGACCATCACCAGCAGTGCACAGTTTCATTGCCAGTAAGCCGATGAGATCACCTTTTAGGCGCCACCTTCAATTGTTCGGGCTGCACAAGAGAGAAGAATTTTTTGCGTAAAATTTTTGCACTGAAAATTGTGGTTTCTTCATAAGGGTTAAGTTTGTATGTACACAAGTTAATTAATTAATTTTATTGAGTCTGAATACAAAAGAAAACTTAAAATATTAACAATTATTTAATTTTATATAACTAGGAGAAACTTAAAACTATAGTGTACTATTTTAATAACTAATTTTGGTGTAAAAATAACATGTTCTTTTATTAAGGCTTTATTCTAGGAAATACAAATAAAAGTAAAACATGCTTGCTCCCGGCACTTTAATTTTTGTATGTACACAAATAATGCCGAAAAAATTGTTACATACATTTAGGCCATGCGAAAGATCAAAAAATAATGAAGAAAAAATGTGGAAACTGATAGAAATAATTTTACAGGGTGAACGTGATTAAATTATTTAAATATTTAAAGGCAAAAGACTTACTTTTAGACTTACTTACTTAGACTTTACTTTTAATCTGTTATATTCGAGTATTGTACTAAATAAACTATAAAGTGATTTTTATTGGTTAGTTATTTTAAGTTTAAATAAATAAATAAATAAATTAAAATTTATTAATGTATAAATTATACATTTTTACTGTAATTAAAAGGTTTTCCAATCATAGTCTAAAAAAAAATAGTCTATTTGTTTGCTAAACCCTAGGCCGACCGACAACTTCAAGTTCCTTTATGATGGCGGTAGTTGTTGTTGCTTTCGTTTCGGTTTTTTTCGTGCTCATTCACTGCAGCTATCGACGATAGCAATAATAGCTGTAGCGTTGCTCTAATGGTCAGCGATAAGCACTTGGTAATTCCCTCTAATGGTTTGTGGAAAGAAGGTGTTAACAGGGCGAGTTTTATTAAGTAATCTAGAAAGGGATAAGGGACGGGCGGGAGGGGTCGTTCGTCCTTAGCAAACTCAACTGCTTTATCTGTAATGCGATAATTAAACAATGGTACGTTTCGAGAAAGCCAAGTTTAGAACAATGTGACGACATACAAACTACAATAATTGACACTGAAGACATAAATTCTGGTTAGTTACAGCCGATTAAAGCTGATGCAAGCCGGTTAAGCAATTGAAAGCCGTTTAAGCAAAAGAAGACAATTAATAATGGCGTCTGTTTCTGGGGCGAAAAAGAAACACAGTTTGCCTTTCTCTCTCATATTACAATGATACTTCCGTAATTGGAATTCAATACTATAAACATATACGACTTTTCAACTGCTTCATCAACTTCATCGCCTTTTAATTGCGTCGTTGTTGTTCACATTACGACCAGGTGAAATCACGATTACTCATGGTCAAACGATTACCGCACTGCCATGGCACCAGAGTAGTGGCAACCTTCGGACAGATCATGAGTACATGTGACAGTAGTGATGAATGCTAGATGGATGCCCACAGATGTACAAACAAATTGTCTCTGATCGAAAATATATTTTCAAGACGATGTATACGACTGGCCACAAAAGAGACAATCAAAATGAGATGTTATGAGATGCTGTAAAGGATATGTTGTGAGATGAGATGTTGAACTATGTTATAAAAAAATACGTATTAATAAAATTATTCAGTAGTCATTGCTTTTTCTCAATAACTTTTTTCCCTTTTGAGGCTTCAATATTCGCGCGACTCGCTTTTAATGGCTCTCGCCACGCTACTCTTGCTCCGTTTCTGGCATCATGACTATGGCCGCTTTCAAAATGATTCTGTTGTGATTTATCTCCATCATCTTGAGTTTCGTGTGCTTTCGCAGTCGTTGCGTTTCAGCTCATTTCTCATAACCATCTTCTCTGCACATCATCAATTTTATTTTGTACCGATACAAAATGCACAATATAAATGATGAAGTGTAGTAACAAAGCGTTTCGTTAGCACTTTGGAATACCATGATATACTATGGCTTAATGAAGTTGTAACAAAGAAAGTATCAGCTATATAATATACCATATAATTTTGTGAAAATTAATCATTTCTTATTTTACTTACTTATGGTTTTTAACTTATCATTTTGTAACGAGTTTTTCTTCAGAGCCGGGGTATCCTCAGCGGCCCCAGTGTCCATTATCGAGGGATCTCGTAACCCTCCGGGAAGTTCACCACCGTTACCGAATTCCACACGATTGACTAACGTGTCAATCAATTCACTGGCTAATTAATAGCTCAGCTCGGACGGGACAGAAGGTTTTTCGCTTAATCTACTTATTTTCTATGAGACGGGCAGAATGCCCGACGACTTATGGTCGCTTACAAAAGATGGGAATGCAGGAGTTTTCTATAGACAGGCAGAGTGCCTGGCAACTGACGGTTGCTTACAATTTCTAGCGAGTTACTAATACTCGCGGTTTTCTTATATACTACAAAAAAAAGGTTTAAAAAAAGCTGGTCACAAGACCACAAAACTACCCAGCGAACTGGTTCGTAAGTCAAAAAGAGTTTGGTCACAAGACCACAAAACTTCCCAGCGAACTGGTTCGTAAACGGAGACGGGTTTGAACCTGTATCAGAGAAACTCCTGTATTTACATGTGGAGGGCTATAAACCCATCTCACCTGTATATGACAGTTTTTGTCTTGAGCTCAGGTTGTTGGATGAGCGCAAAAACGTGTCTTAAGAGTATTAAGCTTGTTAAACTGGTCGGGAATTATATGCACTTCATGCAAAAATGAAAGCAAAAAGGGAAAAGTGCATCTGTTTGTAATCGTCTCTTTATTTGTTTGTTGATGTGTATGTTCGTCTATATGTACCTGTTTGTGTGCTGATTTATGTTTTTATTTGCACTGTGAGAAATCGATGGTACGATTTCAATTCCTTTTAAAGTTAGTATTTTTTATAATTTTTTACCAATTATATGGCGACGGAATATATTTATTATTATAAAAAATTAATTGTAATGTGTTTTTAATGTTGTTCGTACCGAGGTTCGAACCTGGACTGTTTTGGTCGTGAGTGGACTACTCTAGCCACTAGGCTATGAAACTCTTTGAGTATGAAGCGGTTAACAATTAAGAAATAATTTGTAACGATTTATGATCGTTACAATTTAAAAATACTTTATTATTTTGATTTTTTTTTAATTAAAATGTTTTAACCTTCTTCCGAGAACTCTTTTAGAATACAAATTTTTTTAAATATTCGTGTTGTCGTTAATAAAAGTGTTTTTATTAATAAATTTTAAAAGCATTAACAATTCCCTGCACGCGGCCACGCTCCAGCAATTTATTTATTACTCTGCGAATTTGGGAGCGTCGAGAGCTACACTTTTACAGGCCTGGAAAATGTGATTTTAATAGAAAAAAAAATTTTTCTTCTGAAACAGACAGATTCTAGCAAGTGGTCACTTTTTTTTTTTACTCAACATTTATTTATACTAAGAATCGTATTTTCGTATGCATCCACGACTATTCTGCAGTTCAAAACCTTTCTCCCCGCAAAGCAGACAGACCCGCATTAATCCCACAGATTTCCGATATTCGGCATGACACGTTCCAGCACTGCATGGGAGATCCTGATGGTCATGGGCCTGCTCACCAGGGCTGTCTTAACGCTCAACGTCCACGAAAAAAGAGTCGCCGGGGTAATAATATATGCCCATTTATTCCAATAAACCGATTAATTTATTATAACAAACTAAATTAGATTTATAATTTCCTAAGTTGTAATATAATAATGATTAAGACACATAATTTGAAAAGCGTTAACATTTTTAAGGACTTTGATCTCAGCTAAAAAATCAAATTTAAATTCTCGATATCTGCCAAATTTTTGTATATACATATGTATTGTATATACATTTCTGATGACCTGGCTTTCAAGTCATATCCATCAAAAACCTGTCAATTCCTCAATTTAATGCCTTAATAAAATAATTCTCTAAAAATAAATGTCTTAGATGCATGCTTTAAACGAAATTGATTGCCATACAATTTGTTTTTCGGTTTTAAGTCCAGTTTAGATTTAGATTTCAAGTCCGTAGGTTATCGTAAAGGGCATACGCCCGGGGCCCATAAGGCTGCTAGGTCGGCCCTGTGACCAATCGACACGTCGGGTTTTCGAAAAAGCTGTACTCGCTGCAGCGCTGGTGGATACACAGCAAGTAGAGGCACCGGCATATCGCATACACTCTGGCTGTCTGTATATTTGCCTATGTATTGCATATACATAAATACATACTATATGTATATCTGCCTGATCTCTATACTCTTTGGTGCATCGGACTCCTTTTTTTTGCCGTCTGCTGCGTGTTGCGTGCTTCGAGCGGCTCTGCCTCTTTGTTTGAGTGCTGAACATGTGGTAAAAATACTCATTGGCATCACGCCTGAGGTCATTTCCCTATACCATTAACCTAACCCCTTACCCCCAAGCCCCCCCTCGCATCCGCACCACAGCATGCACTGCCAAGTCGAGCTCTGTTCGGGCTACGTTGATGACGGGCTTGGCTGAGGATGTAGAAAACGGTCGCTGGAGTGTTCAATGTTTCACTCATTCATTGTTGTGTTGTTGTTGTTGTTGTTGTTGTTGTTGTGTTGTCTTCTTTATTGGAAACAGCTTTTTAAAGTTTGTTTTTTTTGAGACAGTTTTGCCGCTTTTTTCTGCTATTTCCTCGATGATACATTTTCCAATTTTTTTCTGAACAGTACAATATTATTATTTGTATTACTACAAAATTTAATTAAATTATCATATTTTTTCAGATTGCAAGACTTTTCATTTAAAAAATATAACAGCCAATCTGAGCCTCATTTTTAAGTTTTTCGGAAATAATGGCCCAATTTAATGTAATGAAATAAAGCCTAATGCGGCAACAGCTGATTTTTATTTTAAAAATTGTGAAAAAATTTAATTAACCACGAAAGTAAATTTTGATAACGAAAGCAAAAAGAGCACGATTAGAGGTTTTGCAGAAGAAGACTTTGGTCTACTAATCTGATAAATTGTAATATGTATTATATTATAAATTTAGCTTTGAAACTTTTTTTAACCTTTACGAGTATAAGCTATAAAATTAAATAGAATTTAGAAATTAATGTTATTTTTCTGCTAAACCATATTTTGTGTGGTTTATATCTATAAAAACAAATGTATAAATTTCAGTCATGATGAACTTATGGGCGATCTCTTTTGAAGACGGTTAACATATGCCCTAAATTTTACATACATACATTTGGAACATAATATTTAGGTATTTCCGTATAGTACGAGTGTATAGAAAATCGTACATTAAATGCGATTAAATAGATAAGGTTTTTTTTAAGGTGACCAGAACAACGACATCAGCAGAACGAAATCAACAAGAAATAGGGGGAGAGGGGGGGGGCGTAAATAAATAAAATTCGAATAACAACAACAATATTATGAATAGCAATAAAATAACAACAACAACTACGCATTTATAAACGCTGACTGCTCAGATTTATTAAACGGCTAAAGCCTCGCTAAAGTTCAATTTGGTCAATCGAATCGGCTTGCTGTTCAGAAATGCTAAGAGGAATCGAGTAAAACTTTGTAGTCGTTAGCGACTTTTTTGTTGTTTTTGTTGTTTTTTATTGTTGTTATTATTGTTATTGTTGCTTTCATGACGGTATGCAAATCAATGAATCCATGGAAAACGTTATTCAGTTTTGCCAGAGCGTTTGTCAGCGAAGGCTTCGGTTTCTGTGGTTTTGTTGTTGTTGATGATGTTGTTATTGTTGTTGTTACTGCCACCTTTATATTTATTACTATGGAGCGGCTGCATTACTTCGTTCGGAATCCGGAATGTTGTAAATATCGACCAAACAAACAATCCCAGCAATCTTATTGCTCTTTCTAACCATGTATTGATTTCTAAGGTAGTTGTTGTTGTTGTTGTTGTTGTTGTCACAACAATATCAAAAGGACTCCGACAAAAAGGGGCAGAGAGTGTACATAGCAATGTCAACAATTTAATTACAACTAGTAGACGTGAAAGGAGAGTGGAAGAGGATGTGCAAGAAGGGATGGTGAATAAGAGCGGGAAAGGGGGGAGGCGAGGTTGTTGGAATGCTAGCTAAAGCGATTTGTATCTATGGATGAATGGGTGGAGAGATTTGAAGTTGTATGAATACTTCAAAAGATGGATGGATGGACACTTTGATGGATCGATGAAGGGCGGGATGAGTCAGTAGTAGAAAGGTTAAGAGCAAACGGTTGAGGCTTGAAAGTGTTTAAATTGGTAAAAGTTATAAGGCTTAAAATATGATGGGTTGAATGCATGGATTATTGATCTTGAATGATTGAATGAATGAATGAATGAACATTTGTATGGAAGAAAGACTCTTTTGCTATACAAATGTAAATGGTTTCTTTTATCCGAAATGTAATATTCGTTACTTTTCAATTGATGAAATTTACAAGAATAAAAATTGATTAATCCATTTTTAACGCACAACAACAAATTCTTCGATGGACGTACATTCATAGCGTATAGAAGTACAATTATTGTTCTAAAAGGTCTAAAAACTAAGGTCTAAAAACTAAGCAGTCTTTATCTAGAGCCTTTATCTGGTGCCAAGTAATGTCACTCTCACTAAAATCAATTAAAATTTACTCAAGATTTCGATAAAGAAACAAGTTCAAACTTTAATAGATTATTTTTCAATTGTAACGTACTTTTTCATTGTTAAGATACGCCATTTCCGAGTATGAATAACAGATAAGACCAAAATACCGAGAAAAAAACCTATAAGAGCGTTATCAAAAAAATTATAAAATGACTATTTGGCCAAAAACGAAAACAGTTTTTACGAGAATCGCGAAGAGAACACATCAGATGCCAAACCTTTCACTTTCTAGCCATTAATTGTCATTAATCATATAAGAAAATGACAACGAAAATATTGAAAGGTGACTGCAGTGAGAGTTTGTTATTGTGATTAATAGTTTTTCATTTGTTTTGTTTGTTTTTTTTTATATATATCTTCTAAACTTTAGCTTTCACTTTTTTGCTGGTCAGTTGTCATTCATTAATGACCGCGACCGCAACCGATAAAGTCGAAGGTTGTCTTTACAGTAACACATTGTGGGGCTCGATGGATGGTACGAAATTCTATTTCTGCTTGCCCGATACCGATACCAATACGATCGAACCATCGAACAGCAGTGCCATCGAACAACCCTGCCCCCAGAATACCTTCTTCGTGAAGAACAGTACCGTCAGCGGTTGCCTGCCCCTCGACAGGGTACAAACCGAATGCGTCTACCGAAGTGCGGAGCCGCCACCGTGCACTGGAATTAATCTAAAGCAACCGCAGCCAAGCATTAATCCAACAGAATACTATTTATGTGCCGAAGAGGGTGCCCGACCAGTTCAAATGAGTTGCCCTGCCGGCAAAGCGTTCGTCAACCAGGGCGGTTATTTGGGTTGTTTCCCGTGGCCGCAATGGCGTCAGATACGAAATTGTCCACTGTCGGAGTTCGATTATTAGAATCGATTTCATCTCATCGTTCGTCAACGGATTTTTGGGCTTAGTTTCGGACATTTTTTAAAAATTTTAATCCTAACATCGCATGATTTTCACGGCTGAAAAACAATTGTTTGTCGCTCTTGACTACTCTACAGTCGCTTGATATAATAAAGCGCAAATACGAATACACTCTTTTGATTTTGGTGATGTCGAAAATATGACATTTTTAACGTGATTGAGTGAGCTTTACTATTTTTCGAAATGATATTGAAGTTTTCGCATCGCAGGAAATTGTGATGGATGGAAATTCGATAAATATCATTGATTAATATTTATTCGAAAATTTGAAAAATAAAAATAAAAAAAAAAAACTTAATCAATAATCATTAATTAATCACAGCGCTCTTATCTTTGCTTTTTCTAAGTAATATTTTTTTGCTTTTTAGCTTTGAAACTTGGCACTAATTTAAGCCTCTTTTTACTATTCTGTATTCTCTGTACAGAATATTCTATATTAAAATTTTAAAATGTAATTTTTCTATGCTTTCTCATTCGCCTGTAATTTACTTCATTTATTGTGAGCTTTTACGGCAGCACAACATTCCTTCAAACTTCCCGGAATCATAGCACGAGCGCACACGCACACACACGCGTGCACACACCTCAAACACGCACATATGTATGTGCCTCTGCACACCGAAGCTGTCATTGATGTGTGCAAACAACTTTATAACTCTTTAGTAAGCCTCAAAACATCTTGTGTAACTTTTTTAGCATGCGAATATTTGCATAACATTGCTGAGGTTACGGTACACTTACCGTCCGCCGCAAAGAAGGTAGAAATAGGGGGGAAAGGAGTTTGTCGATAGGTGCATTCCTCATGCATTCTGTACGTTGAAAACGCCTGCTTAGCAGTAATATTAGGCCAATTGACTTCCAGAAGCATCGACTTGCATAAAGGCTTCGATGGCCCGGTGAAATTTGTTACTCTATAACAACAAGAGGAACGTGCCTAGAAAGGTTCCTGTAGGAAGGTAGGAAAGAGGAATTCGAGAATTTATAATAAGAATTATAAATGTTTACTATACCAATTCGGCTCTCAGTAAAACGCACAGTAATCTGTTTGAAACAACTTTTGAATTGCGTATTTTCGTAAACGAGAATGCCATAGAAATGGCAAGTAAACATTTTGCTGGGTAAGTGTGGGTTACACATGGGTGAGTGTGTGTTAGTGCTTATGAATATATGCATTTTAATGTGCATCATTCAACTCCTTCGTTCCTTTGATCGTGCCGCAGTTTTGCTGTATCCGTCTGTGCGTGTTGACGCATTTGCTGTGTAAATCGCGCTGAGCCGCTTCATATCGCATGATATATTTTATTAATGAAATAGGCTTTATTATGCGATAGCATACTTTCAGGCCGATGCTGTCGCTGCTGTTTCGCCGTAGCGTACTTTGAGGATGTTTATTAAAATTGGAATTTTGCAAGTGGCAAAATAATCGTAATAAATAATAATTGAGCATAATAAAAATGGACCATACGGGCATTTTGGCTATGTTGTGCGTGAGTGATTGGAGACAACAAATTTGTTGGCTTTCTAAGGCTTTCAACGAAACCAATTAAGCCACACAAAAGCCTCGATATAATTCTGTTGCCATGCTTGTCTTGTCTTCTATTTTATTACGCAATTTACAGGCGTAGAATTGGTAAAGAGCTGCAAGGACAGGCAGAAGAGAGAGCAGAGTTATGAGGGGAGGGGGAAAAGTAAAAAGCCTTAAACTAGCTACCCGCATTGCGGCCTTTTAAGCCGCCATCCTGGCAAATGAACAACTTCCGACATTTTGCACTTTGTAGCTATTTTAATTGCCAACTTGATGATTACTTATGGCTGTGGTTTTTGTGTCGGTGTCGTTGTCGTTATCGCTGTCGCTGTCGCTGTTGTTGTAACCGAATGTGGCTTAAGATAAGAAGGAAGTGAGAGACGCGATAAGACGAAAATAGTGCAAGAACAAAGCTATCCAAAGTAATCAAGAAAGCTGGAAAAAAAATTAAAGGGAAGCAGCAGCAAGAAAGGACTTAACAAAATGGTAGCAACAATGACAAAATAATTTCAAGAGAAAAGAGCAAAAAAAAGACGGGGAAAACTTTTTCGTCTATTTAATTATTAAAAATTTCTTTCCGTTTTTTTTAACAGTAGAGCAATTATTCCATCTGTCTAAAGCAAAATCTGTCTAAATAAAATACTATAAAAAATCGGGAAAAGGGTATAAAAAAATCAAAAATCAAACACTTTTTACAGATTAGAATTATTTAATTATCAAGACTGTTATCAATATATCAATTGATTTCTAAAATTAATAATTATATCCTTAGATAATTAAAAATTTTTTGGTTAATTAAAAATTTGTTTTATTGCTTTATATTATATGACGTTAACTCAGTCCGTTTTCTATAGATTATCACTTTTTACAAAAGGTTATTTATTATTTCTATTTTTATTGTATTTTTTTTTATTTATATATTTATTTATTTAGTTAAAAGCAGCGTCAAAAAAGGCTTAATAGTATATATTGAAATTTTAAAATTTTTTTATTTAGCTAAATATATTTTTTTAGCTCTTTTATGACCTTCATAATCCATAACACCCGTTTTGAAGGTGTTCAGTGTTGTATAAATACGATTATCTGAGAATTATGAAAATAACGCCGTAACGGTTGATCGCTTTTTCGACAAATTCAGCTTCTTTTATATATTCAGCTGTTCTCGTTTTACAACACGCGCCTTTGAAATTCTTCCTGTGACTTCATTTCCTCCCTCTGTCACCCACTTTAAGGAGTTGTCTTCGTTTTTGCGACCTTAATCGGCTCCAACATCAGAAGCGTTCTTTTAACCAGGCTTCTCTCTCTCTCTCTGACACAGTTCACTCGCCCTCCATCAACCATTCCATTCCAAGCGGCGACCAAAAGTCGCCAATTTAAACAG
This sequence comes from Conops quadrifasciatus, assembly GCA_949752815.1. NCBI lineage: Eukaryota > Metazoa > Arthropoda > Insecta > Diptera > Conopidae > Conops > Conops quadrifasciatus. Next base: position 30,801,986 of record OX457078.1, on the reverse strand, counting down.
TCTCTTGCTCAGGTAACCGCGTAATTTAGTAGAGTTGGCATCGGTGTCGCCGCTAACGCCACCCTTACCCTCTGTCGTCGCCGTCACCGTCATTGCCACCATCGTCAAGTTCCAGGCAACGGTTAATGGCAACGGCTTCTGGCACCAAGTAGCTCACACTTTCTCCTTGCAACCGTTGGTTAAAAATAATTGCCCTTGAAGGTAAGTATATTTTTATAGAATTGCCTCGACGGTAACGCACAGGGCCACCTTTGCCTTCGTGTTACCGCTTTTCACTCGGCAGTGTCTTTTGCCGCAAACGATTTTCCGGTTAACTTAAACGCTTTTGAATTATTTCGCTGGAAAAGTTTATAAAAATAAACTGTAAATGTTTATGAGACACAGCAAAAAGGTAGCAGCAACAAAGCGACAAGAAAGGTAGGAAGGACGGAAGGAAGCCTCCTTGCCTTTTTACTCGTAGTAAAGGCAAAAAATAAGCACATATTTTATTACTATAGTACTAAATAAAGTGTATAAATAAAGTCAACACAAGTGCCTTCCTTTTTTCAGAGCTAATTTTGAAAAATCTCATGTGAAATTTTTCCTATTTAAGAATTTATGCTAACGAAAAAAATCTCTCAAACAAATCGGACAATTCAAAAATTTTCATGCAAGTCGAAATTAATAAATTGATTAATTAATTAACTAATTAATACTGTAAAAAATTTTTAATAATTTTCTTTTAATAATTAATGATTTTTAATTTAATAATTTTTTTTTTCTTCCTAATTTTCTCAGAATTCAAAAAGCGCTGAACACAAAACTCCCGCGAAAAATTCTCTCCCAAAACTCTCCCGAAACTCTCTCAAAAAATGTATTTAATTTTCTCAATATATGAATAATTTCTTTAAATTTATTAATGAAGAAGGAACCTTTAAAATTTCAAGAGTAAAATGAGAAAAGGAAGCTCATTCAAAAAAGAATGTTCAAGATTTAGAAGTTGAATACAATTTCAGAATTGAAAAATTTACAAAAAAAAACTTCGAACTCTGATTTGAGTGCAATAATTTACTGTGAAAAGGAAAAATAGCTACAAACCAAAAAGAGAAGATGAATGCAAATTTGCACACAGTATTAATGCACACAATAAAACTCATCAATGTATGTAGACATGTGTGGAAATATTTCGTAAATATGTACGTAGCTGTGATCTGTCTATTTGTATCAAAACCAAGCCTTGTTTCTTTTCGTGTGTTCATTCATGCTTAGATGCATCACTGCATTAATTCATTTCCATCGTTTATCTCTTATAAAAATAGTTAAAAATCTCTTCCTGCTGGTCTTCAAATACTTCAACTTCATACATACTCAATGTATGGAAGATTTTGGAGAGAGTTTGCTGATGAGTCCTGGTTAAATGAATCAATTAGAAGAAGAAACAGTTTTAAACTGACTGTTTAGAACAACTTTACTGTGCATAATCCTTTCAAAACATCACAGACACACACTCACACATGCACAACCACCACACAAACACACTCGCAGAATCAAACAACACCCCCGTAGGAAAGTGTTTTATATATATTGTACATACGATACATGTATCATCGTAAGCTATACGTTTGATGATAGTAAGTCGTTTATTTAAAATTCTGGCATTTATGAGTTCTGTGTGACAGTCTCGTGTGTGTGTGAGAGACTATGTCATGAAAGAAAACGACATTTTCATGGTGAAAAGATAAAGAAAAGATACATTAGAAAAAAAAAATACATAAGAAAAGATACATAAGATACACAATTCTCAAAAAATAGAATTGTTCTAATTGTCTATGATACAAGTAAAGGTACATTTGAATAATCCATTAAATACTTTCCTACGTAGTCTTTCAACTTAATTAATACATGAAGAGTCTGTCATCATCATCATCATCATCTGCACATGTTCGGTTCGGTTATGGACTTTGCTATCGTAGAACACTATAACAAAAAAAAAAAAAAACAATAAAAAAATTAATATCGTTTATTGATGTAGACTTGATGAAATTAGCTGCGGTCGAGTTAGGTTAGGTTTAGTCAGACAAGTTGAAGCTCGATTGTATAGGTTGGACAACAGTAGAACAAATCTCATCAAAGCCAAAACATGCAAGAATAATGTCGTAATTTTTTTTAGTTAATTTAAATAAATAAGAATGTGTTTTCTTTGAAAGTGGGTAAGTCCATTTCATGAAAAAACGCAGTTAATGAAAGAAAAATTTTATTCTGTTATGATCTCGATATTTTCATTCAATTTAGAGTTATATAGTCCCAAAAGTTGGACTCATGCGTTGGACGACCACAAGTTTTCCATTACTTTTGTTTGAACGATTTCATCCAAATACTCACAGACATTTTAAAACGGATATTTATGGACTTTTACTTTTAATTTTACGAACTTTTTTGAAAACTCCTTAAATTTTTTGTCATAGATAATATACGTGGGTACGTATGTACGTTTACATCACGCTTTTAGCAAGCCTAATCCGTCCGCTGCTATACATACATATCACTTTTTGTGCTTATTTTCCTTTTTCCTTCAGTCGCCCTGTCTTTCTAACGCCAGCATTATCACTGTCCTCTCCTCACTCCAAAACTTCACCGCACTAAAAGCCAAACCTTGCTCTTTTCGCTGCTCTTGTGTTTAACTTCAGTCGAGCCGACTATTGTTAGCCGACTGTTGATAGTATCCTGAGCAGTGTCCTGAGAGACTATCCGTCGTGTTGATTTTAATTGCTTGCGCCACTCTTAGAATGTGCAGACCTCTTTTTCAGTTTAATTGAAGTGACACCAACGTGTGCGTGTGTGTGCGTGTGTGTGTATTTGGTTTTGTTTTGTGTTTTTTTGCTGTTGCTATTGCCCGTTTTTATAGTTGCTGTTGCTGCTGCTGCTGCGATAAAGTTGATTTTCTTTTTATTATCCTTACATGCAGAAAAACTTAGTTTGTATTATAGTCTTCTCATATGTCGCAAATTTTATTATTAAACTTAAGAGCATAAAAGTTGATGGAAAGTTTGGGAACCAATTTAGGACAAGCTTGGTTTGGAGACAAACCGGTTTCGGCGTTGCGCCATCGTCAGTGTCTCTTTTCGTTTTCGCTCTCATTGCTAAAATTATATAAAATCATACTCAATACGATACTTCCTTAATAATTCAGCTTTTTCTTTAAATATTTTGGCAAAATATCGATTTAAGTGAAAAGTGCAGTTAAGCGATTTTGCCTGCACTGTCGTCGAGGGAGACAAACAATCAAAGAAACAAACAAAGGAAAGGATGTCGTCCTTTGTATGCGTGTGTGTGTGTGTGTGTGTGTGTGTGTGTGTGTATGTGTGTTTCATGCCAAAGTGGTTTCGCATGAAATCCGATGAAACTGCATGAACATGGAGCCGAAGCAGTGAAGGGCACGCATCAGGAAACAAAAGATTTTGACACACACGCACACACACACACACACACACGCGTACAGTTATTCATTTTGCATCCACAGAGGCGCCCACGCACACACCCACACAAACACAGGCGCCTGTACAACACCACGCAATGCTGCCAGCATCGACTGCTTCCAACAGTCTCCATCTCAATGGTTTTGCAGCAGCAGCAGCAACAACGTCCTCTTCTGGTGGCTAACGTATCCGCATCCGTATCCGCGTGCTGCATTTTCCACTTCTGCATGAATGCCTGCAGCGAGAGGCTACAACAACAGCAACAACGATAGTAACAGTGGATGAGATTCTCCGTTCTCTCTTCGAGCCTTTGGTTTCCTTTCGGGCAATTCATGTTGCTTGTGATGTTTGGACGATGTTAATGGTGTGGCCTATAGGACTGCACAACAACAACAACAACAACCACAACAGCAACAACAACAGCAAACACAAGCGGCAGGTATTCGGGCAGTTTGTCAGAGTTCAACAACAGCTTCAGCCTGCAACAACATTGACCTCACCCTCAGCCAAAACACACTCATTAACCTTTTCCTTTTACACGTAACATGTTCACTCTCTCTCTCTCTCTCTTTCTGTCTCTCTCTCTCTCTCTCTCTCTCGCTCTCTCTTTCATTGACAGCCGGTATTAATAGTAATTAATTTACTTAATTGTTGGTTGCACTTTTTTTTTACATTATATTTTGTTTACTTAATTTATTTTTTGATTTTGTGCTGGCGATGCGGGGCGCTGTCGGTCAGCAGCAGGTCTACTGGGCGGCTCTTTTGGCTCCGTCCAGTGCCACTCCGTCCACGGTACACATTTTTTCTGCACATCCGAAAATAATTTATTCGCCCTGCAGCGTCTTCTCATGGCCGGTTCGCCCTGACGCCCGCATTCCCAGAACGAAGTTGGATCCCAGTTGTTGCGGTACACTTGATGGGCCTCCTCAGCCGTAGCGCAACCTGGCTCTCCGCTGTCCACAGCTGGCATTGCCTTGACCTCGCCGTGAGCGGCAGCTGTAAAAAGGTAACATATATCGTATTTAGGTACATATCGTATTTATTTAAAAATTTAAAGTTTAAAATAAATAGAAATCTTTAGTTTAATTAATTTAATTTTAATTTAATTTAAAATTTATTATATTTAGTTCTATTTTATTAGAATTTTATTTATTAGAAATTTTTTTTATTTTATTTATAACTCAATTTTTTTTTCTTTTTTTTTTTGTTATACGTCTTTTATAATAATTACCCCTACAAATTACTATATTTACTATATATAGTACATATATAGTAGCTTTCTATTATTTCTGTTTCTGTTTGTTTATTTATTTACACAATTATTATTTTCCTCATATTTCCTCTTCCTCGTTTTTTCATATTAAAATCTTAAATATTTCAGTTGCAAATTTTTCGGGGAGCTCAGTTTGGCGGAGCTGAGCCCACTCTAGGGTGGACCGGGCCATAAGACCATAAGTCGCTCCCTTGAACAGGTTTCTCTTTGTACATATTTCAAAACAAAACAATTGAATTATGCCTGCAGAAATGCAAACAATGAGAGCATGGCAGAGAAAGAGTAAGAAACGTAGAAACGTCCCAACCGACGGGGCAAGGACTATAGAGATGGATATTCACCGAGGAAAGAAAGGGGTGTCTATGTTAGCGATAGTATTTGCGGAATTTGTTGGAGAAATTCCTTTGAGCTGTGTCTCGCATTAATTAGTACGTTTTAGAGCAACTTGTGGTTGCTCTCCTTGCTTGGTTGCTTGCTTTCCTGCGATCCTTGCTCTCCTTGCGGTCCTGACTAGAACATTCCTACGCCGTTAGCCGTAAGATAATTTATGCTTGTGTGTCTGCCGGTCGGCTGAGAGTGTGTGTTTGAGTGTGACGTGAATATGAATCATTTTGGCGATTGCAGGAAAAAAAGAATAATAGCCTTAAGTTGTATGGGAATGAAGAATAACATGCTGGGTTAAATCGCTCTTGATATTTTTGTCTTTTCGTAGGCATACACGTATGTATGTATGTGTGCCATACACAGGGTGCGCCATCTTTTATGTCGGTATGTGAATATTGAATAACTGCACCCATTATATAGTACAGATGCACAAAATATTACTTTTATTCAAAATATTACTCATGAAATGAAGCTTAAAAGTGCCGACTTCGTCTGCGGAAAATATTTTCCAGCCCATTGAAAATCTTTAAAGTTATAAACCCGCTTTTTAGAAGAAAAAAACATTTTGGAAAATGATGGAGTTGAAAAATGGATCATATCACGTACGTCTTTCGACAATAATGCAAACAACAAAACGGTGTGGCAACATTGCTCAGCAAATAATTTAGAATTTAATTTTTAATGCAACTCTGTAACACTTTTAATTTTTTATAGTAGAGTCGTGGTATTTTTCTTATTGAATTATTAATAACCGCGCACATTTTTGCTTGTTAATCTAAATTAAACTTAAAAACATGGTGAAATCGTAAACTGTTTTAAGTACTACTAACTATTATATAATTAAATATGTATATCTGCTACGAGTATTTATCAGCATATGACTAATGTCATCTTTTTTATTCCACTTGAAAAATATATTTCATCTGGTCATCAATGAACACTCAATGTTTGCTTGAAACTATCTACTCTTGTTACATCATCATACTCGTAATTACACTAAACAAAAACAACACTCACAATAATTACTTTCTATGATGATTATAATAAACTTGTGGAAATGTTGAGATTTTATTAAAATTATGCGAAAACCTTAGGAGCAGAACGATTTGGTGCGGTAACCGCAAGCAACAGAAGACGACTAAATTCTGAATAATATTTCGCGGCGGCGACTCTCTCGAACGGCCAACACTAGTCAAATGATCCATCACAATTGGTAATACCTTTTAATTTAATGGATATGTGATGGAATCGGTTTACGATGACGAGTAAATTTCATTATCGTATAAGAGCGAATGTTATGGTTATTATTATTATCACGTCAGACACGTGACAAAATAACCGGGAAAATGACACTTGCAAAAGTAATAATTAGTAAATAATACTAACTGTGTTATCACACTGTTGGCAGAAAGAGATAAATAAAAAACATTTATGGTACGTATGTAAATAACTTTTGAAGGCGTTCGTTTCGTTACTTTCTTAACGATGAGTATGAGTATTTTTAAGCTTTTGACTTTTAACTGGTCTTTCATAAAACAAAAATTATAACAAAATTCTACGTAAGCCTTAAAACTTACTTAAGTTTTTATTTATTGTGCAATATATGAAAATTTTCACATTATTTATTGACTCCTAAAAAGACTTTAAAATACTCGTATCAATTTTTACAATAAATTACCACAACAAGAGTCTTATCTCTCTCGTTATCTGTCCATCTGTCTTGATTGAAATGGGAAATAATAATAATAATAATTTATTTTTTCTTAAATATTTAAACAAATATTGATGGTCCTCTTTTCATTTTATTTCATTTGATTTAACAATCATTAATTAGAGACTTTTTCATATGAATCTACGAAAGTGTAAGAAGATTTTACAGCTGTCGAAATTTCATCAAAATTCCATAATGCATAGTTCAAATGTCCTAAAGTGATTCTTGTCACTTGAATCATTGTTCGGCACCCGCATCACCATTCACTGCTCTCCTCTCCGCCCTTTACAACATCTACTAATTGTAAGACTACTTAGTTTACTTCAGTTTTACCAAACAATTATTGCTCTTCCTTTTCTTATTCTTTCCTTTCTCTCTTCCTCCTGCCTCCAGCTTGATGAGTATTAGCCTTGTTTTCTCGTGTATCATGTATTCGTACTCAAGTACTTTAAGTGTCTTCCTGAAGTTTAGTATTCGTAAGAATTTTGCTACGTAAGAATTGCAACGATCTAAAAATGAAGATGTTCTTGGACAATAAGACTTTAAGAGTGGATGTTAAAACAGCCCCATCCCTCTCCCCCTCCCCCTCCCTTAAGAATAGTACAGTATATTTCCTGTCTGTGAAATTCTACAAAAAAATGTTGCTATTGCATTCTCTTTGGCCCCTCTTTGTACGTGATGCTGAACAAAATAAACCAATCTTCGCAATCTCAAATCCTTTCGTCTTTTCTTTTATTTATCTCGTTTCCCAGAAAGCTTTATTTCTCTAAATTTTCTTTTTATTATATATTTTAGTCTATTATATATTTTTTGGGTTTTTCCCCCCCGAAATACACTTTAGTACTTGTTGTTGCTTTTTAATCCTTGCTACAAATACAATGATGTATACTCTTACTTAAGCAGCTTTCTGTGACATCGCATGACTCTCAAATTTTGGTACGTACATACTCCTACATACAACAAAAGCAATACAGCTGATCCTGTCTACTTCCTTATCCGTTTCTAGCTTATTTTTCTTCTTCTTCTTTGTCGCTTCCTCCTTCACAGTGTACTCGTGTCTACGCTATTTCTGTCGTTTATGTTACTTAATGAAATGGACAATAATTCTTGCAGTTTCTTACCGTTTCTCTCCGTCTGTCTCTCTTTTGCCTTTGTCCCGGTGCTGCAAGGTTGGATGACCGTCTGCCCTGCGCCGCACTGTCAGTCTTATCATTGCCAACAGCGGTTAAGTTGGTTAATTTTCGATTTGGAATGAAATTGTTTTCTTGCCTCGCCAACAACAGATCCTTAAAAACTGTATGCTCTTTGCCCTCTTTTGTCCCCTCTTCTTCTCTCATCTGGAATGCGATAATTTGCTTCGATTTTTATCTTCCTTATACTGTTTTTCCCCCGGAGTTTTCCCCTCTTCTTCCTTTCCTGGTTCTCTTAACCAGCCTGGTTCTCTTAACCCTGTTGGTATTGGTTGCGGCCGGATGAGAAGGGCGGGGAGTGGTGGGGGTCCTTGAACTAACTTGAGACAATAGAACTAACTATACGCCTTCGTTCTAAAGCAATTGGTTATTGGAGTGCAAACCTTATTGAATGATTTTTTATGGCATTGTTTTTGCTTTTTTGGCAACATTTTCAAACTCTGGAAGCATCATCATCATCATCATCATGAACTGCTATGATAGCTGGTTTGTGGCTTACCATATTATTACCACTTTAAGATAATAATAGTGAAAATGAGAGTGCAGAAGGACGAAAAAGAAGAAACAGGGAGGGAGGGAAGAAGGTAGGTGTGTGGAGAGGAGATTTCTGATGCAGGAAAAAGGAAAAAACATGTTATATTCGTTGCAATGAGATAAGTCGAAAGAGTATATACTAAATGTGGTTACTCATCGTTAGAATTTTTCTTCGTCATTTACGAAGAAAATCGTCATTTTCTTTCTTATATGTAAAATATTTATTTTGTGTAAATAAATGTGATGGAAGGCAAAGAAAAAACATTTTTGTTGTTCTATTTTGTTGTTCTATAAATGTTCACGCCTATTGAACCGGTCTGAAAGGCTTAATATTTAAGAAATCTGATAAAAAATAATATCCGAAAACTCTATTTCTTTGTCACGTTTTTTTTTTAACTCAAATCCTTTTACTTGAGTTTGAGATTTTCTACAAACTCTGGTTACATGGTCATGTTTGCATGGTTGGTCAGCGAAAGAATGACAAAAAAAAAGAATAGAAGAAAAACAGGAAACGGATTCAGCGACACAGGAGCACAAAAAGGGAAAGGGAATAAGGGACGGATTGCTCATGATCATGTAAACAAAAATGCCGAAGAAAAAAAAGCCACAAAAATGCATTAACAGCATCACGCAGCAACGCTAACGAGAACGTTAACGCGACTGTACGTGATTTTACTAGAAATTTTTCCTTGAAGCTTCAGCTCTTTCGCATGTTTTATGCTTCTCTTATACAAATTTTGTGCGACCTTATTACACACTTAAGGAAGATAATATGCATACTTTAACAAGTAAGAGCGTCGTTATCTTCGGCCTGGCCGAAGCTCATATACCCTACACCCGCATTGGTCGAAGTGATTAAAAGTGGGCGGGTGACACCTACTTTTTTTTTAATTTACAGGGGGCAAATTTTTAATTATTAACTCATCTACAACACAGCTTTTCCTACCAAACACCTAATTTTATGGTATAGTATATAAGTGGGCGTGTCACGCCCATTTTTGAGAATATATTCTAGTCTAAGATGGCGGACTCGGAAATAAAATTAGAGCTGAAAATTCGGTCTACAAGCTAAGAAATTTAGCTAAAAGCACGGATGAGTGCATATTTTCTATAAAAAGAATGCGTGGCACTGGTCCGATATTCTTCATTTTCAATATCAAATAGCGTAGGATAACAAAGAATATTCGTGCCAAATTTCATGACGATACTTCTATTCGTTCTCCTGTAATCGTGATTTCCACAGACGGACGGACGGACGGACAGACAGACAGACAGACAGACGGACGGACATGGCTAAATCGAATCAGGAGGCGATTCTGAGCCAGAATATATATACTTTTCTATACCTGCCACTCCTCCTTTAATGCGTTACAAACGGAAGAACAAAGTAATTATACCCTCATCCCTTCGGGTGTAGGGTATAAAAAGGAACCTTCGTCGAGGGTAATTCCACACAATCGGTTTATCTTGTACTCAAAAAATCGCAGCTTCGTAAATAATGTTAAAAGACATCATAAAATAAATTATATATATAAATATGAATAAAATAAACGTAAATAAATGAGTGATGATTATGTATTTAAGTATGGTATGTATCGTATTTTTCTCAAAATATGTTTCCAAAAAGTGAGTACATATAAAATAGTGCACAAATTCAGGCGTTTTGCGTTTTTTTGATTTAAAACAGTTCAATTTAATGTTATCAGCTTTAGTGTATTACTGAAGGGTTTACTGAAGCAATAAAAAATTCTCTAGAAGATAGTTTTGAAGAAACGGATATATCGGATATTATAGATTGTACCAATAAGCAATAAATCAATTGCAAGGGTGAACGTTTTACAAAAATTGGGCCAGCAGCTTTTTTCGGTGAAGAAGACATACATACGAGTACATATGTCAGTGTGTTAAACGCAAAACTTTTTAGACAACCCTGCCATTTAAGAGGGAGACTCTTTTGCACTGGATAGAAATGATTTTCTCTGCCTGGATTTCTATACCTTTCTTAAATTAAACTTAAATAAAACGGAAGATATCTGTCACACACACACACACACACACACACATATTCCCCCTGCAGGCAGTCATAAATGAAATAAAGAAGTAACGAGTTTTCGCACGTGATTCTGCATAAAATGCATTAGAATATATCAGATGAGTTTGACTCTTTCGGCAAGAACATCCTTTCAAGATGTCTTCTCATAACATAACAGACATATGTACGTATATGTTATGTACAGATGTATGTATGTGCATGCCGATGTACATTAATAAGAATATACACGCTTTCATGCATGGACTCATGCATGTAAATAGTATAGTATATGCATAAAAATATACATATGTATATACGGATATAAATGGATAAACATACACGCATGTACTCGCTTCCGGAAATGCAATTTGAAGCCACTTTAGCGATTGTTGAGCAACGAAATACTTTCTTCGCAATCACATCCATACATACATAGATACGATGGCAGCCATAGTGAAAATAACGTCCTCAAAGCACACACACACAGACACATGCGCTCGTAAACGCATTTATACGAACTTTTTGTTATTTTTTGGCCGGAATTCAAGTGTCAAAGTGCAAAAAATTCCAAAAACGCAAATGATGTTTTCTACTTTAAAATTAATAAAAACCAGAATATTAAATTGGGTTGGACAGTATCGCATTTAAGGGGAAGCGTTCAATGGGTCTGAAGTCGACCTTTATAAAAACAAAAGAGAAAAACGTCTTTCGTTATATAAATGTTTTAAAAATTTAAAAACCGAAAAAATACCCCTGAAAGAATTTTTATAGCTCGAAACCCTGCAAACATTTTCGATCGCGGAAGACTCTTCGGCGAATCACCAGGAAGATTAAAAACAATCGCGGACGAGATAATTTTTGAGTCGTTAAAAAGTCGCTTAAAAAGTTAACTTAGCGTAAAAAGTAAACTTTTACTTCAAAAATAAAATTTAAAAGTTTACTTTTATTTCTAAAATTATTTGATTCAATGCACGACTGTTCTCTCATTCTCATTGTGTTATCGCAGAAAATGTGGCTATTTTATTGAAATATTCATCAATAATTGATAATCGATTGGTGAAATGTCATGCATGATTTGTTTGTTTTTTAAAAGAAATAAACTACAACCAACTACAGCCATTCCACCAGGCAGGCTCTCTGCGAATCGACAAATTTAAACATAATAATACATATTCATTCATATATATAATTCACCTGTTCCCTGTTGTTATAAAAACTTCATACAAATTCCGCTGGAAATACCGAAAAAGCCATAGAAAATTAAAAAAAAAAAAATCAAATTCAATTAAAAAAAACGAAAATTAAAAATTTTCAATTTTTTCTTATTTCGAAAAAAAAGTTCAATTTAAATCAAATTAATTAAATTAAATAAAAAATATTATATTTACGAATTTCATAATACATATTGGTATATTTATTTATTACATTTTATAAGTATGTAATTAATAACTAGTGCGGAAGATCATTGGAATTGTTCCCCGCTCTTACAGTAAACAGATGGCGCAATGAGATTACTAAATCTGCATTGGTTTTGTATACATATTAAAATTTCATAGTGCCTTTCAAACTATGTATCAGTGGTTTTTAACATATTTTTGCGCAGAATCGAAAAATTCGTACAAAAAACGGACAAGATTTGCGCAGAATTAAGAAATTTCGGGAAAAATTTGCCAAAAAAAAAATTTGTTGAAAGAGAGCCTGAAGAATAGTTCTCTAAGCTCTCAAAACTATTATTCGCTGAAAAATTTTTTACGCTATCAATTTTAAATGCAATAAAAAACACATATTTTTCTATTTTTTTCTATTTTATGTGTTTTTTTAAATACGATACAAATGTTTTTATTGCTAGTAAGATTTGTTTTATGACAAATTTTCTATTGACAATATCATAAAAATGCTTTAAATATTACAATATTTTTTCCTTGATTTGTGGTCGGTATCACAACATCCTTCTAACTTGTTGCTTGCGTATGCGCCTCAGTTCATTTGAGCTTCAAACAATTTCGATGCCACTGTTGTACTCATAAATCTTTTTATAATTTTCGGTAATGATTTAGCTTTTGCAAAGCTTTTCAATTGAGGTTAGAATTTACTTATTCTCGCATCAACGCGCGGCGAAAAAATAACACTGGTGCTGCGTTTTTGTGCAGCCCCAGCAAGGCATTCAAGCTTTTTTTGTACTGTACGTAATTTATTTTTATCGAATAGACTCAACAGACACACACACACACACCTCTTAGAACAAACTGAACAATTTAATGTTCCGTACGGTACGAAAATGTTTCGCTAATCCTCAGACACACACGCCTTTAGTTAACCCTTAAACCAACCATGAATACTCGTTGTAGAATTTAACAAACAGTAACGAATTTTTACCACCCTTATAAAAATTCCAGTTTACTTTTACGAAAAACATTTTGGAGGAGAATAAATTAATGTTAAGCGGTTTTAGCAAAAATTTGGCCAGAAACGTAAAAACTTAAAACAGAAAACAAGATAAAAACTTTGTAAACATGATTTAATGCTATAATTTTCCCAAGGTTTTAAAAATTTTCGAATTCACTTTAGATAATGGTTGCCAGGATTTTGTGATATACGCAACACTGTAGTGAGCAATTTTGCTTTTTGTGACACTTTTACGAAATGAAAATCAAGTACCTTTTTCATCAATTCTTTTATTAGAGTTGTCCAGTTACAAAATAAATTTAAATCAGGCTTTTTTTAATAACTCTTTTTCGGCAAAACAAAAGATAATATTTTCTTTAAAAACAAAAGGCAGTGAGCGCAAGAGTATTTAAGGCCCAATTTAAATGAAAATTCCAGTAAAATTTTACATTTGATCGAAAAATTACCTTCTCAGCTTTTACAGAAGGATTTTGTATAATACTTCAGAAACTATCAGTATTCAGTATTAATAATAGCTTACAGAGGGTTAAATATGTATACCGAAATGTGCCAAATGTTTTTAAAGATTTGTTACCTTTAATACGCCTAGCACGTACGCTGCCCACATCGACCAGATCGGAAACCAAAGAAATGTAACCCGATGTACGAACCTAGTTGGAGTGGTTAGATATACCAGACGCTGTAATATCAAATATGTATCTGTCTATTTGACTTTTCTGAAGCCAAGAAATATATTTCTTATCACAATATAATAGATTCACATTAATCTAGACATAATCTTGTTGGTATAAAATTACCTGGTATAAAATTAACTAAATATTTTTGAGAAATACTTTATCCATTAGTCTTAATGCTGAATTACAGAGAATTGAAGGAAAACAAACTCAAAAGAAAAACACTAAAGAGGAATGATTTCTTAATCGATTCTTCTCTACTGTTCAGGTTTTCACCACCCTGGACATTTCTGTCTTTGTTTAACTTAAAACTAACCACAAATTGAATTTTTAAATACTGTTAATCTTATGGTTTAGTAAATTTGCTAATACAATCTCGTTATCTAATCAGTTTTCAGTTATCTAATAAAATTGTCTGTGATTCTGCTGTCTGTGATTTCCAAAAAAATCTCATCGCCTTCAGTCCCTTCAGACTGTCTGTAGGCATCCCCTCTTACACTAACTTACACTAGAAGGTCAACTAAGTTCATCACTGCGTTAATGCAAGAACACACATAACCGTCTAAACGTCTCTAATAAAACTATGGCAATTGCCAGCAGCAGTGTGTGTCCGCCGCTAGCATTGAGTCCATGTGCCGCGCACATCAAAGAATCGCGTGGATATTTGTTGAGCGGAGGAGCCTCCTCGCGCAGTTTGCATTCCTCGCCGCGCGTCTTGAAATGCTCACCGCACAGTTCCTGGCACGGCGGGCAAATGATACCGCCCTTGTGCAGCCAACCATTCGCTACTACGCGTATGGACAGCTGCTGGCCGGGATAGTAGCAAACGTAGCTGTAGTTGCCCACTTCTATGCTGAGTCGGCCCTCGCTGCAGTTGTACTTGTAGCAGCCGGAGCCCCAGTGCTGCCACTCGCGAGTTTGGTGGCACGATCGTTCCTCCCACATGCTTTCGCTATGATCGAAACATTTGGATCCATTGCCATAACTCTCCAAAGCGAAATTCTTCTCCGGCTCTGTGAAGTGAAAGGAAGAACTATGGCTTTATGGCGCAAAATGGGATACTCTTATAAACCAAAACCGCAACTAACTCGGATTGTTTTCCAAAAATCGACACCGGGAACCGCGTACGATTACTTTTTTGCTGCGCCAGGTGAACTCCTGGATGTAGGGGCAATGGTCCGCTAATGACACTGAACCGCCATAGAAACCTTCCGCGCCACTTGGCACCTGATGAATGCTGTCGAAATTCTTCAGTAACGTCAGGCCATGTGAAGCCATGAATTATTTTAATGTTTTGATTGAGACATTCCATCGAGATTACCTGATACTCTGCCGGCAACTCATGATCATGTTTTATTAGGTTACACAGAGCTACCGAGCTCCGATCATCGGTGCATTCAGTCTGAAGAGGATCTTGTTTCACTTTTGAGCAGAAAGGATGTATGGAACGGCCTCTGTAAGAGATTTGAAACTCAATTATAGAGAACTTCGTTTCTTCCTTGAGACATTTAAATAATTAAAAAAAAGAAAACGGATAAACTCTAGGAAATTTTAAGTACCGTATGGGTTCTTCGCCGTTGTGAAGTCTTGGAAAAGAGAAAACAATTCTTAAATAGCGCTTTCAAAACATCATTGACTACAAATAAACGTACCTGCCACTATTCTGCTGTATCCAATCTTTACAGCTGCGCATTACAAAACTACAGCCCAAGCCCTTGCCCCAACTCAGAGGTGAAGCCATGCTGTAGTTGGCTCTGTACCAGCCAGAATCCTCCATTAGGGCGAGCGTAATGCGTGAAAATACTGGGCTTTGAGTATGAGTGCCCGTCATGGCCTCATTCTGTTAACCGTCAAGTAGTAGAAATCAGTAAGCAAACCGACATATATTTGCATGTTCTGAATTGTATGTATCAGTCACCTCTAAAATACGTTTCTCCCAATGCGTCAGGGCTGTTCCCTCGCCGCCTTGGTCCTCCAGCTCTGCGCCCTCCAGCTCCGGGCAGTCAAAATGTTCGCGAACTTCTTGGACGACACGTGGCGTCACCATAACGTCAATAACTTTTCGCACTTGACCACCACGTACGGACCATTTCTCGCGCACAATCTTCCGTATGGTTTCATTACTCCATTGATGAATTTGCAGTCTATTTAAATGCAAAGGAAATATACCAATTCAGCTTGATGAATGTCTTTGGATGAGTATCAAAGAACATGCTCACTTTTCGTTGAGAAATGGTTTTCCTGTTTCGGCCTTGCGCGGTGTTCGCGGCTTTCCATCATCATCCCGAAAGAATGCATAAAGACTTACCGAAAAACCGAGTGCGTGCAGTATCTCATGCTTGACGGTTGACAGCAGTGTCTGCAACTCCTGCGGTTTCGTGCTGATGCTATCCGGACAAAGGTTAGCATGCCCGGCGATGGGTCTGTCCAGAGCAGCCTCCTGTTGGCAGTGTGCAGCGTATGCGACGGTCAGTCCTTTATGGCAACGATCCGTTTGACGGGCGGATACGTAGAAAACGAAATCAGCATTTACGATTCCTTCGCCGGCTTTTGTATCCTGGACAATGTGACAATGCTGGCCGGTGGCATTACAGACACGACAAACCTTCCATAAAGGAATGAACAAAAAGAAGAAGCGGTTAGCAATGACTCCGTTCGAAAGTTATACCTTTCACTTTGAGTTACATCTAAATGCTCCTCCGGCACCAGTACTTCGCCACACATGGTCACTTCCTTACACTTGTCGATGCAATGCGTGAGACCGTTCTTTACGAATACTTGAGTACTATCGCATTTCCTATTTATTAACACAATGATGATAGTTTTACTAGACGCGTTTGGAGCGTGTGGTGTTATAAAAAGATACCTGTTTAATCGGATCAACCCTTTGCTTTGGCGTACACTGAGTGCCTGCTCCCAGAATTCGACTGCCTCCGGAAGGACTGTGTTCTATACGTAAGCACACACGAGATAAGTTTAAATTAATTCGATTTGATAAGGTCTAAAACTTATATACTTACATTGATAAGATTGAATTTGTCATCATCTAATCTGAAAATGAAGATTTTGTTTATTTTCTATTTCTAAATTTAATGAATTCAATGAATGATAATTTCAGTTCTTTTTGGATAATATTACTTTATACTTTTTAAACTTTTTTGCGTAATAATACTTTAGAATATCTTGCGTTATCTTGAAAATTTAATCGAAAACATATTCTTTCTAGTTTGTCATGGTTTAAGAGAAATGTAAGATTTCAAAACAAATGGTCGTGCCTAATCATCCATTAGAACCGTCCATTAAAACCATCAGCAACATTAAAACATTCACTGATAATTGCATTCGCTCGCTCATCAGCCATTAGTGTCATTAATAATTTTAGTTTAACCCTTGTCAGCCGTGAAACAGATACAATTACAATACTATTTTCTATGTTTTTAAAACGGCGATAAGTTGCATTCCAGAAATCTAAAGGGCGTGAAGAAGGGGCTACGACGATTTAGGGAAGCTCCACGAAGAACTTACTACGATTATTTACGAAATACAATAGCTTTTGTTTCTGTTATATCGCAATATGGTTTCCAAGCACTTTTTAGTGCACTTAAAGTGCAATAAATTCTCATTCTTTTTTAACGGTAGATTTTCGTATCCATCTCGTATAACGGATTTCACAGGTTGTTTAGAAATTTTTCGCATGATGCTTTTACTAATTCCAAATTTGTGTACGTGAGATATGTACATTTGTACGTACGAGTAGAATGCTAATGGCGTTACAGTTAGCGGATCATTGTTAAGAATGGAAATAGTTGGTCAATGATATCATTATTATTTTAAAGACTTGAGTGCTGAAACATGACGATATGGTTAAGGGTGTTTTCTCAGTATTTCACATAGCAGTTATATTGTATAGTATCTATTTCCCTTACGTGTGCTATACATACTATAAATATGTTGAGTTTGAATTAACTAAAGGTTTTAAATGGTTTTTGAAGTCTTTCCACCGGTTGATTACAGTAAGACTGAAGGCAATTTTCTTGGTTTAACTGCATAATGTATTATCATTATATAATTTTCAAGGATCCGTTATAAATTTGAAGTCTTTTTTTTTGTTCGGACGTACATTAACTTTTTATTAAACTTTAATCAAACAATCAAACAATATGAACAACGCAAATTTAATGACATTTTAATTATGAAATTTGTAGTTTTTATAATTAACTGATTCCACGCGGAGAGTGCAATGCGGCGGTTGGTTTTGCTCCTCGCTTATGCAAGAAAAATTGAACGAGATTTTAACGAAACCTGGTTCTGCACAATATACTGTAGTTGCGAGAGGAAATGCCTTACTCTTCATATTAACATATAGTTCAGCATATAATTTATAGCATTTCAATATCGGCGTAAATTCTGTTAGAAAAACTGCCCCTTCAAAGTGGTTAACATAACATATTGTAGTAGATAGAAATAGACTTATTTTTGTATACAGTCTGAAGAGGGTTAAAACAGCCGCTAAGGGAGAGATGGAAAAAGAGAGTGCAACTGCGTGGTATAGCAGCAAAGGGAAGCATACTCACAGAATGAATGCTGTAGTCTACTAACAGCTGGTTATTTGCAGAACGGGACAGGGTGAGGAATTTTTAAGACACAAACGGCTTTTAGCGGAAAAAACAATCATCAGATGGTTGAGGTGTTTGCAAGTAGGGAGAAGGAGGCGGGGTAGCAAAAACATAAGACAATTTAAGAAAAATTAAAAACTAGTTAGCGGTTGTAACACTGCAAACGGCAATTAAAAACCCAATTAAATAATCGGTTTGGCAACTCGAAGTTGGTTTTAATCAAAATTTTACCTGTACATTGATTCATCGTAGATGAGTAAAATTCTTAATGGTTGATTGACACTACGTTTATTTATGTCATGCATTGATTCTTCTTCCTCTTCTTGATGCTCAATTCTAACGCCATGTACCACCTGAAAAAGGAAATAAATTGTAAATAATTAACAAAAATTATAAAGAAACCAGAAGGCATAGTAGCATTTCTTAACCTCAGCGTATTGAAACCATTTTCAGAACGACTTCATTCAGTCACGCTAATATTTTGTAGGTCACATAATATTCATAAAAATCTAAAGACCGGTGGCTTGGTTTTGAAAGTGGTATAAGACTTTTCTTGTTTCAAAATATTTATAGGTTTCCATTTTAAGCGAAATGTTTAGTTATAGTTACAAATAAAAATCATAAAGGTTTTGACAATTATAAATATAAAGACATTAGTCTCTAGATATTTTCCTAGATTTTTATCCATAAGCGGTCCATCATCAGAAAATTCGCCACAACTGGACAATTTTAAAACTTTGTCGTAAGCGAAATACGAGAATATATATCCATAAATACCATGTAAAGTACGACATAGGCCAAATCAAAAATACATGCATGATAAGTGATTATAATATTATATCATATGTTATAAACTCACATGAAAATGTTATTATCGCACTGATGTACTGAAGAGTGGTAAGAGATAATATACTTATGGACATTTTTAAGGTTTCGAAATTAATTCAAAAGCAAAAATTAAAATACGAAAGTGAAAGTATTGAAGAAAACATAAAAAAGGTAAATAAAATTAAAAAATGGATGCAATAAAACACTTGTGAAAATGAAAGCACGTAGTAGAAAAAGACAAATCAATCAAAGTGAGCCCATAAAACTTTTGAAATCCCCGATCCCCGCAATTGATTTTAAAAGGGTTTGACAAAGTCTTGTTTTCATGGTTTTTGTCTTATAACTCTAAAACTAACGCATACTGTTGGACATACCAATTTTGGAAAATATATAAAGGTTTTTGTCTAAAATAATTGTGTTAATAAGTGGCAACTGTCACCATTTTGAAGATATCGTCATTGATATGCACATGATATCTTCATAAAATACTTTCGTATACTTTAGCTAAAATTTCGAAAGTCTCAGAAAGTTTCAGAGATGATACTAGAGGATGTATGTATGTGTATATAGGATTTACCATCAGTGAAGCCATAAGTATCTAAACAGCGGTACTTATCATTCACCCCTCATAATGGGTCTATCAGCAAAAAGGGTCAAATCAACAGAAAAGCGCAATATTTTTGCGAAAACGGATGATGTTTTTATTTTAATAGAAAGTATGAACTCTGAGAGTATTAATCTGCTAAATGTCCACCCCGGTCCTTCCAAACGCAACAAATTTGCATTAATTTTGAAATCTTTCATTAAGTCAAACGTTTTCGTAAGCGTTTACTATTATTTCTTTTATTTTTATGGAGAAGAGAAGACAATCGATACTGTCATTTTTGCGGTTAGAAACTTTCTTGGATTCAAAAATTTAATCCGGTGCAGTAAATACATCAGATTATGTATAATGTCAAGAAAAATCATTTCAATTTCAATTCAATAAAGTGGAACTGATTCGTACAGAATTTTTTACATATTATATACGGCCAATTGAACTGGTTAACCATTTGACAATGCATGCAACTGACACAATAATTCAGTCAACCAATCAATCGATCAATCAATCAGTTTGATGGTACCAATACCTTATTATTTATCCAAGAAATAATATATTTATATACATATGTACAATACAAGCACGTTAACCTTGCTTTATTTTAATAACCATATTCTGAAGTGTTCGTCGCTCTGTGACCCTTAAAGCAGAGCCCCTCTCGTTGAAGTAAGTGGACGCCGTGTCGTGGTGTGACGGCTGATGGTCAGGGCCGATATGAAGTTTACTCTTTATTGAACGCGACTCGATTTTATTGTTGATGCTTTTCATTGTTTGCAACAACTCAAGAAAGCGTGTAGCCAGTTTTGAAGGAAGACCGAATAGTGATATTTGAGATGGTACATATGCATATATTAAAAACAGACGTGCATACAAACATAAATGCATATATATAAAAGCAATTTTTTTATACGAGGTACATAACTTTTTGTTTTGCACTTTGTAAGTATATTTTCTTTTATTTCACTAACAGCGAATGCAGTAAAATTATTTAAAAACTGAGCTTAATACAAAATTAATTAATTAAGCTCAAATAATTAATTTAGCACAAACGCTATATGTAAACGTTTGTATATACTCGTATGTATACATACATATGCGAATATTATTTTTAAACTTATTGGCAATAGAAATGTACATACATATATTGGTATTTTCCACAAACAAAAGAAGTTACTATTCAAACACGCAAACAATGATATCGTACATGCAAACATACATATGTATGTTAGTTAGTATTTTCGTATTTTCAGCTTGCTAAACACAAGCTAAGCAATCACCGTTATTGTTGTTGACTAACGTAACTTATCACAGACAACAGGCAACAAATGAAAAGTTTGCACAAACGACGACGAACTCAAACAGAAATGTATACGCCTGTCTAAAGCACGCCTGCCTCTATTTAACATTCGTACGCCATATATTTGTAATTTGTCAATAACAGGTATTTCATGTAGTTGTATTAGTAGAACATACTTATACTTGTTATTTCTGCTGTTGTTGGTTTGGCGGCTTCACAACAATGTTCGTATGAACTTTAAATTTAATAATTTAATTCAATTCAGTCATTCATGATTTCGTATCACGTACAGTGGTATCAATTTACGTTGCAGACAGAAAAATTTGCGTTTGGGTTTGACTTATACAGTTGTTTTTTTTTGCAGCTGTCCAACGACGGTGTACCACTAAAGGGTATCAAGTTATTTACGGACGGCTTGAAAACGACCGAGAGAATGAAAGCGGGCTTCTATACGGAATCACTTCAGGCATGATAATCGTTTAGATTGCGCCAGGAATGCAGTGTTCGGAGGTCTATGCCATCGACAAATCGGCGGAATTGAATATGTACTATAAAATATATGGAAGGTTTTCGTTAAGAAAATCATTGTTGTGAGTTAAAATATTGAAATTAATAATCTAAAAACGAAA
Source organism: Conops quadrifasciatus (assembly GCA_949752815.1). Taxonomy (NCBI): domain Eukaryota; kingdom Metazoa; phylum Arthropoda; class Insecta; order Diptera; family Conopidae; genus Conops; species Conops quadrifasciatus. The sequence continues at coordinate 30,780,356 of OX457078.1, read as the reverse complement.
GTAATACGTATAGACTTTTTTCATAGAGCTATTCGACGATGCAGTGTAGGGTATATCCAGTACGTTCAATTACGTTACGGTACGTGCTCTTACGAATTTATACAAATTTTAATTGTACGCACGGAACATTTCTTTAATATTTCTTCAAAATGGTAAAACAAAATAGAAAATGCAGAATTCGAAATTATTCAGCAAAATTAAATATATGCATACTTATAATATAATTTTCCCAATTAAGATATATTCTTATAACTAAACGTGACCAGCAATTTGTGTTACACAACACAAAACTTTTAAATTTAATTAAATACACAATTTCAAACTCGTGCTAGGCTCTAAAATACTTCAACCTAAACAACTTACATGCGTGAAGTTACAACGAGATGCGTTCGGAAGTCATAACTATAGCGAATATAATAAATAATTTATTAGTCTTTTTATTTGAACTGCGCAATTAAATCAAATTACTAAAGCACTTATTCATAAACTCAATGAGAATTAAGTTGCGAAAGTGCGACGAGACTCCTTTCTGGTACATCGTCAACGCTAAGTAGCTAAGAAGACAGCAAGCTGGTGAATAATCTGTTGATCTATTCCTTATTCTACAATATTTTACAATAAGTATTCCAATTATATGGAATAAAATAAAAAAATTAGTTGCAATGTTTTTCCTTCAGTGTTTTTTATTATTAATAGATGTTTCTCAGCTTACAGAAGCTATACACAGCTACGAGTATTCTCTTTATTAAGAATATGCACTTTTTAGTTTCTCTATGAGTAACTTTCGAATATTTAAAACGTTATAAGTACTGTATTATGTTGTACTTTGCCTGTTGATTTTTAGACTTTGCCTGATTTTAGATTTTTTAGTATAAAATGTGACACTCAATATGTCTCCCTTTCGTTTATGCTAATTTACTAACATTCGAAAACAATTAAATATAAACCAAAAATTAACAATTATTTTTGTAATAAAAATTACCTGAAATATTGAATGAGTAGACACTTAAAAATGAGATCAGTTTACGTATATTTTGTTGTTATATTTATTGTTGAAAGTATCGCGATTTATTATTAAAATTGTTTTTTTTTAAAATTTTATAACTTTCTCTAGTGGTGGCTGGCATCTTCGGCGTAGAAAATAAGCACATACAAAATTATATAAACATCATATAAACATACGAGTATAAAGTAATAACTTTTAGAAAGAAAATTGATTGCTTTTAAAATAAAATGCATTTAAAATATATTCACATTTTGATAAGAAAAAGTTAATTGAAATGGTAAAGCAATTAGTCGATACCTTTCAATCAATTTTCGATACCTTTAAATTAATGTACATAATTAAATTTGAACCTTCTGAAAAATTACGTGTTAGGAGCTAGTAGTGTTCATATACTTTTGTCAGTCACTGTATGATACGCCATGCGAGTACGTTTGAGCACGTGAGAGCATTGGCCAAGACCGTCAACCATGAGCGCATGAACTAATCGTTAAACTGTTACTACTATTTATGATTGCAACATGCTCTTGTTTTTGTTTTTGGCTTATGCTCGATAAACATTTTTAATTTGATTTCATAAACTTGGCCTTTAAAGAGAAGTAAATTATTGCTATTTGTATTTGTTGCTTTTATACAATATCCACCGTATTATTTACTTCACAATTTATTTTTGAAATATGGATGAAGACAATAATTAACCATAGTCTCCATCATCAAACAATAGTAGCCGAATGGTGAGATTGGATGGATGAATATAATTGTTTTTAATTAATGAAATGATGATAATTCCAAGTTATTTACTGATAGTCAACTCTTTCCTCCGGTCAAGCAGGAATGAAAAAAGCGTTAACACTCGTCGTTTTCAAATCTTTTTCATGACTTACCAATTTTTGAATATAATTAACCACGAGAACAATTAAGAATTGTAAAATAAACGAACATCAAATGAAATACAAGAAAAACCCATATAAATAAATAAATGAAAAAAACTTTAAAATCTTCTTCAGGCTTGAAATCCGAAAAGATATAATAACAATTATTTACATAAGACGTCATAATAAAAAATACAACAATTATGGTTCTAGAAGTTAGTTAAATGAAATTTTAAGTAGTTAATGGTCTTAAAATATGATTATTTGATATTGAATATGGATGTTATGAATATGATTATTTTACCATAATACTTTTGGTAAATGGGAGCATTTTATTGATCTAGTATGACTGCACAAATCGTAATTAACAATTAAGTTCATACTTAGATTGTGATGCTTAGCCAGTCTTGGGAGTCTAGGTCGTGACTGGTTCAGAAATGATGCTGATGATTAAATGACTTAACTAATTCCTTTAATATTATTCATTACGTTTCATCTGACACAAATGTTATGATTACGATAACATGATAAGAAATTTAAATTTAATTTAATTTAATTGCAACCACATAGAATTTGTTCAGGAAAATCGAACGAGTGTCATAAAATTATCGACATACATATTTCTGTATAAGAATTGTTAAATATTTAATCTACATTTAGTGAAATATAAAAAGGGAAATAACATGCGATTATTAAATCCTTTGACAACAAATTCTTCTGTCGCCTTTATCTATTGAGTATTTATTTATTTATTAACTATAATTGGAGGTGCACTAAGAACATAATTCTTTTATAGCACAATATGAGGAAACGATAAAACTATACTAGTAAACACTTATAGTATCTTGTCGCATATTTTTTTATATTGCAAAAAACTGACGACAGCTAATAATTATTTTGAATACGCCACAGTTTCAGAATCTATAAAAATTGTTGTATATTTGTGAATTTTAATCGCTAACCTTACCTCGTTAGGTTTTGGATGTTGATGCTTGCAATAATGTGTGTCGGCCTTACACAGAAAGCGTGATGAAGTCAGGGCCATTATAATAACAATCAGTTGTATCCATCGGCAACTCTGAAGAATCGCGCAATTGTTCTTCAACATTTTTGAGATATTTCTATAGACAAAGGATGGTATTTGTGACTGACTATATTCTTCTCTTGGCGCAAATTTCTTAATCAATTAATTTTGAATGTGTCGTTATGTGCTGATATGGTGGAAGATATATCGATGCATTCAAGTAATGTTGGGTGTTCTTCTGGCTGTATCTTGTGGCACTGTGTCAGAATTATTGATCTCATTGGAAATGTAAGTCTATAGCTTCGGAATAATCCATTAGTCGACAATTGGAATGGATGAGCGAGTTTTCCGTGCGTTTAAGCAGAACTTGAACCGTTTAAATGCAGTTCTGATTTCAGAGCACCACATTTGTTTAATAGAGTCGACGGCCTTTTAGCTCTCGGACGGTAACTTGTTTCCAATGACGTTGATTTCTATTGCAATTTTAATGCCTCCAGGCGGCATACAGCGCGGTGACGTAGAATCCAAGTGTTTGCAAATTAGCATTGTCCAATAACCGGAATATTCGACAATTATTGAAACACATAGGAAAAGTGGGTGCGCCCGCTAGAATTTTGGATTCTTATGGATTTCAAAGAGCATTTTTGCTACCAGTAAAATTGCTGGTTTCTTTACGCCTTGTTGCACTTTGGCGATATTCCCGGAGTTTTCACTTTTATATATTTTATGTAAACAATAATAATTATTTGACAGTAAAACACAACCGACAACAACCACCGACGAAACAAGCGCAAACGACCCGACTTGTTTGACGTTTATTTAAGGAATGAAACCGCAATGGAAAAATAAACTGAGATAACCGACAAAATAAAGAAAGGAATGAAAGAAAACACATAAATGTCAGAGTATGCCGCCTTTGTTAGGATTGCCAGGCTAACGAATCTATTTTTCAAGAGACAATTTTAGTTCCACTACTGGCTACGGAGTGCGCTTTTAAAAACCCTTATATTGCATCTTATCATTATTTTTGACACTGGCAAGCACCTGTTTATATCCAAAACGGGCACATAGAGCTTTAGGAATTTTGATTGCAAACGTGTTAATTTTTCAAACATTATTTAGATTCCCCTCCACCAAAAATTGTGCTTGCGAATACAAAAAGTAAACTCACACGCCCGTCGCCGTGTGAATACGACCCCGACGGTCGAATGACGAAAATTAAATTTGTTTTTGCTGTCAAAATGAACACTGAAAGAAAGCGAAAATTAATGACAAACACTTTGGTCAAATTAAATTAGCTCAAGACCTGAATCACGCGTTCAAAAGCTAAACCACGGTTGCCAACACGTAATTAAGCCCGATAGAATTTTTAAAAATAACACATAAAAATTGAATTTTGAATTAATAGTAATATCCATTCCAAAGTAAAGTACAAGTAAATACAAATTGAATACAAATTGAAAATACAAATAAATAAGTAAAATAAAAGTAAATACAAATAAAATATGGCGGCTATTGATGAATCGCATTCTGGATGTCCAATTTTTACGCACTTTTAGCATTGCTGAACGTGTCGGACATATAACACGAATAATGTCGGCCTCCAAGGCATCAATTGTTGCCAATGATGCCTAAAAATCCCGACGCGACAACATCCTAAAATTACAGAACGAATCCAGGATTAAATTTCTAAAGGGTCCTGTGTTATTGGCCTACGGTCGCAAATTTTTTCTGCATTTGAAGTTCTCTGGGTGAGCGGCCTACGGTCGCAGAAAGCGATAAAACCGTCAATAAGTTCAAAAATTACTCGGTAACAAAAGTTCCTCTGCACCTAGAGTATGGGATTTTTTATCCCATTAATATATTTTGCCATACTCCCCAGAAAATTGCGGCCTGTCTGCCGGACTGTGGATTTCACCACAACCGAGTATAAATTTCCATTCAAGCTTCTCATCAGTCTAGCTTTAGCTAGTATTATTGTATTTTTGTCAATTGATCATGTTTTATTCTTTAGGGCTACAGCTAACTTATAAGATTTATTTATCTTACTGCTATTAGCAACTATTAAGCAATAAATGAACTGAAATGCTTGAAATGCGCATCACAAGAGTTAAAATATTTATTTATTTATTTATTCTTATTTAGACTCGTTGGTCTATATTCTGCGAATTCTAACTTTATTTTTTTGGGTTTTGGCCCGCTTTTCGGAATTTGACCAAACTAAAATTCATGTTGGCCTCCTAAACTTATGCCGTAGTTACATTGGCAACGTTATATTTCTGCTAGTACTATTTTTATTCGCATTGAACTTAAATAATTTTATTTCTTAACAATTTTCTTTTTGTTAGCACTTCCCTTTTTCAGCCAAGTCTCAAAAGTTAACGAAACTTAAGCCAAAACATGATTTTCGGCTTTAGCAGGAGGAAATTACCCTTGAAACTATGTATTTTTATGTATTGTATTTGTAGGTATTGTACACATATTTATTTAAATTTTACATTAATACAGTTTTTTATATATATCACTGAATTGCTATACGGCGAAAATGGTTGTTCAGTGGACCCTCATCGGAATAACCAGCGAGCTCCTGAGGAATAATACCAGACTCTTCAATCGAAGTACACGGACGGCACATACATTCCAACGGAGCTTTAGTTAGAACCTTTTTAAATTTACGCTCGCCATGCTTAGCCTTTGGACAAAAGAGGGATACAGCAGCTTCCCGTTCACCCGACTCTTGGCAACACATACAGGATCTTTCCATTTGCCAGATTTTGCTACCAGATACCTAATTTTTTATACATAGATACATCAAAAAAGATGAACCAAGGTATTGGCACAATGATATCAGAAAAACGTGCCTGAATGTAACTGGCGCATCTGCCTACGCAAGCGAATGATGGTATGGGCTTCGGTACACAACCCGGATATTGGAGAACGTGTATGACGGGAGTTACTTGGCAATCGTCCCCAATGTGTGAAATTTCTGAGAAATTGGCCGGATTAGACAGAGTGATATGCGTATGTTTCAAAAAGTTCTAAAGTAACCATTTTCCGTGGAAATCAATGCATTTTCGGCAATTGTTACACTATTTGGCCAGAAGGCGAAACTCCATATATTCATCGTCAATAAAATCACTAATAATGTTCTATCATAAACTTTGTAATGTATCCGGGTCATGTTTATTTGAATGAACCGCGAAACTTTAACGGCAAATGCAACTTAGGCAACAGGAAAAGAAATCAAGAATAACCTCAGCTTTTATACTTCGCAACGAAGATGGAATTCTTTATATTTGAGGTTAATGTACTCAAATACGACTACATTACGAGGCTACTAATGGCCCACACGCTTGCAGTGATTAGGAAATATGTTTAGTAAATACGTTAAATCCACTATGGCCGTTTGGTCGATTGGTTAACGAGGGGGGCAAAGGAAGTATAAACGGAATGTGCGCCAATCGCGTTAAGAATGTCTGAGAGTTTAATGGCTTGTATCGTAATTTAAAGCATATATAGTGCATTAGTAACTTGTTAACACCCGTCGCGGTCAAGCAATCTGTGACATGACATTTTTTCAAGCAACCCGTGATAGTAATTATGATTTTCTACAAGTGTTGGAGAAGTTAGTTCTCGGAGCTAACATATAACTTAACATACATACATATTTTCATTCCTCGAAAATTGTAATTTCATATTCTCCTACTATAAATAAAATTAACATTTTCTCTGTTTCTTATGATTTGATAACGTTTTTATTAGGTTGCTTTTTTTATGATCGGTAAAAAAGTTTGGAATTGATTTGAAACGGCTCCAGGAAATAGCGCCCAAATGAAATAACGTCCATTTTTTTTAATATGAAAATTTGAAAACGTCAAATTTGGGTGTTATTTTAATTTTTTTTTTGCTTTATTTCATTTCTTGTAAAAGTTATTAAATTTCTGAAAATTAAATAACGCCCAAAATTACGGCGTCGACTTATCTTTACAGAAATGAAATTGCAGTTAGCTTTGTTGTATTTAATTCCTTGCCGCGGTCGAAGGCCGCTCCCGCAAACAGACTTTGGCTGCAAAATAACTTATGTATGTAATGAAGTAAGTGTTGGATTTATTGGGGGTTTTAATGCATGCCCCGGCCGAAGGCCCGCACCCAGAAGGACCCTGGATAGAGGAAAACTTTCCAGCGAGGACATGATTTTGTAGGCTGACGGTTTTAATCCCTTCCCCGGCCGAAGGCCGGCACGCTGAAAGACCCAGGTAGACGGTCCAAACCCTCTACTTGCTCAAAAGTCTTCCTCTATCCAGTATGCTTCTGCATGCACCAGGGAGGATTAAAACCCTCAGCCAACAAAACTATCTACTTGCTGAAAAGTCTTTGTCTTTTCAGGGTCTTTCTGCGTGCCGGCCTTTGGCCGCGGCAGGGATTTACACCCTCAGCCAGAAAAACCATCCCTTTTCTCAAGAATATTTGTACATTAAATCGTCCAGTAAGTCCAATAGCTGCTTCGTAGCTAACACATTTCAGCATTTCTCGCAAAATTGGGTCTTATTTAATTTTTTTTGGGGCTTTATTTCATTTTTCGGAAAAATTTGAATATTTCTTAAAATGAAATAAAGCTTAAAGTGGGCCTTATTTCATTGTTTTTTTATTTGGGCGTTATTTCCTGCAGCCATTTGAAGCTACCTTTCCGATGACTTAGAGACCCGAAATTTTAAGCATAGCTGAGAACTGGATGACAGTGCAACATTAAGCATAAACTCACAACTCACGCCCACTTTGAGGCAGAACATTCGGACTCTTTAAAAAAGTTCAATACAGATTCTAAAATTGATTTTAAACTACTGGAACCTTCGCGATGACCTCGAGACCCGAAATTTTAAGCATAGTTCAGAACTGGATGACAATGCAATATTAAGCAGAAACTAACCACCCACGCCCACTTTGAGGCAAGAAATTTTTTAAAAAATTATATACATATGTATATTTGAAATTAAAAAATATTTTAACAAAAACTATTTTTATTTGACTTAAAAAATATTTTCCAAAAAATATGTTGAGATTTGTAAATAAAATTACTTTTTCTAAAATTTTGTATATCGATTTCCAACGAGTTCCTTTTTCCAATTATAACAAATTTTAAACTAAATTAAAATGAATTTTTCAACTAATAGCAACGGTTAAACGATGACTGAGGCCTTTGTTGAGATGACTATTAAAGATACATCGAAACTAATACTGTCAAGATCAATGAAAAAAGCGTTGAAACACTAGCCGTCGTCGCACTGCTGGTAGTACGCTTCACCAAGTTAGCCTTGAGTGATTCCAAGTTGTTGTCCGACCACGCCAAGTTTTGTGCAACATTGGCTTCTGCGGTCTCGAGAACAGTGGCTGAAGCCCCAAATTTCTGTTTATTCTTTGCGTTGAAGTCCTGGAGTTGTTTGCTTTGGGATTCCTCAGTGAAACGCGATGCAAGTCCTGATATGACGGAGGCAACTGCAGGATATCCACCCAACCTGAAACATCATAAACGAACTTTTTTTTACAAAATAATTATTTTTGATCATTATATTCATTTAACACTTTAAAAACCTATTCCGTTTTTTAAAAGAATATTATTATTATACGATATTTTTTTTTTACTTACGATTGAGCAAGCTCTTCGAAGTTCTTCGTTACCAAACTGAAAACTGGGGATACGTTTTCGTTATTGCTGATGTACAAGCTGGTTAGAGCGCTGGCTTTATCTTGACGCCTTATATCTTGGCCGACTATTATCCAGAAGTATTTCTCTACCAGTTTCGGATTCTTTACGCAACCCAAAGTGTTTATAATTAATTTTTCTTCGGTAGCTACGGTCTCTGCTTTGTACTTGTCGAAGAGTATGTTAAAGTCGTGTTCGGTACCTTCGCGCATGGCAGTGCAATAGACCACCTCACGAATATTCACCGGTACCGATTCGTTTCTCGCTTTATTGAAATACGCTTGGGCTTTTGTGATACACGCGGCATTGCCGTGTTTGCAGGACCAGGCCAAAATATTCGCTCGATTGTAAATATCTAGAGCGCTGTCGGAAGGGCGTTCTTCGAAACCCAAAAGTCTATAAGCTTTTTCGGTCTGCTGACGAATGTAAATACCAAAATTGTGCATATCCTCGCCCAGACGAATAGATAAAAAGTTGAAGCCGTTAAAGGCGGCTTTCCAGGGCAAGTAGTTTGTCTCTGTTTCGCCCAGATAGTCGAGTACGCCTAGAGCCAGACTGTAGTTGATTTTACCAGCACGCGCCAAATTCAACAAGTCATCTACAATTTGTGCACGATTTAATTCGTGTATGCCGTCCCAGTTTCTGGAGAGTAATGCGTGATGTATGTTGTGCCAATTTTCCTCATCATAGTTGACGCGATAGTAACCGGACTGCTGAACGTTAGCCACCAGCCATTTAGTAGCGGGCGGCAAAGGTTCGGTTCTGGTCTTCGTAGTGGCTTCGAGATATAGAATCGGAGAAGTTCGAGTGAAATTGTTCAAATTGGTGGCATACGTGAATGGAATGGTATACAAAAGTTGAGCATCAGAGCCGTCGTTGGGATGGAAGAGAAAACGTTTTTGTGTGATTGCCATACTTTGGTTTTGTACAATAATGTTAATTACTGGGTAACCAACTTGCTCGGTGAAGTCTTTGAATACTAAGGGTGCTTGGTTTTTGTGTGCTTGGGGCCAATATTTCTGCCAATAAGCTAAAAGGTCTGCTGGCACAGCGTTCGTGTATTTCCTGGAAATATAGGTACGTATTAATAGTAGTCTCTTATCATTAAACGCTAAAATGGTTGATTGAAAACACATGGTCAAAGTCGCGCGCGCAATCTTGTTTAAATCGCGTTTACATGTATGCATTTATATACATGTCAGCTTACTTATTTTGTAGATAGTCCTGTAGAGATTTCTGGAAATTCTCTTCACCCATTGCGTGCTTTATCATACGAATGAAAGAAGCTCCTTTGTTGTAAGTGACGGTATTAAACATGCGGCTCAAATCCGTGGGAGAGTTTGTATTTTCGTCGCTCATCGGATTTGTGCTATTGGTGGCGTCTAATAACATCACCGAATGAATTTGGTCAACCACAAATTGTTGGTCTAAAGCCAAACCAGTCTCTACCTGAAATCGAATTCATTTCAATTAATCAATCCAACATGAGCACAAACTTCACACCGACAAATACTTGTCACACAAACCTTGGCAGTAGCGAAGTATTGGAAGTAACGAGCGAATCCTTCATTTAACCAAGCGTAGCTCCACCAGTCACAAGTCACCAAATCACCAAACCACATGTGGGCCTGTTCGTGTGCCACTACCGCGGCAATCGATTGCTTCGCACTCAATGTAGTCGAGCCCGGCTCGTATAGAACGGAGCCTTCGCGGAAGGTCAGCAGACCCCAGTTCTCCATAGCACCTGCCGAGAAGTCCGGTATCGCCGCCAAATGCATTTTGTCATTACCCATAGCGTAGTAAGGCTGGCCCAAGTAATTGTCCAAAACCGACAGTATTTTCGGGCCTACCTCAAAGCTGTACTCGGTTTGATCAAAATATTGTGGACGTGCCGCAACAGCGAAAACACCATTTGTTCGTTCATTGAAGTCCGAGACCAGGAAGGCGACAATATAGGTTGACATCTTAGGGGTGCGTTTATAAGCATCCAGATAATAGTCACTAATTTGACAAATCGTAGTTTATTAGTAAAAGAATGCTTGTGGTTACCCCAAATCAACTTACTCCATTTCGGCACTGCTGAGCAAGGCAGTATTACTGATCGATTTCATGCTTCTATGACGGATGATATTGATGTCAAAAGTGGCCTTGAATTTGGGCTCATCGAATGCGGGAAAGGCTCGACGAGCATGATTGGTCTCAAACTGTGTTGAACCTAACCATCTGAAAAGTTTGATGTCTTAATCATGGCGTCTTTATTAAGCCGCATAACGGCAGACCGGCTTATGGCTTACTTGGTAACGTTGTTGGAGTCTTGATAGGAACTGCGATAGAAACCATGCATATCGTCGTCCATTGAACCGGTATATACGAAATGCAAAGTGTAGGAGGTATTTACAGCGAAAGGCGCCGCTAAGGTGTAGTTTACTTTGTCGGTAATTTCGTTGTATCCCGCAGGATCCAACTTGTACTTTTGGCTCGAGTTGGTTGACAACCAGTACTCTCTCAACGTATAGTTCAGATTCTTGGTATGCATAATCAAATAAGTTGTTGGAGTGCTGGCAGTGATATTGATATAAGCTTCACCGTCAAATTTAAAACGATTTTTGCCATCGCTTTCCAATAAAAACGGTTTCAGAGTAATGGTGTAATGCTGCGGCATGATTGCCGTAGGCAAGCGATAATTTTCTTGGGCAGATATGGCCAAACAGCCAATACCCAGAATAAAGAGCGAACAGATCCAATTCGGTATAAAGGTCATCTGAAATTAATTGCAATGCAGATAAATCTTATCAATAAATCACTATTGTGATAGGTTTTTATATATGTATGTAAGTATTTTTGAAAATGTATCTCTAATTATGAAATGAGAATTCGTAAGATATAAAACATACATGGTACATGACTCATTGTTCATATACCTTTACTGTTTCATTGATTAAATTGTTAAATTGTTCCATAAAAAGAATTGAATTATATCTAGAGACATACAATTTTCTAGAAATACTTTGTTACTTACTGTGAAATTTACTGATTATCGACGATCTCTGAATTCTCCGTCTCAGACGCCGTGTAGCAGCAGAACACGGTAATAGTCTACTGAATTTATACTCTTCAGCGACTGCTATTTATAGAGATTTGGTGGGTATTAGCCATAACTGCCTTTATCTAAAGAGCTGAAGACTGATATTATTAAAAGTGCATGAGTTTTGTTGGAGTTTGTTGTAGATTATGGCTCGATAATGATAACAACACCAATAAAAAACACAAAGTAACTAGAACAATCAGATAACCTTCTTAAATTCAATAAAATCGAATATTTCCTTTTGAATTTATACTTGTATCATATATGAATTTAGTTTATTCCTTATTCATAATTTTAATTGCATATATCGTATTATGTATACGTAAGAACATATGCCCATACGTATTCATCGTTTTCTCGTCCATTTTAAATAATTTATTTTTATTATGTAATACTATATATGTATGTATATATAATATCTTGTATAATGGTTAATCGGTTATATGCATACCAATATAAGAGTATTATTGGCGTACTGTTTGATATTTGGTATATGGTTTATTTCGATTAATTGTTTAAGTATTTGTTGCAATTATTTCTTAGTTCGTTTTTGAGTAAAAGCAAACCCGAAATTCTTATCATTGGTCTTATTTAGTTATCATAAAATAAAAAAAAATCAGTTCTATGTTAGAAAACTTTTAAAATTAATAACTTTTTAAAATAAAATGCAACAGAAAGAACTGCACTTAACTACAAAAAAAAATGCACTAAGAAATATGCCATTAGACAGCATTTAGCAAGAGCTTTAATTTGATATCACACACGGCCCATTTAACCATCTAAAAAGGCGGACTCGTTACCAACCCCGCCCCAAAATACCCCAATCGCAAAATTTGTTTAGGCCATCGGAAAGATATCCATTCACTTAATCTAAATCAAAAACCTCATGTGAATCCATCCACGTTTACTATATATGTTCTATAGTACTATATATATATATGTATATATTTACTATATATATATAGTATAGTATAGTATAGTATAGTATAGTATAGTATAGTATAGTATAGTATAGTATAGTATAGTATAGTATAGTATAGTATAGTATAGTATAGTATAGTATAGTATAGTATAGTATAGTATAGTATAGTATAGTACAGTACAGTATAGTATAGTATAGTATAGTATAGTATAGTATAGTATAGTATAGTATAGTATAGTATAGTATAGTATAGTATAGTATAGTATAGTATAGTATAGTATAGTATAGTATAGTATAGTATAGTATAGTATAGTATAGTATAGTATAGTATAGTATAGTATAGTATAGTATAGTATAGTACAGTACAGTATAGTATAGTATAGTATAGTATAGTATAGTATAGTATAGTATAGTATAGTATAGTATAGTATAGTATAGTATAGTATAGTATAGTATAGTATAGTATAGTATAGTATAGTATAGTATAGAATAGTATAGTATAGTATAGTATAGTATAGTATAGTATAGTACAGTACAGTATAGTATAGTATAGTATAGTATAGTATAGTATAGTATAGTATAGTATAGTATAGTATAGTATAGTATAGTATAGTATAGTATAGTATAGTATAGTATAGTATAGTATAGTATAGTATAGTATAGTATAGTATAGTATAGTATAGTATAGTATAGTATAGTATAGTATAGTATAGTATAGTATAGTATAGTATAGTATAGTATGGTATAGTATAGTATAGTATCAAACTCACTTGTATAAGTTTCAACTGAAAAACTCAATTATATACATTTAAGACTTATATAATGGACGACATTTCATTATTACCATCTGTCAATGTATTCAAATGATATAATATGGAACGTGCATATATGTATGTATGTGTATAGCAGTAATTTTAGGTAAGATATAACATTAGAGAAATGTTAGACTATTGTTATCTTGATAATAAATCAATCCAATATGTTAGCCGCTCACTTGCCAAAGTGATTAACTTCCTGAGTTTTTTTCAATTTTACGGCCAAAGTACTCGAAGGACTCCTAACAATTAACATTTCAAATAAATTTTGCTATTTATAATGATTAACACCACTAAATCACTAAATTTGTTAAGCCGTTGCATATTGTACATAGTGACATACGATACGAATCGGACTTTGCTGATTTTCTCCGCTCTTTGTTCCATGGAGTTAATCACTTTGGCAAGTTAGCGGCTCATGAGAGTCTTCATTATACGATTTTCATGTATGTCATTTATTCACATTCTATGTATATTAAACAATGGCAAAACGTTACATGACTATCATAACATTTTCGCTTTCTCGTATACAGATTTACTTTTCATTAAAATTGTAGCAAACGGTGTGCAAATTCTTATGTAGCCTTATCTTATTTCAAAAAATTAAGAAATATTTGCATTTTTAAATTCGAACTAACTATAAGATTTTCATGTTATTTCAATTAAATTTTTTTGTTTTGTATGGAAATTTAAGGCTTTTGTACTTTTAATCGAAGGTCTTGATTAAAATGAATAATCTATTATTCAACCTTGCCGTGGTACCTGTGTCTGGTTATGTGTATGTATATGTACCTACTTCACGATTTGCGGAAATCTATTCTAATCTAACAAAATGAATTTATGTGGAATACGATACAACTTAATATTAAATACGATAATTAAATTCTCATTCTTCCTTTTGACTTAACAATAGGTAATTTCCTCTAATTACAAATTATTTGGCAGCTCTTTTTATTTGTGACTATTAGTTTATTTAGATTTGTAATTTTTTACCCTTAAAACGGAATCGATCGCATAAAAGTAAAAATTGAACATTTTAGCTAAATTATATTTAAACTACGATAGTTATCGTCAAAACCGCCAAAACAATGACCCCGGAAAGAACGGAAGCCGAGTTGGCGCTACCGCCATAACCGCCATTACCGCCATTTTGATACTCGATTATCCAGTCCATCAGAGGACCGCGATTTCTCTCGAGCCAGCCAAAATTGTTCTTAATTGTTGCCTTCACGGAGTCCTCCAGATAAGGCGTCACGTATGAACTATTCTTTACTTTCTGAACCAAAGCCAGCAGCTACAAGGAGTCGTTTATTTATAAATGCCTCGAAAACAATTTCTTATAGAATCAAACCTTCTCTTCTTGGACTGAGTTTGTTACGAACACCGACATGCCCCGTATATCTAGGTCCAGAGGATTGCTGCCACCGAAGCCGGCTGTTAACTGGCCGTACCTCTCCCAGTTTTCGTCCAAGAAACCGATGCATTCCACCAAACCGACTTCACTGCGAGAATACGTGGCTTGCAGTAAAGTAGTGCGCTCCTGCACACGCAGCGTATTGTTCGCCTCGTCGCCAATGGAGCTCTCTATGAACTTCCTGATGTGGGAGGGAGTTTGGGCGCACCCCAAAGCGGATACAAGATTGTTTCGGAATGCCTGATTCTCAGAAGTCATCAATTTGTTGTAGACATAGTTGAACTCGTAGTCGTCCGACTGCTTTAGACCGTTGCAATAGATTTGATTTTGTAGATTAGGTTCGATGTCAATATTGTTTTGAATTTGTGCCACTAGCTTTTTGTTGGTTTCTTGCAGACAACTTTTTATGCCTGCCATACACGCCAAATTGATGGCCACCGAGCGTGTGTACTTCTGGAAGTGTTGCTCGCCGGGTATATCGTTCACGCCTAACTTATCGAAGATGTTGTCCACCAACTCAGCAGCGTACAATAGAAAATCGGCATAATTACTGTCGCCCCTCAAGTAGCGGTTAAAAGTGCCCAGAATAGAGTTTGCAGTGGTCCAAGGTGCATACTGGTCCTCATTTTTCAGATAGGTCATCAGGGTCAGCAGGATGCTGTGGTTTAAACGACCCGTGCTGCTGTAGCGGAAGGCGTCGTCGAGCAGCTGAGCTTTATTTCTAGGATGAATCTTATGCGCCTTCTCCTTCAAGCCGTCTGTTATAAGGCCCCAGTTACGTTCATCGTAGTTGATACGATAATAACCGGTGGACTGTTTGTTTAAAATGAGCCAGTCGTCGTTGGATATACTATCCTCAATGAGAATGGAGGATACATTCCTCAAGTAATGCGTGGCCTCGGTTGAGCGGAAGTCGGCATTCGACTTCACGGCGTAGTTGATGGGTACAAACCACGTGCGTTTTACTTCCTGGCGTTTGTTTTCGAAGTATGTTTCCTGAGTGATTCGGAAGGAGCCGTTGTAAAAGCGCTCCACATTGAGCAGTGGATAGCCACTCTGCATCGTCCAGCTGGACATCAACGTTTTGATCGGGTCAGGGATGGCATAGTCTTCATCCTTCGCGGCGGTTTCAATGGCGTGGAAGATGTCGTCTTGCTCAGCTGCGCTGTATTGGCTTTAAAAAATTATAATGAACTCTATGTTACTATGTCATCCCATTAGGTTTAGATAGACCAAGAAATTTACTTCTTTTCCAAGTAATTATGCAGACCACGCTGGAAGACCCGGTCAGTCAAAGCGTGCTGCCACATAAACAACACCGAACCGGCCTTGGAGTAAGAGATGGAATCATACTTGCTCCTAATTTCGTTGGGTGTTTGCACGTAGCTGGTCATGGGCCGCGTTGAGTTTCCGATATCTACCGCCAGAGCGGTCTGGTAGTCACTGACGTGAAACAGTTGCATGATGTCCCATTCCGGATAAGCCTAATCGATAGCTGACCTTATATACTGCCTTCATCAAAGGACAATAACTAAAGAAGGCTACTTCACCTGATCGGTTGCTTTGTATGAGAACATAGTGGCGAAGCCTTCCTTCAACCACAAATAAGTCCACCATCCGATGGCCACCAAATTGCCGAACCATTGGTGACAGTACTCATGAGCTACAATGTTGGCAATGCTAGTTTGCGTATACACGGTCGACTTTTTCTCATTGTACAACAGATATTGCTCGCGGTAAGTGGCCAGGCCCCAGTTTTCCATAGCACCAGCGGCAAAATCGGGCACAGCAACTTGGTCCAATTTTGGAAGAGAGAAGGTTATGTTAAAGTACTCAGCTAAGCGCTCAACGATTAGCATGCCCGAGACCAGAGCCCATTCCTGCTCATGCTCGGTACCGCGACGAGAGAAAACACGCTCAGGCAAATTGTTCATCACGCCTGCGGATGATATAAAGTCGGAAACAATGAAAGCAACCAAATAAGTCGGCATGACTGGAGTGTCGCCGAATACTGTGGTCTTCCGATTGTTCCTGAAAGAGTGCAAGAGCTACTTAGGTACGCCAAATATACAGGCCTACCGAGATGAGATAATATTCTAAACCAGAAATAAAACTATTAATGCATTTTTAACCTTATTTTAAAAATTAATAACTAATAAATTTCGTAACATTAACTGATTTCACGAAAGGGAAAAATGCTATTTTAACATTGGCGCTAAGGCGAAGGAAGCTTTAACTTGGTTTGTGGAGAAGGTATTACGCACCTATATTTTACATAACCTCAAAGTGTAAAAAATGCCTATTTTAAAAGTATTAAGAACAAAATAGCTCGTTAACCTGATAGGTATTGCTAACATTATGACACAAGTTTCGAATTTAACGCGTCAAAAATCTACGAAAAAGTAGTCCTGTTTCTGGTTTTGTCGGCCTTGGCCTGTGTTACCAGAGCCCGATTGTGTTGTGGAAATAACTTGTATACAAGAACATACTTCACAGTTTCCGTTTTCACCGGCATGTTGGAGATGGCCGTGTACGAAGGATCATGGTCGATGGTAATGCCAAAGACGGCGCGTTTGGCTGGCTCGTCAAAGCAGGGAAAGGCGTGGCGCGCATCAGTGCTCTCAAATTGAGTGGTAGCTAAATACCTACAGTAAGAAAATGAATGCACAAATATATGTGTGGAAGGTGAAGACTGGATCTAGACTGCGTTCCAATAGTTGTTCCTACCTAAGCTTTTTCTGCTCGTCCATGTAAGTGGATACATAGAATCCGCCATTATCCTTCCGCAGGGTGCCGTTGTACTCAATGGTTAGCAGCCACTCCGTATTTCTCCCCAATCTAACTGTTTTGTCGATAGGCGTAAGTGTCAAAAACTCAGTCTCCGTTTCGTATTTGATACTTAGATCGGCAGTTTTGTTTGCGGAGCTCTTAATGGTCGCTTTATTGATAGACAATTGGCGCGCATGCAACACAATACTTTCGGTATCCTGCACCACACTTAACCCGATCTTCACCACGCCATTAAAACTCAAATTGCCATTGTGTACGTTTGTCGTTAGGACGATGTCGTAGCGCAGCGGTACCGTGTTGTTGGGCAAGCGGTAGTCTGTTATAGCTGCGAGTCCTTTATAACTGGAATAATAACGTGCTTGGTTTTCTTTTTCACGGAAAAGCGGTGGAATTTCCATTACAGCCGCCTGCACGGACACGGTCACCATGGCCGTCACAAATACGAAGATTATGCCAAATGGTCGCTCCATGTTGCAACCGCTCAGCGCTTCAGCGAAAATAAAATTAACGCCGCGAGAAGGAACTGCTTATATTTATATCTTCGATCGAGCTGATCGATTGTACAAACACAATAAATTGTCCAATAAATAAATTACAAATACTATCTATGTGGCAGAAATTGATGTGTGTGCGATCGATCTCAATCAGAATTTTTAAGATTTGATGATTTATGGGATTCGATAAATGTGTACTGGGTCCACAAGTACGGACTCGCTACAACCTGTCGCAGAGACTTTGAAACCTCAACACATAATAAAATTACTGGGCTTGTGGTTAGTGCAGGAGAAGACGAAGGGGGTAAGTGATAATCTATTTAGATAACTATACCAATAATTCCACGAAAATGCTTTCCAATCTAAAAGTTCTTCGAGTGATTTCCGTAAAACCAAATTTATTGGTAGTGCGAGTATTATTGTGATATAGTATAATAGTCTGTTTGTATAATGATATTATATTGTATAATGTTATATATTCTGTGCATTGTAGGAGTCAAATTTGACCTTGGTATTCTGAGAGTCACTTACTATTGAAATCGTCTCGAAAATCGTCTTTTGTATTGCAAACAACAACAAAGAGACGAGTTTTGTTGTTGTTTGCAATACAAATAGAGACGATTTCAAGAGTTAGTGACTCTCAGAGTACTTCTGTTAGATTTTGTCAGAGTGTTACAATACGTAACGTTAGGCCACGTGCACCTGTTCAGAGAAAAAAAAACTTAAACTTAAAAACTTAGGTGATAACGCTGTGAACGATGAAAATCTGAGTTTTCAGCACAATCGGAACGATTTTTGAGTGTAGACTCATTCTTCGACACTTGCCATTCGGTACATTAAAAAAAAAATATGCAACGAAATAAAATATTATTCACAATAATAAGTTGTATTAGTATTATTTCAATATTCTAAAAACGTTATTCAGCACATTTTCTCTATTCAAATTAACTTACTTCAGTCTTAAATATTTGAATTGTTAAAATGAAAGATCATATCATCATCATACGAAATCATCATACGATCATACGAAAATCAAAGCGCAATTCAAGAAATTTTGTTTTCCGAATCATGAAGAGCCTTTTTGCACATCCTAAATACTCGAACGGTCGAAATTTTCGGTTGAATTATTTTTCTACGAAAAAAGTTGGCACATTCGGCCTAAAGTTCAATTGTCCAACTTTGGTGCTGCAAAAGGTAAAGTTTACGAGTATAAGAGAGAAGTACTCGTATTATATCCTTCAACTTCAATAATGACATTGAAATTGTACTTTTCCTGCAGTTCGCTTCAATTTCAGTCAAAAAGTTGGATATTTTAAATAAATCTATTTGACCATTTTACATAAAAAGCGCAGCCTTACAATGTTGGTTTAAACACAAGTACGCATTATTCGAAATAGAGCTTTGAAGCCTAAAAGTTTGAAATTTGAACCATATGTATATGTTTAAGCATATTATATTTGCATAAAAGTTAAATTTTTCCAGTTTTATGGTTGAATAAGCCTTTATACAATTGTCAAGTCAAGATTTTTTATCGAAAAGATACAATTTCAAAAAGTTCAACTTAATAGAAGTTAAAAGATTAAATTGAAAAGATTAAATTGAAATTTTCGACCGTGTACACAACTTTTTTCTTGCAAGACTGTTTAGAAAGATTAACGCCTTATTGCTCAGATTGCAGGTGCCACGATTACAAATGCAAAATATTTTTTTAGCTTTTTTTATTTATTGTTTATAGTATATAATATATCGTATGTATTATTATATTAATATAATAAAACATCTACTTAACTGGCTATGCAAATTTAACAACTGCAAAGATGAACACTTCGAAAACGCTGTATTTAAAAAATTACTGGAAGCAAAAAGTACAAAACGATGTCATTAAATAAAGACGAAAGTTGAAATAAAAACTCCTTTTTTTTGTTAACTGTGTACATACGAAGGTGAGTGTATAGAAGGGGCCGAACGTTGTCAATACAATATACTCCTAATAATTATCTGTGATTTGATATGGCTTTAAAATGTGATTTTTGTTTTATTGTGAAATAGCTAAGTCATGTTTATTGCTCCGATTAGATAACATTTATTATTTACGAAACTATTGTAACTTTTTTTTTACTGTTGTGGATTATATTAATATTTTTGGGTGTTTTCAAATAACTTTAATTTGAAAGACTGCACGGACATACTACAGTTGATAAGAAATTAATTTAATAAATTGTCTATACAAATTGCTTATATTTATGGATTTTTAATTAATTTTCATTTTGTTTAGGAAAAACATAAACTAAGCTCTTTAGGCTTGATAGCTTCTACTCGTATTGAATAAGAACTGTTTAGTAAAAATCATAGAGAACACTTTACGATACTAATAAGATAAGATAATTGTAAGATTTTTGTTGATTAGACAAACAGCTTCCGATGAATTACAATAAAAATTGAAAAAAACAGAAGGAAAATCTTAACAGGCGCTCGGAAGTTGTTCACGAGGGAGAAATATAGACAAGCAAAAGCTTAAGCAAAAGCTTAAATGAAAAAGTGTAAACTTTTCGATAATTGACGAGGAGCGTTAAGTTGAATGTTGCTTCATAAGTGAGCGGAGTCAATGACGCCACGCAGCAAGTTGGGAGTAAAAGTAGCCTTGAGTATTATCCTTCGATTAACAGACGCAGTTAAATTTATCAACATAAGCTAAATCCGTTTCGTGGTACAGTGGGACCTCGCTTAACGAGCACCTCGCAAAACGAGTAATTCGCATAACGAGCAATATGAATTGTAAAAAAATTACTCGCTTAACGAGCGAAGTTTCCCATAACGAGTGATGTGGACAGGATAATCCCCGAATTGTACAATGGAACTTTTGGGGCCATTGCTACATCAGTCTGTTTAGAACTTGTTGCGCTAGCATATAAGTGTCGCGTGTGATCACAGATTTTTTTTTAAACGTGTGTTCAGACATTATTTGTGATTTTTTGTGGATTCATTGGTTATTAATCTTACCCATGTTTAATGTTTAATGTTTAATGTTTAATGTTTAATCTTACCATAATCTTACCATGACCACTGAAGAGCTTATGGAGTTACATTGTGCTTCACAGCAAGAAGGTGTGGAGGAGGAGGAGGAGGTAACACAAAGCGAAGTAAGGGAAATGCTGAAAACATGGGAAAGTGTTGCTCCGTACATTGAGAAGCAACGCCCTAATAAGGCACAGGCTATGCACGCTACAAATTTATTCAATGATAATGCGTTGTCACATTTTTACTAAATTTTGAAGCGTCGGCAAAAACAAATGTGTCTAGACAGCAGTCTCTAACAATTTATATGTATTTTTCTTTGAATAAATACTGTTTTGAATACAGATTTTAAATTTTGCTATTTTGCTATTTGCTATCGAATGGTACAATAAAAATTTTTGGGTATAAAAACTCCTGGGTGACTCTCGATTGGCAAACAAAAAAATTTTTACCCACATTTTCACTCCTTTGGGTGAAACTGCAAAAAGTAACTAAATTCGAAAAAAGTAACGCGTTACTTTGCATGGCGTTACTTGAGTAACTTTAACTGAAAAGTAACGCCGTTAAAATAACGTGAGCAAAAGTAACTAAAAAAATAACGTCATTACTTTCAGTTAACGTCGTTACTTCGTTGCTCAAAGTATCTTTTAACGATAGCAAAAGTAACGCGTTACACTTTAACGCGAACAAAAGTAACGAAAGTAACTCGTTACTTCGTTAACGTCGCTACTTCTTCGTTACTTCGTTGCTCAAAGTAAGTTTTAACGATAGCAAAGTAACTAGTTACTTAGAGTAACGAGGACTTCGTTAAAAGTAACGAAGTTAAAGTAACTTTAACGATAACGATAACTAGTTACAGATTTAACTAGTTAATGCCCAACTCTGCGCGAGAGTAATGCAAGCAAGATATGATATGAGGAGAGTCCTTTCATGGAGAAAGCTCGAACTGATCACAAAAGGCAGCTGGAAATGGACACAGATGGGTATGCAGATTTTCTGAAACTATTCTTCTGTCTAATAAAACCCACCAACAACTCTTGATTGCTGTTTTGGCCGAAAACAGTTGAATCATAGAATAAAACTGTTTAAAGTGGTCACAAATTTAACATTATTTAATTACGAGTATTTCCTACAGTTTTATTAATTATCGATATAATTTAGGCATCAATATAATTCATATCGTTGACTTGAGTTCATGCTTCAAGATGCGTCTCCGCCGCTGATTAGTGATTTTTCGCGGCTCAACCAATCATAGATGTTATCTTCGAACTTCGCCACAAACGTTTCGCTGTGCTTCACCTTTTTGCCAATGCGATTGGAATTGATGTCCAAAAGCGCTTTGTTGTCGAAACGTTTGTCGCTTGCGAGCGCTTGTAATTCATCGGAGATCCTCTTGTGAAGAGCGAGAAACTGCAAATAACAATATTGTGAGTAAGAAACAATTGATGATGAATTGCCATAAATCAATAAATTGTGAGCTCAGTTCGAACACACTTCGCTGACCTGCTGACGATAGCTTCTGGGCACATATTCCGCAATTCGATTAAAGTTTTCGATAAAGTGCGCCGATCTGCAGAGACTCTTATAGTTCTTCTCGACGTACGCCCACACCACGGGCCGCGCTTCCAAGTTGGACGTGTACAGGTAGAACAGATAAGCCATCGAATCCTCGTCGTCCATGATTTGGTAAGTCGTGTTTTCGCCCATCAGAAAACTCAAATACTGGCGCAAGTGGCTGCGGCTTTTCGTGCAACGCAGCGAGTAAATCAGATCCTGGCGTAGATCAAAGTCTTTAGTCCGATGAAGCAAGTCCAGGATGGCATCGAATTCGCTGTCGCTGACATACTTCATTCCCATGCACAGAATCAGGTCGTGCATGCCGTAGTCGTCGCCAACTCGCTGCAGCGGCGTCTGTCGGAAAATGTTATTGTGTGCCAGCGCGTGTGTGAATTCCAGGCACTTCGGCAAGTCGACAGTGCACGCCATCTCTATGACCTTCTGACGTGCCAAAATGCCCGTGCTTGTGGCGTTTTGTTCCATCTTTCGATACGTCTCCTGAAATATGGGAGCAATCAGCGTTCGTATGAAGTTCTTGAACGGAGCATGGGTGCGAGTGTAGTACAGATTTCTGCCGAAAAATACTACCACATCGGCCGCGTAATTCCACGGTATCGAATCCTGTTCGAACTGCAAGTACTTTAGCAGTTCGAAGATGACGTCGATTGATTTCATTTCGTTGCTCTCGATCAGCAAACAAAGGTCCTGGAAAATAGCTGCTCTGTTCAGCTGATGTATGGCACTGTGGTTAGTCCGTAACTGCTGCGCGATGGCCATCAAGTTGGTGTCGTCGTACAGCACATGATAGAAGCCGGTCATCTGTTTGTTTACGAGCAGCCAGTCGAGCGGTTTCAGCTGAATACCGAGGTCTTCGATGGAGAAGGTCGCCTCCTTTACTGGTGGCACAAAAATGTCGGCTTGCGTGCTTCTGAAGTCTGGCTGCGATGCAGTTACGAAATTCAGAGGTATCCACCACAACTCCTTGGACTTGGCATCCTTGGGTCGTTGCCGCACAGTGATCGTGTTGTGCTCATGGTTGATTGAAACCATTACAATCGGAATCTGTTCACTGTGAGTCCACGAGGTCATTATGTCGCCTACGGAGCTTGTCCATTGTTGGTGATTGCCATGGGCCGTCGTATCGTCGCGAACGGCCGCCTGAAGTTCAGCGAAGAGTTGGTGCTCATTGGCCGCTCTGTACTGACTTTAGAAGTGAAAACTTTGGCGAATTAATGGCGTATTAATTTCTATTTCGATCGGGCAGGACATTGCAAAATTGACACTTACTATTTCTGAAGGAATTTATTGAGGCCATTAACGAATACATGCGGCTTGAAGGCATGGTGGAACATTCGAATGACGCAAGCAGCTATTAGAAGAAGTAGAAGAAGGCACAAATGGGGCGAATATTGCGAGCCACTTTGCTTAAGTTAACCGCGACTTACCTCGTTGATAGGTTATATAATCGAAAATCGCTGGAATGTCAGACTCCTTTTCAATGTAGTGCGTCATCGGACGTGTCATAATGTGGCTGTAAGCTCTTTCCATTACATCAGTTAAGAAGTCTTCCATCGCTTTGTATTCTGGATAAATCTAAAATGCAGTAGAAATTGCAAACTTCTTCAGACTCATTTCAGCAAGAGAATAAACCATCAATATCATCTGCATCGTCCATCTTACCAGATCTGTTATCAGATAACTAAAATACATGGCAAAGCCTTCGTTCATCCAAGCGTAGGTCCACCACTCCGGCGACACCAGATTGCCGAACCATTGATGGGCGATTTCGTGGTTCTGTATCAGTAAATCCTTGAGCTGTCTGTGTGCGTCTACCTCGTTGCTGTTCAACAAACTGTCCTCCTTGTAGGTGATTAGGCCCCAATTCTCCATGGCGACACCATAGTTCTTTTGCAAGGCGATATGGTCCAATTTGGCGAGTCCGTAGGGGATGCCCAAGTAGTCTTCCAGTGCAGCGACGGTACGAACAGCGTTGTGCAATGCTGCGCGTCCTTTGTTTGCGGCATTCGGTGCGGTGAAGACACGTTGCAGGACGCCGCGGTATTCCTCTGAAATACCTTCAAAATTGGAGACAACAAAAGCCACCAGGTATGTAGACATGGGCGGGGTTTCCTTGAACGTGGTTCTGACGGTCGTATTGTCCGCACTGCTTGAACGGAAATAAATCGAGTCGATAATTATAAGGGCGCGCTTTTGCGTGTCATTATTGCCTGCTGGATGGGTGGCTTTACCTGAGGACAGGATCACCATTCATTGGCATATTGGAGATAGCCGTATAATTGCTGCCATGCGTGATGCTTATGACAAAGCTGGATTTAAAGGATGGTTCATCATAACATGGAAACGCGTAACGAGCACCAGTTGGCTCAAACTGAGTAGCGGCCAAGTATCTGTGAAAGGTTTAAAAACAAAGATTTAGAAATCACAAAGAAATCAAAACATTAAAGCTACAACATACGAAAGACGCAGTCTCTACGCCATCTATAAAAGCTAACGAGTATGTCAGAATAAAAAAACAAAAATATACACAATTTTTGCCCCATTAAAGATAAGCTGTGCGCCATTTCTGGGATGACTCTATTGAACTTGACAGCTCTGCTGAGCTTTGACGAGACAATTGAACTTGCTGCCGTTAAAGCGTGTATATGTGCGTGCGTCTGTGTGTGTTCGTGCGCTTCAATACCACCATTTGTGTCTCGCCGATAAGCCTGTCACTATAAATTTCCCAACACTTTCATTAAATACTGATTAAAACCATTGGAAAATATTACGAGTATTTTCTTCATTCAGTTACATTTAATGCCATCAACGATGAGAGAGCGCTAGTCTCATTTTGCCCCTCATTCATACCCTTTGCACAATATTTCCAAAATACAATAAAATTTTGGT
This sequence comes from Conops quadrifasciatus, assembly GCA_949752815.1. Lineage (NCBI taxonomy): Eukaryota > Metazoa > Arthropoda > Insecta > Diptera > Conopidae > Conops > Conops quadrifasciatus. Next base: position 30,754,757 of record OX457078.1, on the reverse strand, counting down.
ACACGCGCCGCCAACTACTCACACACTTTTATCATTCTCATCGTTGTATGTGAGCCAGTAGAGTCCGATTGTGTCATTACTCATGATGCCACTGTAGAGAATCTCCAGACGAAATATTTGACCGGCCTCAAACGCTTGATAATCTTCTTGCGGATGTATTGCCAACAGACTGGTTTCATTATCATACAAATAGGTCATGTCCTCGAGAAGGTCACCAGTAGAGACCTCGGTGAGTGTGATCACGAAATCGCTTAACTTTTTCGCGTGCAAGACGATCTCGTTGGTAGACTCCTTGATTAAAATCTCCAAAGTGGCGTTGCCCTCATACTCGAAGATTTGCTGGTGAATGTGTGTAACCACATGCAGATCGTAGTGCAAAGGGTACGTGGTATTAGGCAGACGTATTGGACGCCTTCTAATAACTTTTTCTCCTTTTCCTATAGCATCAACGCCATTATCACTACTAGGTATTCTGGCTGCGATCGGAAGCATCAGAGTGTTCGCAATTGCTAGGAGCATTGCTATAGCGTACAGAGACCAGCGACTTGACATTTTCGTACCGCACTCGAATCCCATTCAACAACAACTGAAGTGAGAAGAGCGTTTAGGATGGAAACGCTTCATCTGGAATGAGGAGATGCCTTGAAGAAGATAAGAAAAATAGTATGCGCGCGTTGATAAGCATTTGTCAAGTTTTATAAATCCAGGCGTGACATTGAGCATAGAATGAGAATCAAAAGAGTCCCGCAATCGAAAGCCTCTTCAATGGAAAGATGACGATTGTGAAAGCTTTTCTTTTCATTTTCTCAGCTCGTTTTTGATGTTTTAGTTTGATAAATAAGTTTAAATACTAGAGCTGGAGATCGAAGGGTCGAGTGACGACATCTTTAAAACTGACAATAGAAATTGTAAAACCTTAATTCGAAGAAAGTCAACAGTAGAACTACGCTTAAAACTCTTGGTACTGTAGAATCATATTTTCATGTATTTTAAAAGGTTTCAAAATGGAAATGATTGATGCCATCGGTAGGTTTTTAACTCTTACACTGAGCCAAATGCAGCACGAATGCAGATCAAACATGATAATTGTTATTTTTCCATGTTTTTCATGTCCTCTTAATGACATTTTTATGGTGAAAAACATTAGTTCCAACGAATGTGTGTGTGTTACATTCATCAAAAGGTTGCTTAATATCGTATAAGCGGAAAATGTTCATACTAAAGAGACTGCTGTTAATTTAACCAAGTTCATTCTAACAATATTAAACCTACATATAATGTTCAAAACAAGCATTTATCATATTGATGTCAAACAAACTTGATTTGTTTATGCTTGAATCAACCACGAAATATAGAGCAACGGAATATGACGGGTGGAGACATTTTGGCATTCGGTTACATCGCGATTACACCAAGAAGGTATTCCCTCCTTCTTTTGCACATTTTGCAGTGACCAAAGGATCCTTTCAATATAGCAGAATTTAGGTAGGCAATAGATTGAATAGATATATAGAAAGAACGAAGAAACCATGACGTATTGCATAAAATTGCACCATAAAATTGCTAAAGAATATCTTCAATCGGTTAAGGATAATTTGGAATATCAAGGTCTTGAGTAAAGCATTTATTTCTATGTGAAAAAGCATTTTGAATGTATGACAAAAAGGATTAACCATTGTAAGTTTTTATGTTGATACGAGTATTTTTCGATGTCGTATATTTCAAACTTACATATTTTTATTTTACAATGTATTGACATGTATTGTATTGTTTTTGGTGCATTTTTAAAAATCAACAATCAATTATCCATTTCTATTAAACCCAAGAGAGTTATTGTCGTTAATCCTTTATGAAATTTTATTTATGAAGGGACTAATTCTGTAGTTGTTGCTTCCGCAATTGTTGTTTCTGTAATCATTGCTTCTACGGTTGTTGCTGCTGAGTCTGTTTGCTTTGGTCTGTTTGCTACTGCTGACGGTGTTGAATTATGGCTTCCACGTCTTTCGAAACTTGCTTTTGTGGTGCTTGATGATGAATCCTCCACAATTGTTTTTATTGTTGTTGAATTAACACTTTCTTCTTTCGGTATGCCACGTTCGACTTCTCTCGCTTCTACCATTGCTGTTGTGATTGCTGTTGTTACTAACGGCAATACTGTTGTTGTCGTTGTTGTTGTTGCTCCTGTTGTTGGCAATTCTTTTGACATTGACATTGCTGCGGATATGGTTTTCTCCATAGCCGTTGTCTCTATTGCAGAAGTCGTTGCTGCGGCTGTTGTTGTTAATGTCGTTGTTGCTGGATGTGTTGTTGTTGTGGTTGTAGATGATAATTTCATTACATTAAAATGTTCGTCAGTATAATCTTCGTCCTCTCCACCGAAACGTCCAAATATTACTTGTGGCAAAGGAAATACCTCAGTTCTTGTGACGACATTGCCGAAATTAAAGTCATAAATCTCCTGCAAGGTACTTTGTTGAGGCGGTGCATAATTTCTGCCGAGAAAAGTGTAAGGAAAAATGGCGAGACTTTGGGTGCACCGATAGAGATACGACAAACAAGTGTTGGAGCAGCAGTCCCAATGATTCTGGCACTGGACGACAGAAATAAAGAAGAAATTAAAAGAAATATTAAACGAAAATTTGTATTACACATAGAGAACCTACATACATATTCATTGAAATCGGCACACTTCTGGAGTTGACCCTCGGCGACAGGTGACAATACAATCGCGATTAGAAATGTCAAGAAAAGTCGAGCAGTTAAGTTGCGTTCGGCCATCTCTATTGTTTGAAGTATTCCAATCGACTGATGAATTTTATTGCAATTTTAAAATCTTATCTCTCACTCCCTCCCTGTCTTATTCTGTCGGATCTTGCGAGCGTCCAATCGTACGCTGTAATGCATTACAAAGGAATATCAGATGCGCAATCATTTTTTTAATTCTTTTATTTCTTTCCGTCTCTCCTCTTCCCATTACTTTTGATAGAAATTTAATTACTGCTAATCCGTGTATCAGTAAACTGTTGGCCTCAGAAGTAAATACAATATGCTCTATGTATCTATTTATCATTATATATCTATTTTTCAAGTGAATTTTGTACTTTCTTAAAACAATTCGAAAAATCTTGAAGACAATTTTCCAATTGATTCTCATAAGCTCCTCTTGAAGGGGAAAAATATTTTCGAAAATGTGCCTCCAGACAAGGCAGTTAAGAAAGCTCCTACAAAGCTCTCGTTATTACAATCTCTTTTTAATGCATGTTTTGACGAAAATCCAGTCGCGGCAAGAGATAATTCTGAAACGCACGATAACCAGACGCAAATAATTAGCGATATTCAATTGCCGAACGTCAATTTGAAAAACGTTGCAGGACAATTTCAAGCTACATGCCAGGAGAATTTATCAGTGAAGTCGCAACAGTCAAATTTCATGGAACTTTATGATATCTTGTTTCTCCCTAACAACAAAGGAAATGCTCAACTAAAACGCCACAAAAATGCTCAACTAAAAGGAAATCAAACGATATTGAGGTGGATTTATCTAACTTCAATGTTACACGGAATCAGGACCAACCTCGTGCTCCCCAAAAACAGCTAAGTTCACAAAATAGATTTTCAATCTTAGGTGAAATAAATATTGAGTCAGAGCCAAGCTCAAATAAAACTACCACTCCAGCTGTAAAAAGGTCGTCACGCACAGATAATTCATTTTGTCCACCGATATTTTTATATAGAGTTAACATACAACATTTGGTACAACAATTAAATGCTAAAAAATTATTTTTTAAATTATTAACAAAAACAAATATAAAAGCAAACTATATTTAATAGATGCATCTACTCACGAAGAAATAATGTAATTACTTAAAGATAAAAAAGTAGAATTATATTCATACACACCGAAAGAAATGAAAAGAGTCAGGATAGTTTTGCGTGGAAATATCATTTTCAATATAAGGTAAGAAAAGCATTGACACGAACCTTTTGGTTTAGATATTTTTTGGATTAATGTCGTTTCTGATTATTAGGATTGTTGCAACTGGTTTAAATCTAATCAAGGATTAGATTTCACATCTGGTCATGAAGACCAGAAGGATCGTCTGATAGAGACTTAGCCTCTGGTAACTAAATTTCTCGACGCCCTCATTAGCGTTCTACAACGAATTACATTCACCATTAATTATTTAAATTATTTAATTATTTAAATTAAATGGATTGGATTCACCATTCATTTATTTAAATTCTTTTTCTAAAATAAATGCCGTTAAAAGGAATTCAGTAGAATCGTAAGTTTCTTTATCATTTATGCACCAATGGAATATTCTTTTATGGTGACTTCTGCTTGGAGGAGTCGATCATTGATAGTTTTAGAAAAAAAATTGACAGAATTTTCTGTCCTTTTATACAAAACTTAAATAAAAATCTACAGATAAGTTACCATTTAATAATTTTAAGGTTTCTCATATACATATATAAAAATTATTTTAAATTATTGTATTACATACATATATACATACATATATTGTATATTACTATATATAGTCAAAATTATAAGTTATACAAAAGTAAGAGTATAATTGTATAGTTTATGAAATTGCAATTGTGTTATCATTAATACTTTAAAAAATATAGTACAATAATTTATATTGCTTCAATAATAAAGGGTGGGCCATCGATTGGTTTCTTTTTAATGCACGTGTTATTTTGACACTGACAGCTACTTCGCGTTCAAAAAATTTGGCAGGATCTTAGTATCATATCTCCGCGGTACAAATATCATATCTCCGCGCTTTGCGCTTGAACAACGTTTCGGAATATTGAAAACTTACTTCCAAATTGGATGCTGTGTTGCCGAAAAAGTGCTAATTTGTGTTTTGGTGATGTCAGTTGGCCTCAGCGGAGCTTCGATTTGACACCGTTATGCCTGGGCCACGAACAAATCGCTCCGCTTGACGCGTTTAGCCGCTACTCTCGTCTTTTAAAAGCGTGAAAAATAAGGCCACGAACTTCAAATTCACGCTTGCAACGTCTAGGTTCTCATTGCGTATCACGGCATGTGGCGCGATTGGTTCAACCTATTTTATACATGTTTTCGACGCTCATAAAAACGCTCGTCGAACCACTCGACGCTCGTAGAAACTCGCTCACAACGATTTTCGCTACAAGCTGCAGCGCTGCTTTTGTGGCTTTTCAAGGTTTTCGCGCAGAGCGAGTTTACTATCAGCGTTGAGTTTTGTAGCCCTCGCGTTAGACTTTTTTTGTGGGGTGCTATTAAGGCTCGATGTTATGCCGACAATCCGAAAACGATTTAGGCACATGAACACAATATAGCCCCCGCCGCTATTGCTGAAATAGGGGCCGAAACCGAGGCAACCATTTGAATGAAGCTATATTCCACAATTAATCGGAAAACTTACTCTTTCTAATAAAGCAAAAATCATTAAAAAATATTTTACGGTGCTTTTTTATAGCATTTTTAAAAAGCAACCAGCCAATGACCCAGCTCTTACTTTTATTTCTCTTCCGCATTTTCTATTATTTAATTGAAAAAATCCAAATTTTGCTCTTACTTTATTGAAAAAGGATACTTTGTTTCCGAAATTTACAAACTTATCATTTCATTTAATCAATTTAATCAATTCTTCTTACAAACTTTTTAATAGAGAGGGAAATTTTTATTCGGTAATGACTCGATATTCGATAAAGATAGTTTAGGAAACACATTTGGCGGCATAGAAGCTGCAACGCTGGCTGCAGCATTCATCGTTAAGAAGGCATTTCTCACCATTCGCTTTACAGGCTCCTCTTAACAAATGACCCTACGGTTACAGATTTGGAAAATACAAAAAAAAAAAAGTAAATTTAGAAAAACATCGAAATTACATAAAATTATTAAAACTCTAAGAATTTTCATATTTACCTCGAGGTTGGAAGGATCAGAAACAATAGTATCTGCTGCGTAGGGCACCCCTGGCAAAGGCCCAGCTACAGTCGCTCCGTTAGTATGCTACGAAAGAGTTAATAATTTTAATTACATTACATTATATTACAGTATATTATATGCATTTATTTTTAGCCGATTTTAGCCTACCAAAAAAAGGAACGTAGCCAACACCAGGAAATTCAATAGAAATGTAAGTTTCTGCATTTTCTTCTACCAATGAAATACTTGATTTTATACCGAAATTACTTAATTTGACTGATGGTGGTCACAAAATGCTCAGTCTTTTTATACAAAAATACACTCTTTCAAATTGGTTACGAGATTTTTATCAGGAAGAGTGTTTTGTTTTAAATTCTCAACAATCTAATCAACTGTAGTTTTAAATTAATTTTTCTTAGCTGGAAACTAACGAGTTAGTTTTTGTTTTTAATGGAAAATTGATTAAAGTCTTCGGGTTTTTCCAATTAAAAAATTGAAGAGCAAAATAAGGAGCCAATAATTATATAAAATGTGTAAATTATTAGTAGATAAGATTAAAATTATTGAATTAACTAAATTTAATTTAATGAAACTATTCCTCTATTTCAAATATTATAATTCCTCTATTTCAAATAATGTTCATTTTCTAACTAGAAGCCCAGGAGACGGCTAAACGTATGTATGTATTTAATATGTATGTGAACTTCTATGTGTATCCTTCTCTTATATTTATAAGAGCATAAAGGCCATCGACGGAGCGGCGCAAAATCTTTTCTTTCGTTCCTTTGGAGCTTGAGCGGAGGGAACGAAATAGAAATCGTCAACAGTAAAACTGCAAATGCAAATTTTAGAAGAAGCAGTAAAAATTACTATCGGTCTGGTAAAGGCACCACAGTTTTGTTATTTATTGCGATTTGCATACGACAGTCACAAAACAGCAGTCCTGTCGATTTGTGTGTAGCTGTTTTTAAAACGGCTTGTGCGCAGCTCTAAGGCAGACACAAACTTATGCAACTTAACACTACGTAAAAATATAATAGCTCATTTTAATCACTCCATAAACGCCATTGTAATATTCTATTACATATAGATATGCTTATGCTATTACAAAACTACATATTTTACATATTACATCTAAGTACATATCATACATACATATTACATATAAGTACATATAATACATAATAAGTACATAAAGTACATATTACTTAAGTACAGACTGATTCCATTAAAATAATATTTATAAATTGAAATAGAGGAATAGTTTCATTAAATTGAATTTAGTTAATTCAATAATTTTAATCTTATCTACTAATAATTTACACATTTTATATAATTATTGGCTCCTTATTTTGCCCTTCAATTTTTTAATTGGAAAAACCCGAAGACTTTAATCAATTTTCCATTAAAAACAAAAACTAACTCGTTAGTTTCCAGCTAAGAAAAATTAATTTAAAACTACAGTTGATTAGATTGTTGAGAATTTAAAACAAAACACTCTTCCTGATAAAAATCTCGTAACCAATTTGAAAGAGTGTATTTTTGTATAAAAAGACTGAGCATTTTGTGACCACCATCAGTCAAATTAAGTAATTTCGGTATAAAATCAAGTATTTCATTGGTAGAAGAAAATGCAGAAACTTACATTTCTATTGAATTTCCTGGTGTTGGCTACGTTCCTTTTTTTGGTAGGCTAAAATCGGCTAAAAATAAATGCATATAATATACTGTAATATAATGTAATGTAATTAAAATTATTAACTCTTTCGTAGCATACTAACGGAGCGACTGTAGCTGGGCCTTTGCCAGGGGTGCCCTACGCAGCAGATACTATTGTTTCTGATCCTTCCAACCTCGAGGTAAATATGAAAATTCTTAGAGTTTTAATAATTTTATGTAATTTCGATGTTTTTCTAAATTTACTTTTTTTTTTTTGTATTTTCCAAATCTGTAACCGTAGGGTCATTTGTTAAGAGGAGCCTGTAAAGCGAATGGTGAGAAATGCCTTCTTAACGATGAATGCTGCAGCCAGCGTTGCAGCTTCTATGCCGCCAAATGTGTTTCCTAAACTATCTTTATCGAATATCGAGTCATTACCGAATAAAAATTTCCCTCTCTATTAAAAAGTTTGTAAGAAGAATTGATTAAATTGATTAAATGAAATGATAAGTTTGTAAATTTCGGAAACAAAGTATCCTTTTTCAATAAAGTAAGAGCAAAATTTGGATTTTTTCAATTAAATAATAGAAAATGCGGAAGAGAAATAAAAGTAAGAGCTGGGTCATTGGCTGGTTGCTTTTTAAAAATGCTATAAAAAAGCACCGTAAAATATTTTTTAATGATTTTTGCTTTATTAGAAAGAGTAAGTTTTCCGATTAATTGTGGAATATAGCTTCATTCAAATGGTTGCCTCGGTTTCGGCCCCTATTTCAGCAATAGCGGCGGGGGCTATATTGTGTTCATGTGCCTAAATCGTTTTCGGATTGTCGGCATAACATCGAGCCTTAATAGCACCCCACAAAAAAAGTCTAACGCGAGGGCTACAAAACTCAACGCTGATAGTAAACTCGCTCTGCGCGAAAACCTTGAAAAGCCACAAAAGCAGCGCTGCAGCTTGTAGCGAAAATCGTTGTGAGCGAGTTTCTACGAGCGTCGAGTGGTTCGACGAGCGTTTTTATGAGCGTCGAAAACATGTATAAAATAGGTTGAACCAATCGCGCCACATGCCGTGATACGCAATGAGAACCTAGACGTTGCAAGCGTGAATTTGAAGTTCGTGGCCTTATTTTTCACGCTTTTAAAAGACGAGAGTAGCGGCTAAACGCGTCAAGCGGAGTGATTTGTTCGTGGCCCAGGCATAACGTTGTCAAATCGAAGCTCCACTGAGGCCAACTGACATCACCAAAACACAAATTAGCACTTTTTCGGCAACACAGCATCCAATTTGGAAATAAGTTTTCAATATTCCGAAACGTTGTTCAAGCGCAAAGCGCGGAGATATGATATTTGTACCGCGGAGATATGATACTAAGATCCTGCCAAATTTTTTGAACGCGAAGTAGCTGTCAGTGTCATAATAACACGTGCATTAAAAAGAAACCAATCGATGGCCCACCCTTTATTATTGAAGCAATATAAATTATTGTACTATATTTTTTAAAGTATTAATGATAACACAATTGCAATTTCATAAACTATACACTTATACTCTTACTTTTGTATAACTTATAATTTTGACTATATATAATAATATAAAATATATGTATGTATATAATAATTCAATATAATTTTGTATATAGTAGTTATGCATATGAGATATATAGTATGTATATATGTATGTATATACTATTTATATGTATATATGTATGTATGTGAAATTACGTTCTCAGAATAATTATGGATTGAAAAAGAGCTGTTCCTTTGTCTCTACTCGAAAGAGGGACACACGGTTGTGAATTTCGGTGGCGCTTGTAAATTTCACGTTCCGATATGGGGACGTGAATGAAGAAGTTCAAAAGTAGAAGTTTAAAATAACAAGTAAGATCGTTAACTTCGGCCTGGCCGAAACTCATATACACCCGTATCTATCAAAATGGCGATAAAAAGTGGGCGGGTGGCGCCCACTTTCATTTAATTTAGAGATAGTAAATTTTGATCTTTTAACTTATATACAACACCGCTTTTCTCGACAAACACCTCATTGTATCGTATCTTTTTATTTTATATTTTTATTTTATTATAATTTTTTAGAATATTTTTAAGAGAATATTCGTATTCTCAAGACTATGTACATCTCCATTCGTTCTTCTCTAATCGGGATTTTCGTCACCAATGGGCGGACCACTCCCATTTTTGGGAGTGAAGTTTGAGACCATGGACTCGGGAATGAAATTTTAGCTTTAAACTCGTTCTACAAGATGAGAAATTAAGCTGAAAGCACGGGAAAATTCATATTTTGTATAAAAAGTAGGCGTGGCACTGGACCAATTTTCTCCATTTTCCATTCTCCAATAGCAAACAACCTATAGTGACAAAGAATATTCATACCAAATTTTATGGCGTTAGCTCTATTCGTTCTCCCATAATCGTGATTTCTACAGACAGACAGACAGACAGACGGACGGACGTGACTAAATCGACTCAGAAGGTGATTCTGAGCCAGAATATATATACTTTAATGCGTTACAAACGGAAGCACAAAGTGAATATACCGCCATCCCTTCGGCTGTAGAGTATAAAAACTTGAAAAATATTAATTCTGTTAAATAAAAAGCTTACTTATACTATTGTAGTTTACATCTGTTATCCGTTAAATCATTAGATCATTATATTGAAAATTATCAGGTTTTTATTATATAATTATAAAAACTTTTTATCTGCTTTTTCTGAACTAAAATGGAAAAGGATTTAAATGTCATATAAATGCAACTAATAAAAGCTTTATATCTCTGCACACAAGTGAGTCATCGGGACGCGTAAGATACCGCTGAAAACGTATTTTTACAAAAACACGAAAAATACCTAAACATATTATATACCGTTTGTATAAAAGTTATATTATGGGCTATAAAAAAGTGATTCCATTTTATACCTTAATTATCATTTAAGGAGAAAAAAATTATTTTGTAAAACGAAGTAACCAATTCTTTTTTTAAGTTGAATTATCTCCATAATTATAGCAGTAATCACAAAAGTTGTTATTAGATAAGAGAAAGGCCTTGAAATAGCCTTTTAAACGCCTATAACTCCTAAACTACACAATAGTCCATCGAAAATCTTAAATGTTTTTATCATATTTTAAAATTTAGTTATCAGCTAACTATTAGCTTACTTAACAGTTAGTTATCATAAAACCTTTCATATTAATTAAGAACAAATTTAAAATAGTCAGTGTTTAATATACAATCATAAAAGATTAACCGACGCTGGAGTTTAATCATACCAGCTTTGTAACAATGCAGAAAGTTACAGTTCTACTGTACATTTTGATGTTGGTAACATTCCTGATCCTAGTAAGTTCTTATAATAATAAGTAGTATAATTTACGGTTTTAAAATACCATCTACCATCTACAGAATGTAGCTGATGTATCCGTGATTGACATGTCGAAATTTGATCAATTCATCAGTCTTTGACAAATGTAAGAATGCATTTACGTAATACTCTACGACTTCTTCTCCGTCTTTTGTCCAATACAGCATTCGGTATTCATGGAGCATCGTATGCGCAGCCTTGTAAGATGGTTGGATACGTTTGTAGAGCCAATACTGAGTGTTACAACGGTCGTTCGGTCGTTGTCAGGTTCATGTGGCAGTGTGCGTTCCATAAACCATACAATTAATAAATGTCACTTTTATAAAAGGCAGGAGTTTTGATTTCTTTTGAAACGATTTGCTGGCCATGAGTTAACCACAAAAATTTGGCGTGATTAAATTTTAGTTAAAACTTCAACTGTGAAAATTAATGTTTGTGTTAAGCTCGTATTAAAAGTTAACTCGGCCCTTAGTGGTTTCAAATTTTAAAACAGAGTTATCCCATTGAATTTCATATATTCAATATATCTGACAATTTTTATAAAGGCTCCATTTAATTATCCTTCTTATTACATAATCCTCATTACATCTAAGATATTTAATTGACCAAAAAGTCGTTTACAAGTCAATGATACATATATATTATTAAATAAGCTTCCATTCAAACCATTCTTCACTAAAATCGGCTGGAACGTTGGAAACTGATTAAATTATTTTTTCCGCCAAATTCTCGTGTTTCAATCCACTGACTAAAATAAAAGCCAACATCTCGAATACTGATTTTTTTAAACTTTATTTTCAGCTTAACTTCGTCATTTAAAATTTAAATCCTAACCAAAACTTTATTAATAGTTGCATGCTATTGTTAACCAACCAAGAGTTTAAGAAGTTTTTACGCTTACAAATAGAACCTTACACAAATCAATTACTTAATTTTCTACTTCGGTAATTTTAGGAGACCTTGATTTATTCTTATCTCTCATGAAACTTGTATCGCTATTAAGAGCCGGCTTAATAATTTTCTTCCTGATTAATATCGATTCTTAGAAAGGCCGCTTTTACTGAAATTACGAGTATATTAGGGTTAATTATTACTAAAAAAATCAGGAATAATGTTCACGATCTTTTCTTATATAATCATCCATAATCTATTCAAAACTTTTAACTTTGAACTGAAGACAAACAATAGTTTGCGGAAGCAAAATTATAATACCGTTATCGCATTTTAACATTTATCAACTTTAGCGTATTAAGATAAGGTTCATTAGAAACTAAGTAAATTAATTTTTAGTGGCCACTTTTTGTATAAAAGAACACTGAAATTGCAGTAAAATGATTATAATTTTGAAGAAATGCAGAAAGCTACAGTTCTATTTAATATGCTGTTGTTGACAACATTTCTGTTGTCGGTAAGCTCGAAAACTAATAGAGAAATAATTTGAAGATTTTATCCTAAAAACGGCTTTTTCGAATTTTGTGTGCAGCATGCGTCTGGTGCTTCTGTGACCAAGATCGAGTCATCGAAATCTGAGCCTTCACTTAAGGCGGCTTTGGCTCATGCTGTTTCCGCTGACACTTTCGCGAGTGTGCAGGTAAGACTTTGACTACGATTATACTCGTCTCCTATCTATTGTCAGGTTGGCTTCAAACGCGATGTCCTTTTTCTGTTGAAATCTAGGATGCTGCGTTCTCAGAGAACCATTTGCGAGGAGCTTGCATACAGATCGCATTACCATGTAAAACCGACATTGAGTGCTGCAGCGGACGTTGCCAGGTTCATGCGAATATATGCATTCCAAGGACTTTTTAATGCTAACATATTTTTTCATCTGAACCCATTAAACTGAAAATATTGAAACTAGTGTCCTTTATTCAGACAAAATGCTTTAGAAAATAAAAAGTGTTATTTCTGAGAATGTAACCATGTTCATAATTAAGTACATACTTACTGTTGGCAGAAAAATTTTAAACATACATATTTACCAAAGTAACATGAACCGTTCAAGTCCCGACTATTTATTTCTATCTCAGCTAATTCAGCTGTTAAATATCATTATTAAGAGACAAGTACCTACAAATAGAGCAATCCAAAAGTTTTAGTGACAAGTTGAAAAAACAAATTTAAAAAGGGCCAGGGTTCGTACGCATTTTTAAATTGAATGGAAATACAAAAATTTGCAATTAAAAACCTGTCAATAAACGGTGTTCGTTCTTATTGAAGAAGATGTAGCAAGATTGCAAAAGAGGTAGGATCATTTTTCGGAGATTTTTTGTACGAATTGAGGCATGTACGAAATGCCTCTGTTTGGTGGACATAAGGGCTGTCCACATAGAAGATACAATAAAAAGAAATTTTTTTTAGACTATATCAAATAAGTCCATTTTTAACTCATTAGCCGTTGACTTTTTACTGAGTTCACTGAGGACGAAGTTATTACTTATGCCAAAAATATGAAACGACACAATAAAACAGGATCATGTTTTTCGGGAATTTTAACACCCACACGGTTTCCGAAGCTCCTCTGCATCCAAAGAACTTTGCGGGAGAGGCCTACAGACACAGAAAAATATTAAAGGACTCAGTAAGTCCAACACTTACTCGGTTACCAAAGTTTTTCTGCATCAGCAGAGGTACTCTTGGCTAGAGAGAACAGCAACCCAAGATCCTAATTGCTAAGTGTTGGTAAAGTTTTGTCGCGCCGGGATTTTTTCATTTCGGGATTTACAAAATTAATGGGAGTTTGTCCTTTCGGGATTTATAAAATTTAGGATATTATCGTTTCGCGGTTTTACATTTCGTGATTTCGACGGTCTCCCGTTACTTAAAAATTCGGATCATTAGAACCCACATGTTTAGAAGGAAAATTCCTACGAAATTTTTTAAGTTAACAGACACATGACGTCCCACAAACTACGTAAACTCAAACTATTTACTCTTTGTTTTTGTTTTGTTTGTTTTTCGTCTTTTTTTGTTTAATTCTATATTTAAGTTAGTATTAAAAATATTTTCCAGTTTAGGAGATTTAAATTATCTTAATCTTTGTACTGAAATTTTCATTTACTTTACTTACATTACATAACTAGGATATTACATAAACTATGGTTGGAAAAACCCGAAAAAATACAAAATCCCAAACGACATAATCCCAAACGACCGGATCCTGATGCGACAAAATTGCGAAATTACAGAAGGAGTCAGGATTAAATTTTTCGGGAATTTCAATATTTCCTTCGCATTTTGTGTGATTTGAGTGAGCGGCTGGTTAAAGGTTATGGCTCAATTAACAAAGTTTTTTTGCATATAGAGCCGTTTATCCCAACGTAGGAGAAATTTCGATTGTTAAAAGGTTAATTCGAAAATGGGCACAACATAATACAACTCTATATTTTAAATTTGTTTCTCATAAATATTGCGGTCAAAATTTGCTAAGTTTTGTCGCGTCGGGATTATTCATTTCGGGATTGACAAAATTATCGGGATTTTGTCTATTCGGGATTTTGAAAATTTTAGAGATTTTGTCTCCCCCAAAAATAGGCTTAATAAAGTATCAATCTAATTCAATTCAATCAAATTAAATAAAGTCGCATGGTCAATTTTTTTTTTAGAGAGAACATCAAATGGTTTACTTTGTTCTCGCCTAAACGTATGCAATCACCTATTGCAGTCTACATACGAAACCTTCACAAATGGTACTGGCTGTCCTAATTGTTTATTAATGCATATGCACATGAGTTAAAACACAATGTTTATTTGTTTTGATTTTATAACATATTTAAATATTATTTTGTTTAAATTCAACATTTATAACTCTTTGTTGTTCACGACGTGGCTACTATAACCAAAGGTAACGATACAACTAGATACAACGATACAACTAATAAAAATATTTTTGCTTACAACGAAAACTTCCTAAAACTCTATTATAATGTAGTTTTTATAATGTAGTTTTATTATATGTAGTTTCTTGTGATCCTAAATGAACAAGCGAGTAAAAGGATCTACAGGAAATTTATATCTATGCATTCTTAAAACTACAGCTACTGATAAGGCCTACATTTTTAATTATCGTAAGCAAACAATGGATATACAATTCTTTACTACGCCAGCAATATTTCTGCTACGTACTTCTGTTATCGTAGCAAAAATTATGATGCGTAAAAAAAGCGCAGGGAAGAGATGGAATTATTTCTTTACATATCCTGCTAACTCATGCATACACGAACTTAATAAATCTAAAACTACGTAAAAAATACGAATTCATACTCTAAAACAGGCAGACTGATTCCATTGAAATAATTTTGATAATTAAAGTGTTTTCATCATAGAGCGATAATTTGAAATAGATAAAGGTTTCAATAAATTTTCTATTAAAAATAAAAAATAATTTTTGAGTTTCAAACTAACTAAAATTAATTCAAAACTACAGCTGATTAGATTGTTAAGCATTTCCAACAAAACCTGATAAAAACCCCGTAACCAATTTGAAGGGAGTCTATTTTCATATATAAAGACTAACAATTTTGAATACTACCATCAGTCAAATCAAGTAACTTCAGTATAAAATCAAGTATTTCATTGCTAGAAGAAAATGCAGAAACTTACAATTCTATTGAATTTCCTGGTGTTGGCTACGTTCCTTTTTTTGGTAGGCTAAGATCGGCTAAAAATAAAGGCATATAATGTACAATAATTAAAATTATTAACTCTTTCGTAAAATACTAACGGAGCGACTGTAGCTGGGCCTTTGCCAGGGGTGCCCTACGCAGCAGATACTATTGTTTCTGATCCTACCAACCTCGAGGTAAATATGAAAATTCTTACAGTTTTAATAATTTTATGTAATTTCGATGTTTTTCCAAGTTAATTTTTTTTTTGTATTTTCCAAATTTGTAACCGTAGGGTCATTTGTTAAGAGGAGCCTGTAAAGGGAATGGTGAGAAATGCCTTCTTAACGATGAATGTTGCAGCCAGCGTTGCAACTTTTATGCCGCCAAATGTGTTTCCTAAACTATCTTTATCGAATCTCGAGTCATTACCGAATAAAAATGTCCCTCTCTATTAAAAAGTTTGTAAGAAGAATTGATTAAATTGATTAAATGAAATGATAAGTTTGTAAATTTCGGAAGCAAAGTATCCTTTTTCAATAAAGTAAGAGCAAAATTTGGATTTTTTCAATTAAATAATAGAAAATGCGGAAGAGAAATAAAAGTCAGAGCTGGGTCATTGGCTGGTTGCTTTTTAAAAATGCTATAAAAAAGCACCGTAAAATATTTTTCAATGATTTTTGCTTTATTAGAAAGAGTAAGCCCTCTGATTAATTGTGGAATATAACTTCATTCAAATGGCTGCCTCGGCTGGCTATTGCAGGGCCATCCTGTCAACCCGGTTTTGTCAACCAGCACATTTCCGATGGTTTCGGCCCCTATTTCAGCATTAGCGACGAGAACAATACTGTGTTTAAGTGCCTAAATAGTTTCCGGTCGGCATAAATCGAGCCTTCATAGCACCCCACAAAAAAGTCTAACGGTGTCAAAACTAACAACACAAAAACACAAATTCGCACTATTTCGGCAACACAGCCTCCGATTTGGAAATACGTTTGCAATATTTCGAAACGTTGTTCAAGCATAGAGCGATCCATTTGTACCGCAAAGATATGATACTGAGATTCTGCCATTTTTAAGCGCGAAATAACTGTCAGTTTAAAAATAACACGTGCTTTAAAAAGAAATCAGTGGGCCACCGACTTTATTATAGACTTTATTATACTTTATGATAACACAATTTCAATTTTGTAAACTATTCAATTGTACTCGTAATTTTGTATAAGTTATAATTTTGACTATATATGTATAATAATATACATATGTGTATATAATTATATATGTATATATAATTTAATATAATTTTGTATAATTTTGTATATACTCATACATACATACATACATATGAGAAACTTAAAACTATTTAATGGTAATAATAGTCTTTATTTTATCTGTCGATTTTAATTTGAGTTTTGTATAAAGGACAGGAAATTCTAAAACTATCATTATTCGAATCCTCCAAGCAAAAGTTACCATAAAAGAATATTCCATCGGTACATAAATGATACAGAAACTTACGATTCTACTGAATTTCCTGATGTTGGCAACATTCCTTTTAACGGTAAGACAAAGATGAATATAGTCCAAAAATAATTTAAATAAATGAATGGTGTAATGTAATGTAAATGTAATTTTTTAGAACGCTAATGGGACGACGCCTGTGTGTAGACTTCAGTTACCAGAGGCTAAGTAAAGTATCCACCTATATTTTCGGTATCCACGGGTGCCAGATCCCTTCACCTAATTCCACCAATCTCTCAGTGAATATAAATATTCTAGAAATTTGTTGCAATTACACGTTTTTTTAAATATGATTTCCTTTCTTCTAAATCCGTAAAGGAATCAGCCGAGAGAGTTTGTAAAGAGATTGGTAAAGAATGTCTTATTAGCGATGAATGCTGTAGAAATGAAGGCGGTATTCTCGTCTCGGCCGAGACAAGTCAGAGGTCAGATACGAAGTCAGATACGATGTCAGAGAATGAGATAGAGTTTTTTAATAAAAGCGAAAACCTAGAACCAAATGAACATTTATTGTTATTAAATGATACCAATTTTGAATATGAAGGTCATTGTTCATCAAATCGGCAGTTCATGTGACAGTGTGCCCATACACCACTACCATTCAATTTTTAATGTCACTCCCGCCTTTAGACTTCATTTGAAACGATATGAAAGATTTGGATCTTAAAAGGTAAACTGTTTCCATTTGATGGCCTAAGTCACTTCCTTTGCGTTTGTGTTTAAGTAAGGGCCGGTTTTACAGTGCTGAATTAACCAATTGGTTAACAAACCAATTACTTTAAGTTAAGCCTAAATTAACTTTCTTTTCAATTTCACAGTGCATTTGTTAGCTAATACGACAACCCCATCCAAAAAAATATAAACATTTTTAGTTCGCTAACAAGCACACTAGCAGTCAATAACTGACAACTAGAAAAAACACAAAATACTCTTTGCTGACCATGAGTTCGGCAAACCACAGAAATCGGCGTGATTAAACTTTAGTTGACACTTCAACCGTGAAAATGAATATTTGAGTCAGTTTCGTATTAAAGTTATGTTAAGTCGGCACTGTGAAACTAGCCCTTAGTGGTTTTGAATTTCAAAAAATAGCTAACCCTTTGAATATTGAATATTTAAAAATTCAATTGGCAAAAAATTGCCAGACAATTTTTGTAAATTTGTCCTTATTACATCATCCTCATTACATATAATATACTAGGTGTAAATTAAGATCTTAAATTGATCAAAAGGTCGTTTACAAGTTTATTATACATGTATTATTAAATAAGCTTCCATTCAAACCATTCTTCACAAATTCTCGTGTTTCAATCCACTGACTAAAATAATAGCCAACATCTCGAAAACTGATTTTTTTAAACTTTATTTTCGGCTTAACTTCGTTATTTAAAATTTAAATCCTAACCAAAACTTTATTAATAGTTGCATGCTATTGTTAACCAACCAAGAGTTTAAGAAGTTTTTACGCTTACAAATAGAACCATTTCCTCACACAAATTATTAACTTCATTTTCTACTTCGGTGACTTCAGGAGACCTTGATTTATTCTTATCTCTAATAGACCTTGTATCGCTATGTTTTTTAATAATTTACTTTCTGATTGTTATCGATTCCTAAAAAGGCCGCTTTATCGCCGTTGATCGAAATTATATTAGGGTTACTTATTAATTAAAAAATCAGAAATAATATTCACGATCTTTTGTTATATAATCATCCTAATCCATTCCAAATTTCAAACTATTAACTGAAGAAAAAAAATAGTTTGCGGAAACAAAATTATTTATCAGTTGCTGCCATTCTGCAATAATACCCTTATCGAATTTTAACATTTATAAATTTTAGCATTTTAAGATAAGATTCATTAGAAACTAAGTTAACTGTTTTTTAATGGCCGGTTTTTTGTATAAAAGAATAATTGAAATTGCAGTAAAATCATTATAATTTTGAAGAAATGCAGAAAGCTACAGTTCTATTGAATATGCTGTTGTTGACAACATTTCTGTTGTCGGTAAGTTCGAAAACTAGTAGAGAAATAATTTGAAGATTTTATCCTAAAAACGGCTATTTCGAATTCTGTGTGCAGCATGCGTCTGGTGCTTCTGTGACCAAGATCGAGTCATCGAAATCTGAGCCTTCACTTAAGGCGGCTTTGGCTGATGATGTTTTTGCTGATATGGCTGTCGCTGACACTTTCACGAATGTGCAGGTAAGACTTTGACTACGATTATATTCATCTCCTGTCCATTGTCACATTGGTTTCAAACGCGATGTCCTTTTTCTGTTCAAATGTAGGATGCGGCATTCTCGGAGAACCATTTGCGAGGAGTTTGCAGGGAGATCTTGTTTCCATGTAAAACCAACATTGACTGCTGCAGCGGACTTTGCCAGACTTATGCGGGCTTTTGCATTCCAAAGAAATTTTAAATTCTTTCAAATGCTAACATATTCTTTTACGTAGAACGATTAAAACAAACCATTGAAGCTCTAGAGTCCTTTAAAAAATTTGTTATCAAAAATTCTTTTCCTTAATTGATACATTCATACATTGCTGTCCTTTATTAAATGCTTTATTGGTTTCTATGCTTTACTGTCTGGTTTTAATTGCTCTTCCATAATTGGAGTCCCGTATTTTCATCGTCAGACATAAATGAAAAATATGATATTATACCATTTATTTGTGTTTAATTTACCCAAAGGACTATGGAACGCTCTCTCTGATATCTCTGGAGGATTGAAAATACCAAGAAATTTAAACGGAACTTTTTTAAACTACTTTCAACTATTCTATAATAACAATCTGTTTTTCTGTCCTTTCTATTTATATTCTAAAGAGTTTCTCTTATTTAATTTAAATATTGGCTTAGTTTAAATTTTATATGTTATGAGAAATAATATATACATAGTTTAGAACATATGTACGTAGTTTTCTCAAATTTTACCTTTTCACTTTAATAGTGCGTGACAGTACAGTCTACTGTGCGAAGATCCGAGTTTTTTAAATATTTTGTGTGCTACTTTGTTCATAATAGTTCAATACCTATAAAACTAGAAGATCTTGGTTGAAAGCTTTCCTGAAAATGTTTGGTGGACAATCAATAACGAACCTGTTTTAATTCTCTCGAAAACTGTATAATTTTGTGTTTTTCGTCCTAATTTAAGTGAAAATAAATAAACATGGAAAACTGGTTATCATGACTGAATATGCTAACCAGTGTAAATGATAACTCAGAGAATTCTATATACAGCAAATGTAAAAATACGCAAGTATACAAGGTTTTGGACCTGAGCAACCAAAAGTTGTTGCTATGGTAATTTTGGGCGCTGAATCGAAATCTTCAATCCGTTTTAAAATTGGTTTTTGCTTTCGAGCTATTAAGTTTTGCTAATGAAAGGCCATTTTATTTGATTGAAAGCGATAAATTAGAAATGGAGAGCGGTTGAACTTTAGTCGTTTGTATTGCTTGGGAAACTCTTTTAATTCTCGCCAAATCTTGGTGTTGACGCTCTCCTTACTCATCGCTCGTATCATCAAAGTTTTCAGGGGGAAAATTGGGATTAAAATGCAGGAAATTAATCTTAAGATACTTTCGAGCTCTTATGGTAATTTTGCAACAAATTGCCGTTACAGAAAAGGCTGCGAACAACAAAGTCACAAAAAAATCGAAAACGGCAATCTCAGTCCACTGCGTGGAAGGGATCGGAAGATCCCTTGGTCGCAACCAAAAGTCCAAAAAGTCACGGGCATATTTCAAAAATTTTTTTTTGGATATCGTTTATAATAACTATAAATCTCCACGGACCGCTGGGAATTTTCCGATAGTCGATTTTAAGTCGTGTCACGATCGGTCAAAAATGAGGTTTTACAGAAATGCTTTTAATTTTTTTTTCGACTTTTAATGCATGTATCATTCTATGGGTATTAGAGCTATTAATACAAAGTAAAAAGCATATTTTATTTTGGACAATTATAAAGCCAATTCCTTGGCGTGGCTATCAAGAAAATTTATAATAAGGACTTACATTTGCTCTTAAAGTTCGGAAGCCATAACTCTTAGCGCACGTGTATGCACATGGAATGGTTAACAATTCTTGAAACTTTAAAGCATCAAGAAAAGCGTTACAAACAATATTTGACCTCAGATATTGACCCTTTTTTTTGGTTTGAAAATTATACCTACATGTTTCAAGCAATGTTCTACTATTTGTGAGCTTCGTGAAAAGCCATAATTTAGCTTTGTTTACCTGTAGACCATAAAAAAAACCAAGTTAGTGTAGGGAAAAATATGATCCTCACCAGCACCTAACTTCTGAGCGGATTTAACCTTATGTGTTCGTCTTCTTCGATTCCTTGTTTATCTGGGGAAAACACGATTACAGAAGAACCAACAAAGGTGTCGGCATAAAATTTGGCACGAGTATTCTTTGTCATTATACTCGTATGTATAACCCTATCCATATTTAGAGCTGAATTCCTTAACTTCACATAAAGTTATAAAGATATAAAGCTGAAATCTTATTACTGGGTTTACTCAGTTGAGACGTATAACTTCACAAAAGGCTGACGTTTTTTTTTTTGGGAAAGGAATGGAATGGAATGTAATTATATTTAAATCTCTCTAAAAAACTCTAAATATTTAAATTTAAATTATATTTAAATCTCTAAAACTTGAAGAAATATTAAATGGGTAGTTTTCTAAAGTGTAAGTTGCTGCTAAATACAATTACTTCAAAAATTAGAAAATATACTGCAAATGATTTTAATGTCGTCGACTCCTGTTGTCCCAGTTTCATTTAGGAAGGGTATACTACCAAGTGTTGCCTATGCCCCAAAAATATACATAGTGCGAACACGCCAACTGACCGACCGTATCTGTTTCGAAAAATTGAAAATTTTTCGTCAAGCGACTTTTATATATTGTATATATTATTTGATCAGACGCTCCGTTTGCAGCCGTTAAAAGAAAACTTGACTTATGCAACTAATGTGACTTATAAATAAATAAATATATATGTATAAAATGGCTATAATCGGCTATAATTATCTAACAATATTAATTACGCAAATTTAAACCTATTGAAATAATTAAATCAATTCCATTTTTTTTATATTCGTATCATGTTGGTAACTTTTTAAGCTTTTCGCAATATATCGCGATTAAAAGGTTTAATGCATATGTAGATATATGTATATACGCAAATACGTATATACGTGTATATGCAAATACGTAAATAAAAAATCACTTACCACCGACATGATTAGATTTGCAAAAACTCTCGCAAACTTTCGAAAAAATGGCGTCTTTTATTTTATCAGAGAAATAATTGAGAGATATCAAGAAAAGGTAAGGACTATAATAACGAATAGCTTACCCGAACAATTTTATCTCAGTTAATAAATAAGCTATATTAGTTGTATAAAATTTAATTTCTAATCACCATTTTTTTTGCCTCGATAAAATATACTCAATGCCTAAGGTTTACTATAAAAAGCCGAAAATTTAGTAAAATTCCACATAAATTCTCGCGAAATAGCGTACCACTATTGAAGTGAAAACAACATGCGATACTTTTCGGTATTTCTTTTCATATCATTCACGGCGATCTTTTTGTCTGTAAGTATTTATTTAAAAAAAACTTTAAAACCTCCTCAGCTCAGGCTCAAATTAACACAAAACTTCTAACCTTTTTTAGGCCACCGTCGCCAAGTCGCAGGATGACCAATCACATTTACTTGGCTCAGCAGCCCTACCAGAAACTGCTAGACCTTGTAGAAGCTTGGGTCAACACTGTTATAGGAACCGCGACTGCTGCAAATTCCTACGTTGCTCTTTCTCGATCTTCTTCTTCAGGAGACGTTGTGTGCAAAAGTCTCATCCAAGACCCCCATCAACGACTCCCCCAACGTCTCCATCAACGGCAGCACCAATGTTTCCACCAACGACTCCATCAACAGCCGCTCCAACGACGCCATCAACGTCTACACCAACGACCCCATCAACGTCTCCGTTAACGACACCATCAACAGCCGCTCCAGCGACTCCATCAGTGGTTCCGCCAACGTCTCCATCAACGGCAGCACCAACGCCTACACCAACGACCCCATCAACGCCTCCGTTAACAACCCCATCAACGCCTCCGTTAACAACCCCATCAACGCCTCCGTTAACAACCCCATCAACAGCCGCTCCAGCGACTCCATCCCTTCCGCCAACGTCTTCATCAACGACTGAACCAGCGTCTACATCAACGACCCCATCAACGCCTTCGCCAACGACCCCATCAACGGCTGCTCCTACGTCCTCATCAACGCCTCAGCCAACGACCTCATCAACGCTTTCACCATCGACTCCATCAACAGCCGCTTCAACGACCCCATCAACGTCTCCACCAACGACCCCATCAACGGCTGCTCCCACGTCCCCATCAACGCCTCAGCCAACGACCTCATCAACGCTTCCACCATCGACTCCATCCACAGCCGCTCCAACGACCCCATCAACGGCTTCTCCTACGTCCCCATCAACGCTTCCGCCAACGACCCCATCAACGGCTGCTCCTACGTCCCCATCAACGTCTCCACCAGCGACCCCATCAACGTCTCCACCAACAAAACCATCAACGCCTCCGCCAACGGCTCCATCAACGACCGCTCCAACGACCATACCATCAACGCCTCCGCCAACGTCTCTCCCAACGACCTTAACAACGCCAATACCTTCATCAACGTCTCCGCCAACGTCTTCATCAACGACTCCAACACCAGCCACCTCACCAGGAACAAAAAAACCTTGTGCAACCATAAATCAATCCTGCGAAAAGAGCAGCGACTGCTGCAGATACCTATCTTGCTCCAAAATCACTAAACCTCGTATTTGTTTTATAGTCTAAACTTCAGACAAGCTTTAATTAACACATTTTAATATAATACACATTTTAAAAAGCCTTAATTTGTTATGCCGCCCTGTTTCTATAGCACAAAATTGTAAACGTTGAGCCAAGTGCAGAATAGTTCAATTGTGAAAGATTTTCAAGTTTTCTTCAAAAGAATCAAATAAAATAAAATCCTTTCACATTAGTAAATAACATTAGTTTGCTGTTATAACATCCTTAGATTCTGCGAACTGCGTTGCTGTGTCAAAGTTCAGAGGCATCCAACAGATCTGGTTTGACTCTTTACTCAAGGGTCACTGTTTAATAAGTAGAGTGTTTCTACTCTACTGTACTGTTGTGAGTGGGATCGACTGAGACGGTCATAAGGGGAAAACTCTTAGAGTTCGTCCACGATTTTATAATGTCCTAAACACTTAGATTCGTGGTCCTAATGGTTTCTAAATCTGCTTGAAGGCCATCCAATAGAAAAAAGAAATTTCTCAAATAGGGCTAGAAAAAGCTCTAGCCCTAAACGGGAAAATGAAGGGCAAGAAGCTACTGTCTGGGCTTTAATAGAAATGGACTACCCTTTCTGAAGATAGAGTCTGGATGACAGCGCTCAACTCTTTGCCTCGAATGTATGACGAAATTTTTTTTTCTATTTTCAGAACGGTTTCTACATTCGCAGACATTGAAGGCATACGATGTATACGAATGCATATACGATGTACATAGATGTCTGATACAGCCCTATCCACATAAATCATAAATGTTTAGAGCTTTTGCTAACGTTGCTTTCGTTATCATAAACCAGTGGCCTTTAGACTTTGTCAATGTAAGGAACCCATTGTTTCGCGGAACCATGGGCGACAAACATTAGGATATTCACAGTCTAGGTTATACAAGTACTTTATTAATTTATCATAAAAGTAAGAAATTCTGAAACTCATTAAAAATATTTATCATGAAAATATTTATCATGAAAATATTTATCATGATATATTTTATGTTCATGGAACCCTTTAGAGCATTTTGTGGAACGCCAGGGTTCCGTGGAACACCGCTTGAATAATACTGCCATAGACGAAAGCATGTTCACTCTAAATAATAACACCTCAATTTTCCATTCCTGCCTTCCTTAATTTATCCACTAGCAGATTATTAAAGTTGGGTTAAGTGTATGGCTCATCAAAAAATATAACTAACTTTAATTAAATTTAAGCGTTATTCGCCAGCGCCGCTGGTCAATCTTCTGAAGAATTGAACGGAAGAAACGAACGTTGTTTTATTCCAGCCATTTCAATTTTGACAAATTAATAATTAACAATGGCAAATGCTGTATTTCCTGTGAAAGTAAAGACTTCTTGATGAATTCAAGTCTTAAAGTGGAGATGATACTTCAGTGGATGCAGTGAATCCTTGTCCTCGGTGCATCTTGAAAACCGTATGTTTCCACCCCAATTATGACCACAACAGTCTGACACACACAGGTGCAATGGGCACCTATCATTAATGTTAAATTAGAAATTCCTTACACAAAATCTATAGGATATTTTAGCAAGAATACCCAATAAAAGAAACAAACCAGTAAACAAGCCTTTATTTAAACAATTAGTACTTAAATAAGACTTAAGATAGTATTTAAGTCTGCTTTTACGTTCCGTGTTAAAGCAATGGTGTAAATATTTACACAATGGTGTAAAACAGTTCATGTGTTCATGGTGTAAAACAGTTCAAAATCAAACTCATGTAAAAACCGATTTGGGGCTATTTCAGTCCAAGCAAATAAAAAACGGGACTGAAATAGTTATGTGGTAATGTTTTCAGCAGCGCTTCCAAAAGTCACGGCTTGATTTGAAAGCAATGGAAGCATTTCAGACAACCCCTAAAACTTTCAAGACGTCGTGAACAAGCCTTCGATACGTCTCAAGCAGCTCTCGAAGGTATTAGGTATTTATGTGTATCATATCGCATCATCAATTAGATATTATTGTGGAGGAGGAGGCCTATTGAGCCTCCTATAAATACTACTAATTCTTGAATTAGTCCTTGAATTTTTCCTTGTAAGGCTTTTGCGATATCTTAAAAAAGCACAGTTTTTTGCTATGTATGTTTAAGAATATGTTACATCGCGAAATAATGCAGCATTGAGAGACTGCCGAGGTTTTTTGGACTTAACAAAAACCTTTGAAAAATAACAGTTTTGTAATTAGCTTAGAAGATCAGTTGAATTTTATTGGCCTGTAACGAGTTTTTGTTTCCATCCGGGGTATGTTCAGCGGCCTCAGTGCCCATAGTAGAGGGATCTCGCAACCCTCCTGGAAGTTCACCACCGTTCCCGAATTCCGCACGATTGACTAACGCGTCAATCAAATCACTGGCTAACTGGTAGCTCAGCTGGGACGGGTATATTGTTTTTCACTTATTCTACTTATATTTTAAGGAGACAGGCAAAGTACCTGACGTCAGAATGTCACTTACAACTTTAGGTAAAGGTCAGGTAGGTTTACAGTTTTTCTGGACAGGCCGAATGCCTGGCGACTGAAGGTCGCTTACAGATCTTAATCTACAACAGTTGTTTCATAAAAGTAGGCAGAGTTGTAGCGACCCTAGCGACAGAGGGTAATAATAATAACAATAATAACAATAATAATAATAATAATAATAATAATAATAATAATAATAATAATAATAATAATAATAATAATAATAATAATAATAATAATAATAATAATAATAATAATAATAATAATAATTATAATAATAATAATAATAATAATAATAATAATAATAATAATAATAATAATAATAATAATAATAATAATAATAATAATAATAATAATAATAACAATAATAATAATAATAATAATAATAATAATAATAATAATAATAATAATAATAATAATAATAATAATAATAATAATAATAATAATAATAATAATAATAATAATAATAATAATAATAATAATAATAATAATAATAATAATAATAATAATAATAATAATAATAATAATAATAATAATAATAAAAATAATAATAATAATAATAATAATAATAATAATAATAATGATATTAATAATAATAATAATAATTCCTAATCTCTATATGTAAAAATTAAAGTCCTGACTGACTTATTAACGCCCAGGCTAAACGCTTGGACATAGAAAGCTTGCAAAGACGTTTCCTTACAAGCACTAAGAACGGATATTTCGAAATTCGACCCCTAAGGTGGTGAAAAGGCGTTGCAAAGTTTGTATGAGGAATATTTTATTTGTGGTCAGATTTGCTTGCAACTTGGTCTTAATACTCTTTGGTAAAATTAATCAAATACATATTTCGGCGTTTTTCAAAATCCAACCCCTGAAGGGGTGAAAACGGGTTCCAACGTTTGTATGAGGAATATTTCATTTGAGGTCGGAAGCAACATACGCTTTCTATTTTAACCATTTAACCAGAATAAGCCACAGCAACGCAGGGACGGGTACATCTACATAGTTAATAATAAAAATAAATAATATCCGAATAATAATTTTTTTTTAGCTTTTTCTAACTTTTAGCTTTTAAAGTATTTTAAGAAAACATAATCTTGAAACTATTGTCGTTTCTATCTACTACAGACTCAACACATGCTCACATATGAATATAAGTGCGCTTGGCATTAAGATTGCTCTCTTCTGCTCTTTGGTTTCCTCTTATGCAACTTTGCCTTCCGTACCAAGAAGCTCTCGCGCAAACTGACTGAGTGCTGAGTGCTTAGTGTTGAGATCCGCATATGAGAAATTTATGGGCATGCGCATCTGAACGTAACTGTTTTATTCGATCTTCGGAATAAAATGAAAAGCTTTTTTCTTAATGTTCAGTAAGTATATCGACCTTTCCACCTCTCTGTGATACCCCAAATAATAAAATGCTCGGTGACTGTTTTGTACTCGAATGGATGGAGTTGTTTATAGCATACTCGACATCAGAGATCATTCGCGCCCAATCAGCATGGTTAATTTGTTCGGTGAGCTTAGTTAACATGTTTTTTAAAACTCGATTTTTACGTTAAACTTGGCGATTAGTTTGAGGTGAAGCTACTGCTACTTTGACATGTTCCAAATTTTTTTCTAATAAGAACGAACTAAATTCCAAGGACGTAAAGAAAGATCCTCTATCACTTATTATTCGCCGTTGACGACTGTAATAATCAAAATACTTTTCAAGGCAAGCGCAAACTTCTTTTGTACTCGTTGAGTTTACAATTTAACATACTTAGTGAAAGCATAAACAATTACTAAAATATGTTTACGCTTATACGTGGACCAAAGTGATCGATTTGGAGTGCATCGAACGGAATAGATTTCTTTGGTAGACTATGTAACACACTTCGTGACGTCTAGATGACCTAACTTATCGTGAATATAGCGAATTATGTTCGGTTCCATTTCCTTAGGAACCTACAGCAACAGATTTTTTTTTGAATCCTCACGGAATACAAGCCCATCGCTAAGTACAAAACCATTCACTTCTCCTCTTTCTAATTGTTCTCTTAATTGAATAATGTTATTGTCACGATTTTGAGTGAGTTCCAGCTGGATATCTATATCTTCTGCTCGTACAGCTGAAGTTATATCTTTTGTCGGATTTCGACTTGATTTCGACTCGAAAGCATCTGCATGTGCCATGGATATACTATTTCGGTGTTGAACTGTATAATTGAAGTTTTCTAACTGTAATGCCCATCGAGCTATGCGAGCGTTTTTACTTTTCTTATTCAGTGTTAATGCTAGTGACTTGCAATCCGTTATAATACGGAATGGGATACTTCTAAGTAAATTCGGAAACGTTGTAACTTTGTAGCACGTTGTAATTTTATTCACAAGAGAGCAACAGAGTCTAAGCATTGCTAGACTTCTCGAACATTTGTAGGGACTGGGAGATTTTTGATTGCTGTTAGATGTTTATTGTTTGGCCTTATACTGTTTTTACTGATTTTTACCTAAAAATTCAATTTCTGGATGACACAAATTGACACTTAAGAACATTAAGTTCTAAGCGAAATTCAGTTAACCGTCGTAAAAGACTTGCTAATACATCAAAATGTTGCTCAAGAATATCGCTCATAAAGCTTATGTCATCCATATACACGACGACATTTCCTTCATCAATGAAAGGTCGTAAAGCAGAATACATACGCAGCGTTGAAACACTGCGGGTCCGTTTTTTAACCCGAAAGGCATTCGTGTATATTCATATTGACCCATAGGTGTCACAAAGGCTGTATATTTAACAGAATTTTGAGAAACGTGGACTTGGTGAAAACCGCTTTTAAGATCTAGTGTAGTAAAATATGCTTCACCCACCATTCTTTCAATGCAATCGTCAATTAACAGCATTAGATAATTATCTCGCTCTGTTATTTTATTGAGGGCCCTATAATCCACACATTTCCCCAGCATAAGTGTAAGTTTCAATCCATTGGTAAGCATCGTAACTTTCGTCACCACTAAACGGAACAACGACATGTTCGATATCGGCGAAATCTACTCGGAAAGAGTCGTTTGAAGTGTTAGAATTGGTTGGTTCCATTGATTTTTCTAACTCGCTAAGCTGTTTTCTAAGCTGGGCGATTTCTAGTCGCTTTCGTAGACTCTGTAACTCTGCATCTTTAGAGTCATTAATATTACTGATGGAGATTTCCTCTACCTGGTCTTCATTTTCTCCTCGTTTCTGCTTCTGCTCGTCTCGGTCACAGACTGCAGCCACAATGCAGTAACTGATTTAGATTCTCAAGGCCCATGAGAAGCTTAAGCTGCGATGGTGGCTGTGTGTGAAAATGCAATGTTATTTTCCGTTAACCATTTCGTTAAACTATTTTATTTTATTTTAAAACTATTTTATTAAAACTATTTTTCAAGGACAAGATATATTGAATTTATTCTTATTTTAAACTTGATCAACTCCCATCTTGACAGTGACTTATCTAATTTTGCTTAACCTTCTTCTTTATATTACCGAGTAGACAACCAATTAGTGTATAACGATAACTGGACACAAATTTTTAGTTTTCGAACTAAAAAAGACGTAAAAAATGCGAAAATCTTTACCGCATAATTTAGAATATTAAGAAGTTTTAAACTAACCGGACTGTGACAAAATGAAATATGTTCCATTTTTGCTACATAAGTATAGTTTTTCTATTCTCCATGCAACTCATGCAACTAATGTGATTGTTTTAAATAAATAAATATATATAAAATGGCTATAATTATCTAACGAAAATAAATTACGTAAATTTCAACTTAGTGAAATTATTAAATCAATTCCATTTTTTATAGTCGCATCATGTTGGTAAAACTTTTTAAGCTCTTTGCAATATATCGCGATTAAAAGGTTGTATGCATATATACATACATATATGTATATATCATGCAAATTCGAAAAAAAAAATCGCTTACCACCAACATGATTAGATTTGCAAAAAACTATCGTAAACTTTCGAAAAAAATCGCGTCTTATAATTTTATAAGAGAAAGAATTGAGAGATATCAAGAAAATGGTAACGAATATAATAACGAATAGCTAATCCGAACAATTTTATCTCAGTTAATAAATGAGCCATAATAGTTGCATAAAATTTAATTTCTAATCACAAATATGAGCTTTTGCGTTGATAACAAATACTCAATGCCTGAGGTTTTCTATAAAAAGCCGAAAATTTAGTAAAATTCCACATAAATTCTCGTGAAATAGCGTAAAAGTACCACTATTGAAGTGAAAACAACATGCGATACTTTTCGGTATTTCTTTTCATATCATTCACGGCGATCTTTTTGTCTGTAAGTATTTATTTTAAAAAAACTCTAAAGCCTCCTCAGCTCAAGCTCAAAATAACACATAACTTCTAACATTTTTTAGGCCACCGTCAAGTCACAAGATGACCAATCACATTTACTTGGCTCAGCAGCCCTACCAGAAACTGCTAGACCTTGTAGAAGCTTGGGACAACACTGTTATAGGAACCGCGACTGCTGCAAATTCCTACGTTGCTCTTTCTCCATTTTCTTCTTTAGGAGACGTTGTGTGAAAAAGTTTCATCCAAGACCCCCAGCAACGACTCCGCCAACGTCTCCATCAACGGCTGCACCAGCGTCTACACCAACGCCTCCGCCTACGACCCCTACAACGCTTCCGCCAACGACCCCATCAACAGCGGATCTAACGACTGCTTCAACGACCCCATCAACGGCTGCTCCTCCGTCCCCATCAACGCCTCCGCCAACGACTCCATTAACGACCCCAACCACAGCCGCTCCAACGACTTCATCAACGCTTCCGCCGACGTCTTCGTCAACGGCTGCACCAGCGTCTACATCAACGACCCCATCAGCCCCTTCGTCGACGACCCCATCAACGCCTTCGTCGACGACCCCATTAACGCTTCCGCCAACGACCCCATCAACAGCCGCTCCAACGACTGCATCAACGACCCCATCAACAGCGGATCTAACGACTGCTTCAACGACCCCATCAACGGCTGCTTCTCCGTTCCCATCAACGCCTCCGCCAACGACCCCATCAATAGCGTCTCCAACGACTGCTTCAACGACCCCATCAACGGCTGCTCCTCCGTCACCATCAACGCCTCCGCCAACGACCCCATCAACAGCGGCTCCAACGACTGCTTCAACGACCCCATCAACGGCTGCTCCTACGTCCGCATCAACATCTCCGCCAACGACCACAGCAACGGCTGCTCCTACGTCCCCATCAACGCCTCCGCCAACGACCCCATCAACAGCGGCTCCAACGACTGCTTCAACGACCCCATCAACAGCGGCTCCAACGACTGCTTCAACGACCCCGTCAACAGCTGCTCCTACGTCGCCATCAACGACCCCATCAACAGCGGCTCCAACGACTGCTTCAACGACCCCGTCAACAGCTGCTCCTACGTCGCCATCAACGACCCCATCAACAGCGGCTCCAACGACTGCTTCAACGACCCCATCAACGGCTGCTCCTACGTCCCAATCAACGCCTCAGCCACCGACCCCATCAACGCCTCCGCCAACAACCCCATCAACAGCGGCTCCCACGACCCCATCAACGCTTCCGCC
Source organism: Conops quadrifasciatus (assembly GCA_949752815.1). Classification (NCBI taxonomy): domain Eukaryota; kingdom Metazoa; phylum Arthropoda; class Insecta; order Diptera; family Conopidae; genus Conops; species Conops quadrifasciatus. The sequence goes on along the minus strand of OX457078.1, from coordinate 30,722,703 downwards.
AACGACCCCATCAACAGCGGCTCCAACGACTGCTTCAACGACCCCATCAACAGCGGCTCCAACGACTGCTTCAACGACCCCGTCAACAGCTGCTCCTACGTCGCCATCAACGACCCCATCAACAGCGGCTCCAACGACTGCTTCAACGACCCCATCAACGGCTGCTCCTACGTCCCAATCAACGCCTCAGCCACCGACCCCATCAACGCTTCCGCCAACGACCCCATCAACAGCGGCTCCAACGACTGCTTCTACGTCGCCATCAACGCCTCCGCCAACGACCGCTCCAACGACCCCATCAACGGCTCCTCCTACGTCCCCATCAACGCCTCAGCTAACGACCTCATCAAAGTCTCCATCCACGTCTCCACCAACGACCCAATCAACGGCTGCTCCTACGTCCCCATCAACGCTTCCGCCAACGACCCCATCAACGGCTGCTCCTACGTCCCCATCAACGCTTCCGCCAACGACCCCATCAACAGCGGCTTCAACGACTGCTTCAACGACCCCATCAACGGCTGCTCCTACGTCCCCATCAACGCCTCCGCCAACGACCCCATCAACGGCTGCTCCTACGTCCCCATCAACGCTTCCGCCAACGACCCCATCAACAGCGGCTCCAACGACTGCTTCAACGACCCCATCAACGGCTGCTCCTACGTCCCCATCAACGCCTCCGCCAACGACCCCATCAACGGCTGCTCCTACGTCCCCATCAACGCCTCCGCCAACCACCCCATCAACAGCGGCTCCAACGACCCCATCAACGGCTGCTCCTACGTCCCCATCAACGCCTCCGCCAACGACCCCATCAACAGCGGCTCCAACGACTCCATCAACGGCTACTCCTACGTCCCCATTAACGTCTCCGGCAACGACCTCATCAACGACTGCTGCTGCGTCCCCATCAACGCCTCCGCCAACGACCCCATCAACATCGGCTCCAACGACCCCATCAACGGCTGCTCCTACGTCCCCATCAACGCCTCCGTCAACGGCTTCTCCTACGTCCCCATCAACGGCCGCTCCAACGTCCCCATCAACGCATCCTCCAACGCCCCAATCAACGACCGCTCCAACGACCCCAGCAACGCTTCCGCCAACGAAAACATCAACGTCTCCATCAACGCTTCCACCAACGTCTTCATCAACGGCTGCACCAGCGTCTACATCAACGACCCCATTAACGGCTTCTCCTACGTCCCCATCAGCGCCTCAGCCAACGGCCGCTCCAACGTCCCCATCAACGCCTCCGCCAACGACCCAATCAACGACTGTTCCAGCGACTCCATCAACGCGTCCACCAACGGCTTCATCAACGGTTGTACCAGCGTCTACATCAACGACTCCATCAACGCTTCCGCCAACGACCCCATCAACGGCTGCTCCTACGTCCCCATCAACGCCTCCGCCAACGACCCCATCAACAGCGGCTCCAACGACCCCATCAACGGCTGCTCCTACGTCCCCATCAACGCCTCCGCCAACGACCCCATCAACATCGGCTCCAACGACCCCATCAACGGCTGCTCCTACGTCCCCATCAACGCCTCCGCCAACGACCCAATCAACGACTGCTCCAGCGACTCCATCAACGCGTCCACCAACGGCTTCATCAACGGTTGCACCAGCGTCTACATCAACGACTCCATCAACGCTTCCGCCAACGACCCCAACAACGGCTACTCCTACGTCCTCATCAACGCCTCCACCAACGACCACATCACCGCTTCCGCCTACGTCTTCATCAACGGCTACATCAACGACCCCATCAGCGCCTTCATCGACGACCCCATCAACGCTTCCGCCAACGACCCCATCAACAGCCGCTCCAACGACCGCATCAACAGCTGCTCCTACGTCCCCATCAACGCCTCCGCCAACGACCCCATTAACGACTGCTCCAACGACTCCAACAACGCTTCCGCCAACGTCTTCATCAACGGCTACACCAGCGTCTACATCAACGACCCCATCAGCGCCTTCGTCGACGACCCCATCAACGCTTCCGCCAACGACCCCATCAACAGCCGCTCCAACGACCGCTCCAACAACCATCCCATCAACGCCTCCGCCAACGTCTCCACCAACGATCCTAACACCGCCAATACCTTCATCAACGTCTTCACCAACGTCTTCATCAACGTCTCCATTAACGACTCCAACACCAGCCACCTCACGAGGAACAAAAAAACCTTGTTTAAATATAAATCAATACTGCGAAAAAAGCAGCGACTGCTGCAAATACCTATCTTGCTCAAAAATCACTAATCCTCGTATTTGTTTTATAGTCTAAACTTCAGACCAGTTTTCATTAACACATAATATAATACACATTTTAAAAAGCCTTAATTTGTTATGCCACCCTGTTTCAGGAGCACGAAATTGTAAACGTTGATCCAAGTGCAGAATAGTTGAATTGTGAAAGACTGTTAATTTTTCCCCAAAAGAATCAAATAAAATAAAATCCTTTTACATTAGTAAATAACATTAGTTTGCTGTTATAACATCCTTAGATTCTGCGAACTGCGTAGCTGTGTCAAAGTTCAGAGGCATCCAACAGATCTGGTTCGACACTACTCAAGAGTCACTATTTAATAAGTAAAGTGTTTTTACTCTACTGTACTGTTGTGAGTGAGATCAACTGAGATGGTCATAAGGGGGACTCTTAGAGCTCGTCCACGATTTTAGAATGTCCTAAACACTTAGATTCGTGGTCCTAATCGTGTCTAAAGCTGCTTGAAGGCCATAGAAAAAAGAAATTTCTCAAATAGGGCTAGAAAAAGCTCTAGCCCTAAACGGGCTAAACGGGAAAATAAATGGCAAGAAGCTACTGTCTGGGCTTTAATAGAAATGGACTACCCTTTCTGAAGGTAGAGTCTGGATGACAGCGCTCAACTCTTTGCCTCGAATGTATGACGAAAATTTTTTTTTCTATTTCCAAAACGGTTTCTACATTCGCAGACATTGAAGCCATACGATGTATACGAAGGCATATACGATGTACATAGATGTCTGATACAGCCCTATCCACATAAATCATAAATGTTTAGAGATTTTGCTAACGTTGCTTTCGTTATCATAAACCAGTGGCCTTCAGACTTTGTCAATGTAAGGAACCCATTCTTTCGTGGAACAATGGGCCACAAACATTAGAATATTTACATTCCCTTTAGAGCATTTTGTGGAACACCAGGGTTCTGTGGAACACCGTTTGAATAACACTGCCATAGATGAAAGCATGTTCACTGTAAATAACAACACCCCAATTTTCAATTTCTGCCTCCTTTGGTTTATTCACTAGCAGCTGATTAAAATTGGGTAAAGTGTATGGGTCATAAAAAAATAAAGCTAACTTTTATTCAACTTAAGCGTCATTCGCCAGCGCTTTTTTACATGAAAAAAACGCATGTAAAAACCGATTTGGGGCTATTTCCGTCCAGGCAAATAGAAAACGGGAGTAAGTTTTTCGTGCGATAAATATTTTTTATCTGCGCGTAATATTTTGAACGAGTATTAAATATTTTCTCACCGCCATAAATTCTTCGTACTGTCCTAAATTTACTTAATTGCTTTACGTGTCACGAGGACTCTGGGCAACATTTCGAGACACATTTTTGCGTTGATGCAGTACTTCCATTTGTTTCGGATCAAGCCGCGACTATCGGAAACATAGCTATGTGGTAATGTTCTCAGCAGCGCTTCCAAAAGTCACGGCTTGATTTGAAAGCAATGCAAGCATTTCAGACAACACCTAAAATTTCAAGACGTCTTGAACAAGCCTTCGAGACGTCTCATGGAAGTCTCTATTAGGTATTAATATCATATCCCATCATTAATTGCATATTAATGTGTAGGAGAAGGCCTATTGAGCCTCCTATAAATATGTACTACAGTTCTTAATTTAATCCTTGAATTATTCCTTGTAAGGCTTTTGCGATATCTTAAAAAAGCACAATTTTTGCTATGTTTGAGAATATGTTACATCGCGAAATAATTGCTGCTTTGAGAAAGACTGCCGAGGTTTTTTTGGCTGAACAAAAACCTTGGGGAAATAACAGTCAAAAACAAACAACAAGAATTAATTTAAACAAATACATATGTAATACGAAAGGAAATATTTTGAATAAGCATATGCTTATTTAATTACGTAATTTCCATAAATTTCACTACAACATAATAAAAAATAACTATTTTTGAAGGACAACAAATGTTGAATTCATTCTTATCTTAAGCTTGATTAACTCGTATCTTGACAATGATTTATCTAATTTTGCTTAACCTTCTTCTTTATATTACCGAGTAGACAACCGATTAGTATATGACGATAATTGGACACAAATTTTTAGTTTTCAGACTATAAAAGACCTGAAAAATGCAAAATCTTTACCGCATAATTTAGAATATCAAGAAGTTTTAAACTAACCGGACTGTGACAAAATGAAATATCTTCCATTTTTGCTAAGTTTAGTTTTTCTATTCTGCATGCTGCTGTTTGCGGTAAGTCTCGTCATCTACAATTTGGATCTATTTGAGAAACGAATGTTGACTGAATTAATTTAATTGGTAGAATAAAGTAAACGCATCAGCACTTGAAGTGAATCCTTCCGATGATGCTACTCCTGCTAAGGTGAAGCGAACTACGATAATAATTTATGCTTATGTTTAAATAAAAAGCCATTTTAAATAATTTTCGATTATCATAGCTAAACGTGCAGGCAGCAGTAAAGCCGTGCAGACAACAAGGAGAAGAGTGCACAGACAATAGCGGCTGTTGCAAGGTTCTGTATTGCTCCAAGATCTTTATGAGATGTGTAGCCACGCTGTGAATCCAAGACGTCGCATCTATAGAACTAATATTATACAAATATTATACAAATTGCATGGTACCATTAAAAAAATATTGCAAATAAAAGAACGTTATGAGAGAAAATCAAATTTTGCAGTTTCATCAAAGTTTCCAATTTAAATAAAACAAATCCTCATAGAACACAAGCTTTTTAACAGATTCTGAAGGAAAACTTTTGATCTTACACAACGGTAAATTCGATGAGAAGGCTGAGTCGACTCAGAATGCATATGAACTCATTTCTGAATAGTCCGCTAGGAACCTTTAAAAATTTAGCTTGAAAACTTTCATATTCGATGCAAAGTGAGGGCTCTGTGGTCATTAGAAAATTAATGACCATTGAATAAAAACCAAAATTCCTCAACTTGCCTAAAAGTATGCGAGACTTTGTCAACCATAACCAGCATTATATCTGACAGTAGGGATTATTTGCTATTAACAATCAAATATGTACCCAGAAAAAGATATGGTAGTAGCCATTATATACATGCATACCTGCTAGGAATGCCCGTGTCTCTGCAAAGTCCTTGGCTGCTTTCCAAAGGCTGCTTGCAGTTAGAACTAATTTGCCTAAATCTAGAGTTGGCCTTTTTATAAGTATAAAAGTATAAACTCTTTTTACTCTACCATTCAGAAAATAAACACACTTATTCTTATGAAATATAAACATTTTAAATGGTAAAATATACATACAGTGCACGCGCAGTAATGTGAACTAATTAAAATCAAGCGGGTTCACAGTTTCGAAATTGTTCACTTTTGCGAATGTCAAAATTTAAGGCAAAACATATCCCCATTTTATCCTAATTATGCATTTTAAAATGGAAATTTACATTTATGAAACCAAATTTCATTTCATTAAAAAAAGACCAAAATACAGAAATATATTTATTAAAAAATGTTTAAGTATTCATTTCAAAAGAATGAAACGCGTAGTGTACGTACTCAAAAAAATCAGTAATTGTTTTCTGCTTTTTCTCTTAATAACAAAAACTTTTTGTGGGATACAGTCAAAATCCCGATGCGACAAAATCCCGAAACGACAAACTCCCGACAAATTTTTAATACCGAAATGAGAAATCCCGAAAATCACGAAATAAAATTTGAAATTAATGAAGAAATGACATTTAATTCACAATTTTTTCCGAAGCGAAGTACGCGCCTACTTGCCTTTTTTTACAATGGCAGAAAAGCAAAGTGTTAACATCGAGAGAATTTTGTTGTCGAAGGTTATATTTTACAATATGCAAAAAACTTCACATGACCGTCAGGATTCTGCTGATTGAGGGTTGGTTCTGCCGCGGCCGAAGGCCGCCAATACGCGAAAAACCTGAATGCAAAAAACTTCACACGACCGTGAAGATTCTGCTGATTGAGGGTTATGATCCCTGCCGCGGCCGAAGGCCACCAATACGCGAAAAAACCTGTATGCAAAAAACTTCACATGACCGTGAGGATTGTGCTGATTAAGGGTTATGATGGGTTCAAAAAACCTCACATTACCGAAAGGGCTCTGCTAAAATTTTTTTAATAATGTTTTTTTTTAATTTCTTAATAATAATTTTAGAGAAGTAAAATAAGAGTAATTTTTTATTATTTTCTTGGAATTGTTTGCTAGTGGTTTTAAAATGTTCAAGGAGATGGAGAATACCGAAAAACTAGTTTTGTTATTTCGGGATTTTGTTATTTCGGGATTTTGTCGTTTCGGGATTTTGTCATTTCGGGATTTTGTCGTTCGGGATTTTGTCGTTCGAGATTTTGTCTTTCGGGATTTCATTACCAACCCACTTTTTGTTCCGTCCCGTGCCCGAGCTAAGTGCGTATGAATTAATTCGTATGACCTGAACATGCGTGAAATAAGTATAAGCTTGTCGCGCTTTCAAACAAAGTTCTTTGCATTTGCCAAATAACTATGGAACAACGCTCTCGCGGGCATCTTTATGGAGGATTGGAAACACCAAAAAATTTAAAAGAAACTTTTTGGAGCTTCATTAAACTATTCAATAATAACACCTATCTATAGTTTTCTCTGCTTTTTTCATTTTTATACATATTTATATAAAATATAATTTGATATTTCATTTATCATACTTGTAGCTATAAAACACTTTCCTAAAATTTTGGTCAAATAGGAATCTTATTTATTCTTAAATTGTTTCAGCAATAATTTTGAGACTAATTACGCAAATTTCGACCTTGTGAAAATATTTATTCTTCAAAATACACAAAGATTCTCTGCAAACTATTAAGAAAAAATTCGCGTGTTATTTTATCAGTAAAAGAATTGAAGCCATTTCGGCGAATGATAAAACGCCGAATAGCATAACCCTAAATTTTCGTCTCAGTGCCATAAACCTCGTAGTTGTAAAAAGTGTTTGAAGTGTGTAAAAAGTTGTAAAGTGTTTCTACTGGAGTCTACTGAGACATTTCTGAGACAGTCTACTGAGAAGGGGAAGGCTCTTAGAGTGAAGGCTTTGAATGTTGCTTGAAGGCCATCAAATGGGTGAAGTTCCTCGGTTGCAGAAAAATAACTTCCTCAAAGAGGGCTAGATAAAAAAGAAAAAATTAAGAGCAAGAAGCTACTGACTGGGCTTTAATGTAAATGCACAGCCCTTTCTAAGAGTAAAGCAAGTAAATTAAATCATTCAGGTTCAGGATGGATCAGTGCTGAATTTCTTGCCTCGAACGTATGACGAAATCGTAGATGTGTCCTCATCCGATGAATCCTCATAAATCGTGATAAGTTTTTCGTGCGGTAAATATTTTTTTATCTGCGCAGTAATACCGCCATAAATTCTTCGTACTGGCCTAAATTGACTTAACTGTTTTGCGTGTGACGAGGACTCTGGGCAGCATTCTGGGTGAGCTTACTTACGTTATGGTATGTGTGTGTCAAGAGTGTTGTATTGTGACCTATTGGTCTGTTGTGCCAATTGGAAACAAACACCTTCGGGAAATAACAGTTTGGTTTTTGGCTTAGATTTGGCTTAAATTTTATTGGCCTTCGCAGCTTTTTAGACTGAAACAAACAACCAAATAAGCGTTTACTTAAAAAAATAATAAGAAAGCAACAATTTTAAAAGCTTGTGCTTATTAAATGATGTCAGGTACGTGGCACAATAAATTTCACTTGAACCATAATAAAAATTAATTGTTTCTGAAGGACAAGAAATAATTAATTTAGTCTTATCTTGAGCTTGATTTATTTTGACAATGATTTATCTAAATCTGCTTAACCTTCTCTTCTATATTTTCGAGTAGTTAAAAGCTTAGTGTACGAGTACGATGATAACGAACACAATTGTACACAAATTTCTAGTTTTCAGACTATAAAAGACATAAAAATGCGAAAACCTTTACCGAATACTTCAGAATATCAAGAAGTTTTAAACTAACCCGATCGTGACAAAATGAAATATATTCCATTTTTGCTAAGTATAGTTTTTCTATTCTCCATGCTGTTGCTTGCGGTAAGTCTCGTCATCGACATTTTGGATAGATTCAACAAACTAATATCAACTGAATTAATTTAATCAATAGAATGAAGTAAACGCATCTGAAGCATCTGAAGCACCTGAAGTTAATCCTTCCGAAAATGCAACTGCTGCTATTAAGGAGAACGAAAAAGCAACAACGGTTAAGGTAAAGCAAACAAAATAATAATTTATGTTTTAGTTTTAATAAAAAGCCATTTTTATTCAATTCCGATTAACATACTTAAACGTGCAGGCAGCAGTGAAGCAGTGCAGACATTTGGGAGGCGAGTGCTCAGACAATAGCGACTGTTGCAACGTCCTGCATTGCTCCAAGATCGCAAGGAGATGTGCAGTCTTTCTGTGAATCCAAGATGAATGAATCCAAGTTAAATAAATATTATACATATTGTATGATCAAAAAAATAATGCAAATAAAAGAACGCAAATAAAGGAAATTAAAATTTTTCATTTTACTCCATTTACTCCTTTTTTAAAAATGAAATCCAATAAATCTAATATAAATTAGCTGTTGCTCGCTTTAAAATTTCCAGCCGATTCTCAGAGAAAATCTTTGATCTTACTTAACGGTACATACGGTGAAAAGTATGTAACACTTTCCATTATATACCATTTGTTTTTTGTAACGAATTACGAGAAAATATATTTCGAGGGGTGACAAATTACACAATATCGCCATATTTTGATTTTAAGAATTTGATGGTTGCCGTCGTCTTATAGTACGTAAAGTTCTGTCCTTGTTGAAACTACATCTTGTCACCCATATTTTCACACAAAATATCATTGTTTGGTAACGAAATTTTTGGTTTCAATTGGTAGCGAAATTCCGAACAACAGCATCCTTAAACGACCAAATTCCGATGCGACAACATCCTCTAATTACAGAACGACACCAGGATCAAATTTCTAGTTAAAATTTCTAAAGTTCTGCGTTAGCGGCCTACGTGCGCAAAAAGGGGTTAAAACATTCAGCAAATGCGACACTTTCACGGTTACCGAATTTTTTTTGCTTTTGAAGTTCTCTGGGAGAGCAGCCTACGGCCGCAAAATTAAAACCGATTACAACCATCAGTAAGTCCAAAACTCACTCAGTAACTAAGGTTCCTCTGCTTACTCTGAATCGAGTAATTTTCAAACTAAATTTGAATAATTTGGTAGCGTTATTCAAGCGTGAGTCTGAGATGATTTGTCAAAGTATACAGATAAAAAGTGTCGACCAGTGAGCGCAGTATAGCAGCTTCTTTGGCAGTCAACCCTTCAGTAAGTTCTACCTAAACAAATCAAAAACAACCCATGTTTTGCTTATATTTTCCCGGCAAAATTCCGGTCTGTTTAACCGGACTGTGGATTCCTCAACAACAGAGTGTACATTTCCATTTAAGCGTCTTACAGCGATCATCACACCTATTAATTAGTATAATTAAATTTAGTAAAATAAATATGAAGTTAGAAAAAATAAAACTTGTATATATGTATAGTGGTTGGGGGGAGTATTGGGCGTGAACACCACCACTTCCACCCCGGGTGTCACCCATGGTGGCTACGGCACTGTATCTAGTATCTAGGCCTGTACCTAGATACTTGACATCATAAAAATCAGTCAAGTAAGGAGAATGATCATCAGTCGTTTTTCAATATGAAGTAGAAGATCTTGAAATGTGTTGCGCTGTGTAAAACCTTGCCATATTGTCAAGGGGACACCTATTCAGGAACACAAGAAAACACGATTGAATAAAGGGTGGGCTATCGGCTGGTTTCTTTTTAAATCACATGCTATTTTGGCACTGACAGCTATTTCGCGGACTTGTGCAAAGTTGGCTCACTGCGAATTCACTCAGCATACAAAAAACTCAAAATATCCAATAGCGTGTATGCGCACCTGACCACTCAAATATTTTTTTGATATTATCGCAACAACCCATTCAAAATGTGAGATGCATTTAGGCGCACACATAATAACTTATTTAATTAGTATATGTTAGATTTATAAACGTGTTAAAGTTTTTCACATTTTTATATCACTATACCTATCATATATTTATATCACTATAACAATAATGTAGCCTAATTTAACACTATGTAGCAAAGTGTCTGTGTCTGTGTCACGACGGCTGTTCAACTGCACAATCACATTAAATGATTCTCCAATCGAAGACATTCAAATTAACATGAAGAAATCTGTTTATATCATAGAAAATGTAGTTATTACTACATTTGGCATTATTATGCACGTAAATATATTAAACCTTGTAGTTTTACTAATAACAATCACAATACCTATGATAATTCTGCAAATTGAAATTTATTCTATCATGACATTCTATCATGACGGTGGCGAATGAAGGAACTAACGTAATAACCGCTCGTCGTCTTTTCATTATCGATCAGATCGACAAACTAAATTTCTGGGAGATACTGGTGCAACAGTCCTTATAGAGCTTTCGAGATATCTTGAAAGAAGAGTTATGTTTGAGAATATCGTTACATCGCGATATTATAAACCTCCCTCGTCATGTAACATAACCGCAAGCATAGCAAAAACATTAGGTTTCTTTGGCCATGAGAAATAGAATTTCTCCAAAACGTCGTATAATGGAGCTATTCTGAAGGACTAATTCGAAGTGGCCTCCAGAAAAACCTTCGGGAAATATCAGTTCAGTTTTTGGTTTAGAAATTCAGTTGAATTTAATTGGCCTTTGTGGCTTTTTATAGTGAAATAAGCATTGAACACTGAGCCATAATTAAAAAATAGCTGCTTTTGAAGGACAAGAAATAATAAATTCATTTATCTTGACATACGATAGATTATATCGTTGTGAAACAAAATAAATAAATAAGTTAGCTTCGGCCTGGTCAAAGCTCATATACCCTACACCCGCATCTGTCGACACGATGATAAGAAGTGGGCGGGTGGCGCCTACTTTTATTTCAGTTACAGAAACCAAATAGCTGGTACAGTACAGAGGTGAGCGTGCCACGCCCATTTTCGTGACATGGCTTTATCAATACGGTAAGCACGGCAATGAAATTTGAGCTTCAGAACCGCACTGCGAGCTGAGAAATACAGGCCTCAAATCCGAGCCAAAATATTTTGTATATACTTTTTTCCCTGCTACGCCTCTTTTAGGGCGTTACAAACGGAAGAACAAAGTGCATATGCCCTTACCTCTTAGGGTGTAGGGTATGGAAATTAAATAAAAGCAAAATAAATTAAAGCAAAAAAATTTGCCAGACATTTCTTTTTATACGAGTATATTCGAGTCGACAAACGCTAAGTGTATACGATAATCGATTTATTTGTACATATGTACATTTTTGGTTTTCGATTATAAAAGATCTAAAAATGCGAAAACCTTCACCGAATACTTTAGAATATCAAGAAGCTTTCAACAACCCGGAGCGTGTAAAAATGAAATATCTGCAATTTTTGCTAAGTATAGTTTTTCTATTTTCCATGCTGTTGTTTGCGGTAAGTCTCGTCATTGACAATTTGGATCGATTAAACAAACGAATATTGACTGAATGAATTTAATTGGTAGAATGAAGTAAATGCATCAGCACCTGAAGTGAATACTTCCGATGATGGAACTTCAGCTAAGGTACAATACTACAATACTAATAACTAATAACGAACTACAATAATAATAATTTTTGCTTGAGTTTTAATGAAAAGCCAATTTTATTTATTTTCGATTATCCCACTTAAACGTGCAGCCAACAGTAGAGCGCTGCAGATATATCGGAGGAACTAAAATCTGCTATAATCTAAAATCGTGAGGACATGTGTAGCCGTTCTGTGGATCCAAGACGACGCATGTACATACGTACATTCTCTTCAAATTAAATAAATATTACACATTTTTATTTATATTATACATTGTTAATTTTGTTCGATCAAAAAATAATGCAAATAAAAGAACGCAAATTAAGAAAATTAAATTTTTCAATTCAATTTTTTTTAAAAAATCAAATCCAATTGCTTGCTTTGAAATTTTCAACCGATTCTCAAGGAAAACCTTCGATCTTACGCAATGTCGACTCAGTATGGATATGGACTCAATGCAATCCATGTTACTTGCACAGTGACGCCTGACATATGCGTCACATGTTTTTTATTGTTACAACAAAAAGTAGGTTTGGCCATAAAATCTCAGAGACAAAATCTCCAAATATACTATATACTGCACGCCAAATCTCAAAAGTTGGTTGGCAGGTACCAGAACCTGCCTTTGGAGATTTTGGCCTGGAGAATTTGTGCCGTCAGATTTTTTGGTTTAAGATTTTGGTGAAGATTTTGTCTCGTTACATTTCCTATCCCAAGAATGCATTCTGACAATAAAACCAAATTATCAAAAACTTAAAATGTATTTTCAACAAAATCAAAACTCATTAAAATATAGAATTACTCAAAATTAAAAATATATTTAAAAATGTATGGAAAACATATTATTTATTATTTATTTATGTAAACAAACTCTCAAATTTCTCTTAATTCTCCTACAATGCAAGAATCTGCAGCATTGTCTAGACCTGGTACATTTATGTCCAAACCTTCTGCAAACCTTTCCGGGTTTAACCTGAAATGAAAAAAAACAGTTTTATTGGTAACCTTAGACTAAAAATAGAGGTTTGATTATAGTGTATAACCTTGCGAGTGGTTGTGTCTACGCCTTGAGTCGTGGTTGATGTTGATGTAGTCGTAGGTTCCGGCGTGGTAGATTTCGATGTGGACGTCGGTTCCGGAGTAGTTGATTCCGATGTGGTCGCTTTTATTGTTGTCGTTGGTTCCGTTGTGGTCGTTGGTTCCGGTGTCGTTGATTTTGATGTGGTCGTCGGCTCCGGCGTGGTAGATTTCGCTGTAGTTGATTCTGATGTGGTCGTCAGTTTCGCCGTGGTGGATTCCGGCGTAGTCGATTCTGATGTGGTCGTCTGTACCGGCGTGGTTGATTTTGATGTGGTCGTCGGTTCCGACGAGGTCGATTCTGGCGTAGTCGATTCTGATGTGGTCGTCTGTACCGGTGTGGTTGATTCTGATGTGGTCGTCGGTTCCGACGAGGTCGATTCTGGCGTAGTCGATTCTGATGTGGTCGTCTGTACCGGCGTGGTTGATTCTGATGTGGTCGTCGGTTCCGACGAGTTCGATTCCGGCGTAGTCGATTCTGATGTAGTCGTCTGTACCGGCGTGGTTGATTTTGATGTGGTCGTCGGTTCCGACGAGGTCGATTCTGGCGTAGTCGATTCTGATGTGGTCGTTTGTACCGGCGTGGTTGATTCTGATGTGGTCGTCGGTTCCGACGAGGTCGATTCCGGCGTAGTCGATTCTGATATGGTCGTCTCCACCGGCGTGGTTAATTTCGAAGTGGTCGTCGGCTCCGGTGTGGTTGATTTTGATGTAGTCGTCGGTTCCGGCGTGTTCGTTTCCCGGGTAGTCGATTCTGATGTGGTCGTCTCTACCGGCGTGGTTGATTTTGATGTGGTCGTCGGTTCCGGTGTGGTGGATTCCGGCGTAGTCGATTCAGATGAGGTCGTCTCTACCGGCGTGGTTAATTTCGAAGTAGTCGTCGGTTCCGGTGTGGTTGATTTTGATGTAGTCGTCGGTTCCGGTGTGGTGGATTCCGGCGTAGTCGATTCTGATGTGGTCGTCTGTACCGGCGTGGCTGATTTTGATGTGGTCGTCGGTTCCGGCGTGGTGGATTCCGGCGTGGTCGATTCGGATGTGATCGTCGATACCGGCGTGGTTGATTTTGATGTGGTTGTCGGTTCTGGCGTGGTGGATTCCGGCGTAGTCGATTCTGATGTGATCGTCGGTTCCGGTGTGGTTGATTCTGTTGTGGTCGTCGGTTCAGGTGTGATCGATTCTGATGTTATAGACTCTGATGTAGTCGTCGGGTCAGTCGTAATCGATTGGTTTGTACTGTCTGGCAGAGTACTTGGTGTAGAAGTAGTTTCTGGTAAAGTCATTGGTGCTGCGGTAATAGGTTCTTTAGTGGTAACTTCTAAAGTAGTATCTGGTGGAATCGTTGCTGCATCAGTGGGCAGTGATGTGCTCTCCTCAATGCTGGCATTCGAGATTGTAGTGCCATCCGAAAGAGACACAGACTAAAAAAAACCATTGATACAAAAAAGAAGAAACTACATAATTTTACGCGAATTTTTTTTGAAACAATAAGACTTACCGACGACAACAGTAATAGCCCGCATAGCGAAAATATGAAGAATGCTGAACGATTTTCCATTTTGATTATACAGAAATGCGATTTTTTGTTTGCCTTTTATACCAAACTCCAGAAGTCGAATATTCATTATCTATGAAGGCTAAATCCTTATCTTCATTATCTTTCTATTCTTTTTAGGTAAAGAATAATACAAAAATCTGCCAATAAAGTAATAAAATACTAAGATTTTTCAAATTTTGATGTCCTAAATTAAAGATTAAAGATTAAGAGAGCTTTCAGGTTAGAAAAGTATTCAAAATTCTAGATTTCTGCATTGCTCTGCACTCTCTCTTTTAGTAATTATTCTTCAGTGTCGGTGTCACTTTTTTCACTTGGGACCAAAATCAAGGTCTTGGATTAAAAAACAAAGAGTTCGATTATATTAAAAGAACAATATAACAGGGTACAACAATGATTGTGTACATGTATGTGTGTGTAGACTCGATTCGTTGTCAACATTAAGGCAAAAAAGTTTTTAAGTCTGAGAGAAATCAAAGCCTTCAGAAATCCCAAATGCAGCCACATTCATGTATTTATAGCATTCGGCAGGTGGTTGATATGACACCTACCCCGCTCCGCAGAGCTCCCAGTCGCTATTGTATGAGTATGTATGAGTTTAGTACAGTACACTGAAGAGCACACAAAGGGCTGGCTGTTAAGAACTTTCGTCATTAATCCGTATTCCTTCTCGATAATCCAACGCTATTGAGCTCTGCAATTCCGTTTTGCACTTCAGAACAAGTAATCTCGAAAATAAAAGCAGTTCAAATTTTATGGAATACGATTTGCGCCCACTTCTTGCAGTCTTTTCATAGGAACGCCAAGGATATTCTTTTTTTAGGTCATCATCATCACCATAGGTTAGGATTGTGTTAGAAAAATATGCCCGTCTCGCTGGCATTGTATAAATTTTCATTATTTCAATTTGTCAGTGGCAGATGCTGCGGTTATTGAAATCCTTTCGATTCCAAATAATCTCACCGTGATAATCTCGTTTTGTGGGTTCTAAATAGATTAAATAAACTTTATATCTACGGTTGATAAACACTAAACGTAAAAATAGCTTTGTAGGCACTTTTTAAAACCTAAATCCTGTGGATTACATATTTTCCCATGCCCAGTATTGTCTCTATGATTATATGATACCATTTTTAATTAAAAAACTATTTTAAAACTATTTTTTTTTTTTACAAAATTCCAAAAATGAAAAGATATTATTTTTTGTATATTCCTAGGCCTTCATCAAATTTTTATTCTTTAATGCCAACGTAATTTCATTTAAAAGCCTCAATATCAAGGCATCCAGGTAGTCGTATACAAAACCAAGTCCAATGCGGAAATAACAGTTCTGCATACAATGGCACACACGCACAAGATTACGTAGCGCTGAGCATTCTTTAGACTCACACTACCACATTTGTTGCTGTTTCCCAGCTTATCCATATGGCAGATTTTTGTGTTACCAAACAACACCAGCAAACAATACTAACAAATAACAAGTCTGAGAGGAGTTTCCTTCTCCGAGAAAGAGAGAATGTTGTCTTTGTTATCTTTGCAGTAACCTTGACAAAAAATTCACCACTGAATGTGTTGAGTTCCTGAACGTCACATTATAGTCGTGTTTTTTTAATAAACTATAGTGTGTTTTTTTAATAAACTATGCAAGCAAAATACAAGTCTTGTTATCCAGCTCATTAAACAAACGACAAGCGGAATTTTGTTAAAATCGAAATCGCAACCAACTTCATTCCATAGTACGTACATACATATATCTCAAACGTAACGTATTATTATACTATTGTTTTTTGAATGCGTGAAGTTGGCTCCATTTTTAAAAAAGGAAATTTAAGAAATTTTAAATTTCCCGAGAAACCTGGAGAAAACCTCAACTTTTCCAAAAAAGTTTAATATGGCGTGTAGTCACTGAGTTATAGGCATGTTGGTTTAAATCATTCGAGCATTTGGTACGAGTCATTCGAGGATCGCGTGCATTGGTGCAAAGGAAAAATTCACTCTGCACTCAGACTCATTTAATACGTTTGAATTTAAATTTCACATCAAATAAGAAATTTTTTACCACAAAAATTTGACATTAACTTTTTTGAAAATTACCAGTAAAAATAAGAATTCCACTGCACGCCCATGACTATATACATATGTACATATGTATACAGTGTATGTATATATATGTATGTACATATGTATAATGAAATGAAATCTTTATATTATATATCTTTATATTTATTAGGAGTAACAAATTTAATCTGCACAATTGATATTTATAGCATGTGTGGAGTTTTCAATATAAAAGATTATCGAGCTCGGATTAAAACCAGCGAAAATGTCACTTTTCACAGCTAAATTTCAACAGATCATGTTTATACTCATATATGTATGTTCGTATTTAGCAGGTAACCTTGTAAACTCTCTAATATTATCTGTACATTATGTTATCATCATCCCTTTGGACGAAAAAATTCCATTCCATTATTACAAAATTGATTACTTCAAAATTAATGAAGTTCAATGAACTTAAATTTAAAAAGTATAGAACGTATTTGTAACTCTGTGTAGTATACATATGTATATTCGTCAACGAATTAAAAAGTTGACCTGCTTCGAAGGCAGAATTGGTTCATTTAAAACATTCAATTCATTCAACTCTTTCATATTTTATGCAGGAATCGTGAATACAAAAAACTTGAATGCCAGCACACACACAGACGTTATTGGAAATTGCTTACAAATTCAACGAACAGTTGTTAAACCATGCACAGTGATAAGTAAAAGGGGCTGTGAAAGCTCAAAGGACGATTGCTGCCAGCAGTTCCGGTACTTCAAATGCGGTGCTTATCGATTGGCCATTTGTTGCGTCAAATACTAGAGCATAACATACATATGTATGTAAGTATGTACGCTTCTGACTGAAAGGAGTTGTGTTTGATGCTCTCTCTGTGGGTGTGTGTGTGTGTGTGTGTTTGAAATGTTTCATGAAAAAATTGAAACAGTGTAACACCAATACACCACAAATAATAACAACAACAACCATATAAACAGCAATAAATGAACGTAACGCTAATAAATCGGGCAGGAGACACGTGTTCAACACTGCGCCTGCCTCTAGCAGGCTGCTCTTACGAACACCAGCCGCAACCCATACTCGTAGAACACACAAACAAATTAACGGCAGCAGCTTGTCCTCAACACGAGTCGGTGAATCAACATCCAGAACCAACAGCAAGAATGATGCGGCTCCGTCGACATCGTAAGCCGTAAGCCATAAGCCCGCTTAACAAGAAGTCAGTTCATGCCAACGAACATAATGGTGGACACAAAGTCACAACAAAATCACGTAGTTACGTTATTACGGTATAATCAATGTTACGGTCTGGCGGCAGCAACAACAGCACCAACAACAAAAATGGCTGCTAACATGTTCGTCGTTGTCTGCCAGGACGAATAAACTGTGTGTGCGCGTCGTCCTGGAGCGTCTTCCTGAAGTCGTTAAGCTCCACAGTCGATGTCGAGCAACAGTAGCAAACAGTTGTCATTCGTGGTTAGGATCAGCAGCACGCGTAACGGTCAGTGCAAACTGGCTCTCGTTCAGAGGTCCACAACAATTCGGTTAGTTTATGAACTCTCTGTGCGGAGAGAGAAGGACAGAGAAAGTGTGCCGTTCTTCTCGCTGGTGTAATCCACCAAACAAGACATGAAGGTTTAATTTTTTTGTGGGCAATCTCTATTTAAAAGGATATATCTAGTCTTATGTGCGTTCTGCTTTTGCTACGGTGCGTAATGTACGTATTTGATTGTTATCCTTTTAAACGTAATGAAAAAATAAGTTGTTGAGGTGGCCCTGTCCGGTGCAGCTAGCTGCCCATTGCAGCGACTCTTGACCGCCAAATGGTAAGTACATGATAATCTGGGAAACGAAAGCGATTAAAAAAGACTTCTTCATATTTTACTTCTTCACAAATTTTATAGAGTATCTTATAAATACAACAAATCAATGAAACAATAGTTAATATATAGCTCAATTTTATAATATTACAATAAAAAGAAAATTGCAGAGTATAAAACAAATTTATCCTCAAAACAAAACTTTACATTTCCAGAAAGATACCCTTCTTCTAAGATCTTTGTGCCCAATCTTGAGACTAATTTGTGTTTAATATGATTTCCAACAACGATCTCCAACGCCGTCGCCTTTTATAAGGCAGTTGCTGAAGAGAGTCGGAAGAGGTTTATACCTTTTTAAAGAGAAACAAGGAGCTTTATCTCCTTTTCTAGCCGTTTTATCAGTCAACTCATTATTCATTTTGTTCACTGAAAATGCAAGTGTCCTCTTAAACATTTCAAGGTACTAGAATGGTTACGATAAAGTACCTTTTATTAAAATTGAATAACGTTAAAAAGAGGAAAAAGTCATTTAAAAGCAATATAAAATAAGAGCATATTGTTTTGAATGACCAAATTTATACTTATTTATATTCAAATTTTAGAGTATGTACATCAATGTCAGCTTCCGACTGATTTTTTATATAAAGACTTCCAGTAACTATGCATTTTTTAAAACAATATACCAATTAAAAACAATATGTACATATTTTCCCAAGGATTATGGCAATGTTTTATTCGTATATAAAAAAAAGATACATTATAAACGTATGACGTCAGTATGAATCTCGGACTGTATAGATTAGATTAGAATAATACTAGATAAAAAGCGACAACTTCGTTTGAACAATTTCTCATTGTCAAAATGTATTCTGTTTAAATTATTTAGTTAAATGCTTTCATCTTTTAAAGGTTTTCTTAAGAACTTTGTCTATTTAGTTTCTGTAAAAATTAACGAAAAATTTAAGGGATATAATAATTAGAGATTAACTGATTTCATAATATTTTCTTAATTAATACTTTATTATTTTGTTAATATTTATTTTATCATTTTTATAATTAAACAAAAGAACGCTAATAGCAGTTTCTTTTTAGAAATCCAAACAATCAATTTGCCGCCGAGTCGTACGTAAATAGACAGAGTGGAAAAGCTTCAATTACAGCGCTCCGGTAAATTCATCGTTTGGTTTTTAGAATTAAATGGTTATTAATTTTTTTTTTAAGGAAAAGTTTAATTTAACTGCCGCCAAATATAGAATCATCTCATTTACGAAAATTAATCCACAATGGGTTGAACACTTGGGTTAAATTTTATTCAAAAGCAACAAACTTTGCGTTGCAGTAAGCAAAGCAGATAAAATAAACAAAACAGATGAAATGAAATCTTTCAAATTATAAACACATTAACATAATAACTGCTAGACTAATGCTGTATCCACGCAGACACACGCATGCTCTTCCTCTCAAAAAGAATCAAATTATTTAGTTGATTAAGAAAGAACCTTTCCCCCGCAAAATGGGAAGAGCTAAAACAAATCTCACAGAAAGTGATAAATTGGTTCAAGCGTAATCGTCATAACGAAAAAACATAGAATCCTGAAAGGACAAAAATTAAAACGAGCATAACAAGAAGCAGACACACACATGATACGCACGACACACCAGCAAACACACATGCATACACACACCGATAAACATACAAATCCTTGTGTATATGTCCAAACTTATGCCAGAATGGACAACCTTCTAGATAGCCCTTTAGGTAAATTTTATCAATACTCAACGAAAAGTGGAATGCAGGGTAAGTGATGGCGGTGATAAATCTATACCAAAAGATTAAAGGAAGCCTAGAGCGTCCGCAAACGAAGGGTTTGTAAACAACTTATAACGTCATAACGCAAGTACTTCAGCATTCACTACAAATATCATCCATGACTTTATATCATACATGATTTTATAGTTTATCCGTTAACTGAAGTGCGTTATTTTACACAAGAAACTTCTTCTTTTGATAGTCTTTCTGAAAGAAACACTTTAAATATATACGTAAACAATTTTATATATAGTATTTATAAGTACTATAGTATGTATATAGTAAATAACGCTTTTATGAAAAAGAATATAACAACAAAATACAAGAAACGAAGAAAAACTCAAACCATTATAAGCAACAAGATTGGCAACAGGTTCCAGGAGCTCTGCTTTCGTAAAATGCACACATTCATTAACATTTCCTTTCCGTGGGTAAGCCCCACGTAATCACTGATGATATATTAAATGAAAAAAGTAATGCACTGCTCAATTCTCTGCTGGCATGCTCTATAACTGTCATACAATTATGAGAGCTTCAGAATCGTCTTCACAAAAACGAACACTGGTAACAACGCAATGTCAAGGGAGAAGCTCCCAAAGCATGACCGAAGGTTGCCATGGAGAGTTTGTTCGGCAGGGAGAGGTGTAAAGAGATAAGGGAGGAACGCGACAAAAATAAATGGGAAAACCTTTAATTTAATGTTATATACACAGATTAAAATCTGAAGAGTAAATCGAGAAAAAATGGAGTGGTTTAGGGAGGAAAAAAGGAACTGGAAACAGAGATGGGCGATTTGGAATGGCCTTGGCACTGGCAGCCAGGCAGGCGGGTAGGAACATAAAAAAGAAACGGACAGGAATACATACGAAAGCATGACGACGAAAAAATTAACATTTGAATTAGTTAGTTATTTGACCTATTGGGCTTAAGGTAATTTTTATATTTTATTAAAACCAATTTTTATATTGATATTAAACGTTACAGTGTACTTTACTTTACTATACTTTACTTTACATTACTTTACTCTACTTTACATTAAATTACGTAACGGACCATTGAAGTACATTACTGACCATTTTAAAGAAACAGTTTTACTGGCGCGTTTTTTATTGTATGATATATTTTGACACGAAAATTTTCAAACGAAATCAACAGTTAAAGCTCCAAAATAAATCGAAAGGCCTCAAATTATCAAGAGCAGGGTAGACAAACGGTTCTTCCGTAAGGTCTGGCAAGACCTAGTTCGTAGAACAACGTGGTATAAATTTATTTATATATTTATTTATTTATTTATTCATTAAATGGAAAAACAAATCTACTCGTATAATATCTAAGAGTATCTAATTGTACAATATATTCGAACGGTTTATTTGAAAAATTGTGTTACGTAAATTCATCGGTTCATGAAAATCCTGATTAACAAAAAAAATTTACCGAGTATTCAAAAAAAAATGAACATCTAAAATCATTTTAGATTATAATCTTCTGCTCTAAATATCGTCAGGCAATTTGTCGGTAATCAGTCAATTTGATTAAGATTTAGATTATGATTTAAATTAATATTAACAATTATTAAGATTAAGAGAGGATAAGACTAACAATTATGTATTTCATTTAATTTCCAATCAGTTCAAATTAGACGCCTTCAATTCAAGGTTAGCGAAATACTTCTTATACTAAATGTCTAAAATTTAGATTCAGAAGAAAGATTAAGAAATAACAAGAATATCCGTCGGAAGAACAACGCAACGCAGAAAGAGTGCAACCACAACTCGTTAACAATAATTTCCATCTCTTTTACTCTTTCATTTTTGTTGTTTACTTTTGGTAGTTTTACATCCTCTTTCATTTTCCGTTTTATACTTATTTTCCTCCACTGACTTTTCCCTGACGTTGTTGTTGTCGGCAATCATTATCGTCGTCATCATCGTCGCATCTGCTGCTACCATTGCTAATAGAAGCGTAGAGGCGTATAGAGCCGTAGAAGAGGTTGCAAGGGGTGCACGTCAACCCTTGCTCGAAAATTATTTGTTGTTATCCTATTTTTTATTGCTATTTTATGATTATTATAAACATCCCAACATTCCTTAACTAAAATCCGACTATAGATATAGAGTTCCTGTTTGCTCCCCAGAGGGTTAGAGCCCCAATACAAAAAACCACACCACTGGTTGCTACTACTATCGATAAAAATAAATTCATTTCTGCCAAGTACGCACAATTTTTTTTTATGTGTAATTTTGTTGATTCCTCCTCTTCACATATGTACGCAAACAAGGATAGAGTTAGCGGAAAAGGCAATGGAAAAGAGAAAAAAATTGTGTGGAATATGTTCGCCAGACAAGATTACAATAAATCGAACGAACGAACGAACCAAGCTTGTTAATCAGAATAAATCCACACTTACCCAGTCTTGCACGCACATAGACACGTAAAATTGTATGCGAATGAGCTTTTTGAGCTATACTATACAAGGATATACGACACATACTCGATACATACTAAATTCAGTAAATACCGAACGCCTAGGCCGATATAATGAACCCCTTTGTGGACATGAATATTTTTATGTGTGTGTGTGTGTGTGTGTATATACATATACATATGTATATATGTACAAACATATAAAGTAAATAATAATAAAACAGACTCAATGACAAAACATATGCCAAATAATATTTTCGTTTGAGTATAAAACAACAAAATATCGGGTGTTTTTCTAAGCCCGATAGAACTTGAAATTGAAAAAAATAACGTTAAAAAAATTGATTTTTTTAAATGAATTTTTCCAAGGCGTCAGTTTTTGCTGGTTTGTGAGTATAAACTAGTGACAAATAATTGAAAGGTGTTTAATCGCACGACCTTGGTCCATTTCCAAAACCCATTTTCCTAAATCAACTTATCCCCAAATTTTGATTTTTAAAAATCGCTGGTTGCCACTGAGCGCCATATATTAATTCCAGATAGATTATAGATTATGGCCAAGAATTATGCTGTTATGGATTACTGGCTTGATCTTCTGCAAAAAAGTCATAGCATCAACCATAACTTAATTTGCATCGTATTTTTGTTTTATATGTATAGGCCTGGCGAGCAAAAATACTATACTTACCTTTTAAAAAAAGTTCTAAAATATTTTACCTAATGTAAAAATTCTATTAGATATTTAAATGATCAATTTAAATTCTTTAATGATATAACGTTCAGGAGTATATCCTGGGCACGCTCCTATGGTTTTTCATGATTTAAAAAGATATTGAAAAGTTATTGAACTTCAAATGTTTGACTTTAAAGGCCAAAAAAATAACGGAAATGGAAAATTTGTCTCGCTCTTTCGAGACAAACGCGTTCCGGCGATGTGTCATCCTCAGTGTCTTTTTTTGCTCTCAGAAAAGGAACGTGTTAGAGGAAAATGACGGAAATTTTTAATTTCCTTAAATTTTTCTTTAATATTAAAACTAAGAGATCCTCCAATCCAAAGGTTGGATCCTCCAATATCGATGAATAAACACCGCATGATCAAGGACCGTCTGCTTGTCAGTTATTGTGCGTCGCAGTCGTCACCGTATTCTTTAGCCACGGTCTGCAGTTATCATGGCCAACTGAAAATGATCCCGGTTTATAGAAATTTATGGCAATTTAAATTAAAAATCTTTACCCAAAGAAACAACGTGGCACTTCCGTTTCCTGCTTAGGTACTTAATAAAATGATAGAATACTGACAGAGTGACGAAACTTTCAAATTAATGCAATTAAGTCAAACGTCATAATAATAATAATACATAATTACAATAATAATGAAGCAAACGCTCCTTCGCTCTTCCGCTGCCTCTCAAGATTCATTCAACCTCTTCTCGTTCAAGCCATTTTCAATTTCACAGAATGACTAAGGCTTTTTGCGATAGATTTTTTTTTGCTGCTTTTGTTGTTTTCTTTCGGCACTTGTACCTTGTAGAAATAAATACATAGGACACCAATCATCTTTAGATTCATTCTTTCTACGGGAAATTTATCAGCAATTGCATTTTGTTGCTTGATGTTCGTTGGGAACATTTTCAATTTTATTGCCACTTTCCTGGATTTTTTTTTGTTTGTCTTGAAAGCCGGGTTGATATAAATTTCCTTTTTCTGGAGTGGTTCCTAGTGCGTATTCAGGAACGTTAAGGTGGATTTATAAACTGACTTGACGACGGCTTATATCACACTACAAAATCTTACAAAAACGCTGCCAGAAATAATAAAATAATGTTGACAAAGCAAACAAAAAAGAAAAAAATTAGGGCGGCGGCGAATAAGAGCAATCAATGCTCTTATGGCGATGGAGGGGATTCACTGAAGTGGAGGCATTTTAATAAAAGCCAGGAAGAGACGCAGATAAAGAGGAATATTTTGATATTATGCGAGTACTTCGTCACAAGCAAGAAAAACGGCCTGAGGCAAATTAAACAGCAAAAAAAGCCTTGAAAAAATTATAAATCATGATTTTCGAAAAGCCTTTGTATAAGAATTTGTAGCTTAACACACACACATGCACGAATACACACACACACACACACACACATACATACACATATATATATATATATATATATATATATACACACGCACATTTACTCACTTGTATTATCTGTTAGTAAACATGTGCATACGTATTGTGCACTATACATACATATGTACATATCTTTATACCATTAATCTTTAACACTAGACCTACCGTGGGAGTCTTTTTTGGCTTTTAGAAATTAGGCGGTTAATGTTGCTATTTCAGTCATCTAATAATTATTTGCCGCTTAGATTGGGATTTTGTGTTTTTTCATATTTTTTTTCAATTAAATAAATAGTACTAAATCGTCAAAACTTTGATACGTATATACATATACTTTGATATACTGTTGATATAGTACATAAATGCCTTCCTTTACCGATGGATTCGTTATGACCTTTTAAGTGTTTTGTCGTCAACAACATATATATTTACTTATGTATGCGTAAGTGGAAAAATCAATTTAATTTAATCGATTTGATTTGATTTGAGTATTCCTACTCGATTTTAAAAACTGATAAAGACTGATAAATTGCTTTGTATTCAATCATATAAACAAGTTCTATTGTCCACTGTTGAATAACGACATTAGCTTTCTAAGACAATTTTGACCGTGACGACATTAAGGGGGAGAATTATCGAATATTTCTATTGAAAATGTACATAAATATGTATGTTCATACAACAGTATTTTTGTATAAAAGCTTTTTCGTAAAGTCTGTAATTGAAGCAATAAATCAGTCCTTTCTTTATCAGTAAACACTCCAAAAAAAAGAAGAAACTGAAAGAAACAAGAATACAATTCGAAAAGTGTTTCATGTGATATAGTACGTAGATTTCGCTTGGAATCCACGGGAAAGCATGAAAATTCCGCTTGCAAAATAAAATCTAATAAATATCATGAAATGATGAAGTCATGTAATGATGAAATAGTGCAATATAATATTAGCCATATGTTATAACAACATGAGCCAAATTTCAATAAGAAATATCATCTAAAGTATTTCAGAAGTAATCAATTACGAGTATGTTTGATTTTATAAAATTATAACTGTATTATATGTATGTATATTATTAACAGTCACGATAGTACATAAATTTCTACTATATTTTGTACTATACTATATTTTGTACTAATTTAAAATTATTGGAAAAGATTCAAAATGACTCCACAAGTAGTCGGAGTTACCGCATTGTCCATAAGTCGCCGGAAATTCGTCGCTGTAGTGTTAAATTAAGCAAGGAAAATTCAGGCAGGCGCGTTCAGTGGCTAAATTTTTGTTTCATAGCTTTTAATTAAAAACTTTATTTTCTTTGACTTTGGTTAGAATAAAATGTGTCACGTCACGCCTGCTTTCTCTTCAATTATATGAAAAAAAAAATTGATTAAAAATTAAGTGTGTTTTTGAAGCGTTTATTGGGAAAATTTACAATCTAAAAATATGTTGCATAATTAATTTTAACAAAGAGCGGAATATACATAACTCACGGGTAGCTTTGAATAAAAGCTAAAAAAATTTTCAAAAAAAAATGAAACAAGTTAGAATTAAATTTAATTAAAGAGGTAAAAACTGCCGACCGCATATTTTTGTGTATTAAATATTTCACTAAAAGTGCAGAGAATTTTAAAAAGAAATTTAAAAACGAAATATTTGGAAAAATTAGTTAGTAGAATAGATAGTGAAATAGTTAGTAGAACTATAGAAAAAGTTTTTGCGCAGTTACTGAATTTATCTCTTGATATTCCTTTGGAACAAATTCCAATAGTTGGCAATTATTATTATTATTAACTTACGACATTTTATTTTAACTTTTTTTGGTGAAAAGTTTTTACATAGTTTCCAACTTTAACGAAGTGAACAACATTATCGCCAGCAAAGTTAGAAATTCCTTTGGCTAAACCGACTTTTGAAATCTTGTTAGAATCTGAAGAAGAGATGATGTCTATGACATCAACGATTCTGACGATTCTGACGTTATTGGCCAGAATATATAAATAGGTTTTCCTTAAAATACTAACACATACATACATACATACGTAGGTATGTAGTATATATGTTTGTGCTTGGGTGTAACATACATACTTACATATACACATGCAATCACACAAATCCTTAAAGTATTTCTGTAATCCTCACAAATTCCTGTGTTACTCTTCTTCGTTTTCCAACCTACCATATTTTATTACCTTTGCCTTCTTCTTCTTCTTCTTCTTCTATCTCCCTTTAACTTTTCTCTGTCTGTTTCTCTCCATCCTTTTGGCCTAACTGTTTAATGAAATTTAAGCTTAATATAGTAAAGCAAAAGATATACTCGTACCGTGTTAAGCCCACAAATTCAAATGCTTATTAAAATACTCTTCTATGTCCGCACAAACACACACAAATGGTGTGGTATAATGTACCCACTTTATACATTTACATATCTACATTACTCGTATACGGGTATATCACATATGTACATATATTTATTTATTAGTATATGAACCTAAAGAGATAGAGGTTCATTTTTTTGGAGCAGAAAGAGATCAAGAAAATGTTTGCTTGATATACCTACAGAAAACTTGGCCTAATCTATGAAAATACCTTAACTTGAAAAGGACACCACTAAATCCCACATTACAAAATCCACCATTTTAAATTTTAAAAATGCAGCAGTAGAAAATCCCACTTTTTGAACCTCCATTTCGTTCAGTTGACTAAAACGGTTTTGTTTAGAGAGGGTTTTGTTGACTAAGAGTTTTTATTATTGCCGCGGCCAAAAGTCGCCACGCAGGAACGCATACCTCTATACGAAGTAGATAGTTTTTCCGGTAGCAAGAGAAATATGTACATATATGTATTTCATTCAGTAGGATATTTTAAAAAGTGGGCTTTCATTATGGTGGCTTTTGTTTAGTGGATTTTCATATGTGGTATTCCATAACCAACCCAGTGGAAAAACCCTGCAAAAACAAGAAATAATTGTTTTTTATATTGTATGTATATAGAAAATTTTTTTTAAATAAATAAACGTTATTGAATTTAAATAACTCTTTCTTGATCTTAAAACAAAAAGATTTCTTCATGATTCTTGATTGTAGAAAAAACATTTTTTGTGATTTTAAAATTTTAAAATTTCTAAAGTTTTTAACTCTCGATGGACAAAAAAAATTTAAATTAAATAAATTTGTTTGAGCAAAAAAAAATCTGCTGATATCATCATAAATTGTAGATTAAGGCAGATAAAAAATCTAAAGTAATTAAATTTCTGAGTCTGACACTACTTCGTTACGAGAGCACAACTATTATACTTGAGTCTTATCTAAAATGTTTCTTTATTGTTTCTTTATTGAGATAAAATTAAAGCAAGCTAAAACATAACGTTAAGTATATAATTACGGGTACGCACAACGAAAATTCAATCGCAAGGAGTTATTAGCCTCGAAATCATTTCGGACTTCATAGTATCTTCGTATCAATCTTTTTAATAAAATGTCTTATTTTTCATTATTATTACCAGTAGTTTCGGTGCTTTTGCTTTTATTACCGGTGAGGTTATTACGATACTGAGAGTTTCGCCTACTTCTGATAATAAAAGATTTTACTTTGAAAATACACAAACTTTTTTCAGTTGACTACGGATGCCACGGTCGATTGTAAAGATGGTACTGTATATATAGATTATGATGATTTACCGAAGTCTCCGCTTCTGTTGACGGAAAGGACTTTGTACATTGGTCCAGGAGAAGCTCCAACTACCACTACTACTCCAACTGCTACTACTACTGCCACTACTACTCCAACTGCTACTACTACTGCCACTACTAGTACCACTACTACTACTACTACCACGGAACAACCCAAAATTATACGAACTCCAACCCGATATTATGAGCCTTTACCATTTTGGTTAAACGCAGCCAATTTTTTTCCTATTCAATAACAGGATTTTTGAAAGAATTTTTCAAATCAAGTAAACTTTAGTGATTTAATTAATTTTTTTTGATTCTATAAAGCAAAAATAAAATTTAAATAGTAAAACAAACAATGACTTTTGCATTTGAAAAATATTGTATTAAAATGTAGAAAATATTAAAATTTGCAAAATATTCTAAAAACAAGATAATATCGTATAACAACAAAAAATAATGTTATTAGTAGTAGTAGTAACAATGGCGGCTACGTGCCCTGCTGTAAAATATTATTAGACCGGAAAAATTTTTTAACCTTTACCGGACTGAGAAGGTCCCCGTGTACCTTTTGCATGTTTAGAGCAATATAACTTCGATTCTATAAAACATAGAGACTTGAAATTTTGTGACATCTCCCAACACGTTATATCATAATCTAAATATAATACTGGTGTCTTTCTCTTTTAAAGTTTTTCTTACAAAATCCGTCGATTTATTTCTCACACTCAATCATGACTGACGATTGTATGACGGGTGCCGAATCCATACAATTTTCTAATTTTGAAAATAAAATGAAAGGAAATAACGATGTGAAGTTATAAAGCTTATAATTTATTAAATTATGGATAATGTAAATAATGTATTACATTTAAGTTATTGACAGCATGGGTTGGAAATAGAGTGTTCATTACACACGGGCTTCGAGCACATACAACAGTATTTTCTGGATTTTCTTTGTTTATATTTCAAGGACCTGCCAATATGACAGCTACCTACGAGGTATTCGGCTACCAACTCGGAGAAGACAGCTACGCTCCGGTGTGTTTGTCTCTATTTCCAAATTTCCAAAAATTTGCACTCAATTCATTCATTTTCATTCAAGGTACCCGGGTACCTTGTTAGCCATAATATGTTGATTTTTTCTTCAGTCACATAAAGGTTAAATTAAATAAATTTCACTGAATTTAAATAACTTTTTCTTCATTTTAAGATAAGAAGATTTCTTAATGATGCTTGATGAATCTCTTCCCATTTTTCAATATTATGAGAAGATGGTTATGCAAGAAGCTTTCTAATTTTCACTCGTCGCTATTCTACTATAATTCCCAGCGAAGTCAGTTGGTCGACCTGGACGCTTTCGGAACGAAGGTATACATACGTATGTATACATATGTTTGAATTCATTGAACGAATGGTTCATTGTCATGGCGGAAGGTGAATCGTCATTATCGACGATATCAAAACTTTTCTTTGATCTTCTCAAACATTTTCCCTTCCAAAAATAAGAATCAATAATAGATAACTCTGAAGATGAAATTTTCATTTCACGCCCACGCAGGAAGACCCTTCATATAAAGTTGATAGTTATTCCGACAGCAAAATAAATCCACTTCATTTCTATATGGGTGGATTTTGTACAGGAGGGTTTTCAAAAGTGGGATTTTGTGGTGGTGGATTTTAAAATGTGGGATTTCATACCCAACCCTCAGTGTTTCAAGCAAAACTATATGTCGTCACATTTATGGCATATCAGCAAAATTCAGCAAATGGACGAAAGCGCTGATATCTCTCAATAGATATTCAAATTTAAGATACTTTGCGCAATTCCCAAAAGATTTATAACCTGTTTCGTTCATCATTAACTGTTGGCAATTTAGAAAACCAACAGCATCGTCTAATATAAGCTGAAATCCAAATTGCATGTTGCTTGCACAACTTGTTGCATTACAATACATTTACTGTTGATTGTTGTTTCTCTGCTAATATATACACAAATATAAAAATTAATCGAAAGACGGAATAAACAAATATCTCATATCAAAGTGGCCCGCAACCCCACTTGGCTTGCCCAGGCCTGATCTAAACAATAATCCGAAATAACGTAAATTTTTTTGAGCCAAAGAAATATGCTGAAAACATTATCATAAATTGCAGATCAAAATCTAAAATAATTACATTTTTGAGGCTGACACTTTTTTTTACGAGAGCACGACTATTATACTCGAATCTTATCTAAATTATTTTACGAGATAAGGCATGGATAAAAGTAAAGCAAATTAAAACATTACGTTGAGTATATAATTACGAGTACGCACACCGGAAGCTCAATCGCAAGAAGTTATTAGCCTCGTAAGAAGCGAAATCATTTTCGGACTTCATATATTCGTATTAGTCTTATTAGTAAAATGTCTTATTTTTCATTATTATTAATTTCGACGCTTTTGCTATTATTATCGGTGAGTATATTACGATAGTAAGAGTTTCGCCTACTTCTGGTAATAAAAGATTGTACTTTGAAAATACACAAACTTTTCAACTTCAACTTTTCAGTTGACTACGAATGCCACGATCGATCGTAAAGATGGTTCTCTATATATAGATTATGAAGATTTCGGAGACTTCGGTCCGCTTTTGGTAACGCAAAGGACTTTACGTTGGTCCAAAAGAAAACCGACACCAACTACTACTACTACTACCACTACTACTACTACCACGGAAAAACCCAAAATTATACCAACTCCAACCCGATATACGGAGCCTTTACCATTTTGGTTAAACGCAGCCAATTTTTTTCCTCTTCAATAACAGGATTTTTGAAAGAATTTTCAAATTGAGTAAATTTTTGTGAATTAACTAATTTTTTCTTGATTCTATAAAGCAAAAATAAAATTCAAATTGTAAAACAAACAACGACTTTTGCATTTGGAAAATATTGTATTAAAACTTGGAAAATATTCTAAAAACCAGGGCCCGAACCGTCGCAATCGATAGCTAGCGAAGTTTTTATAAATTTACGCCTTTGACTTAATGGGAGTCGATAGAGAGTTCACTGTCTATAAATTAAAAAACTTTTTGTGTAACAACAAAAAATTATATTATTAGACTCTGAAAAATTTTTTTAAATTAAATAAATTTTACTAAATTATATATTTTTTTCTTGATTTTAAAACAAGAAGATTTCTTGATGCTGCTTGATTGGACAATAGAGACTCTTTTTTGCTTGACCTCCTAATTCTAAGTGAATCTCTTCCCATTTCTCCATGTTATGAAAAGATGGTTATGCAACAAGCTTTCTAATTTTCACTCGTCGCTATTCTACTATAATTCCCTACGAAGTCAGTTAAACAAAAGAAATAAACAAATATCAAAGTGGCCCGCGACCCCACTTGGCTTGCCCAGGCCTGATCTAAAAAATAATCCGAAGTAACGCAAATTTATTTGAGCCAAACAATATGCTAAAAACGTTATCATAAATTGGAGATTAAAGTAGATAAAAAATGTAAAATAATTACAATTACCACATTAATAAC
The DNA here is from genome assembly GCA_949752815.1 of Conops quadrifasciatus. NCBI lineage: Eukaryota > Metazoa > Arthropoda > Insecta > Diptera > Conopidae > Conops > Conops quadrifasciatus. The sequence goes on along the minus strand of OX457078.1, from coordinate 30,690,686 downwards.
TAAATTAATGACGGAATTTCCCCTCTAATAAGATAATTACATTTCTAAGTACACTTCTTCGTCACGAGAGCACAACTATAATACTAGAATCTTATGTAAATGTTTTTTTTTATTGTTAGAAATCATAAGATACAGAAGCACCGAGCGAGATAAGTCATAAATAAAATTAAAGCAAGTTAAAACATAACGTTGACTATATAATTACGAGTACGAACAACGAAAACTTAATTGCAAGGTGTTATTAGCCTCGTAATGCTAAAATCTAAAATGCTTCTCGAAAACAATAAATTTAAACAAAAACTTTTGGCCAAAGAAAAAATTGACAGTTGGATAAAATTACTCTAAAAATGTTACTTTTTGGCATAGACCACTGTGGCTTTCAACGCCTCATATATACGATATATTCTACCCTGAGATTGACCATTCATGTTGTTCTTCGAAACAGAAAAACAAATTTCTAAGAATATCATCATGACATTTTGGGTTATTTTCTCTGTGAAAATCTTTTTATACGTTAATGATACTATTTGCAATATTTGTCCCAAAAGAATGCCGAATTGCATGGCAAAATATATCCAATGTTAATAGTCCAATCTCCTGGACCGTGATATATACATTATTTCAGATTAGAGTTATCGTAAATAATCTGATAATGTCCTTAGTATCTCCCCACCATTCCACCGTCTTCGAGTCTTTGTCAGTCTGTTTCGCTTTTTTCTTTTGTGCATTTTATTTTTTTTTTTTTTTTTGAGTTGTTCAATCGATTATTACAGCCATCGGCATATTTAACGATTTGACCTTTTAGCTATCCATGATCCCACGGTCATTAATCTTTTGCCCATCAAAACTTCATTTGTGATCGTAATTTCTAACGCCGGTGACCTTTTCAACTGCAAGTGCTCTCGTCATTTTTTTCTTCTTCCTCTTCTTCTGGTTTTTGTAGCTACATGCTACTATGCAGTTTCCGCCATGCTTCGTATAGCCCATTCCAAAGTTGCCACTTCGTCCGGTCGATCAACCACCTCTCCCTCCTTAACACTTGTTTGCCTTCATGACTCAGTCCTAACCCTCGGTCGACTACCACGGCGTTACTTCTGGGACTGCGTCCGTCAATTACTCGATGGTCGTGTGGGCGGGGAAGTCCATCGTTTCTAGTAAAATGGAATTAACCGAAGCAACAATCCTTAACACAATTTCGCAATTGACTTGTCAGCAAATATTGTGATTTCCTCTATTTCGAGGTCATTTTAAAAGTAGCACACCACACTACACCGCAATCTAACTCGGCGTGCCACCTCGTCTACGTGTCAGGTTGCGTCTAATGTCCCACGTAGTACGTAATGACTTTCGCTGAAAGTTGGGTGAGTGTGGCGTTGAAACGAGAGCTCAGATCGAGGCCAACTTCAGCTGGTAGTTAGAAAATTAGGAAAGCGAGAGAAGACGAAACAGAGAAAGAAAAATCCGATTACTGCGACTGCGTCAACGGAAGCTGTACACCTACAGCTACATAAAACCATGACGCGTAACGTCATAATAACAAAATATCGAATTAGAGAGATATTGATGGAGAGAGTTCGAGGCTTTTAGAGGAATGTTAGTGTAAGGACTTCATAATCCGAAGGCTAAATATCGAATTTTTTTTACATTTAGTGTACCAATGTTAACTTATTTCAGAAAGATTTTGTTATTTTATAGAAGTTTTGAACGCAGTATGAAAACATAGGAAAGTTAGATTTTCGCAAAAGGCCTTAACTTCTGAATACCACATAAAACTTTTTGTTCAAAAAAGCTTCTCCCGTTCAACAGAAACTTCGGAACGATAACATAGCCATAATAACAGTATAGACTTTAATGAAGTAATAGTGAACACAATTAAGAAAAACTTTAAAATTGGCTGGCAAAATGCTCGAAATTTCTAAAAATAACCCATACAAATCCATAATCTATCGTACCCAGTTTATTAAAAAAACACAGCTGTTATTGAAACATTTACAAATATTATCCTAACTTTTTCTATACCCTCCCGTGGTGCAATAAAAGAAAAAAAATCCATTTTTTCAATTAATATTTTTTTTGGTTTATGCTCGATTCCCTGCACTGTTATCTTTTCCTCGCTATAAAATAAATTTAAAACTAATTTCTTCAAAAAAACATCACCTACCTTCAGGCGAAACTGTATTTCTCTAATTTTATCTTTGGCAAGAACCATTCCACGATACAAAGGCTCTGCGAATCTTTCCATACAGATCACGAATCGAAGTACAATAGCAAAACAATAGTTTTTTAAATTGTTGTCTTAAAATTTGGCAGCATCTTGCGGCCATATTTTCGAAAATTGTGACTGGCTTTTTCGTTGCGGTGCTTCAATTTGGCAGCTAAAAATTGTATATTATATTCTGGGAAGTTAATAAATTGTGTTATATTAATTTTTATTTATCTTTTTTTATTTTGTTATTTAGTTTTGTTACTTATATATTCGTAATTTCGAAAGATGATGTGTGAAAGCTTTAATTTTGTAAAAACAGTGTTTTAATTTTTGTCAAAACAACCAGCCTGAGAGATGGTACTTTTTAAACATTTAGAGAAAATTATAAAGATTCAGAACAGTCAAGTAACTATGATGTTTAACATTCAGATCAACGTAAGCAATGTTATTGCAATGCAATTTAGCAAAAATATTATTGCTCAAAAAGAAAAATATTACGAAAAGAACAGAACTGAATTTTCGTTAATTTTTTGGAGATTATACTTTGTTATAATACTCGTATACTCTTTTATAATGAAATTGATTTCATTTAATTGAAATGTTAAATGCCTTTATTTATTGAAATTAATAGAAAAATTATGTTATTTTTTAGATAAGTTAGTTATAATAAGTAATAGTTATAATAAATAAGTTAGTTATTTTTTAGATAAGTTAGAGATAATCTCTATTTCGCCCTTGAATAGAGCTGCAACATTTTAATGGTACACTGAAATGACAGAAAGGAGTGAAGAGCTTTGAGAGCTTTCAATTAAACGATGTCCACAAAGTGACCATAGTCTTTGGTTGTAATGGTTAAACACATCTATGTTACGATGCCAAAGAAAGCAAAGTTACACTCGTATTCGTAGCTTTCCATTTGATGGTGCTTTCCATTTAGACGAAGGGCAGCCATAATGTGGAGCAGCACCATGCATTCGCTTGCGATAATCTTTTTCGATAGCTCTCAACATATCCATGCGTTAATTGAGAAGGGTTGGTCAGATCAATTAAGTTTATTAAAAAAATTCGTATAGAATCTGATGGTCGCTATCGTGGTCGTTATTAGGATGGTGGTAATAAAGTTGGTGAATAATGGGTTTGGGTCATAATCCTTGTACGATACTCAAGAAAACGATACTCTAAAAAAAGGAAGTTTAAAAAAAATGTATTTATTTAAAAACACAAAAAAAAATAAATATATAAAAGATATATATTTGGCCGTTTTAAGTTCGCCGCATAAATATTTGTCGCATAAATATTATTTTCGAAATTGGATAAAATATCAAACGACCATACAAATATCAAGCTTTAAGTTATTAAGTTTAAACGTAGACGCGATTTCAGTAAATACAATATTAAAAACTAACAATACTTATTAATAACTGTATGATCATGTATAAAAATCTCGTCCATATATTCTATGAGAATTAACTGTAATTACGAAAAAGTCCCAAGAGAGGAGAAAGGCACAAAAGGAACAAATGTCGACTGCGCTGCAGAAAAACACTTGAAAATTAAGCTCATGCAAAATACTTCATTGCTGTGAAGTGGACTAAAGTTTGTTCACGCATTCATTTGTTGACCGCGGTCGGTTGTGTTGGGGGCAGTGGTGGTGTCGTCAGGAAATCTCTTCGGCTCGATGACAAATACTGCTTTATTTAATTAAGCTGCAATCAGTCGCGTGCTTGTCTGTTTGCGGCGTTTATTTGTTTAACCTACTTCGTGGTCACGAAACCAATATTTGTTTTTGTATTTACTCGTATTTTCCTGTTTACCATTTCTTTTCATTTCATATTATTTTTATCTCTTAGTGTATACAGAGAATACAAAATTAATAATTAAATAAAAAGCAACTTTGTTGATTAATCATAACTAAATATTTTTAAAAAGCTTTCCTTATCATTTTAAAACTTCGATATATAATTTTGCAAAAGTACTCGTAAAGGAATCGCATGAATTTCATTTTCTACGTGTAGTATTCACTTTTCACTACTAATTCTCAATCCTACTCTTAGATTATTTTCGAATTTTCGGAACAAATGGCCAAGATAAGTTTTGGAACGAATTTCCGTCATGCCTTGTCAAACTTGAAGAGTAAATTTGACAACGAAAATTTGTTTAGAAGCCCATCATAATCAGTCCTTTTTACAAAACATAACGAACATCAAGGAACCCAAGACACGAATAAATGCAATTTGGGCTACTAGATGTGATCTGCAGAGCCTACGTTACTATATCTTGATACTCGTCATAATTCTTATACGGCTTTCAGGCTTTTGCAGTCATCTGAAAATATGTACATATATGGTATCTGTTGAAAGTTTAATCTTCTATGTTATATTAGAAAGAGTAAATTAATCGTCTTCATAACAAATAAGAATGTTAACTTTAACCTGGCTGAAGCTTTCAGTCGCTCACTTTCATGACGATAGCTCTAGTCTTTCTCCTGTATCCGTGACATTAAGAGTCACTGATAGACAGAGATAAAACAAGTCAGGCGACGCTGAGCAAGAAAATCTTTACTTTTATCTGCCACACCCCCTTTAATGCTTTGCAAATGCAACAACAAAGTGAATCCCTATCTCTTCGAGTGTAGAGTATAATCAACAAATACTGATTACTAGTACGAGCAACAGCACTGAAATCAACAAAACTGAAAAAGAGGACTTTTTTATGACAACCATAAACTCTTTATAATATGGCTTATCTCCTAATTTATGATAACAGAAGTGGATGGTTATAGATGTTACTTGTAGAGCTTTGTCACGAATTTCGGTATTTCAATATACTATACGAGTATATTGTCCTATAAACCGAACTTTCTAACTAAAAACGTCATTGCAGCTGATTCTATAGCCTTAAATTTCATCCCCCATTTTGAATTCAATAATTCTGAAAACACGATTACGAAGGTGTTTTCAGAATTATTAAAATTGCCTCCGAAATTTGGAAAAAACTAAAAATTGTATTTTAGAAAAAAATATTAAAAAAAACTATTTTTACCTGTTTATTATCTAATCAAAACTGCTACAAGTTCTCGTTAAAGTATCGTATCGTAAAGTAAACTAAAGTAAAGCATCGCATTTTTATTATCGTATTTATTTTCGCATTAGTTTATGATATTTTACTTGATAAAAGTTCAGGTTTCAAACATGCGCCACGGTAGTTAATACAAAATTGCTCTAAAACAAAATGGCGTTAAGAAAAAAAATGTAAAAGAAAAGACTAACCAGGTAGATAAGACTTTATACATCAACACACGAACTTTTTAAATCTCAAACTTATAAAGTCGTAAGACTAAAATGAAGGTGTAGACAAGAAACATCCGCTGATTGCCTTCCAAAAATTTGCCAAAATTTGTTATCCAAAACAAGGATGCACTCACTACGGTGAATAAAAGGAGTTTGATTGCCAAAATTAAATAAAATTTATTTAAATATTTTTGTAGAGAAAAACTCAAATGTTCATTAATCGTATGAATTACTAATTTAGTATTTGTAATTTCGACAAACTAAATTTATACAAGCTTTTTCAACTTTTTCAAGCGGATCACTGTTTACTAATAAGGTTTATCCAACTGCGTTGTACCAAATCGGTTGCATCTGACGGAATAAAGTTCTTAATGGCCTCCATATAATGGTCGTCCTGGGTTTATTGGTAGCTGTCGTTGTTATGACAGTAGATGTTGCCTCCTGTGTAGTCGTTTTCGGAAAAATATGAGGCACCTTGCTTAAGGTTATCGAAGGCACCGTTGGCAAAACTTGATATTCGTCATAATTCTCATACGGCACTCTGGCTTCTGTAGTTTTCTGAAAATATTTGATATATGTTTCGAGTTAAATTTTCTAATATAAAATTAATTGCGATTACGATTAATTTGTATTCAAAACAAGTATGGGCGTTAATTTCGTCTTGGCTGTTGTTCTTACAATCTACACCTATAAATTCTGGTTCAATTCTTCCGTGATTTCCACAAACACACAGCCAGACACGGACAGACAGACGGACAAAATGCAGGTGCTAATAGCTGAAGTAAAAGATCCTTTTTTATATCTACCTCGCATTCACGCAGTAACGCTTCTTTTACTGTCGGAAGAATTACGTGAATAAATTATTATTATCCCGTCGGGTGTGTTATACTCACCGATAATAACAAAAATAACACCGAAATCAAGAAAACTAGAAGGGAGTACATTTCACTGGGAAGACTGTTGCTTCTTTTCTGATCAACTTTTAAACTGAATTGTTGTTCAACAATGGCGCTTTATATACGCATAAACTAGCCTGTTTATAACAAACAAATTGCTTTATTGTGCAATTTATATTTTAATTTATGATAAAACGAAAACACCTCAAGCAATACACCTCATACTCGTAGTATATACGACTATTGTAGAAAATACCTAAGAAAACTATAAAACATACTGTACTGTAGGAGAACAATGTCGAATTCGTTTTTATAACAAAGAACAATGAAATTAGTGGTTGGCCGTAAAATCTGCCAAACAAACTCTCAAAGAGATATTCTTCTCTAAGGACAAAATCTCCAAATACGAAATCCCCTTCGGACGCGGTAGGGGTTTATAGCCTTAGCCAACAAAACTCCGTTTTCGCTTAAATTCCTCTCTACAGGGCAACGATATATACTCTTAGCCGAAACGCACTTATGCCGAAATTGTTTTGAGATTTTGAGATTTCTTAGTTCAGAAATTTAGTTCCTGCAAATTTTCCTCCTGGAGATTTTGTACCATGGAACTTTCGTCTTTGGGGATTTCGTGCCTCCCCCTGCAATTAGTTTGTATAAAGGCTGTTATAAATCAAAAGCCGGATATTCGTTTTTCCATATAAAACTTTTTAGGATATGTGCATACATACATAATCTTTGAATGATAAACTGAAGCTATATCAATTTTGAGCAGTCCAACACTGGTGGAATGTTGGCAGATTCAGCATTGGGCGAATTCACAGAAGCCCATACTAAAAACCATAGAATACGAAGAATCTTAAGGATAAAATTTAGCGAAAATCACAGAATGCTCTCAGTGCGTTGCAAAAGCTAATACCCTGCAAACATTTTAGCGATGCCTGGGCGAAAAATGTATATGGCAAGCTCCGGCAACTCGCTTGCTTATTGTCGGTTTCGAATCATTCGAGATGTCTCATGCACACCTCTAATGGCTATCATACGGCGACTTGCTTTCTTATAGCCACGGCAATAGTTTGGCGATAAAATTATGACGTTAATTGTCTACCATACGGCGACTTGCTTTCTTACAGCCACGGCAATAGTTTGGCGATAAAATTATGACGATAATTGTCTACCATACGGCGACTCGCTTTTTTACTGCCACGGTAATAGTTTAGCGATAAAATTATGATGATAATTGTCTATCATACGGCGACTTGTTTTCTTACAGCTACGGCTATAGTTTGGCGATAAAATTATGACGATAATTGTCTACCATACGGCGACTCGCTTTCTTACTGCCACGGCAATAGTTTGGCGATAAATTTATGATGATAATTGTCTACTTAGATTAATGAAATAAATTGTTTATTTCATATATTTTTCTGTCAACTTTTATTTAAAATAATTTTAGATTCTCTCTGCGGACATAGAATCAACCTTCGTCCGCAAAAAATAAATTATTAAATATGGAACCCGGCTGATTCATCGCAAGCAACTCATCGCCCAGCAACTCATCGTAGCAGCAACCTATCGCAACAGCAACCAATCGCACCAGCAACCAATTACAAGGAAGTTTTGAGAAATGTTTGATAATTTTCAGAAATTATTGACAGAAAAATATATGATATGAACAATTTATTTCATTAATCTAAGTAGACAATTATCATCATAAACTATCGCCAAACTATTGCCGTGGCAGTAAGAAAGCAAGTCGCCGTATGGTAGACAATTCTCATCATAATTTTATCGCCAAACTATTGCCGTGGCAGTAAGAAAGCGAGTCGCCGTATGGTAGACAATTATCGTCATAATTTTATCGCCAAACTATAGCCGTAGCTGTAAGAAAACAAGTCGCCGTATGATAGCCATTTATCGTCATATTTTTTTGATTTATTTTCTGTTTTTATGACAGAAAATTATTATTTATATGAATATTTTGTGTTCATCAGACTTTGCCAATTTAAGGCACAATCATGAGTATAAAATTATTTCGCGGAACCATGGATCACAAACATTAGAATATTACCAGTCTAGGTGGTACTTTATTATATTATAATAAAAATAAGGAATTCTGAAACTCATATTTTCATAAATATTTTATGTTTATGGAATTTGGTGGAAAGCATAAATTTTTTCCACCAGAAGCTTTCAAACTTACCCAATAAAAAACAGAATCCAAATTCTTGTTTTTGGAAAAAACCAGAAACAGCTGCTCATAAATTGTGCTGCGCATGGGAAAGGCCCAACATTCAAGGATACTTTTTTAAAAAATCTTCTGCCAATTCCCAAATTTGTGGTTGTAGTGCCCAATAATGTGATCATAGGCAGGAAAAATTGTTTTTTTTTTAAGTGGCATAGTTCCTAGAGTGGTTTGTAAATAGTTTTTAATATATTTTTTCTAAGCAGCCGGGGTAGCTGCTCCCCGTTGTAGCTGCTTCCTAAGAGTACAAACCGGGCTATCCACTACTACGCAGGGTGTATATATAGACATATGTATATATAGATATAACTTAGTTCCAATCCAGTATGGTAACGAATGTATCCTTGAAATTTATCGTAGTTATGGCATGTTGCCATCCATTAAGGTACATGTTTTGCGAGTATTCATTTTTTCCAATTGAAGTTTGAAGGCCGTGATTTTTTTATAAAAAAACCTATAGCGCGTTTGTTTTGAATCCATTTTTTCTATTTCAAAATATTTTTTTATTTATATTTTTATTTTAAATACTATACTAAATATTTTATAATAATGCAATTCTATGGATAAGAAAAATTTGTTTTGTAAAAATCTAAAAGTTTAGAAATTTTTAAGGCGACCAAAAACATTAAAAAAAACTTTAATTACTAAATTTAATTACTTAAATTAATTTAATTACTTTAATTACTAAAAACCTAAAAGTAATTAAAAATTATAGTAATTAAAAGTAATACGAGTAATAATAATTATAATGGTAATAAGTTCTATGTTAAAAAAAATTTAAAATTAATAACTTTTTTGAATAAAACGCGCTTAAAGAAAAATATATGCCATTTGACAGCCATCAGCAAGAGCTTTAATTTAATATTACACACCATTATCATGCCCAAATTGGACAGCCCAAAGGGTAGTTACCGCCCTGCTTAAATTGCATTTTGACTTTTAAGATTACAACTTATTTGATACAAGAAACGAATTTTCACTTTTCCAAGCGGATCACTGTTTACTAATAAGGTTTATCCAACTGCGTTGTACCAAATCGGTCGCATCTTAGGAGATGAAATTCTTATTGGCCTCCATGTAGTTGTCGTCCTGGGTTTGCTGGTAGTTGTCGTTGTTCTGACAGTAGATGTTGTCTCCCGAGTTGTAGTTTTCGGAAAAATTTTAGGCACCTTCCTTAAGGTTATCGAAGGCACCGTTGGTAAATCTTGATACTCGTCATAATTCTCATACGGCTCTCTGGCTTCTGCAGTCACCTGAAAATATTTGGTATACGTTTAAAGTTTAATATTCTATGCTATATTAGAAGCAGTCAATTAATCGTATTCATAACAGGTAAGACCTGGCTAAAGCTTTCAGAAGAAAGCTTTCACTCCCTTTCATGACGATAACTGTAGTCGTTCTCCTGTAACAGTTGTTTCCACAGACCGACAGACGGACATACAGGTGACAAAACTTAGGTGACGCTAAACAAGACAATATACACTTTTCTATATTTACTACGCCCTCTTTAATACGTTAAAAACGAAAGAACAAAAGGAATACACCCTTAACCCTTCGGGTGTAAGGTATAATCATCAAATACTCACCGATAATAACAAAAATAACACCGAAATCAGGAAAACTAAAAGGGAGGACATTTCACTGGGAAGATTGTAGCTTCTTTTCTGATCAACTTTTAAACTGAATTATTTTTCGACAATGGAGCTTTATATACGCCTAAACTAGCCTTTTTATAAAAAAGGAATTGCTTTATTATGCAATTTGTATTTTAATTTATGACAAAAAGAACGAAAACGAAAACACCTCAAGGCAATTTTTTATTATTGTAATTGTATCATACTCGTAGTATATACGAATATTGTAGAAAATAGATAAGAAAACTATAAAACATACTATACTGTAGGAGAACAATGTCAAATTCGTCTTAGAACAAAGAACTATGAAATTAGTGGTTGGCCATGAAATCTGCAAAACAAAATCTCCCGATAATCTCCAGGGACAAAATCTCCAAAGACGAAAGCCGCTTCGAACGCGGTAGGGAGTTAAAAGCCTTAGCCAACAAAACTCCGTTATCGCTGAAAAGTATGTATTTTTGTATACAGGCAATATGTATATACCCTTAGCCGAAATGCACTCATGCCGAAATTGTTATTTCCAGATATTTTAGTTCAGAGATTTAGTTCCTGGAAATTTTACTCCTGGAGATTATGTACCATGGAAATTTCGTCTTTGGAGATTTCTTGTCTCTCCGTGCAATAAGTTTGTATAAAATTAATTAATTTTTTGTTGTTATGAATTAGAATATTGGCCGTCTAAAAATAAAAAATTCTGAAACTCATTATCTTCATAAATATTTTATGTTTATGGAACCCTTATATTCCAACATTTAATGTTTTTAGAACATTTTGTGGAGCCCCAAGGTTTCGTGGAACACCGTTTGAAGAACACTGGTCTAGTCTTTGCCCATACTTTCATGCAAATGCAAGTTTAGAGCATGCTTTTAGGCTCTTGTTTAAAATTATTTATGTAGAAAACACATAACCCACTGCTACCACTCAAAATGTGAGTGAAAAGCTGGTTTCTGATTTTGGGTCGCTGATGACGAATCTGAAGTACGTTTTCCTCCGAGATATCAGGATTTTGAAAAAAACCAAGGTCAAAGTTACAAAAAAGAGGCATCAGGAAATACTCGAATAGGATAGAAACGGTAGGTTTTTTATACCTGACGTCCAAGGAGAAGTTACTTGCCATAAATACGTATATATTTTTTGCCTTTTTGCCTATCCTGTTTCAATAAGTCGAATAGTTATTGAGAAAATCAATTCTAACTTAAAATGTTGCGAAAAAAAATGTCATAAAAAAGTTTAATCGAATTTGTTAAAAAAAAACCACGTAAATAAGTAAATTTTTTTTTTTTTTTAAGGACAAGGCCACTGTCATTTGTCGATAAAACGTCCAAAGGTCCTACGTCCAAAGGTTCGGTTGAAAAGGGCAAATTACGAAACATACTTATTACCTGACAACTAATTTTTATGCCAATGAACAATAAGAATTATTCTTAGCAGACAAGAAAATGAAATTTAAACTTTTTAAAATCTACAGTTTTGTACCGTAATAATGATGATTTATAGTAACTGTAAGTACAAATTAGAGAACTTTTCTGACAGCGCTCAATCTTATAGCCGATAGGTTTGCAAATAAGTTGAAGTGTTTCAGGACTCCAAAACCACATTCTCCAAATTTATTGTTTCCTCAAATACATTTTATCCCTCAAAGTCACAACTTCATCCTACTACTAGCCGAATATCCGCAATGTTGGCATTGTAAATGGCAGCCAGTCCTTATTATCAAATACTGGCTCACGCTTCGCAGAGATTTTTATCGGTACAGTCGTAGCCACTTCACTTAACCTTATCGGAGCTACCGTTGGTAAATCTTGATATTCGTCATAATTCGCATACGGCACTCTCGATTCTGCAGTCATCTGAAAATTATTGGTATATATTTTAAATGAAATTTGCAAATGTAAAATTGACTACGATTTATTTGTATTTAAAATGTAAGTAAAATGTAAAAGACAAGTGAATAAACTATAATTATCCCGTTGGGATGTAGCGTATAATTATGAAGTAGTCACCGGTAATAACAGCAGCAACACCGAAGTTAAGAAAACTGAAAGGGAGAACATTTCAGTAACGAGTCTAAATGTTCTACTGCGGTTAACTTTGATACCTGAATACTTTTTTCGTTCTACAATAAAGCATTATATATGCTTATACTGCATTATAAAATGCAGCTTATCTTCTAAGTGGTGATGTTTAGATGGTCATATCTTTTTAATTTAACTTTTTTATCATGAAAACAGCTGAAGGACTAGTATTAATTTTTTTATTTTTGCTAATATATAATAAAATATAGATCTATCAGTGACGTATCTAGGTGGCGGCGGGGGGGGCGGTCCGCCCCGGGTGACACCAGAGCAAACTAAGCAAATAAACAACGCAAAAGGAGAGAATAAATAAGCACAAAATCAATTATTACGTATAAAGTAGCAATGAAAACTAATTTTAAACCCATCCTTTAGTCCATAGGGGTGACACCCGAGCAGAAAAATTAATTTAATAATCACAAAATCAATTATTATGTAATATGGATTAGTCCAAAGGGGTGACACCCCAGCAAAAAATTAACAGTACAAAACATTTATTGAGTAACCTTCACGTAGAAATGGAAATATTGGGTGTGTTTTTAAGCCCGATAGAACTTCATATTGTTCTATCTATTCTACAAGATAATCAAGATAATTCAGCTTTCAAGATAATAAATGAAAAATTTTTTTATATAAAACGTTTTTAAAACGATGCGAATTTATGAAACTTTGTATACAGTGTTACTAAAAGCCTTTTCGCGCTGAAAACTGCCATACAACAATATGTTAGAAAAACTACTAAGCACTTTTTTTAACATTTCTTGATATTTTTGAAAATATTTTTTAATTTTGAAAATTATAATGTATATAATTTTTTTGAATTTACTGCCTTAAAGAGGGCGTGAGTGGTAGGTTTTTGCTTAATTTTTGCTTAATTTTGCATTGTCATCCACTTCTAAACTTAAAATTTCGAGTTTCTAGGTCATCAATTCGAAGATTTCTATCGAACATGAAAAAAGCAACCTAATAAAAACGTTTTAAAAAATAACACACAACTTTTATTTTAATTAAATTAAAAGGTCATGGTTAATTGGTCTTTTATTCGAAAGACCAATACATGACATTAACATTTAGAAAAGATCTCAGGAATATGGCCACAGTGGTTTTTCTTGGAGAGGACCATTTTTACCACCGTTGGCCGTTGTCACAAATAACATGAATAATGTTGGCCTCTAAGGCATCAATTGTTATTAGTTTATCAACATAAACTAGTGACTTTACGTGACTCCACGGAAATTAATCGAAAGGTTACAAATTACACAATATCGCCATATTTTGATTTTAAGAATTTTATGGTTGCCGTCGCCATATAGTACGTGAAGTTGCGTCCTTGTTGAAACCACATCTTGTCCGGATCAAGGTTATCCATATTTTCACACAAAAAATCACTGTTCGGTAAAGACATATCAAGTGGTAACGAAATTCCAAACGACAACATCCCAAACGACAAAATCCCGATGCGGATCAAATTTCTAGCGGTTCCTGCGTCAGCAGCCAAACGGTGCATATTTCTGGATGTAGTGGAGTCTGTAGGGTCTCTTGTGGATTTTTCATTGCTTAACAAAATTTTGCGATAAAACAACAAGTCAGTTTCCCTACCCTGCGCCACAATTCATGGCGATGGATTAGGAATCGATAAATTTGGATCTTCTTCCACACTTTAATATACAGTGTTCGACCGATGCTATGATTTTCAAAGTAAATTTTAATAATTTGTTAGCGTTATTTAAGCATGAGTCTAAGATGCAGCTTGAAAGACAGCTGCAGCTAAGATATAGCAGCTTGAAAGACAGTCAGCCCTTTAGTAATTTCTATCTAAGCAAATCACAAACAACCTACATTTTGCTTATATATTTACATATCTCCCCAAAAAATTCCGGCCTGTTTGACCGCATCGCGGTTGTCATGTTGGACTCCGTTTCAATAAGCACGTATGTACATATGTAAAAAAACAATAAGACTTCTCCAAATTCATTTTGTCCTCTAATATATTTTATCTCTCAAGATCACATTTTCATTCTTTAAATAGACTTAATGGAAACCAGTGATCATTTTCATTGACTTCAACAGGCTTCGTAGCGATGGTGGTCGGTACAGTCGTAGCCACTTCCCTTAACGCCATCGAAGCCACCGTTGGCCAGTCATAATTCTCATACGGTACTCTGGCTTCTGCAGTTTTCTGAAAATATTTGATATATGTTTCAAGTTAAATTTTCGAAAATAAAATTAATTACGATTACGATGAATTTATATTCAGAACAAGTGAGGGCGTTAATTTCGTCTTGGCTGCGGCCCTTACACTCTACACCCATAAATTCTAGTTCTATTCTGACTCCTCCGATTTCCACAAACACTCAGACAGACTCGGACAGACAGACAGACAAAACTTAGGTGCGAATGTCTAAAATAAGAGATCCTTTTTTATACCTCGCATTTAAGGAAGCGCAACTTTTGGAAGAATTAGGTGAATAATTTATTATTATCCCTTCGGTTGTAGAGTATAATGATTTGATACTCACCGCTAATAACAATAATAACACCGAAACCAAGAAACTTAATGAAGAGCACATTCTACTGAGCAGAGTAGTTCCCTTCCTGATCAACTCTTTCAACTGAATTCGCTTTGTGTTCTACAAGAAAGCTTTATCTATCTAATCTTATTAAACTAGCTAAAATTGTATATATATTTGTAGCTTTTTTGAGGTCGAAAACAGCTCTAGGGATTTTTGTGATATTAACATATTAGGGAGATAGAGGTGTTCGATCGGTCGAGGTGTTTTTTTCTAAGAAATTCATTTTTGTGGTTTTATCTCTCTTAAAATGGTTGATCAACAAGTGTGTTAATAATTGTTGCGTTCGAGGTGTTCGATCGGTCGAGGTGTTTTTTTCTAAGAAATTCATTTTTGCGGTTTTTTCTCTCTTAAAATGGTTGATCAACAAGTGTGTTAATAATTTATTGACATTTATTGACCTTGGTTTTTTTTGTTTTTAAATTTTGTTCTGTTTTGAAATAAAATGTCAACATGTGTTCAAATGTTTTTGTTTTGTTTTGTAAAACTGTAAGGAATTTATCAACAATTGTGCTAATATTTTCAAAGCAAAAAACGTCAATAAAACTCTAAATAATTATTAAAGTATACAGGGCAAAAGGTTTTCCATTCGCTTAAAAAAGATAGAACGGCCTTTTTTGTACTATTTACACTGCAAAAAACCATAACTATTTTTTTTAAATTTCTCGCTCCATTTAACCTAATTCGTAAAACTTGGCAACGTTCGAAAAAAGTTCTGAGCAACTGCTCGGGGTCCCAGGTTCTTTATGCTTATACATGAAACTAACGTTTATATAACAAACATATATTTTTTTATTATGCAGTTTTTTTTAATTTATTACAGCACGAAAACGTGACAATTATTTTATGGCTAAAATTGTGTCATACTCGTAGTATATACGGCTATTGTCAATAATAAACAGTTAAAAAACCATTTGGAAAATAGTTTCAAATCCGTTTTAGAACAAAATATACCTACGTAATTCAGCCACGTAGCGGGGGAAGCAGGAGGGGGAGGGGCGGTCCGCTCCGGGTGACACCTGAACAAACTAAGCAAATAAACAGCGAAAAAATTAGAGAATTCAAAAGCACTTTATTATGTGCCAATCACCATACAAAATTTCAGCTTCCTGGTAGTATTGAAATTATGACTATTTTTGGTAGTTTCAGACCGTGACACGCCCCTTTTAACCATTTAGGGGGCGGAATTCTTGAAAATGTGTTCTCACTGCATATCTACGTCATAAGGCCAATCACCATACAAAATTTCAGCTTCCTGGGCCTGGTAGTATTAAAATTATGGCCATTTTTGGTCATTTCAGACCCCTTTTAACCACATAGGGGCAGAGTTTCCCCTTTGGGGGAATATCTTTGGTCCAGAAATTTTTGCGGACATGCGCACAACAAAATGTCCAAGTTTCATCGCAATCGGATGGCCGGTTTAGGAATCCATAAAGGACAAACACACATACATACACACACACATACATTCATTTTTATATATATAGATATAGAATATAGATATAGATAAAGTAGCAATGAAAACTAATTTTAGCGTATAATTCATAGGGCTGACACTCGAGCAGAAAAATTAACAGTACAAAACATTTATTCAGTTATTTTCAAGTAGAAATGAAAACACTAGGTGTCTTCTTAAGACCGATAGAACTTCATATTGTAGAAAATAGGACAAAAATATCACTTTAGTTAGATTCTATAATTTATTTGTTTCTGAAAATCTAAAAAATTTGTTTCTGAAAATCTAAAATTTTGACAAAATTTTAAAGTCTTATTTGATACAAGAGACGAATTTGCACTTTTTTAAGCGGTTCACTGTTTACTACAATAATAAGGTTTATCCAACTGCGTTTTACCAAATCGGACTCATCGGAAAGGATGCAGTTGTAAATGGCTTCAAGGTAGTTGCCGTCCTGGGTTTACTGGTAGTTGTCGTTGTTCTGACAATAGATGTTGTCTCCTGTGTAGTCGTTTCCGGAAAAATTGCAGGCACCTTCCTTAAGGTTATCGAAGGCACCGTTGGTAAATCTTCATACTCGTCATAATTCTCATACGGCTCTCTGGCTTCTGCAGTCGTCTGAAAAGATTTGGTATAGGTATATGTTTAAATTCTAATATTCTATGTTATATTAAAAAGAGTCAATTAATCGTATTCATAACGAGTAAAAGTGTTAACTTCGATCTGGCTGACGCTTTTAGTTGCTCACTTTCATGAGGATAACTCTAGTCGTTCTCCTGTAACCGTTATTTCCACAGATAGGCAGACGGTACAAGACTCAGGTGATGAAAACTCAGATGACGCTGAGCAAAACAATGTACACTTTTCTATGGCTGCAGTCATTAATACGTTAAAAACGAAAGCACAAAGTTAATGCACCCTTAACCCTTCGGGTGTAGTGTACAATCACAAAATACTTACCGATAATAACAACAACGCCAAAACAAAGAAAACCACTACAGAAGACATTTTACTGAGGAGACTGAGCAGCTTCTTTTCTGATTAACTTTTTCAACTAAATTCGTTTTTTGTCCTACAAAAAAGCTTTATATAGTACATATGCTTGAAACTAACGTTTATATAACAAACATATGGTTTTTTTTTTTTATTTATTATAGCACAAAAACACTTCGTGGAAATTCTTTTATTGTTGGAATTGTATTATATTGTACGTGTAGTATTGTCGAAAATGAATAGTTCAAAAACAGTCTGGAAAATAATTTCAAATCGGTTTTAGAACAAAGATCTACCTAATTAGTTTGTAGAGAAGCTATTATATTTAAATCAAGAGACAAAAACTTATCTACGTGCATACAATACTACAACGAATACATATTACGACAGACTAAACTTCAATGCATTTTCTATTGTGATTGGAAATCACAGATAATTGCAGCTAATCATGGATTTTGTGTTCTTTCATTATGTCCTTAATGTCTTTAACAGGAGCTCCAGAGTCACTTCTAGAGTTATTGCACAGCTGATACAATGGTAATTTCTTTTTTTTTAGAGTTTTTTTTTTAGAGTTTTAATACATTTTGTCATTTCAATTAGGAACATTTGAATTTTGCGTATATGATAAAAAATCAATAAACTTAACATGCGTGTATGGGTGTAAAAACTTAACATGCAAGATAATTTTAACAAAAATATAATACAACTCTGTACATATTATAACTCTAACACTGTACTATTATAATACAACTCGCTTTTAAATTTACCGGCAATGTTTATGTGCTGCCCCATAAAACAACAACGCGCTTTAAAAAATAATGAAAATTTAGAAGGAACATAAAATCTTAGCAAAATTTGTCCATCGAGAAATATCGAATTAGCTGTTCCTACTCACCACACACATACCACAGTACCACTTTTTCTGGTTTTAACAAGTCTTTTATAGAACTTATATATAGTGCTTTCAGTTTTATATATAGAAAACCCGAAAAAGTTTTAGAGCGCTTTAGAGCGCTTTTTTTATTTAGAGCAACTAGAAGCAGTAACAGCGATTATAAAGCTATAGCTGCACATTATACCCCCTCTGATTTTTTGAGACTGATTTCGCTTCTAGCAGCTCTAACAATGTTACTTGGGTGTTTTTCTGCTGCGGAAGCTGGCCTTGCACATTCTTTGCTTTCAAGTTGCGATCGCTAGTTAGTAGTTAACGCTTAGCTCAACTATCATAATTAATTGGGCCTAAAAGTATGCCCGTGAATTAAGTGAAAGTATTCGGTTGTAGCTTGGAGTAAAGTTTAATAACGTGAACTTGAGATATATCAATGACCGATCTTGCTTTGCCCGAAAGTATGCAACTGTTAACCAGTCGCGGAGCAACAGTACCGGTCGTACGCAATCTACAACACAACACTTTACACCAGCTGACCATAAGCTGATGAGAGACCAATATTTCGACCCATAAATAATTCTTAACATAACCAAACAGTTTTAATTTGTTTTAATGTATGTATGTATGCCAGCTTCTCTGCAATCTCACGTGCTGTGAAAAGTCACAAAAAAAAAATTTGGCTAACCAATTTTGGCACTGCCTTTTTTCCTTCATGGTTTCATTTCCATTATTTTAGTTTTTTATATGCTCTTGTTTTTTAGATATATTTTTATCTAAATTTATTTATTTATTTTTATTTTATCTGCGAAAAATTCCGGACAAAAATCATTTTCAATTACTAAAACATTTGAGTGCTGGAAAAGGCTCAAGAGTGAGGAGGGGTGACGAAAGGCGACCAGAAACATTAAAAATTAATAAAAAACAAAAAAAAATTGGTTTGGTAACACAAAGAAACGATTTAATACCATATAAGTAAAGTATATTACTAAAGTTCCTTCAATATTATTGCTTCTAAAATGCGTTTTTACTTTCGAAATTAAAACACAAACAACGAATTTTCACTTTTATATCAGGCTCACAGTCGGCAATTGGTTAAAGGTTTTTTTTGGAGCTTTAGACTTCCTGGTAGTCCGTGTCCCGACGGTAGATGCTCTCTTCTGAGTAGTCGGTGTCGCTGAAGACGTAGCCACGTCCCCTAACGCCATCGAAGCCACCGTTGGTAAATCTTCATACTCGTCATAATTCCCATACGGCTCTCTGGCATCTACAGTCATCTGAAAATGTATGGTTTATGTTAAAGATTAACCTTCTATGTTATATAAGAAATAGTAATTTAATAGTATTAATAACATATAAAGGTTTTAACTTCGACGTGGCTGACACTTCTAGTCACTGAATTTCATGACGATAACGCTAGTAGTTCTCCTGTAACCGTGATTTCCACAGACAGGCAGACGGACGTACAGGACTCAGGTGAGGAAAACACCCTTCGGGTGTAGGGTATAATCATGAAGTACTCACCGATAATAACAACAACAAAACAGAAATCAAGAACACTAAATAAGAGGACATTTCTCAGACGAAACAGACTGTTGCTTCTTTTCTGATTAACTCTTTCAACTGATTCTGTCTTGTGTTCAACAATAAAGTTTTATATGCATAGGATTACGCTTAAAACTAACGTTTTTACATAAACGTTTAAACAAGCTGATTTTTTATAATGTAGCTATGTTTAATTTATGATAGCACGAAAACACCTCTTGGCAATGATTTTATTGTTGGAATTTTATCATACTTATTTATTGTAGAAAAAAGAAAGGGATACAAGTAGGAATGTTAACTTCGGCCTGATCGAAGCTTATATACCCTACACCCGCATCGGTCGAAGTGAAGATTAAAAGTAAAAGACGGGTGACGCCCACGCTCATTTCACTTACAGATAGTAAATTTAAACCTATTAACTCATTAACAACACCGCTTTTCTTAACAATTACCTCCTCATGTTGTACAGTATAGCAGTGGGCGTGTCACGCCAACTTCTTTCAGGACGACTTTCACTAATTCACTAATACCCATATTGGAGCCGTCGGTATAGGTTTTTGTAGATTCGCCTCCAGGATCATTACAGGCTCTCTTATCTTCCGGCGCTGGACAGGTAGCAAGAGCTCTATTTTCCAAGGATTAACTGATAAGCCACAGTTCAAATACTGGGTGACTTAAACTTCGTCCTACTCCTAACCGAATATCCAGTGTGTTGGCAACTGCCTACTTTTCACCCGTCCACTTTTTATCATCACTTCGAGAGATGCGGGTGTAGTGTATATGAGCTTCGGCCAGGCCAAAGATAACGCTTTTACTTGTTTATATTTATGATACCACGAAAACACCTCGTGACAATTATTTTATGGCTGGAATTGTATCATAATCGTAGTATATACGACTATTGTCGAAAATAAAAGGTTAAAAAACCTTCTGGAGAATTATTTCAAATCCTTTTTAGACAAAGATCTGCCTAATTAGTTTGCACAAAAGGTGTTATAAACAGAGCTTAGAACTTGTATAACTCATATTTAAAAGTGTCGGAATAGGAGTTATTCAATGACTTTAATTTTTAAGAGTCTTTAAAAATAAAAGTCTTTCATAACAGTTATTCAATAACTTTTATTTTTAAAAGTCATTTAAAAAGTCTTTCGGAAGACTTTAATTCAAAAAAGTCATTTTTAAGAGTTATTTAAGACTTTTTCGTGATAAAAGTCTTTTGTTGAGGAAGTGGTGTTTTGAGCACTTAGGTTTTTAGGTTCTTTGCACGTGGTGGGAGGTGAGTGACGACCCCCACAGTGGCCCTTTGGGGGTTTTTGGCCAAAAAATGTTTATTATTGCAAATATCGATAGGAAATGTCGTAAAACGGATTTTAGACATGGTGGGCGGTGGGTGGTGACCGCCTAAGGGGTCACAAGGGTCACTTTGGGAGTCGTCACTCACCTACCACGTGTAAAAAGCCTTAGTCCTTTTGAGCACCACATCATCAAAAAAAGACTTTTTTAAATGACTTTTAAAAATTTAAAACAGTTGACAGTTAACTATTACTTTTATTTTAAAAGTATTATATTATTCAAAAGCATATTGTTATTCAAAATCATCAAATATTCTCTGAGAGAGCACGTTTAAGTCCAGATAATTTTAAATAATAATTACCTTTATTATTTTAATTATCTTTATAATAGTATAACTATAAAATACGCGTTTTTATCACACAAAAGTTATTTAACTCTTTGCAGACTTCTACAAATATCATTTTTGTTTATTTTAACACAAGCATACCGTAAACCATGAGCTCGAGCATGATGATCGAGCCCCGGCAGGCTTGTTGAAATTCATTAAATAATGAAGCAAATGACGGATTGACCGCAAATACACCTGAAAATGCCGGTTCTATACTAAATTCTTAAGTAGAAGCACAAGAAGAAACTCATTAACAATTAGGACTACGATTGCGTTGCAAAATAAAAGTATGAGAAAGCAACGAAATAGTTCCATCCGTATTTATTGTGCACTGAAGTGATGTCCTTCGAGTTTTTGTACTCGGTGGCAGGCCTGAGAGAAACTCATATGCCGTGAAAATATTGTATACTATTCATTGCAATCCTAAAACTATGCTACAGAAACTGAATCGTGGCAACTGAAGCAGGAAAGCAGCGGCAATGAAAGCAATGATGGCAAAGAAAAGCAACTGCAAAACAAAAAACATCCAGCTAGAAGAAATAAAAATTAAAATGAAAATGGCGTCAGAGTAACAGAAGAAGGCCGCCAAACGACAGCACCGCAGCAAGGACATCGCCTTCATTTCGGCGAAAAAAACAACATTACAAAATTTTAATTGCTCAACTCAGTTCAGATTGCAATAGTTTTCAACACGTCAATTTTATTGTGATGATACTGCGTACTGTTCATAAGAAGCAGTAAATGAGAGAGATAAAAAATAACCATGTGGAAAAGATTAAGTAAATTACTGAAATTCCCCAAAAAGCCAAAACTTCCAAAAAAACACATACTCTCTCTCTCTCTCTTTCTTAAAATAAGGTATTTATTTAATGTTTTTTGATATAAACAATTAATTTTTTTTTAACACAATTCCTTCCGCCACAGTTTCTTTCACGACAGAAGAAGAAACTGTGAGAAATATATATTACTTTCACCTTTATATAATTCAGACTAAAAGTATGCCGATTTTTTCTGCATTCTTTTGATTTAAGAATTTCTATGCAAGAATTATTAGCGCGCTGATCGATGGCTATCACCAGCATCATCATAATTATCATACTCTAGTTATTATCCACAAAATGCACTTTTTCAAGCCTTTTAATGAAGCGCTAAATTTCAGGATCTACAGTAGAGTAGACGACATTAAAGCCAATGGAACATTTTATATTAATATTTCAAATAAATGTGAAACTTTAAGCCAAACGCAGTCAAGGAAGAAGTTCATTAGCCGAGCTGAATCGAACTTCTTTTTACATTATGCATTTTTTTTCGCATATCTTTTCATTGCTTTTGTAAAATTTTCTTTTGTGTATCTTGAACGTGTTTGCTTTTTCTTGTGAAGGCTATTTATACCCGTTAACGTCATCATACCGCCAACAAAGATGACATAAACGCATGCATAAACTCACATTGCATGCATACATACGAAAAGACACACCTACAACCACACAAAAATACCTACGTGTATGCACAAACGTACGAATGCACACAAAATGACACTGATTTTCATTCGCATCAAAATGAAAAATTGTAGAAGAAGGCAGTGTTTGTTTGTTTGTTTGTTTTGTTTGCTGGCAACATGAGCTTATTTTAGCTAGACAGACATTTTATGAGATCGTGTATCATGTATGGTGGTTATCGCCGCACTCAAACACACACACGCACCCATTGCAACATGATGATGCTGTGGCTGAAGCTACTGTAACTGCTTTCACCTTCCGGGCCACCTTCTTCCGACTGAACGACATTCTAAACATTAAATGACATGTCACTCGATATGAGTAAAGTATGTTCATGATCCTTCCTTTCATCCTTCCTTTCTTCTTACATACGCTCAACGCTAACCACGTTTTTTGTTCCTGTCGAGATTGCGTTGTGAAAGCAGATCGATACCACACATTTCACTTAATGAGCTCACTTTACTACAAAAATATTACAATTGCTATTGTTGTTGTTGTTGGTCGTGGTGTTGCTGGTATTGTTATTGCTGTTGTTCATCTGCTCTTAATAAATACCACTAATGTTGCTAGTGGTGATATTAATATTAGTGCTGTAATGACGGTAAATGTCTGTTCTGGTGGGTACACTTAGTTCTGGTTTCGCTGCAGGGAAAAGCATAATGAGTTATTAAAAACAAGTAGGAGACAACAAGAACCCAGCTTAACACGTACTCGCACATTCATTTAACATAATGATACCACTTCTGCCATTCTTCAATAATAATAATAGTAATAACAGTAATGCGTCTATTTTGTTGATTAAAAGCAAAAATGCAGTCAGCCATTTTATGCGAGTAAAAAGAGAAAGAGAAGCGATTAAAAAGAGCCTCTTACTTAATTATTTGATTGAAGTTCAAACCTACCAAGGTTTCATGTTTGTATTTATGAAGATAACCTCAAATTATGGTGATCCTCTCATAATGATCTCGTTGAGAGGAACTCAATTAGACGAGATCCGAGGAGCAGAAAGACTTTCTTTTCAGGCGATATTTTCAATTGATATGAAATTAAGCAAAGAAACTAAATTTTTTTGGCGTGATTAAGAAACCGAGGAACAAGAAACGACGAGATATGTATGAAAAAGACCAGATGAGATCCGATACCGGAATAGCGTTGTCTAGTACAGACGAATCTAATCTCGTGCTCGTTGCCCAAACCTCGAATAATCTCCACAAAGAAAGATTCTCTGTCCATTGAATGTACGACTATGACGATTTAATGGCATTCGTCGTAGCACTTCTGTTTTCGAATTGGTTCAACTCAAGGCAAAAGTACTTCTCAAAATCTCTTACGCGGCGATTATTATCCTGATTTATCAATTCACAATGATCCAGAAACCGCAAGCATATGGACTCCAACAACCTAACGATCGACCCACTAACAAAGCAACACATTAAAATTGTTTGTAGGTAGCTTGTCTGGTTGTGCTTATGTGTGTGCGTGTATGTGTTTGTGTGTTTATTGTGGTTTTTTCATAAAGAAAGATGTCAATGAGCTCATAAACAGATTCAGTTCAGCTTCATTTTGGTAAAGCTGTAGGTTTATGTATTTCGTATGAACATAAAGAGAGTATACAAGATGTAGCAACAACAACAACAACAAGAACAACAGCGGCTACTACCACTACTGCTACTCCACTACAACAACAACAACCACAACAACAACACCGAAGGCAAACACGCCGCTTAATAACACCGACTGCGCGAAACAATAAAAGGAGAAAACAAACACAATAATAACAACAAAACGAAAGCTTATTATTTGTTACTTTGAAGTCTGCTCGAGTGTGAAAAATTGAAGCAATAAAAAAACTAAAAAGAGGCTGAACCAAACCGAAACAGAAGTAGTACGTAAACTATGAATAAAGCAGCATAGAAAAGGATAACTAGTGCAGCCAACTAAGGCGCACCCACACGCAGGCACACCCTCACATCCATTATTAATTCAATAGAAATACCAAATCCTGTCCAAAAAAACAAACGTGCCTACAACAACAGCAACTAGCATAATTTATTGGCATAAAAAGCACAAACAAATTCAACAACATTCTGTTACAGAACATTGACACAGCTCTTCAATCCTGACAATTTGTTACTCGTTATATTCACGCTATTGATACGTGCTATTGATAGAGGCTTTAGTAAATTTCGAATTTTAATTAAGTAAGCCACTAGATCCATTTCCGGTGGCAGTGGATTCGCGTACATATTAATGCACTTATTTTGATAGCTTGTAATGGTTTCTTAGTGTAAATATGGCGAACTAAATAAAGGTTGACTTATGTATACCACTTTCAAAAACAACGGCTCAGCTGAGCTAAAATATACATATATTCCTTTATTGCGTTACAAACGAAAGAGCACAGTGAATATAGCCTCATTCCTTCGAGTGTAAGGTACAAAAACAGAAATAATATTGTTGAGACTGCATAAAACTTGCCGAAGTTTTGTTGAAAAAAAAGTTGATGTTATTGTCATTACCATTATGATTTTGTTTTGTTTGCTGCCGTCTTTGTTCATGTTTGTGGTTATGGTTTTTTTTTAAGTGACAGACAGCTTTAACTGCAAAGACTTGCTTTTCTTTTTGGTCCCTTACTCCGCTTATCCCTTTCATTTCTTAAGACCACGTGATAAAAAATGGCAAATTCTTCATAATCGCAAATAAGAAATCCACGTAATCTTTTTTTTTTAAATTTATTTAATTTTGAAACCATGTTAGAATAAAACTTTCCCTTGTTGTTGTATGAAAACTCTACCAAATTTTCCTTGAAACCGTGTTTTATATTCCGGAAAATCCGAAAGGCTAAGGCTATGTACGAGGGCGGTCCGATAAGTACTTAGCCTACAAATGGAAAACGAAAATTTTGGAAAAGTGGCGATTTATTTCTCTACAAAGTCTCCTTTCAGCTCGATACACTTGACCCAGCGATGCTCCAACTTCTTTAATCCCTCTGAAAAATACGTTTTCTGGAGGTCTGCAAAGTGGGCCTCCGTGGCGGCGATAACCTCCTCATTCGACTCAAATTTCTGCCCGGCGAGCGACTTTTCAAGTTTGGAAACAGAAATAAGTCGCACGGGGCCAAATCTGGAGAATACGGTGGATGGGGCAGCAGTTCATAGCCTAATTCGACCAATTTGGCCGTGGCGACGGCGGAGGTGTGAGCCGGTGCGTTGTCATGGTGGAAGAGCATTTTTTTCTTCGCCAAATGGGGCCGTTTTTTTTTGCAATTCAGGGCCGAATCGGCCCAATAATTCGGCATAGTAGAGCTCTGTGATCGTTTTGCCCAGGTTGTCGATGTAGATCACACCTTTTGAATCCCAAAAAACGGTGGCCATCACCTTTCCGACCGATAGGGCAGTCTTCTCCTTCTTCGGAACACTTTCGTCGGGTGAAGTCCTCTGTTTCGACAGTTTCTTGGTTTCTTGGTTTCTGTGTATCAGTGGATTCATGGTTCATCGACGGTCACGAAACGACGCAGAAACTCCTTCAGATTGCGCCTAAACAGCATCAGACATTGATTCTTTTTAGTCAATATGTCGCGATTAGTAACCATTCAAAGAGTATAATTTTCCGCCATTTTCCAAGATTACAGTATTCACTGCAACCAAATAGTATCTACGTTATCTCGAGAACAAAGAATGTTTAGTCGGGTTTAGTCTGATCTCTTCGGTATGTTCTCGATGATACTACGCATGGGCAAAAAAAATGTAACATTTTACGGTTTTTGTAAGTTTATTGCTATGGTCTTGGCTCTAATGTGGGCGGTAAGCTCTTTTATTTTTATATCTTAACTGAACTTGTCGACACCGAAAGACTCATTCTTAAAAAAAAGACAGACAAACGCAATTCTTCGGACAGTTTATTTACTTCGTACAGTTCGAACAAATTGGCTGTATAACTTCGAACAAATTTTTAGCTGAATACTTATGTAAGTCTCCGGCCCATAGAGGCTGTCAGACTACGCCTTTGAAGTTCTGAACTCTCAAAACGAGTTAAATGTATGCTTTTTTAAGAGCATCGGCCCATAAACAACGCATCTGTCAAAGTTGAAAGTTGCTAAACTTTTAACTTTTCGACTGCGTCAGCTTATTTGACAGCTGTTTGTTTACAATTTAAGACAGGAAATATAAATGAAGTTAAAGTTTCCATTGGGCCAGAGCAATACGTTGACGTTGAAGTCAAAGTCAAAATCCGAAGTCTGACGGCCCATACCTTTAGAAACTGAATTCAAGCTATCAAACAAATTTCTTAACGCAACAAATCAAATTTTAAATCAAACGAAAACAAAATATTACAAATATGCACATAATTTGCTCAAGTAATGACATCAAATTGTAGGAAGTGGCAACGGAAATGTAAGCCTGCCACAACAACAAATGCTCCGGCATACATAAACACACACACACAGACACAACAAAATTCAACTCTAAAATTAACTTTTGAAAATTAAGTTATTTCACCACTATAGCGATGATGGCAGGTGCTGACGTGTTGTGGGTGGTGGGTGGTGGTAGCGGTGGCGCTGAAAGATCACAAGAACGACAAGAACTACGACGTCTACTGGTACAACAATTTTACAATAACATAATTTGCGGATAGTAAAATATGAGGCGAAGAGGAGTCCACTCTAATCGACTTCAAGTACTCTTCAGTTTCGCTTCAGTTGTTGTGTTGCTGTAGTTGTTTGTGTTGTTGATGGTGTTGTTTGTGTTGTTGCTGTGTTTGTGGCGGACGAAAGCCCTTTTGTAGCATTGAAATTTCATCGCTAACATTCTGTATAAGATAAATTAGCTAAATTGAATAACAAAAATCACTCTAAAACCACACACGAAATATCTCAAAAACGAAAACGCCAACAGCAAGCACAAGAACAACACCAACAACAGCAACTTTCTAGAACATCACTCCAACCACAAACAACGCACAACGTACAACATAGAACGTCGGTTGTAGAAGGTTTATAATTCAATTGAATTGAAGAAGCATAATAACAACCACAATAACCATAAACAACTTTGAATTTTCGCCTCGTAAACGTCTCGTATATACTCGTACATGCGTACAATACCAGTCTAAATTAATTCGTAATAATGCATAATCCAAAATGGTCTCCGACTTCGCATTCCTTAATAAGTTTTTATATAATTTTTCGAAAATTTAAATTTTGTTTTTTAATCTTTTCTAAAGGATTCTTACATCTTTTCTAATAAATTGATTTTTTTCATTTAAAGCATAGACGTTAAGAAACATTCAATACCATCACATATGTAAACCCTTTCGGCACTGATATCGCAACGTCCTAGGCAATAACAACAGCAACAACAAGTTAAAAACTGTGGCCAAAAAAGCTTTATTTCCCAAAACGTTCAATTAATTGAAAATGATAATGACAATTTCGAGCGTAGCCCAAGACGACCTGGACATATTTGTACCACTCGATGATGTCAACAAATCGGATCCAATCTATTCAATCAAGCCCGATTTCATTACACAATGGTAAGAATATAAGATTCCATAAGAAATTAAAAATGCATTTTTAATTCCTTAATTTTTATGAATTTTAATTCCTTTAATTCTTCAACATTCCCACGATTTTCCCCTTCCCCAGGCCTTCAATTCCTTCATTGATTAATTATCTTCTTTCTTTTTTACCTATGGCGCACGGTCCTTGCCGGCGTCTTTAGGAATAAAATCGAACGAACTAATAGCTTATCTTCTTACCTCGTAGGCGCCTCAAAAAGGAACGTGAAAAGCTGTGCAAATCCGTGTATAATCGCTTCATCGATTACAATGATTGCCAACGATTTTTGGAAACGCAGCTTCACCGACCTCTCATCGAAAGCAACGGCCTTCTGAGTCCGGATGATTTGAACAAATACTTGCTAAGAGCGATGTCCAATGTCAGCATGAATGGCACTGATAGCTTCGAATACAATGGATCGACAACAACCGAAGGACCTGCTCTGGTACTGCCACCCTTTGAACTGTGGCAAACCATCGCAATTGCCGTCTGTCTGGCCATTTGCATTATTCTGACTGTCGGCGGCAATATCCTGGTGCTGCTGGCATTCATCGTGGACCGCAATATTCGCCAGCCCAGTAACTATTTTATAGCTTCCCTGGCGGCCACAGACATGCTGATAGGTAGGGCCGATTCAAGGTTTAGTCGACTTCGCCATCATTTTAATTCTTCTTTATCATTTAGGCACTGTATCGATGCCTTTTTACACGGTGTATGTGCTCATGGGTTACTGGGACTTGGGACCATTGCTGTGTGACCTATGGTTGTCTGTGGATTACACGGTTTGCTTGGTCTCTCAGTACACCGTGCTGCTAATCACAATCGATCGCTTCTGTTCAGTGAAAATCGCTGCCAAATATCGCAGCTGGCGCACCAAAAGACGTGTGATCTACATGGTCACCATTACGTGGATCATACCGGCTCTGCTCTTCTTTATCTCCATCTTTGGCTGGGAGCACTTCACCGGCAAGCGGGACTTAATGCCGGGTCAATGTGCGGTGCAGTTCTTAAAGGACCCCGTCTTCAATACTGCCCTCATCATCGGGTACTATTGGACGACATTGATAGTCCTCTTCATTCTGTATGGCGGCATCTACAAGACGGCTTACGAAATGCAGAAACGTAGTGAGGCCAAGCAGCGCAAAATGCAATCAATGGTGGCTCTCAGTGCAGGCGCCATGTCCGGAATGGCGGGCCATGCGGCTGGAATCGGCGTCATCGAAGAGAAGATTTTGACAACTAAAGTGGAAATCGGTGGCGCTGGTGACACAAGTACGACGTTGAAACGCCTGAGCAGCTCTGGGCAGGCCAACCCTCTCGCTCAGGCCGATTTTAGCAACGGCACCATTCTTGATGCGTCCACTGAGCGACGTTTCTCGGAGAACAAACAAGGCACAGACAGCTCGAAGCGTGACATTGCTGATGCTGAGAAAAGCGAACGCTCCAGTAGCCCCGCTTTTGACTCGGACGATGAAAGCTTCGTGAATCAAGGACAGCCGATCAGTCAACAGAAATTGGCTGCCAATTTACGCAAACGATCGTCGATTGGACTGGTGTTTGGAGCACATGCTGCACTGCTGGCGACGCGAAGTAAAGGCAACCTCGACCAGGTTACTGCAGCTTCTAAGTTCAACCAAGTCATGCCCTCCTCCAGTGTTAGCTCTCCACAGCCAAGCACCGCTCTCATGCGGACTCAGAGCAAGGAAGAGGTGAATGCGGCTTCCACCAACAAACCAAAACGTTCTTCATGCACCATTCTGACCCAAATTGAGGAGGCCAATAGATTAGATGGCGCGATAGCGTGCCAGGAAGACAGTTCACCCCTCGCCAAACCCACCGCTGAGTCACCTCTCTCACCCGCCGACATTGCCCCTATCGAATTGTCAAACGAATTGATTCAGCAAAGCTTCGTTCAAGCAATCCTTCCACCACCTGAACCCTTCCAATCCCCTCCTTCCCCATTTTCCGAATATTCTGACTATCCTTTCGGCAACAGCGGTAACAGCGAATTGATGCAAACGTACGATCTTCTCACCAACGGCTCCGATCTGCGTTTTATGGACGAAAGTTCAATGGCGTTGCCTTCTCTACACTGTGAGAGTCCTCGCTATTCATGCGTTTATCAGCCCAATCCGCCGGCTATTCTTTCTGAACCAAACGCCCCAACCAGCGCCCGAAACCGACTAACTGCCAACAGCCCCACCCTGCTGCATCAGGCCCTACAGAAGGCCGCAACCGTTCAACAACAGCAAACGGTGAGCACCGCTCCTACTTTACGGCAAAAAAATCATCGCACCAAGGAGCCCCCAAGCATCACAAACGACTGCCTACAAACGCTGGCCCGTTTTTCCCCCGAAGAGAACAAAGTCGAAATTGAAAAACACATACCGTTCTCATGCCCGGCTGTGCAGACTTCTAATAAAATACGCCGCAAAGACTCCTCGAATCTAATAGAGAGAGCAATGGAAGGAAATAGAGACACAGCTACCGCCAACACGGCCACTACCAGCGAAGAAAATGCAGGCAAGGAACAACCCAGTTCCGTTTCGAATGACGTGCCGTCAGAGAGCAAACAGACGCCATCTCAAACAACTGCGGCTTCGGAAACGAACGATAAAATCGAGGAGCGAGAGTCTTCTGATACCACCAACAAAGTGACTGCCAATTCTGGCACCTCGAGTTCGGGAACAACCTTGGCTCAACCCAATCCAGTTGGCACCACAGCCGAGTGCAGTACCCCGAAGCAGTCAGACTTTAAGTCGAAATCGCAAATGAACGCCAGTCGCAGAACTTCCAGCAAGCGCGATTTTATCCAGTCTATCGGCAGACACCTCAAAAGCAAAAAAGCGATTCCTTTGGTAATTGGAGGCGGACGTCAAAAGTCGAAATCAGAGAATCGGGCGCGCAAGGCATTTCGTACGATATCCTTCATACTGGGCGCATTTGTGGCCTGTTGGACGCCCTACCACGTGCTGGCGCTGGTCGAGGGCTTTTGCCGTAACCCACCGTGCACCAACGAACACCTCTACATGTTCTCCTATTTCCTGTGCTACGCGAACAGCCCGATGAATCCATTCTGCTACGCTCTGGCAAATCAGCAGTTCAAGAAGACCTTCACGCGGATACTAAAAGGTGATCTGCACATGACATGAAAGCTACTCGGTGTGCGGTAAATCGTCAAGTCGTTAAACAGGCGGAAGGTAGGAAAGAAGGAAGGAAGAAAGGAATAAAGGAAGGAAGTAAGGAAGAAAGGAAAGAATGCAGAGTTTAGAAACTGAGAGTTTTTGAAGATGACGGTAAACAATAGAGGGCAAGAGAGAGTAAGCGCTTTTATTGGCGCTGGAGAGGAAAAACGTTAAGTACAGCGCCTTATGAGCCCCGAGGTGCTGTTCTTCAGGTTTTCAGATTGGTCCGAAAGTATACAAAAACCCAGTCTCTAACTTTGCATCACTAAATTTGGCTTTTTAACTACGCTTCGACGACAATTAAGTCAATTCATTGCCATCATTGGAATCCAATTAAGAGTGAACCTCGAAATCAAGCCAGTAAAGGCAATCTAGTCAAACGGCAAATATTAAATTATTTACATTCTAGTCGTAAGATACAAGCCTAAGCATAAGCTAAGCATATCAAGAAATTAGAAGAAATCATATTTATATTCTTTGGGAAGCATAATATGGGAAGAGATTAGAAAAATTATACAAATATCAATTAAAACAAACAATTAATTAGACAATAAATGCCCCCGTCCCCTACCTTTTTCCACAAAACAAGACATACAAACACACATATGTATATCCACATACGAGTCCATTAAGAAAATGAATATATGAGCTTATATTCCCTTTATATATATATATATAAGTATATATGTATGTATGTATGTATTTAGGCATGTATGCGTAGATAACTTGTAGTTGATTTAGTGACTTATTCAAATAAATCAGAAAATAATATGAAATAATAGTTAATGCATCGTATGTTAATAACAACAGCAACAAAAACAATAATACATTATTAAGAAAACAATAAGTAATTTAAGTAAATTAATAAAGAACTTGTGCAATCTTAGACAAAAAATCTACATACTCGTACATATTCATATCAATCGATATACTGTATTGTAATGTTAAAATTCCAGAAAAAATTTTATGCGAAAGCACCCGAAATATACTCGTACAATCAGTTTAAAGCTAAAATGATTTTTTAAAAAGTAGGATTTTAAAATCGATTAATTTGATTTTTACTTGTTTGGCATGATAATATGTAATTGACTGTATGTGTTCAGTATTACATATCTATAGCGACCTCTGTCGACAACTGTTGCTACAACTAACCCATTGCTCTACTGCCAGCCGCCATCAGTAGTTTCCAAAGATAATTTATGAAAACACCTAAAGGTATGCAATGCATTTAAAGCATTCGCTTCGATTTTGGCTCGTTCGATTAAATAATCGCCAAAAATTATAGGAGTATGAAAAATTTCAATGTGACTCTTTCGAGAGTATTTCGTGTTTATTGCTCGTTTATATTGTACAATATTCTTTACAAAAAAGTTACTAAATTTTTGAAAAGCTTAGTTAATTCATATTAAATTTAAATTAAGTTAAAATCTGTAATTATTAATTTATATTATAAGAACATAACTCAACTGAACTGAATTTCGATTTTATCGTAAACATTTTGATGCTTTGAATGCGCATTCGTACATATTTTTAGACTATACTATATAAGTAGTCATTGATTTTCCCTAACGGTTTCTAATGTTCAAATGTTACATATAATAAAAAAAATAATTACATTATTATTAATGCAGTGCTTATACTTATTGCAGAACATCAGGCATGTCAAAGGGTAAGCCAAAGCTAAATTTAAATCGAACCATAATTTAAATGTTTTTAAACGTTCGAAAAATTTCTATTCCTGAAAACAAAAAAACTGAAGTATGTGACTATAATGACATATAAATAATACTAACTTTCCAAAGCATTCAGATGCAATGCTTTTTTTTACCATCCAATTTAATTACACAATTATATGATAAACATTGTAAAGTTTACAGAGATAAACCTATAGTACGATTAGTGCACATGTCACAATTCGCCGCTGACCGACATTCAACCGGACAGAGCGGATTCCTCGAATTGCAGGCCAAAACTCAATTGGTCGTCAGTGCGAGCGGTCATTACGCAGACACTCGTAGGTAGTAAAGTTAAGAGTATCTTTATTTAGAAGTACCCGCTTTTCTAAATGACAAATAACAAATCAATATCATTAAAAATGTATTCAAAGCTTTCTATATAAGCACCGTAGATTGGTAAATTATTATATACGATACTAATAGTATTACTAAGAAGCTACCGATTAATTGCTGCTCTTACTTTGTCGCCACTCAACACGGTCAACCATCTGACCTGTACGTCTTAGCTTATCACTACTTATCTATACTTTCGCATACTTGTGTAGGTACAAGTGGATGTATTCCATTGTTCTATGTAGACTTATTGCTCCCGAACCGGCTGTGAACCGCGTGAAACGTCGCGTAATATATTTATTGCAGTCAGTAGCACAAGCGCCAACGTCGCGATAACTACACACCGTCAGCGGTCGCCACTGTGTTACGAGTAAACACCGCGCAGTATTTGAACTAGCTTTAATTTCCGCAGTTTTGCGGCAGAAGCTCGATACAGAAGCACGACCTCGACCCTACTCACGGTCTCTGATTAGAAGCGATGAATGGAATATTTCCGCTTTTTCCGCTTAACGAAAGTTAAATAGTACACATCAACGCTCAACTTATATATACAAAACGTAAATTTAGTAGTTTTTAATAATTACTTAGCTTCTGACTTTCGCTAATAGTGCGTTCAAAAGGACAGGTTTCTAAAAAAATATTTACAGAGCTTTAAAAAGAAGCCGGTAAAGATATTAGCAGTGAACACTATTACCAGCCACCATGGAGTTATTTTTACGCATTATCTTCGGCCTTCTAGGCCTTCTAAGTGTCATCGTCAACACAGTTTTAAATTTGTGCATCCCACGTAAGAGGCCCTCCTTTCCGCCCATACGCAACAAATTGCTGACACTGTCGTTGGGTGAACTGATCAGAGATATGCGCTGGAAAAAGGTTTAATTATGAAATTTATTTAAAAAATTCTGTTACCGAGTCTTAGATACCTTTCAAATGCGGTGTATAATCAATAATTCAGACAACCTCAGAAACACTAGTCCTTGCGTACATTAATCGCATCAAAGAAGTGAACGCATGTCTTAATGCCGTCGTAGAGAATCGTTTTGAGGAGGCCCTCAAGGAAGCTAAGCATGCCGATCAGCTGATCGCAAAATGCAATGCCGACCAGTTGGAAGCACTCTTCGCACGACATCCCCTGCTGGGTGTACCATTTACTGTTAAGGAATCTTGCGGAGTCAAAGGTTTGCCTGCTTCCTAAAGCCACTGATCGATAACTTCTATGTGCGTGTGTGTTCCTATTCAGACATGTCCTTCGAGGTCGGCAATATACATCGCAAAGAAAAGAAGAGTCCGGACAATGGCGAGGTGGTGCAATTGCTCCGATCTGCCGGCTGCATACCGCTCGTCGTCTCCGCCAACCCGGAGTTTTGTTTAAGTTACGAAACATACTCGCACACCAACGGACGTTGTCGTAATCCTTACGATTTACGTCGCACTTCGTCTGGTTCATCAGGTGGAGAGGTGAGCTTCGTTGCGATCTAGTCTCAAATCCAGAGCGGTCGCTGTTATTTTTTAATAGCCCCACTACACCATTCTTTTTGTCTTTCAGGGTGCCCTAAATGGCTGCGGCGCTTCCTTATTCGGTCTAGGTTCGGACATTGGGGGCAGCATACGTTTGCCCGCCATGTTTAATGGCGTTTTCGGTCATAAACCCACCGGTGGTCTCGTCTCGATACGCGGCCACTTCCCCTGTAGCGAGAACAGTGACGAATTTTCCGTCTACTTACAACTAGGCCCAATAACGCGCTTTGCCCGGGACATGCCACTCCTGCTGCAAGTCATGGCGGGCCAGAATGCGACAAAATTGAACTTTGCCGATGGAGTTAATACAAAAGATATAAAGGTAAGGAAAAACGTAGGAGGTCCATTTTAACTAATCAATAAACGCGAAGTAATCTGTAATATGTAAAATATTCGCATTTGTAATTTAATAGTGCAACAGTCAAATTAGTGAATAGGTAGTATCAGTTAATCAAATATGTACTTTGTAGGTAGAAATTAACATCAAGTTCTATAATTAATTCTGGTTTTTATAATATCATTCGTTACCAACATTGTAACAAACCGGAAATTAATGCAATTAAAATAATTATTTATTAGCTTAGAGTAGAGTCATGCATGTGCGAACTTATGTAAGAGAGAGAGAGAGACAGGGTTGTCATAGAAATAAAAAGCTATTTCTCTAAAATTCTTTCAATATGCCATACTCTTGCAGTTTAATTGCAATATCTATTAAAAATCATGCAGTCTCATGCACGACGATCGAAGGCGGACGATCGTAGGACAAACGTCCCCAAAGACGCACGCCACTTATCAAGGAGTGGAGAGCAATGAAACTCGGTGTCATCAATGACGCATACACGATTCCTCAAGAATAGTTAGTAACTATTAGTTACTACTGGTTCTACTAAATAGCTTTTCTCACACTCTCTCTCGCCCTATTTCTCTCATATAAGTTTTTCGAGAATAGATTGGGAATTTTTGAAATTGCGGCTTGCTCTTAAACGTTGTCTTTAATTTCTTTCTTTCATGAGATTTCTTTCTTTTAGATTCATTACGCTTACGGTTTTGAGGGCCTTAATGGGTTAATGCACCCACCTGTAGCTTTTGACATCAAAATGGCTATTTCACGTGCAGTAAAGTGTTTCGAAAAGGGCGGCTTGGAAACCAAAGAAGTATGTAAAATAGACTAAACTCATTCGAAACGTACACACTCACTAAACATTACACTTTCTTCACAGTTCAAGATAAAAAATCTTAGGAACTCATTAGAAATTTCTCTTAACGCTTTGACGGAGATGGAAGGCGTGCCGAGTATCATAACAAATTCTGCCAAAAGAAAGCCAACGGCAAAGGAGATAACAATAGAGTTTTTACGCAGCTTTTTCGGTCAGTCTCTCTATACTAAAGAAGCTCTCGCATTGGAGCTAACGAATGAAACACATGCTTTGATCCCGTCACAGAAGCGGGAAAAGTATCGAAATGAGAAGGAAGCACTTCGGAAAGAATTGATTGTTAGTTTATTAAATCGTTCATTCCTCTGCAAATTCAATTTAGTTTTGTTTTCATTTAGGACTTGTTGGGCACAAACGGTGTCTTGTTATTTCCTAGCTTCCATACACCTGCATTTTATTCTAATACTTCGCTTTTGAATGTCGCCGGATGTGACGTCTTGATACTGTTCAATGTTCTAGGATTTCCGGCTACACAAGTACCCATGGGTTTGAATAGTCACGGGTTGCCGATTGGTCTGCAGGTAATAGCAGCACCGTTTCAGGATAAACTTACCTTACATATAGCGGCTGAATTAGAGGCCGCTTTCGGTGGCTGGATACCGCCGTTACCGAATGAAATTTAGAACTGCACACAAAGGTAATACATACTTGTAAATATGCAAAATTAAGTGCAGAATGGTGTAGAATGGTTAAGGTGCTAAAATTAGTGAATTATGTATACGTATGTAAAAGGTGAATAAAATCAATTTCAGAAATGTACATAGCGATTGTTTTGCTTTCACTATCATAATTTTCAACTTCAGTAACTCTTGTCGTCCAAGGTTTAAACTGAAAAACGCAACCGAACACGATAAATTCTTAATTCTAAACCGTTTTATTCATATACAAAATATTAATAGGAAGGAAGGCTGTTTCCGTACCGTATTCTTTTAGAATTTCAGTGTTATTATTCGTTTTTATTCCTTTTGTTATTGTCGGCCCTATTATGGTTGTTAACTTACCATTTTCTTAGTTCCATGTCTTTATCAAATAGCAGAATGGAAGACGCGAAGAGGTTTTAAGAATTTAAGATAAGGCCTTTTTAATTTTTTGATTTCGTTTGTCTTCACAAATTAATAAAATAAGTAAATATTCAGCCATTTTTGGATATTTGCCCAATTGGACAGCTACAAAATGGAATTTTGTATGCTGTTAAAACCTACTCGTTGATTAACAAAATAGTTAATCACTAAAAATTGACTCTCAATTTTTCACCAGAAAACAAATTCCTAACAGCTGTTAAGTCATAACTATTTCCCATGTGGTTGTTAATGTGGTGAGCCTAGTTCATCAGCCAGAATACGGTTGTGTGTATTCTTTTCACTCTACGTATGTAGAATCATTGTTGGTTCACATTAGAGCACTGCATGAAACGTTTTGAAGGCTTGTTCAAGACGTCCTGAAAGTTTCAGGGGTTGCCTAAAATGCTTCCATTGCTTTCAAATCAAGCGGTGACATTTGTAAGCGCTGCTGAAAACATTCCCACATATGCCTCCTCCAGTTACTGTTTGATTCGTAATCAAATGGAAGCACTGCAACAACACAAAAATTATGCTATGTCAGTTTCGAATCATTCGAGACGTCTCATGCAGTCCACTAGTTCACAGAACAAACAAACTGTCTATTTTGGCGAGGGAGATGAAGAGCATGGTGAATTTGCCATTAAAAAATTGTTCAGTCTCAGCGCATCAGCGCTCAGTTTCGCTGTAACTGGTTGGTCTGCCTGGAATGCGCCCATTAATTTTTTTTTATTTTATTTTTCACACTACAATTTCTCTACCGCAATGACATATCGCATTTTTTGGGTGAATTTTACAACTCTTCCTAATCGAGTTAAATTATCTTAGCAACCGTAAACGCAGTGAACACCTCCAAACGGTCGGTGTCTTCGCTTCAGGTTCCACAAACTAATTTTGTTTGTTAAATTGTTAAAAAATTTAAATTGTTATAGGCCATAGCTAATTAATATAGGCCAAATCCGAATTTATTAGCTAAATCCAATCGTTAATCCAGATTTATCCCACTGAAATTTTTGTGAGATACAAGAACTTTGGATTTCGGTATCAACAAAAAAACATTCGAAATACTTACCCACCTAGCTTCGTCTCTTTCTACTACATTAGTGGTGGAAAGAGATCAATTTTCTAAATTTTGTAAACCAACTAAATAGTAGAGCTGCCAGCTTCAGTTAATTTAACAAAATCACTAATTTTGAGCAGTATGAGTAAAATTTGTGTATTATTATTTATTATTTGTGGATGATGATATCAGAATAAATTCGGATTTTCTATGGGAACACTCCATCAGCCAATCGATGTTCGAAAGCATAAACCCAAAACTATATTTTTATGTGGACACCATAAAGTATTAAAAACATTTCTTTTTAACAAAAGGAAAAATAAAAAAAAAATACTTTTAGCTTTTTTTATAATTTAAACTCGAGTAACCCTTAATAAAAGAGTTCGCGGAACATTGTTTCGGAAACAATTTTTTTTTGTTTTGCGAATGGATTTCATTCTATTCGCTATTAATAGAAGTAAAAAAAACTAAAGTGGAAAACAACTTTCTGTCAAATATTATAAAAATATAAATTTTTTAATTGTTCGCGAGCAAAAGTACTCCCATCTTCTCCAATGCAGTTTCCTCGAGCACTACAAAATATCTTGTATTGCCAACCCAGCTACACAACCGCAACGATTAGTGTTGCCAAACAAGCGTTGACTGACTGAAGTTTTGAAGCCGACTCGCAGTCAGCCGTCCTCAATTGTTTTTCACTCTTCGCCGCGAGAGAACGTCGAAAAAGAGTTGCTCTGCAAGTGAGATTTAAACGAGTGTTTTTCGGAATAAATATTGGAGAAAATCCAGATTTTCAGACTGCAAGCACTGCAAGTGAATTAAGTTATCTTAAAACAAGCTATTATTTTTATAAACGTGTTTTGGTGGAAAGTGTTTATGTGACCTTCTTTCTAATTCTAAACAAAAGTAAAAAGAAAACAATTTTAATTCAAAAGAGAAGAATGGTTATTCTGGAACACGGCCCTAAAATTTATTTGTTTTAAATTACATTTCTAACAATAGCAACAACAATTTAAAAATAATAAAATAATTGACAGGAATTTATAAGCCGTTCGTTGTTGTAACAAGTTCTTTCTACTCTGTGAGTTGTTCAACGGCAAAGCCACGACGAAGCCGCGCAAGCCACAGGAAGTTCCTCTTCTCAAACAAGGCCTACCAAACGAATAATTTGTGTTCTTAACATTTACAATAAATAAGTACATTTATACAATTTCTTACATACCTATAAACTAATTTTCTAATAAAAGAATATATTCAATTTTATATTTTTAATAAAAGACAAAAACCATTTATTCAAAACTAAAGTAAAGTGATTCAGAAAACGACAGCCGTCAAAGCAGCGACAACAATAATAACAACAACAACTAAACTCACACACACACACATTTGTACTCACACTGTTTTCAAATTGCAAGAGCGAGTGAGAAGCGTTACTGCACGCAGCGCTGCGACGGCCAAGTGTAAAAGCGACAGCAACAGTGTGAGTCATAAAAGTGAAATGAAAATGCGGATAAAGAGAGAATCGCCCTGTCTTGTGCTGAGATTTATGCCAATCAACAAAATCGGTGAGTTTTTCGGTTTTTCTCAAGTGTTCTATAGTTTTCGCATAGTTTTCTTTTATATTGTATTATTTCGAGTTATTTACATCTTCCATCTTTATTAAGCATCTTCTGTTCTTGTTTAATTTAACATTGTATATATTAGAGTATTTATTAGTCATATTGCTGTCAAAGCGACAACAACAAAAGCCGAGGGCAAAAACAATGACTGCGTCACCGTCATCTACAGCGACGTCAGCCAAGTAGCCGTAGCCAGAAGAGCTTCTCTGGCAAGTGTTTTTTCATCGTAATTGTTGTTGTCCTCATGATTTAGCCAAGTTAAAATTAATGCGAATATAAATTTTATAAAATAATTTTTTCATTAGGGTAATCTTATTTTTAGCAATTTCTTTGCTTTTGTTGGTGATCGTTATAATATTTCGCCCATGTTTTTCGTGCAATTTATTCTGCTCGCTTAATTCAAGTGTTTATAACCTCATCTACAAATATGTAGTATTTTTTGTGGCATATGTTGGTTATGTGCTGTTGCTCTTGTTGGAAGAGGAAATTTCAGTGCTGAAGCCTTATTTAGAAAACGAAAAAAGTGTTGTAAGCAATATAGAAATTAAGTGTTGCGGGGAAAATTTGTAAGATCTGTTGATTGATCTAAAATTTATCAATGTACATATTATTATTATGTACATTTTTAGGTGTAAAGGAAATGATTGAAAATATCAATTTAATTATTAATTTGGAATTCTGATGTTCCGAGTGTGAGGTTCCTGGCAATTTTCCTTACATAGAAATGTTGTATAACTGTCTCAATTGGAAAATAGGCGAGGAAATTACTGAGGACACATTTATAGGAAATGCATACTACAATATACACATACATACATACTTATAATCTAATAAAATAGTATTTACGGAAAAACTTGTTTAAAAAGGATATATTAATGA
This sequence comes from Conops quadrifasciatus, assembly GCA_949752815.1. Lineage (NCBI taxonomy): Eukaryota > Metazoa > Arthropoda > Insecta > Diptera > Conopidae > Conops > Conops quadrifasciatus. The sequence goes on along the minus strand of OX457078.1, from coordinate 30,649,554 downwards.
TTACATATAACATCAGATCATAAATTTAAATTATAAATAAATCAGTAGTAAAATACATAATTAAAATAACAAACAGAAAATAATTCTACCATAAAGTTCCGATAAAACTTCTTAATGATGACACTGGAAAAAGCACTAAACATGCTTTAGGATTCTTCTCTGGGGAACGAAAAAAGACATTGAAAATGGCACGTTTACCGAAACCGGTTTGGTTCCAAATCAAAATTGACAAGGGTTGACAGAGATTTGTTTCAAAATTGACATCACTTCTAGTCATGAGAAAAATCATATAAAACTTTACCGTTAAAATATACATATGTAGTATATTATACGTTAGTATGGGGAAAATAAATGGGAAAGAAAATTTTACACTTTTCTTAAAAGGGATATATGTATGTAGTTATGTAAATTTATATTTTTTTTTATTATCTGCAGGTAGATAAACTTCCTTTTTTTAAGTTTCGATAAAAAGATTTTTCTGACAAGAATTTTCACAACTTTGTGGTATTTTTTAAGTAAAAATGCTCATTTAATACAAAATCTTATTCAGATAGTTAGTCTAAGTATTGCCAAAAAAAATTGAATACTAATAAAAAACGTTTTATTTTTATATTACCTTTTTGCGCTTTTAATTTTTTTTTTTATGAATGGCAACTTTTATACTTCTTGCGCCATAAAAATGACTCACTCACATTTTCGTGCGCAAACTAAACAAAGTAGGCAACACTTTTGATCCGATTAGAAACGACCTTTCGAGTTCGAGTTCGAGTTGTTGCTGCTTTGCTTATGCTTTTCTTGTACTCGTATATCTCTTTTGTTTTTTGTTACCCACAGCAATGCATTGTCACTTACTCCAGTCCATGGTCTAAAATTTTGATAGTGTTAGTGCTAACCAAGGTTGCCAAGTTGGTAAAAATGTTCTGTTTTAAGGCCGGAATTTTGACAGATATGTATATCAAATACTCTTAAAGTTTATCGAATGAGTTGCTATAATTAACATAAATCTTACACTATTCTATAAACTAATTTGCTCTATATTTACTCGATTTTCGATTTTCATTGGTCTATCTAGCCGAGGGAAGGAAATAGAAGACTAGTCATTCAGCTTATTCGTAGTTTTAGAGACTCCTGAACAGAAATTAGGTTACCCTTTTCCAAAGTTTCATGAAGTTAGTGGAGAATCTACTTCTCACGGGTTACTTTGTAACAAATGCAAAATATACAGCAAAAAAAAAACATTATATGTAATATACAACAAAACCAAACATACAACAAAAAAAAATAATTTAATTCGAGATTCTTTATTTAAGAGGGCAAAAGTTATAACTGAAGAGATTTAAAGCTAAAAAAGTGGTAAAATTATTTAGAAGAATAAAATTATGATCGCTATAATAAAGAGAGGTTCTGACATTTATATGTACATATTTTTTGCGAGCTTTTCTATATGTTTCATGCATTTTCTATGGCTTTTTTAAATACGATTGCAAAATACTTGTATAATGTAGAAGGTCCTTTAAGAAGAAGTGTCATTTTAGATTTGTTTAGATTTTTAACTATTTCAATTCATTGCGCGAATGTGCAGCAATCGATATCTAAAGACCTGATTTTTACTTTCAAGTGCCCTCACAATGACAGTTGAAAGTTGGGAGTTGAAAAATGACGCGAAAATTAAAGTGATAGCTCTTGTTGAAAGACCCTACATTTGACTAATGTAAGCAAATAAAGAAAATATAAATTATGCTATTTTAAAGTCCTCATTTAACACAGTGGAGGGATATTTATAGAAAATAGGGATATCTGGCAGTTTACAAATTTCTGGAGAAAAAGAAAATAAACTTGGCAACTCTGGTGGTTGGTTCTTAGGTGCCATGCAAAAGAGAGCGAGAGAGAGAAAGAAAGAACAAGAAAGGTTGGTGCCTTGTGTGGTAATTCTTGTTTTTCTTGCTATTGGTTTTTACGTATACAGCTTTTTTTAAAAGCTAAGAGAGCCTACAATGGTAGCCTCGCATTGTCAACTCAAAATATTTGGTTTTAATTTTGGAAATCTCTAATTGAAATTGATAAGAAATAATCTAAGCCATATACCATTAGTTTTTTAATAATACTTTTTCAAACATTGCCAAATTTATGCGGACAATTTTTTTTATTTGGTCTTTGCATAGCATTAACTTTATTGCTCATTTCAACCAACTATCTTTGATAGCATAAAAATACAAAAGTATTAGCATATAAAGTGCTCCAAAATATGCACGTTTGAAAGCACCATCATACACACAGACATACTTACAAGATACCGAGTAAATTGAAATTCATACTGATAAGAATGAATTGAACAAAAATAAGTTTTTTAAGGTTATGTTTAATTCATGCTTGCATGATGAATTCTTCTGTTAAGCTAAACGATTGTCCACGTTCCAGCAATGAAAGACAAAAAACGAAACACAAAAAATACCACAAATATGCCACAAGCTTCGGGCCCAGAATTATTTTGCATACTTTGCATCATTTGTTAAGTTTCCGTCATTTTAAAGTTTCCTTAAGTTTTCGGTTTGCTGTACTTTTGTTAATTTGTTTGCTTGTTATCTCGTAGAGATTTATTTTTTCTTAAGTGAAGGAATCTTTCTTTCCAATATTATACAATTTTCTGCCAGAAAATGTGTAATATATTTAGATTCACATTTTATTATGTACATTTTCCTTTTCACAACAGACCGTGCTTTCTTCAAATCAAAATTATAAAAAAATCAACAACGATATAATTGAGTAGGTACGTGTGTGTACATATGTGTGCACATAAAATTACCATCCATGACTGGATCCGCCATTTTATATTGATTTACATACTATTTGATTTGTAGTAGATGGACGGATCGATGGACTTATCCATAAATATAAGTCGTATAAACAATTTAGAGCTTACGCTATCTTTTTTGTGATGACATCTTTGTCATATATCAGAATAATTATTTCTTCCATTCTTCAAATTTTATCGACAGTAACTACGAGTATTCCTTAAATGATTTATTAATAAGGTTCTACGATATATTAATAAATCAATCAACAAATTCAACAAGAGGTGTCATTTTAAATCAACAAAGAAAAGCACTACTCTTGCAAAAAGTGGTAATATTTTTGTTTTAATCCAAAGAACAAACTATTTATTGTAGACAAAAGAGCCATCAGCAAATGACCCCCTTTTTGAAATAATTTTTAAAAAATATATCATAGCTAATTCTCAATTCTTATAGTTCATTAAAAAATTAAGCTATATCTAGGATTACTTTATGTTGAATTAATAGGCTAAAAATTAAAATAATATTTCAAAAAATTTTTTTACAAATAAGTTCCATATTTTTATACTCTTTTTTTTTCTTTCATTCCCTTTCTATAATTTCTTAGTTATATTTTAATTATTTTCCTTCTATGTAGAAACCTTCTTGAATAAGTATAATTAACTTTTTATTGTTCATCTCGACCCTCCGCCGTTTTTATCATCATTAACATTATCATTACTAGCAACATCGTCTCTTTGTTTAGTATTCTTTTATTTAGTTCTGTGTAAAGAATCTGTTAAAAATGACGTAATTTTCTATAAAATGCTTCTGCAAGGTTCATTTCTTTAAATAAAAAATTTTATTTCTTTCGTTTTTCTTTTTATTTCGTGTTTATTTTTATTTGTGTGTTTTCACTTATTTTTTGTGTTAAAATAATATCTTAAATTTTAGATAAGAATTACATTATAATTATATTATATAATTACATTTTGTAAATAATTTTAAATTGTAAAGAAAAACTGAAATAATTAATATATTCCTTTTTTTTCTGCTCCTTTTTCTCTGCAGCCAAGGATTATCCCAACAGACGTTCAAAGGAAAATTTAACGGCAACCTCACCATGTGAAGAGCAACCATCGAACATGAGTCGAGCCCCATTAACACGGAGTTGCTCAAGTCCTGCAGTGTACGGTAAGTTTTGAGGCATTCAGTTTTTTGGGGCACCTTAAGTTTTCCGAAAACCATTTGGTTAACAAGTAAATTTTTCATTCCATGCCCATTTCTAAAGTTTTGTGTGTTTTTCAAAAAGAAAAAATTTAAATATTTTGATTCAGTTTGAATTTGCCCGACCCATAATTTGTGAATTTAACTTGTGAATAATTAATATGTAGTTTCATATTAATGACTTAACAATCCTTTTATTATCAATTATTTGCTTAAACAATGAGTTAAATTGCTGAATGCAGTGCATTTGCTTTACACTAAAACGAGAATTGTAGCAAAAAAAAGTAGGAAGAATTTTGTATTTTATGAATATTTATTTATCAGTAAAAAGCGGTAGTAGAGTTTGTGGTGTAACCAGAGTCAAGGAAGAAATTAATAACTTATCAACCAGTAAACCAGATACTTGTTGTTGTTGTCTGTGGCTGTTGTCATTATCAAATATGTATGTACAGGAAACTTCCGTTTTGTAGAACACTCGAATATCACAAATTTTTGCTTAGCGTAGATAAAAGATAAAAAAATAACGTAATAATACACGTATGTATATTGCTGCACAGTGATGGTCCACTATATCAAATTATATAATGTGCAAGGACGTATTAGGAACAATTATTATTAATTATAATAATTGGTTCATTAAAGAAGAACAAACGCAAATAAGAGAGCAGTTCCAAACTCAAAGAAAATAATCAAGCATACAAAAATTAATTTCATAGAGAGATCGATAGGAAAATATGGAAAGTACGCAAGAAAATAATTAGGTCTCTCTTCTTTATTTAAACACTTTATTAAAATATTCGTAGATGAGTATGTAAATACTTCTTTAATTATTTATATCCGTCTTTAATTATTATATAGTCTATATTTACTTTTTTGGGCAGAAACCTTCAAATTTGACACGGTATATGGGCCGAAGTCTTCATTTAGGCTTCTCTAGAAACAGACCTCGAAACTGGCCTCCAAGATTGTCCCTTATAATCGCTCTGAATGATTATTTCTTATAGTAAATGAAATCGTTTCTTAATGTTCGTTAAGTTGGTTGATGACGATGGGTTTTAGAACGACGAATTTTAGGTCTCAATTTGAAATCCTCAGCCTTATAAAATTGCCTTTTGTTTATTATATTATACATATTTGAAATTAATAAGGACTAACATCACAACAAAATTTACAAAATTTATTAGGCCATTATTACGTAGTTTTCATTGTTCATAATTGTAGTTTTCATACTTTGACATTCTTCTACACTTTTTATTTCCATGGAGCTCATCAATTGAACTCCAAGGAAATCATTCATATACAAATAGATTGTGACGTAAAGCAAATTACATTGTTTCTTCTTCAAATTCGGCATTAATTCATCGATTAATCCATCCATTCATCCACTTCATATAAATCGACGAGGTTCATCTGTACGTACAATTATACGAAAGTATAGAAACGTCAATATTTGCATATTATAGTTCAATATTAAACCAACACCACCAACAGCAACAACGACAACGACACCAATATCTTTAAAAACCCAAATACTGACGTCCGTATAACAATATAAATTTTGCTTACGGTTTTTTGTTTTCTTATTTACGGAAGCTTTCCGTCGTGTAGGTACAAAAAACATGAAAATTATACGATGATATCACATTGTACTTTAATAACTTTAATACAACTGACAATTAGAATATAAATTAACATCGTGCACCCTCACTCCCTTCTTCCATTTACCACCCTTCCTCCCTTTTCCGCTCCTCCCCCTGCTCTTTCTATTTATCTACATTATCTACGTTTTTTAATGTCTATACTATTTGTCCACAAGAAACTTAATATTATTTGCATCACAAAAATACTGATAACAATATTGATGATGATAATGATAAAAATAAAGATTATCATATTAAGGTTGGAGGCTATAAGTGAATACAGCTACTGTGATATGACTGACTGACTGACGACGATGCCTGAATCAGTATCATCAGCATCGCACGTGCTAAGTGTTAAGATGATGATTTGTGTATTAAATTTTTTTGTTAAATTTTAATGCAATAGTTTTTTTTCTGCTCTCTTCTTTTCTACCACCCCCCCCCCCTCTCCACCCCTTTTACCCGCCTCTCTTTTGCAATTTGTTTAACGCACGTCGTTATCAACATGAATAACGAGCGACGTGGCGCGATTGCAATTTTCGAATTTATTTAAATAATGTATAAAGAGCAAATAATTGTCATTATTATAAATGCTGAAAGAATGAATGCTGTATATTGTTGGATGGACGTTTGGACGAATTGATAAACTGCTTTGATTAAGCTGTTAAGTGATGGATTGTATAATGATTATACGATATTATACAATATAAAAACGGTATACATTAATTAATCTATTATTTTGTTGTTGCCAATTTTTTTGAACTATTTTAATTTTGATTCTTTTTTGATGGAAATCATATTCTAAACATTTCTTCAAGTTATGTTATCTAGAATTTCAAAATTAAGTAAAATTTCATAGGAAAAAATCGGCGAAAGCTGAAGCAGAGTACAATTATCTAGAAACCATAATTAAACCAAATCGAAAATTAAAAGTTTTCAATACTATTTAAAACTCATTACTGCTGAATTAAAGGAAAGAAAATTATTCCCTGCATTAAAAGAATACTTTTCTTATTATTAATAGGTGTTTTTTACTACTAAAATATAAAGAAGTGTATGTAAAATACACTTAATAATCATACGACCATACAGGGTGTTCCGTATTATAGATGTAATGAGGGGCATGCAGATTAAGTCGAGACGAGATAAACCGTCTACAGTGCTACCATCGTCGCTGCAACAAATTTTTTTCTGCTTTATAAACTTCTTCTGAATTATATGACTACTACCAAAACTCAGGACAAAATTTGCCTATGTCTCTTGCTGCCAACTTGCTGCCATTTATCAGCAGACAGGCTGACCCTTTTCCCCTATCTCTCTCTCTCTTTCTCTCTCTCCACCCAGTATCACCACCATCTCATTCATCGTCATTTGCATACTTCCTTTTGTTGCATGATGCATCATCACCAGCATGCCTTACGATGCGGACGGATGCTGTCTTGAAGTATCGTTATGAAAAGTGCTGAGTATGTGAAATTTAAAAAGGAGTAGGCACATCATGAAACGCACTTGAATAGAAAAAGTAAATTATTATTTCTTTATGTGGAGGCAACCCTATAGCAGCAGTGTTCCCTTCTCTCATTTGTTATTTTCTCTCCCTTCTTTTGAAGTTTCCACACTGAGTGTCTGCTGCTGCTGCTGCTGCATGACTCATCATCACTGCGTGGCTGGCTCATCGTGGTTGTTGCGTTAATGTGGTTGATGTCAGGAAGTACACATAAATGCAAAGTAAGCAACAACCACAAGAAAGTTGTACAGATTCTTTATATTCTTTGTCTCTGCCCTTTAATGTACAATATACATATGTATGTACTATATAAATAGACCAGTATGTTGTTTTGGTATTTTCATTCAATGTTACTGCAATCATTCATTATTTTAGCATTTCGTTAATGCGGCATATTCAACGCGTAATGAAGTTGCGCTTGCTATAATGAAGTTTTTCGGTTAACAGAAGCAAAGGGAGCAGTCGTCGAGGCGAACGCTTGGCAGACATTGTGTTCCAATACGAAACTCAGATGTTGGTACTTCGACGGAATAAAATAAAAATATTACCACTTTTCGGAAAAGTATAGCATTTTTCTGTTGATCTTAAATGTGGATCTCTTGTTGAAAGACCCTATACACACTCGCCTCTCTTTATTCCGCGCCGGTTCCGAACGTCTCGGCCATGATTTTCGTGTGTGTCGAAAACCGTTTGCTAGAAATCTATTCTTGTTCTATATTCTTCTAAGACCGAAAAGTTCAGAAACACTAACAAAAGTGTTATACGTACATTATTTTACGAATATTAATAGCTTTCTAGGTTAATTCCGCATACAACTTATATACGATACATATGTTATATGTTAAGTACTACGTAGATATATAATTAAATATATACACACATAGGTTTTCATACATGCATACACATAGGAGATTAATTTATTTAAAAATACTATACATTGTTATACTTAGCACATTTCGTGCAAAATAGATTTGGGTTTTTTTTCATTTTTCTATTATGTATCGTACATACTTCTGGTTTCTCGTACTCTCTCCTCTACACCACCTTAATTTCCATCATAACGGATAACCATTTCTCGTTCTATTTCCTTCTTCCAACAACAACAACAAAAAATTAGTCATGCACTGGAACCGTGAAACCTTCTATTTCATCACTAAAGTCTGCCAACATAAAAGTAGTTCTTTGCTGTCGTTGTCGTTGTCGTTGTTGTTGTCCCTGCCAGATTGCCCGAGGAAAAGGGGGCATATATACCCCTCCACTAAACCTTAGCATATGCTGACTGAATGCGAAAGAGATAGTTGGATGAGAGTTGGTTCGTTGCGGGCGGCACGTTGATGTAATAAAGAGCGAAGAGCGGCGCGCACATACCCGTACATAAAAAAACAGATGCCGAGGGTGCATAAATTTACAAAATGGCATTCAATTAAAGCCAATAGAGCAGAAAATATGTAATAAATTTAGTATTAGCATTGCAACAAAATGCCTGCTGCTCTTGTTCGACGATGTTAATAACTAATTTTAAAAAGGAAGTTATAGCTAGCTCTCTTTACAAAAAACGTATGACATAAGAAGATGCCAAGTGAGGATAGTAAAAAGGGGTCGGAGGGGGTTGAGGGTGAGCGAATAGCAAAAATTTTCAACGGGACTCTTTCTGTCCAGCAAAACTAATAAAATCTTACAATCTTTATTGAAACATAAAGCATTATGCATTGTCGTCATTCAATGCCATAACGATTGACATCAACAAAGACTTTGATGAGAAAATTAAAAACTTTGCCTTTGTCTCTCTTTTTCTTCTCCAGATATTGAAACACATCCCGCGTCCCCAGTTTTTCCTCATCTATTATTGGGTAACGGTAGGGATGCCGATGATCCCAGTAGCGTGGGCGCCAACTGTGTGCTGAATGTTACCTGCCAAGAACCAGCAGCTGCCAGCAAGCTGTCAAATTTAAAATATATGCAAATACCTGCCAGCGATACGCCCCATCAAAATATCAAACAATACTTTCAGGAAGCCTACGATTTTATTGGTAAGTTTTATGTATTTCAGAGACGAGACAAAGGTGTCAATATTACATAATGTTTGAATACGAGTATGTACTTAAATTGATAAAAATTCTAAAATTATCTCATACTTCTCTCCTTCCTCCCACTCTCCACTCTCTCTCACTCTCTCTCACCAACCAACCAGTGTCGTCACAGGCGTTCAGCAGAATATTCCTGAATGTCGAACTCTATGTATGTCATCACAAAGTGCCATGACGACATATGTACATATGTACACGTAACATGGAGTCACCCAGACTGCATCCACTCCCGCAACCACCCCCCAGCATTGGCCAACGCAGTGCTGGTGACGGTGGCGGTAGGCTTGGCGCTGTTGGTACGCTGCTAGACTGTATGGCTCCATGTGCACTCTTCCCAACAATCTCCAAATCCTCTTCAACCCTCACCCACACAACGAACGCCAACCACAAGGGCAACAACAACAACAACATTCAATTCGGCTCGCTCTTACGGTGGAGCATTATATCGCGCGTATTACTCGAATCCACGACAACGCTGCTGCTGCTCCTTCACTCGAACTCCTTATTTCCTTTCTTCTTCTTCTTCTTCTTCTTATTCTTCTTCTTCTTCTTCTTCCTCTTCCTCTTATTTTGCTTTCAACTGTTCAGCGAGTGTTGGAGATAAAATAACAATAATAATAAATAACAACAACAAAATACAAATAAAAAATAAAAATTCCATTTCAACTCATTGCCAGGCAGGCTAAATAAATACCAACTCGTTGCTGCCGCTGCAATTGTTGTTATTGTTGTTGTTTTTGTTGCTGCTGCTGCTGTGGTTGCTGTTGCTGTCGGCTTCTGGCTTCCTGAATGCTGTTGTTTTTGTTGTTGTTGTGGTCGTTGATCGTTATTCACACAATGTTGTTGTTTGTTGTTCGTTACTCACCTCTTGTTGTTGCCCCTGACAACTACAACCGATGCCGAAGTTGCTGGACTGCTTTACACTTCGCGTTGCTGTTGTTGTTGTTTTTCTAATCGACAACATGGCATGGCATGAAAGAAACCATGTGAAGGTAGCTGAAACGTCCTTCAAGCGGAAACCAACGAATGTTGAACTGAACCGTAGAAAATAAGCGTCTGTTTTTCTGGGTTCTTCCGTTTCTCGGTCTTGCTTTTGTTTAGTTTTTGTTTGCTTGTTTCCTGCTCGTTCCCCGCCGCCACCGCAAGGCTTTATTGCCTAATCAGTTTTGCCAGACGCCGTCAACGTGGTTCAGTCAGCGGCGCTCTCAATATTTCCTTATTATTTTAACTTGGTGTTGTTGCTATTAGTGTTGTTGTTGTTGTTCCTGTTCCTGTTGTTATTGCTATTGTGGCACGTTTAATCCTTAGCGTCCGTCCGCGCATTCGTTTCGGCTTCGTTTGCCCTCGTTTTTAAAACGCTGGTGTGTGTGAAAGAAGAAGAAGAAAGGGACCGTAACAACAAATAACGGCCGATAAGATTGCTTCGCCATCTTCACCCTCATCCTTTTCCACATCATCACGGTCACAACCACCACCGCCACCACCAAAGCACCACCATCGCCACCGCAACAACAATTTCATATTTCGTGCGATGAGTCATCATCATACTCGTATATCAAATGCACACTCATTCATTCTCTCTCTCCTAACCCACACCTGCCCGCACCACCCTCACCATCGTCATCATCATCATCGTCGTGGTCGTGGTCGTCTCATTATTATTGATTTTTTTTGTTTTTTTTCCTTCATCGTTTATTTATGTCGCCTCGTCTTTAGTTGCAAGTAAATTCAGCCTACAATCGAACCAATCATTCTCGCGTATAATACAGCCCAACGAATGGGCCTGGTTGGTTGAGTGCCTTCGGTTCTATTTTTGTTCTAGTGCTAAAGAACAGAACAACGAAGTCGGAAGGAACCAGAAATCACAAAGGTACGATATTATAAATTCGTTGGCGCTGTTGAACTTCGTCGTCTGCTTCCGTCTACAGAGTTCCACTCTAGCGGCCCATCTAAGTACTCCTTAAGCCATCGACATCGTCCAGTTAACCCTGGTCCGCAAAAAGTTAAAAATATTTGATTTTACTTACTTAACATTATTACACAGACCGATACAATTTAGCTGACCCTTTAAATCCACAATCAAATTACTTTTTCTCAAAAGATTTTATGGTACTAAAAACGAGTATGATCTGAAATCAGTCTCAGAATTTCTTTATTATAATACTCTTACTTTAGTTCTTTGAGATATCTCGAACCTCAGGGCTTGAATAACACAATTTCTTCGCTGTGCTTGAGGTTATACAACATCGCACCTTAAGTTTCAAGATAAAGATGTCTTTCTTCCTATTATTGATTTATACTGTCATTCGAAAGTATATAAATACTACTCTTTATCTTAAAAAACAAACATTTAAAATATGTAGTTGCATTTTTTTCTATCCTCTACGAGAAATTATTCTCTACTGTTAACCATTCAGCAGATGCTAGTAGTAACCTTATAGAACTAGTACACCTTTTAACCCTGAAGAAGTAACCTTTTGAAGTAGTAGAAGAATTAATTATAAATAGTAATTATCAGAAGAGAAGTGTATACACTTATGGATTTTATTTCTCCCTTCACATTGAAGATTCTCCTAGAAATCTTTAGTAGGATTTTAAATCAACAGAAAAACGCAATATTTTTGTGAGAGGTCGTGATATTTTTATTTTATTCCAAAGTACAAAATCTGAGATTAATAATTGAACATAAATTCGTATTTGCCTCACGTCCGTCTCGACTTCTCTGACAAATAGTCATTCTTTTTGATGAAATTTTTCATAACCTTATCGCATAATTGTTGCGTCTACTGCGCGAAATATACGCGTATAAAAGCTCTAATTGTTTTTTAGTGCTAAAATCGTTGCTGGCGTAGACTTTATCTTCAAAGTAGTCCTCAAAGAAAGAGTCTAATGGCGCCAAATCGCTCGATCTCGTGGCGGTCTCCATTTTTTAAAATCGAAATCGTAAATACTAACGTACCGCGTCTGCGATATTTTTACCATTTTTTAGTAAATTTTCACTATTTCAGTTCGTTGTGCGAGTGTGTATCGCTCCATATTAGACCTGCTTAAGGTTTTTACTTGTCAATGGACATTGCAATGACAGTTGAAATGCAAAAATTTAAACGCGAAATTTTAAATTACACTTTAAATATTTTTAACTATACTTTTTAACTATACTATACTAGACAATGGTTTTCGTCTAAGAAGTCAAATAGAAAATCTGTCCCACTTTTTTTAAAAATAAATGTGAAATTTAAATATGACTTGCTATAGATTTTATTAAATCAGTATATTTTCAAATCTTTCTGACCGGAAAACATTCTAAGTTCTCTTGAATGACAAGCGTTATATGAATAGAAAATCACTAGATATATCGTGTGTACAATATGTATATTGTAGTATCGTATGTACATGTATAACGTAGTAAAGTGCTTACAGACGCCATTTGCCGATGACGTTAAATGAATACATACTAATTATAGTCAAATCAAATTATATTAAAGGCACTTTTTAGGTTCTTATGCATATTATAATTTCCATTTGACGTTATATGAAACGTTTGATAATAAATACGATTATATAATACGTAAATATACCAGAGAGGATACGTTAATACTGTAAATAGGTAAAGGGATAAATCAAGGAGTATTTTAGTCTTTACATTCACAAAATACGTACTTACTTACGAGTATTAATGAAGGTTGTTAAATTAGCTAAACGCGTAAAGGTATAATGTTTGAAGTAGTCTTATAAATTTCTGTATTACAAACTTGTTTTACTGCAAGTTCTGCTGAGACATACGTCTTATATTCTACGTGACCGCAGCATACCTCTACATTGCTCTACGGAAGTTATATCTATTAAGAATTAGTCTAATGACCGAACGACCTTCCCAATGAAGGCTCCCCAAAGCATTATATAGTCTTTTAAGAACAAAAACAAAAAATAAATCGATCTTATTCTGAGTGTAAATTCAGGTCTCAGTCAACACTACATACGAGAAGGCAAACACTACTCATAGCCAGCCCATTTTCATCCATCTCTCTCTCTCTCTCTCTCTCTCTCTCTCTCCTGCTCTCTGTCCATATTCGTTTGTATCTTTCAAAATCTGTTCAAGGTATTTATACAATATTTTTCAAAATAAATAACAATTTAGCAAATGCAAATAATTCTTTCCAAGCATCACTAATATTATTTGTTGTACGCACACGGCACGAAATTATCGAAATCATTGTTTTTACCCACGTCACCGTTTTCGACGTCAATCCACCCTCTTCCTCCCCCCGCCGACCTTTCAGGAAACGCGGCGGTTACTCTACTCCTAGAGCAGCGTTTTAGCTGGCGCTCATCGTAGGTACATACTATACATGCATACATACAGACTCCTGTACGTAGTTGGTGAGTACTCGTAGGTCGTAGCGGCGTATCGTATCGCAGCGCCGTAATATTTTTGTTTCTCACTTAATGTGTGTACTATACTCATACGACTATACCCTTAAAGAGTGAGTATTTGTACGTGAGTGTAACGGACTGATTAGCGGACGAACTGACTGGCTGGCTGAATGGCTGACTTGGCTGCCTAGCTGGATATTTATTCGGCTGTCGATAAATGAAACTTACCGCTCTGGCGGCAACAACGCAAAAACAACTTGCGGCGCACGGATGAGTCACGAATCAGCTCATTTCAAGCAAGCTTGTGCGGCAGGGGCGGCCGGTCGAACGGGCGCTCAGGCGAGCAGACAGATCATAAGTTTGTTTATTCCTTCGTTTGTTTATTTCTTTCTCATTCCTTCTGATGTTTTGTTGTTTTCTATTTTATTATTGTTGTTCATATTTTCGTTCAGTGCGCATGTCGGTTTCATTCATACAAAATATTCAAAATGATAAATCAGAGAAAAATAAAAATACAATTTTTCTTACAGTCGATGTGAAACAAAATGCACCCTACACTTTTATTTTTATGACGTTTCCATTTCAAAAAAATGATTTTTATTTTTCTAAAAAAAAAAACTTTAAAGACTTATTATCATTGTTGCCTTTTTCCATTGATTCCTTTTGTGTTATGTTACTACGTTTGTCGTATTTTCTTTTACTATTTTCGTGTTTACAGTATTGCAAACACGACTGCAGTAAACTGCAGTATTTACAGTTACGCATATAGCCTTGCTTGTTGTTGTTGTTGTCGTCGTTTTTCATTATTATCATTAGCACGTTTTCTAGTCATTATTATTTAACTCTAACGTGATAAGTATTAATTCTTAACTCAGTATTTGGCCTAGAAAAAAATAATGTGTCAGCAAAATGCATCAATAATGTTTTTGATTCAATTCGAATCTCCTTTTTTTATTCTTTACACATTCATTCATCTTTGTCACGTCATTATATGCATGAGATTTAGTTTTCTCTATTCTGTCTCTATTCTCTATTCTGTTAAAAAGACAGCATTTTTGACGTTGCTTAAATTTTTTAGACATGTTTTAATTTTTTTCGAAAATCTCTTAGAAAATATAATTTAGAACTAAGATTTTGCTCATGCTCATAAAAAATCTGAATGAAATATAGTCCCAGACTATATAGACTCTGAGGTATTTAAATGTTATATAAGGGTTTTGGGAAGGTTTATTTTACAGATCGCGATATCCGCGACTGCAAATCAGATATAGTGAATCGTCAAATGAAATTCAAAATATTCGATTGTTAGGCAGAAAGCTTTAATGCGCATCTGTCAAATGTAATTTTAAATTAGCAACCATCTACATATTGGTATTCAAAATATTTAAGTTATTCAGAATAATAATCCAATTGCAAATCAGTTGATTAAATCAGTTGTAAAAAAAATCCATTGTAAATTTCAAGTACATATTTGGTTTTCATTAAAAGCTACAGAAAGACATCTTCGCAAATCATAGATAGACCTAAAACCACTAGAGAGATTGTGAAAATGGAAAGACAAACAAATCTCAAGAATATTTGACATGAAAGCTATGCCACTATTGATAAAGCCTTATTCACTTTGCATTGTGACAATCGTAGCCCGAGTTATTGTAGAAATGAAAAAGATAGCATGCGATACATATAGTATAAGTATATGATTCCTATTCCTATATTTATTTACATATTTATTTAAAAAAAATCATAATAAACCTAAAAGGAGAAACAAATGTATTTATTTCTTACTTATGATTTACAAATAAGCCTAATAGTTCAAAATCAAAGTAGCGGAAAACATGGATAATAAATATTAATATTAACTTTATATTAAAAATATTAACTTTAACAATACTACACTATTTTCAATTGTAAATGCGAATAGGTCAATTGAAAATGAGATTTTCCATTTGTAAATGAGAATACGTCAATTAAAAATGAGTATAGAACAAATTTAAATGGGAATAGAACAAATGTAAATGAGAATGGGTAATTTTTAAATATAAGTGTGCTTAATAATGTACATAGTTATCGCTAAATTATTCAATTTAATTAAAAAAATTTTCCAATTTTTATTAATACATATATGAATATTTAATTAATAATAAATTTTAAAATAAGTACCCATAGATAACAGCAAGCTAATAATACAATATATTTAGTAAATGTAACTACGCTGTAATACGAGTGTATAAACTCGTACAAAAAAAAAGTGTATAAAAATTAAACATTCTCATTTACATTTGTTCTGTTCTATTCTTATTTACATTTGTTCTATTCTTATTTTCAATTTATGTATTCTCATTTACATTTGTTGTATTCTCATTTACAAATGGAAAATCTCATTTTCAATTGACGTATTCTCATTTTCAAATGAAATATCTCATTTTCAATTGACCTAATTTCATCTGCAAATGGAAAATCTCATTTTCAAATGGCCTATTCTCATTTACACTTGACCTATTCTCATTTACAGTTGGAAATGGTGTAGTTAGATAAAAAATTTAAAATTTTCATTTTAGTTACCTCTACAGAATCTGAAACTATTAGACTACGTTTGTATGTATGTCCGGTAATAGCTTTTATATATTTAAAGATTTCTATTATTATATGCGTGGTTATAAATAATTATAACCACCCATATTTTTCCCGCTCAGCGTATTTATTCAACAATTAAAAACATTTATTAAAACCTTTGGCGGTTTCAGAACCAACCACGCACGGTTCCTCATCCGCGTCTTTCGTTGATGCTTTTTTGTTTTCAATGTTCCCGCTACATTAAGTCAAGCGACTCCTTCTCAATTACACTAACAAGAGTTTTGATAGTTAAAAACTTAGCAGCCGTAAATTGCAACAACACCAACGCGTGCCTTTGATAAACGAATTTATTTTTGATTATTATGTCTTGTGACACAAATAGTAGAAAACTTTTATTTTAAACTTTATCTGTAATGAATAATCTTATCTGTAATGCGTAAACTTTGTACAACTCTAAAAAAAAAACAAGTAAGAGCGTTATCTTCGGCCTGGCCGAAGCTCACATACCCCACACCCGCATCTGACGAAGTGATAAAAAGTGGGCGGGTGATACCTACTTTTTTAAAATTTACAGGGAGAAAATTTTGATCTATTAACTCATCTAAAACACCGCTTTTCCTACCAAACACCTCATTATATGGTATAGTATATAAGTGGGCGTGTCACGCCCATTTTTAAGAATATATTTTAGTCTAATATGGTGGACTCGAAAATAAAATTTTAGCTGAAAATTCGGTCTACAAGCCAAGAAATTGACCTAAAAGCACGGATGAGTGCATATTTTCTATAAAAAGTAGGCGTGGCACTGGTCCGATTTTTCCCATCAATACCAAACAGCGTAGGATAACAGAGAATATTGGTGCCAAATTTCATGACGATACCTCTATTCATTCTCCTGTAATCGTGATTTCCACAGACGGACGGACATGGCTAAATCGAATCAGGAGGTGATTCTGAGCCAGAATATATATACTTTTCTATACCTGCCACGCCTCCTTTAATGCGTTACAAACGGAAGAACAAAGTGAATATACCCTCATCCCTTCGGGTGTAGGGTATAATAACTTTTAATAAAGCAGGTTCGGTTTAAAAATTAAAATTATTTTTACTTTTATTTGATACTGAAACTATCGAGAAACTACGGCATTTCGTTTAATGGTCAAAGCAGTCACTATTATCACTACATATTTGTTTTTATTATCGAATTAACCTTCTACAAGCTAGACGTGTGTAATATTAACAGTAAAAATCGTACTAATGAAATGGTTCGGTAAATAATCAAGACTGATAATGAAGATTGTCGTGTACCCATCCTTAACTATTTCTTCTGTTCATTATTTAGGTGTACATATTACGTACTACGGACATGATATGATTTCATTTTCACTGGAAAATCGATAACTCATATCGAACATTGTACTCGTATTTCAAAATTTTCCCCAATTTCTAAAATATTTATCTTATCATTCCGATTCTGAAGGGGAAAAAATTCCCATTTTTTTAATCGTATTCATCTTTTGTCTATTATAATGCTCATAAAGACTGTTAATCATCATTTAATAAACGAAATAAATTCTTTATAATTACTTTTGTATAAAAAGTAAACATTTTGAAGGTTCGTCATTTCTCATGAAGGATGCGCATGAAACATTTGAATGAATCACGGTACATTCACGATTCATTTCGACAAGCAGGAAATTGTATGAATGATGACGAGGTTGAGTGTACGATGGCAAGGTTGACGAAGAAGAAGAAGAAGAAATAGGAATTTCATTTTTTTAAAAGTGAAAGACTTTGATTTATATGTATATATTTTATAACAAAAAATATAATTTAAATCATTCTAATAAAAAAATCGTACATTATTAAAAAGAAAGAACACTATAACATAATACAATACGATATTATTGTACAATATTAATATAATAATAATTATGAAGATCTTGAGTCATGCTCCAAAAAAAATTAGCTTATTTACAATTTTACGATGTCGTGAAATGCATTCACGTCCTTCCAAGTGTCCTCCTTTTATTATTTGCCTTTCGTAATGGTTGTACATTCATACCCATTACATTCCTCTGTATGATGATGATGGCGACGGGCATAATGTTTCAGAAACGTGGTGATGCTTTTCAAGTTGAAGGTCAACCAGTCAACCAGTTCGTTCTTAGCTCAGCCTCCGAAATTGTAACTCTCACCGCCTTCGAGCCGATGCCGCTGTTATTCTTAACTGTTTGTTGTTAAGCAAAGCTCGTAAGCAGGCCACAAATCAAGCCAAAATACTCATAAAACCAAAAATAAACGAAAAAAAACAAACAAACATAAAATTGTAAACCATTTACTGAAATGAATCATGCTTGTTATTGGTGCTGTTGTTGCTTTCAATGTCGTTGGTGTTTTCTGTTGTATGTATTTTCAGTGCTGTGTGTCATCGCCATCAAATACCATTGACTTAACATCATCACCTGCATTTGATTAACGTACGATATCATCCATCATTCGCTGGAATCATCCATTAATATCTTTCCAATTGGAATGGAATCATCTCTCTCAATTTCCCTCTCTACCTCACACACACACAAACTGCCTTAATTCTGACACTGCATATATTGTATTATTCTTTGTTTGGCAGTACAATAAACAGTGCTGCCAGACACGCGATGCCGTCGTCATCTCTTGATTGATTTTTTGTCCACATGACGATTGAACAATTTCAATTACGATCTTACTCTTAATTTTCACTTTGAAATCTTAGAATGTAAAGAGTTCATTACCATCTTATTGATTACATTGAAAAAATACTTCAACAGTTCAAAGTACTTAAATACAATATTAAAATACAATGTCGATGGAAATAGATCGTAAAAATTCATTTTTATATATGTATGTACATACATACATATATATGCGCTGCTGAATTTGAATTAAGAAGACTTTAAACAACAAAAATTCTATAAAGTTTACTGCGCTATTGCGCAATAGCTCATTCACTTCTTTACCAATTTTGATGATTAATATCGTCCTGGAATGCTGTAACACTTATCATTAAAGAAAAATTGCCAAAAACATTAAACTATGTATCTTTAGACGGTATTTATTTTTAAATGCAAGTAATGTTGATAAATATAATTTAAAAAGAGTTTCTGAGATGAAAATTGAGGCTTTAATGGGCAAGACAGTTAATAAAAATTCGTTTGGAGGAAGCGAAGTTATGGTCGCTGGAGTAAGGCAATGTACGTACATATATGTATGTATTTCATAGGCCTTAAAAAAATTTTCCAAAAATTAAAGAATATACATTTGGTAATGAAAATCATGTACATTTTGAGGATTAAAGTGAATACTTCATATTCCAAAATAGCAAAAGGTAAACTCATTTCAGTTTGCTTGGAATATATAACACAACAAACATCAATCTAAATTTCTGAGATAGTAAAATTTAACAAAAAAGTTTCGCCAGTTTGGCAGTGAATTTTTTGCATTATACTCGTATATAATGGGTCCTTCTGATGGAGTTCATGTTTTAGAATAGTTCAACTTTCTGAGGTTATACATAAACTACTTCCGCTCGGCTGTAACTCATCCACGGTTTACAGCAGCAAAAAAAGTAATATGAAAATTAAAGAAGAAAAAACTGCACGCTCTCAGACGGGCGGGCAGATCTACACACACAAACAGAAACGAAAACGGTATTAATCGTTTCTCTGGGAGTCGAATTCGGCTCGGATGGGCGAAAAGTATTTTTGGCACTTGCGAGTATGTACTCGTACCGTGTGTGTGTGTACATATATATGTTTTTATATGCTCTTGCTTTCAAATTTTATTGTTATTGTTTGTAAAACAAACCATTAAAAGTGACTCATTAGAGTGAGACGTAGTAGGAATGAACTGTCCGTCTAGCGCATCGCATCGCCACCCATTCCATTCTATCTCATCCCAGACCAACCCCTCCCATTTCGCGGCGCCGAAAGAAAGAAGCCGTTTGAATGACTGCGTATTAGAAAAAGACTGAAATGAATTAGACAGATGGTCACTGGGACAGAGCATCTCAGCGAGTATATATGCACATACATATTCGTACAACCGACAGACAATCATGCATAGAAAATAATTCAGCCATTGCTCGGATGCGTCAGTCTTTTTATTGAAACAACAAAAATATACGGAATATATTCGTATCATTTCAAAACATTCTGCAGTATACAAATACAACGTCCTAGTCTTATTGTTGGTGCTGTATGTTGTTGCTGCTGCTGTTGTTATTGGGTAATTCTTATCTCTTTATCTATCTGTTGATGAGACAGTCAGAGTATCACACACTTCTCGAGCCACGTCTGAGTGTGTAACATACCGAAAATTCTTAATCATCCGGTGTTAAAGTACAAACAAAAATATGTACAGCGTTCGCTGCTGTTTCACCAAAATAAGCTGAGAATCTTAATCATTCACAATTACGCATCCGCACGATTTACGAATACACATATAGTACACACATGCGTTGCGGTGCGGTGCGGTGCGGCATAGCAACTTTGATCCGCATCCGTCGTGGAATTTAAATTGAAATTCCGCAAATGCCAATCGATCGCTCGCACGTTCTGCAGCGTCGAACGCCTGAATCTCGTCTCGCAAGAGTTTAGTCATTCTTGTTGACACCATGTTGTAGCCATGTCCGTACAGTAATTAATCATCGATTAGTAATAATCGAAATCGAAATGTATTAATGTAACATTCTCTATTATGTCTGTTTGTCATTCAGTATTTCGACAGAGGAATTTATGCGCCGCGCCGCGCTGTTTAATCGCCAAATAATCTCGTACTACTCACTCACTGTAAATGTCATGCTATTTACACGATGCCAACAAGACATACGATACGGCATATGCACCAGATATGTACGATACTCGTACATACGAATACCTACTGAATTACGTAGTACGTGCGTAATAATCATGACCACATCGTTACGTGCTGCAATTAGTGCTGTTTATCTGTCTCCTCTACTGTAGCTACTATACGCGTATGTACGTTGAAAAACGAACACCAAAGACCCAATTGATTGGGACGTAGGTACTCATTGAAGTGAATTATCATCACTACTCGTTATCGCCTGTGATGATAAATACCAAGGTATTGTTTGTTCTGTTTGTCCGCGGCATGCTATAGCAATGAACCACATTCTATGCAATAAAGTTATATGAGTCAACCGAGTACACATTATCACTTTTTACATTAACATTTAGTGGTTATTATTAAGCAAAATACAATTTCAAAGTGACGAAGTATGTTTAGAAAAGAGATTTCGAAAAATCCTAGAATTCAATACGGCTTATTATTCATATTTAATTCTTATGAAATAATACTTATGTATTACGAACCATTGAAATATTTATGTAAATTTTACAAAAACTAATCAGTAGTTCTTTTCAAAATGATATACACTAGTCTCGTATTTCATTTCGTTTCGTATTTCCTTTTTTTGTCATTGCGAACTATTTAAAAATGTTCATATTAAACCCAATGAATTTTATATTACTTCGGTACATAAAATGCGTATTCATACCAGAATAAAAAATTTTACTGCAAGTTTGTGGATTTGACTTTTTCGAAAAAAGGACTTAGATATTTTTCTATAAACTCATCTTACACGAGTATTCCGAAAATAACAGACTCAAATTCAAATTTAAAATCATTATTTACTACAGCTTACCAATTACAAAAGCACATTTTATCGTTATAATCACGAGAGAGTGATGTTCTCACTCTCTCTAGCAATATAAGATTAAAATATCACAAAACCTTCTTGATAAGTTTGTCATATTTAGTGGTTTTATTACTCCGGAATCCAGTTAATATTGTAAAAAAGAATAGTTACAATAACATGTTTACCCATACTCACATACTCTAATACGTCATGTACGTCATGCCTATAATAACACAATTGATTACACGTGATTAGTAGATAAATATTCGCGCTTATCATGTCTATTCAGATAATTTCAATTCTTTTGCGTAATAATAATTATAATTGTGCTTCTTCTGAACGAATTTTTATTGCCTTTCTTGACATTTGAAGCTTTAATTTGCATCTTATAAAAACCTTTTTAAATAAAGAAAATCCAAGACTCGTCATCAGATTTTGACTTACATTTGGTCTGTTATGGTCTGTTATTGGTCTCTTCTATAGTTCAAATGGTAACGAAGGGTTCCTGTTAACTTTTGGACTGCTAATCTTTAGAATATATAGGTCTATATGTCAAATTTTTATATGTTTAAAAAATGAAATAAAACGTTTTTCACATTTCATTTTTGTACTATACTCGATCAACTTAATTTTTATTAACTTCTGGAACACGAAGCTTAAATTCGTAAGCTAATTTAGCAAAGCCACAAACCAAAATCGTACTCGTATTATTTATTTATTAACGAGTAAGTTAGTTAACAGTTCAGTGAGCAGGTCAGCGAGCAAAACAACTTGCGGTTCCAAGATCTAATTTCCATCGAGCAATGAATACAATTTTTTTAAAAATATTTCATTTTGGTTTATTGAAAAATTTTTAAATGATGGTTGGAAATATGTATGTATGTAGTTATTCTACACTCATAGTGTTTATTTATTGTTTGTTAATTAAAAAATCATTTAAATTAAAACATGATCAATACAAAATAATTAAGTGTTGTTTAATTAAAAACTTTGCAATACATTTAAAAGCTATTAATTAATTCGTTGCTGGCTTTGTCGCTATCAATGTTGTTTCGAATGTTGCTGCTTTAAAGGCGCCACACCCCACATCATCTCACTGCCTCCCCCTGCCCCATCCCGCCGCCCAAAACGACAGCAATCAACAGCAAACTCGGTTGCCTCGTAAGCAAACGTATGCGCACTTTAACAAATTTTCTTAATTAAATATTTATTATTGATTTATTGAAGTTGTGTCTTATCGACATTAACACCAGCAGCGATGGAAGCGCCAGCAGCAGAGGCAGTCTCTCTCTCTCTCTCTCTCTCTCTCTACGGGAAGAAGAATAACAACAATAATAATAATACTCATAACAATAACAGAGAAGAAACACAAAAGCAATAACCACAACAGCAAGAATAGCATTAAGAGCGACGAAAAAAAAAATGTACATAATATTTTCAACATTGTCTCTGATTATCAATATCTGACTCATCACTGTCAGCAATTATCGTGAGCGCAGTAGAAGTTACGCTCGGAACAACAAAAGAGAGCAACAAAAACATGAGTAACGACGCGTTCTACTTGACTGAGAATATAAATGTTTATAACTCGATCGATTGATTATTTCATTATTTAAGCTGCTACTGACGTTGTTGTTGCTGTTGCTGCTGCTGCTGCTGTTGCTGATTTCCATCGCTTCTTTGTTGCTTTCTTTATTTGCTTTACATTTAGTTTTATTGAGTAATCAACGCTTCCCATCAGCTTAAGAATAAGCATTGAAGCATTACTTTTTGTTTTTATTCGCGAACAATCGTAAACAAACATCAATTAACTCCATAAAACTCCAACTTCTTCGGGGTGACCCAAGCCTCTTCGATTATATCCCGGAATCTGTTTCCAATTGATTGCAGCAATAAATATTTTTTATTCAAAAAATCAATTTGTCTCTGATGTGTTTTTTCTTTTCTAAAAAACCGAATTTAAAATGTTTAGAGGTTTTTCTCAGGAGTTGGTATACATACATACATATATACATATAGTATGTACATACATACATGTGCGTGCATAATAAAACTCAATTAATTGTCTCGTATTTATATTATAAAAATTGTATTAAATAAGTTCGTAAAAAAGCCTTTTTAACCCAACTCATCAATTTGTTCTTTGCTCTTTTTCAGAGGATGCCCGAAAAACCGGCTCACGTGTTCTTTTGCACTGTCACGCGGGCATATCACGCAGCGCCACCATCGCCATCGCCTACGTAATGCGCTATAAGTCGCTATCTCTTTTGGAAGCCTACAAATTGGTCAAAATGGCACGTCCTATTATCTCGCCGAATCTAAACTTTATGGGTCAGCTTTTGGAGCTGGAGCAGAGTCTGCGTCTGAGCGGGGTGCTGGCTCCAATTGCACCCAGTGGCACTGTCACGCCCACGCCCAGTACGTCAGCAAAAACTAGTCACGATCAGGAAGCTGCCGATGGTGAAAGACCAGCATCGAGCGCTGAGGCAATGGACACAGAAGAGGATGAGCAGGTCGGCGGTGCTGAGGAAGAAGACCAGGAGACGGAAACAGAAACATGTGGCTCTAGTAGTCGCATCACCAGTACGAGCAGCAACAGCGGCATTAGCAGTAGCTGCTCATCGCGCCTAACTTCGACACCAGCGACACCAGAAGACGAAATTTTCGCCACTTCCAGTGCAGCCAGCAGCCTGCTCTCACCAGCGGCAGCATCTTCATCGGCGTCGTCAACGTTTACATTCTTCAGTCAGCCAATGAGGCGTTTCCAACGTAATTCACCCGCCAAACTAACACTTAACCTGGAGTCGACTTTTGCTCCCATACCGAAGTCCTTATCCTGCATATCAATACCTAATGCGACGGCTGCCAGTCCCGGCCCATTGAGCGCAACAATACCACCAGCCATGGTTGCTGAGCACGACAACAGCAACAGTAACAGCAACATCAGCAACAATAATCAGGTTGCAATGACGACGATTGAATGAGTAGAAATTTTAAGAACTGCCCAAAAAATAAAACGAAAAAAAAGAACAATACACAGAAGGAGAAAGAAAAATCAATAGAAATTAAATGAGAAGAATAAGAAAAAAGACTTGATAATCTATTAAAAGTGATAGTAGGAAAAACGCTATTCCCATGCAACAACGTTTACAAAATCCTCCTCAACTCAACTCAACTCCTTTAAAATGCTGACAATACGTAATGTGGCCACGCCTTAATAGCTTGCCGTTAACCAAACCATTCACGTAACGAGTGCGTATCCAAATCACACACAACAACACAATGGAATTGTTTTGATGAATAATTACTACTACTTACTTAGTCACAGAATGAACATGAATGAATGAATGAATGGACGAATGCGTGATGAGTCAAAGCTTCGTTATGTCACTTTACGTCATGTTTGCCACTTAATTTGTACCTACTGTTTAATTATGTAATTAAAACACACACACACACTATATATAACTCTAATAAATGCACACATATAAAATGTATGGCTGTGTGCATATACATATGTACATGTCACGGCGTAGGTGCATGTGTGTATGTATGTATGTATGTACGATATATAATATAAAATTCAGGATTATTCAAGATTTATATTGCTTTCATATTGCTTTGATCAATTTGGCTCATTTAGAGCAGTGACGGCGTAATCAAGGGTCCCGGGTTAAATTATTTATTAAGTCACTTAACTAATATTATACAGAGTGTTCCACATAAACGGCGACAAGTAGCTAAAACCACGTATAAGTTCGGTTGGGTCAAAAAACTAAAAGAATCACATGAAAGAAGAGGTCTATAAGAATTTTTCCAATTAAAAATTTGCTATAAATTGCTAAAAAATATGTATATATATAGGAACCGTAAAAGGAACTGCCACGCTTACCTCTTGAAAAAGTTAACAAGCTCTATAACTAAGCTCTACATGAAATCTAACCGTTAGAACAAATAATTTTTGAAAAAATTAATACCTAATTAAACTAAATAAACATATGAGCGGTTGTATTATTATTGTTTTTGGAAAATGGTATAAAGTAACTGTTCTTTTCATTTGTTGATCCAATAAAAGATGCTTCGATCTTTTTATTTTGACCTAATTTAGAGACCAATCTCTTCAAAAGCTTTATGATTTTGTCAAAAGAGAGTGTGCTTCTTAATAAAATTTCATTTGTTTCTAAATTGAAAATCTATAAATAACTCGAAACAGCAAAAGCTGAACTTATACGACTTTTAAGAACACACACAATAGAAAATAATTTCATCCTGTCAAACGACTAAAAGAAGACACATGTAAATAAGAGATTTTTTTTGTCTTTACCCAAACATTTTTTATCAGTTCTCAATAAAATGTTGGCAACCAGAAGCTTCTTATGAGTACAAGTTTTCGAGAATATTAGACATTGCGTAGCAAAGGGGTAGGCGGAGGGGAGCCTATCCAAACTTATTTTTCCTCTGTTTTGATCCCAACTTGCACTCTTAACCTTTTGCGGCCACCTCAAACTGCATCCGCCTTTCGCCTTCGTTATTACGCCCCAGAAATTGAGATCGCCACATTTATCGATACTTTTAACAAATACTTATAACAAGTACTTGAAAATTTTGAACAAACAAATAAAGTTTTAATGCACTCGTAATTTTGTATTGAAAAATTTATTAATCTTACTTCTTGGCAAATGAATATTCTTATTTGAAATGTTTATTAAATATTTGACACCACTGAAAATCTGAGTATCAACTTAATAATATTACTTACTTACATACATACAATAATACATACATACTTATTAATATGTACATGCATATGAGTGCATACCTACAATTAATTATACGTACTTGAAATAAACTAATTCTAAGTAAAATTTACATGTAGTCGATGCTTGGAAACTATAATAAGTTCTTATCATTAACGTTTTTATTGGAAACTGTATATACAATACATAGTTCCTTAAAATAACTCATAAAACAGTTAAAGCTAATATCAAAAATTCATTTATTTCAATTCATTTATTGTATCGTAATTAAACTTTTCTCAAGGAAAATCGTAAATAAGAGGAAAATATTCACAATTTCTTTTGAATAAACGCTTTCTTTTTATTTGGCCTCTTCTGATTTTAACTGATTTTCACTGATAATCAGCCTAAACACATTCGCAAGCGATAAGCGACAGACGATATCTCTCTCAATTTCAAATTAAAAGTTTCAATATAAATATATTCTAAATAATAAAGATTATATGAACTACATTTGTGTCCAAGAAAACATTGTCTTTTCCGTTTTTTAAGCTTTTTCTAAATACATAATTGAATTATTTTCACAGTTACTAATTCATTAAATTTACATATGCTAAAAATTATAAAACATATAATAAAATTTCTTGCAGACACCAGGCACTGAACACAGAAATACAATAAGTACAAAGAAAACAAATTCATGTTAGAAATGCATTATTCGATCGTAATCTTGATGACATAATTATTTAACAAAAGAAAATAATAAAGGAAAACTATACACAAATACATACATACTTTTGAACTTACTACGAAGAAAAAGCTGATGCAAACATCACTGTTTGTAAGAATATAGCATAAAGAATAAAGAAAGAACATGCTGTGTATACACAGATACACACAGCACTGATCCTCATCATAGTTACCCACATTTCAATTCGTTGGCTTAAGTAAATTGTGCTCGATTGAAGCACAATTAGAATACAAAACACAAACATATATACACAATTATATCGTATATCAATCAATATTTTATTTGGCAAATGTCTATCAAATGTTGAGCAAATGTTGTGTCTTAAGCACAGAAGCAAAAACAGCAACTATTTATTTTATAGACTTAGTTTTCAATAGAATACAAATAGAGTAAGATGAAAATGTTTAATAGAATTATAAGTGAAAAACTGAAAACGCACAAGAAGCATAAACCTTAGATTAAGAACATTTCTGAATCTAGTTACTCTGTTAAAGCATTGATAAATTGCTTTAAGGTTTTTAACAAGTTCGATTCGTAAGTAATATATTCATATCGTGAAGAATTTTATCGTACATATAAAATTTGAAGTGAATTATAAATACTTTTAAATTTACCATTAAATACTTTCTCACCCACACAAGAAAATCGTTATATAATCGTACACTTTTTTGACTACAGGACAAAAAGATCTAAACTGTTTACCACAACTTCTAACGGTTTCTAAAATAAACATCAGGTCAGTTAAAAATTTTAAAAAAGTTTGTAAAGAAAAAGAAAGAAAAGAGCCTAATGCTATGTTCGAAGTGACTTGAGGTATTTTATTATTACGTTATTTAGTTAGAAATTTCCATGTGTTCGGAGTGGATCTACATAATTGGTTTTGACAGTTCTGTTTTATGTTTTGTTGTAAATTTTAATATGCAGATTTTTATCTGCATGTGTGAAATTGTGACAAAAGCGCCAATTTAGTACATAATTAGTACAAATTTCAGAGTTGCACTTTTCGATGTAGTTATGATAAATAAATGTAGTTATGATAAAATAACTTTTCGATGGGGTAACTTATGATAAATAACAAACGTTAGGTGATTTATTTTGACAACTAATGTGTGGCTATACAACATAATTTGCAAATGATTTAGCATCCTCTAAATAAGGATAAAGCCATAAATTACGTAATTTAGTGCCACTCCGAACATGTTATAAACTTGTGTTTTAAATATTTTACAAAAATTACACTATATCTCTTAAGCTCTGCTGTAATATACTGACTGTATATATAAAAGTCTTTAAGTTACACATTATTTAAAACTATTGAAAAAAATGAACAAAAATAAATCCAAAAATATATGAGTAAATAAATTTTCGAAACAAACGTTTTTCAAGTAAGAAGAACTGAGAAATTTTAATAGACGTTTTTGCTGAAGTGCGCGATGAACGCAAGGAAAATTCTAATTTCTAATCCAATCGTAACGGTAATTCTATTTGTTGTTTTTATTAATTTTCTTTTGGCCAAAGCAAAAAAGTACATAGTACTAAAAACTGCAAAATGAACAGATGATGGTAACTCCATTACATTTGTGCACTTCATTGTTCTCAACATATAAGTTTATTCACAATAAACTCTAAATCCGCAAATAGTGCAATAAAAAACCATTAGGTTGGCTTACATAACAATCTGTCCGCATAATTAAGATAAATAACCGCCTTATTTCAGATGCCCACACGATGCAATTATCGGCTAATCGGTTTTTTTTGTGACTAATGTTATTTGCTTATTGCGTAAACATAAAACAGCACAATGTTCATATTTCTGCTTTGTTAATTTACTTGCTTTTGCTGGTAAACAAAAACAAATTTAGAAAATAACAAAGCAGAATTGTGAAGATTGGGCTTTTTTAAGTAAATAACCAAATTAAGCATTTTGTATAGATAAGAACCAATCGTGCGTCATTTTTCACTTCTCTTCATTTTGCATCAGACAACCAATTAATCTTTACATACTTTTATTTACGTGTGTCCAAGCAGATAACAGTTGAAAATGAAGAAGCAACAGGAAAACTATGATAAAAACAGTCGAAAAATTATCTTATATCACACACCATCAAAACTGTACATTTTCTCACAGTATAAATTTTTCCTTCTTTTACGTTTAGATTGGCCCTTTATGGCCGATTTCACAATGTCATTTCACAATGACGTTTCCTTTCTTCTCTGTTGACATCTGTGTTTATTGTGTAAAATTATTGTTTTCGTGTTTATTTTGCTTCAGTTCTTCTATACAAAATGTGTAAAAAGGTTGAGTACTTACGAAATGCAATACAATCTTGCTTTTTGCCGGAACTGAAGAAAGATTTTGATGATCTGCCTCTACAAAATAAATATTTTAGTGAGTATCGTAATGTGCTAGAGTTGCAGCTGCCGACACTCTACGATTTCATACAGCAGAATGCAAACTGGATTTGGGAAAGCCAAGAGCAAGAAGTACTTGAGGTATTTAAATACTAATGCTATAGAATTTACATTTCTTATAA
Organism: Conops quadrifasciatus; assembly: GCA_949752815.1. Classification (NCBI taxonomy): domain Eukaryota; kingdom Metazoa; phylum Arthropoda; class Insecta; order Diptera; family Conopidae; genus Conops; species Conops quadrifasciatus. The sequence continues at coordinate 30,619,652 of OX457078.1, read as the reverse complement.
TATAGTTTTAAACCATTTCAGCTACACGTTTCTTTGTTGCTATTGTTGTGTGAGATAACAGCACCTGTCGCTGAATACGCATTGGAAAATGATTACTTGCTTAAGAATGCCAACAAGTTGCTCCAAGAACAAATGCGAAAGCTGACAGAAGAGTTGGAAAGAGAACTATATTCTTATTATAAAGAAAAGCTCAAAGCTGATTGTTGGAAACGACAACTTGGTGCTGTACACGGGTTCATAAAATTTCTTGAGGTTCTCGTTCTATAAAGAGTTTGCTTTATACAAGTATATCATTGTTGTATTTTGTCTTCCCATTAATTACAGTTGCGCTATGCAGTAAGAAGCAATCTATACATGCCAAATTGCTATTTGACCTTTTGTTTATCAGTAGGACTCAATTTCCGAGAATGTCATGAACCCACCTATAAATTTTTTGCTTCCCAAATATTTCAAATAATTCTTACCAATGCAGTTAAGTTTTCAGCCTATGAGTAGTACCATAGTAGTATCTCTCTAACTTCTTTTTGTTTCACGTTCTAATAGAAACGTGCTGATATTATAGAACTCAACATTCACGGTGTTATCTACGAAGCCGTTTTCAAAAATATTTACACAATGGAAACAGTTCCGCAAGTTGCGGCGACTTGGAATTGCCTGCTTCTCTGCGTAGACTTCTATGATGGCATCTGCAGTCTATCAGTACGTAATTTTTAGAGATCAACAATCAAAATATGTACTTGCATATTTTTACCATAAATTATTTCCAGTGGAATATAACTGACGATATGATGGAAGCGCTTATAAAAAATATTACATTTACATCCGATGCTCTTATATGCATTTGTTTGTTTAAGTTTGTAACAAAAATTGGCTTGTACTTCAGTGCCAATCGTACGAAAATTGAAGATACCTTAAATTCCAATCTTCAGAATTCGACAGAAGCGGTGATCCAATGCCGTCTTGCGTGTGCTGAAAACAACTCGTACACTCCATTTCGGTGGGCCAAAAGCATTATTCAAATCTTTACCTCGGAAGCTTACAAACTACTGTCAGGAGCGCATATTTGCCGGCAACTTTTGCTAGTAAGCTTTGAATAAAAATGCATATGAAATATACAGCAAATATAAACATTTTTATATTTTGTCAATCTGATCCATTGATACAGGAAATGCACAGATGTTACATGGTCTGCATTTTGCCAGTTCCGCTAAAATTAAGCTCTCACTTTTTGATTCCTTTCTGGTCTAAGTTCGTTGCGACCTTAATGGAAACACTGGTTTCACTGAAGCAAGAAATAGATATTATACAAGTAAGTTTATAAAACTTAATGAAGATTTGTAAACAAATAATGTTCATTTGTAGTTAACTAAATCATTTCTGGAGACTTTCCATCATCAACTGAAGTATTTCGCTCAGTGTGAAGAAAATTCAGAATTACTGAATTATCGTAACTCAATCGAAGAACTATTAAAAGAGGCCACCTTTTTGTAAATAATATTATAATTTGCAAATAATTATTATATTGGAAATATATATACATATATTTAAAGGATTCCATAAATACAAAACACCAAAATAAAATTACAAAAAAAATATTTTAGAAGTTTTCTAGCCTTGATCGCAAGTTACTGACTGAACTGAATTCCAGCATGGATACAAAAAGGCATTTAATGGCACTAAGAGTTACATTCAAAATATCTCATCACTTGCGCTGGAGACATCATCAATTTTGCACTGCTCAATGATGCATTCAGCAACAACACCTTGCAACTGTTTATGGATGCTCTTGGCCACACTGTTCATTTCTTTAAAATCAGTCTGACTGTCGCCTTCCTCTGGTTCGCTCTCTTCATTGCTTTCATCTACTTCGAAGCAGGTATCGAGAGGTGGCAAATGTATAGATGTACTGCTGAGGTGTTGATAATTATGACCTCCATTTTCTTCCCCCTCATCGATGATATCTGTAGTGGATCCTATTGACGAAATAAAACAATATAACAAAATACACTTTATATTTAATGCGTTGTTTTCAACTTTATCATTTTGACTTCTGATTTCAAATCAGCGACCCTAAATACCTTTTACTTTTTTAATCTTTACCAAACTAATTACTTAAATCAAACTAACGACAATATTGCAATTTTAAAAGGTTTTCCTTCCTGGAAAGTCAATATTGATATTAAATGATCTCTTAAAAATTAAGGAGCAAGCATAGCAAAGAATAGTCCGTAATGCTATAAATGCCATTTTAACATGGCCCCCCAACATAACAAGAGAAACCGTAAAGCCTGGTTTCCGGTTTAGAATATTTGTCGGTCCTTTTTGTCGGCATGTGTAATGTAACATCTTACCGGACTGAAGATCCAATTGCTGTTTGTTGCTGACAACAGTTGATGAACTACTTGAAGCCAAACTCTCAACACATTTCGTGCTAGTATCCAACGATATGTTCAAATGATATGCTTTCTTTTCCTCCTCTATTTCCATTTTCAACAATTGCATTTCCTCCTGCAGTTTTTTTCGACGCTGCTCCAACTCCACCAACTTCGCCTGTTCATGTTCTAGTGTAAGGCACAGTTCCTTGAATGTGTTATTGGCAACATCGACCAGGGAGGAGGGCTTTTCGTATATTGTTGAATTCATGGTTTCACCTAATTTTTCCACCTGAATATTGCTTGATGCCTTCACATCTTCATGACTCTCTGCGTTCATCTTTTTTAGAGTCGTTTTTTAAAGCGCACACACACACACACTAGGTAAAATAATTGATTCTAAATTAAGCCGTTATTATTTCACTAATCAGAAAAAACACAAATTTGGAATATTTGGAGTAATTTCTCAAAGACTGTATTGATTTTTAAAAAGCTCGTAAATGACTGAAGAATTAAATGCCTAAACTGAAGTCGGTTAGTTACTTTTCAAAGGTACTTATTTGCTTAAATACAAAATTTGAATGGTTCAATTAGGTTGTATTGACACTGCGCGGAAGCAGATTAGGTAAACACGCATTAGCAAACAGCTTTTTCAAATTTCTTTTCCAAAATGCAATCGTAGTTCTTCGTAAAAAAAAAAGGTTAAAATAGTTGTTGGTAAAAGCCGCAGTGACGATGGCACAAAGCCCTTGAAGAATCCCTTGAAACCGTTCTCCTGAAAAATTCGATGTACCACTTCCCAGTCATTTTCAAATTCGTTAATTTCAGCATTCTTGCTAATTGTATTGACAACCTCAATGGGCAAAGCTATGACCGACGTGATGCCACCAGCAACAAATGACGCAAAGAAATACATCTCCCACTTATCAACCAGTTCCGGAATCTCACTGAACCTATCTTTAATCTGTTTCAAATGGAAAATAGGAATAAAAACAAATCAAAAATATAGCCAGTATCTTACCTGATGGTATACGGACACCTGGCCAACTGTGAGCACCAAGCCGCGAAAAGCTGATAAAGGCGCTCCTCTGTACACATGTTGAATGCCCCCTTTCTCATACAGTTTCATAAAACCATCCGTGTAACCCTTATAACTTTTGAATAATGGTGAAAAGTAAAATTTGAATTTGGGAAAATTCGTTTCTTTCTTCATTTGCTTACTTTCGGCGCGCCTCTGGAGGTCGTAGTGTATCCATGCGCATCTGAATGTTCACCATATCCAAAGGGGAATTTGTAAAACCAGCTATGATTCCACTACCCGCAGCAATACAAGCCTTTTGCCAAAAGCTTTCGGTCAGACCTCGTTGCTTTGCAATCTCGAAAAGGCCGAAACGCTGAACCGAGAAAGTAAGTTGACGGGTCACAGTAGACGTGAGTTCATAACAAAATCCGGACAAGCCTGATGAGTGAATTCCGAAATAAGTTTATCGAGTATTCGTTAGCTTTGTGGGCTGTCACGTACCCTGTTTTTTAATAATTAATCGCACGACTTCAGATGCCGGAATTGGTTTGAGGTGAGCCTGCATATAGGAACGCACCAAATCCAGTGGATGTGTCAAAGCACTGGCTCCTGCACTGGCGATACCACCAAAGTACCAAGAAGCGTATAAACGCCTATTTTCTGTTTTTTTCATATAAATTTGCGTAAAAAACGTGCCTCAAATCTTTCAACAGACAAGCAAATGAAAATAAATAACTTCATTTTTGATGGTGGATGAGGAAGGTGTTCTTTAAAGTCAATTAGAAATTAACAAATTAATTCGAATAAGTGGGTTTTACAAGTTATTGGCATGCTCTGAAATCCTTCACGTGGTTTTAGCATACGTTACCTTTTCCAAAATAACTTAATTTTTATATTCAATAAGACTGTAGTTTTTTTCTTAAAATCCTCCTTCCTGCTTTTGACTGCTTCTAGCGAAATGTTTTTTAATTTTTGTGACGAAGCATTAAACAAGGATTAAAGAAATTAATAAATTTTAAAAAAGGTTGGAAACTTCATTTCTCTTTTATTTACTTTAGTTTTTTTTATACTAGTTATTTTACACTAAGAAAACATAATTACATAATTTTATTCCAACTGTTACGAGTATTTGTGCGAAAATAATATATTAACAAATTTCCGTTCTGGCTCTATTTTTATTTAGAAATCGTTACGAAGTTGGTCGATTTCTAAACGCAATTTTTGGGCTTGCAATATCATTAGTTTTCGTTGTGTTTCAAGATTATCCGTTTGCTTTTGAAAATAAGCAGCCTTCTTACGAAAATAAATAGTCTCCGCCTTCGTCTTCTCCTCGTGTAAAGATAGCAACCTTCTTGAAAATTTTGGGGATGCATTTTCTTTTATAGCTTCCTTTACATATTGAATTTTTGGTAAAAAAATGTCATCTTCTTCTAAGATGATGTCGTCAATTTCAAACGGTTCTGATTTCCTTCTGTTTGAAGGTGATAAAGGATTATGCTGTTAAAGAAAAAGTAACTATTATTTATAAATATGGACATGGGACAGATAAATTCTTAAACATTAGCGCGCTGATCTTTTAATTGGGGGAAAAATTGTGTATTGCGGTTCACAACTCAGGGTAAAACTAAATTCAGTAGAGTTGTGAACCGTAATAGAGCCCTTAAATAGGAATTGCACTCACGTCTATTGCAATGTCGTCGAAATTAGTTTCTTCATTTGTACTGTTTTTACTGCTATTCCTTTGTAAATCCATTTCATCGATTTCTGGCTGGCTTGAATATTCATGTAGAGATTCATCCGAGTTTTCATTTAATTCCATTTTCAAATCTATGGTGGAGTGTTCAAGTTCGTTCTGCAAATAGATTTCAAATTTCAATATTAATACGATATTCGTACTCAATATTTTTATTTCCAACGTAAGATATTTTAATGTTAGTAAAATCAACTTAAAATCCAAATTTCAAATTTAATATTGACAGATTTAATATGTGTGTATGTCCACACCACTTTCTCAAGATCTGCACAATTTTTATATGCAATCTCGAAAAAGAAGGAATGGACTTTAACAATTCCAAAATAAACGGTTCCTTTAATGGATAGATTTAAGAATATATAACATTACAGTACAATATATGCATAAAATACTTAAAAAAACTGCAATTCTTGGTCTTTAATATTATCTGCTATGAATTTATAGACAACGTAGGAAACTATTTGCCCCTCTTCTAGAGATCTTAATGTTATATATTCATATTTAATTGTAACTCAAGACGTTCGCAGCAGCAGTTAAACATTATCATTGCATCAACGAATAGTATTCGCACAATTCCGATGAACAAAAATAGAAAAAAATTTACAAAGAAAATGTATAACTTATTTTATTAAAGTTAATAAAATATAATCGCCTAGTTCTTTATCATTATAATTTACTAAGATATTAAATCCGGGGGAATTGCTCGAAACGGAATCCACTTCATTTTGCTCTTCAATAACCGTTTGCTCTTCGCTTTTAACATTTTCTCGTAGAAGGCACTGTATAGCACAAGAGGTTTCTTCCTGAATTATTCCGTCTTCAATTTCATCCATTTCAACTGTAACTTGTTTTCCCAGCCATTTATAATTGTTTACAACTCTATTCTGTATTAAATGTTCCACAGTCGTCAATTGCTTTTTTAAATCTTCTGATATTTGTCCTCTCTGGAATTAAGCAAATTTTATTTCTAAATATATTTTAAAGGAAAATCAAATTTGAGACCATAATGTTATCCTTACAACATACAAATTATATACTTACTTTAATCCTTTTTGGGGCAGATATGACAATCTTCTTAGTACCGCAGACAGGTTTTTCCTAGAAATTAATAAAATCAAGATTTTTTAAAAGAGATTAAAAACTATTCGCTTACCTTTTTAATTTTTGAAGTAGTAGCAACCAACGCACATTCATAATCAGGTCTTAAGAAACATAACTGTTCGTAGCACCATAGCTTTGGAAGATAAAAATCGTCCATACTTTGACCATTTTGCCTACAAGTATTTTCATGACGGAGGAACTCTCTGGAGTACTGGATGCGTAAAAAATTAAGTTTCTTCTTTACTTCATCAACAGTAAGAAGATCCTCTTCATCCAGTTTCTTTAGAGCCATATAAATTTGAGTAGTGGATTCATTTGTTTTTGTTATATTTTCAAAATCTTTATGCTTAGAATTGTATAAATTCCGGTGTTTCTTCCATTGTCTAATTAGAGCTTCAATTGCGCTCCGACTCCAAACAAATTTTGACATATTACAGACAATCGCTAAACTTTCGAATTCACAAGAACTATGTATGGAACAGTACAGATTTCAATGACAGCAATTAGCGCGAGTTACTCAATGTAAATATGAAAATGTACCTCAAATGCGAACGACAAACTTGAAATTCTGTGTTACATTGTGTACAAAACGAGGAATGTGTCGATGTGTGAAAAAATATCGAAATTGGAAAAATATCGAGTTTCAGCGTTGCAACAATTGCGAAGACAATAATTTCAGTTCTGTTAAAAATTCAATATGACTTACGCTAAAATATATTATAATATATGTATTCTATGTTACGAATATAGGAACAAGTTAAGAATAGGTGAGTAGCTTTGATTTTGTTAATTTTTTTTACCGTTATAATTTACCGTTGTAAAAATAGCCATTTTGGTTTCGCCGGAAGTCAGCTTGGACTTAGAATCTTAGATTTAAAAGCTTTTAAATGTCGCATAAATGAAACCAGTAAAATCTGAATATCTCTATTAATAAGTGAGTTATCAAGATGGGTAATATACGGTTTAAAAGGATTTTTACTGCCGACCATTTATGTGAGATACTTTTTTGCTCATATCATAACGGTTAAGCACTTATACCAATTTTTGTAAAAATATGTCAATTTTTCCTCAAAACAATAAGCGTATTCACAGTTTCCCTCATAACTTATAAGATCCTAAGTTATGACTTCTAACTGTGAACAGTTTTCTTATATTCTGTTTTTCGTATTGTAAAAATCTGACAGATGTTTGCGTATAAACAGCTGTTTGGCAGAAATTTTGTAGGTAAAATCAGAGTTAAAATGCCAAAAAAATCCGTGAGCGCTTCTTTTTTTTATCGTTCTGAAATGCAACGACATAAATACTTATTCTGTTAAATATTTTTTTTCCAGTTTTACTGACTTGCTCGATCTCCAAGCTCATTAAAATTTAGTTTATTTATTTGAATTTTGAAATTTTTTTTAACTTTAAATTTTGTTTTTTTTAGCAAATTGACAGAATATAATATAATATAATATAATATAATATAATATAATATAATATAATATAATATAATATAATATAATATAATATAATATAATATAATATAATATAATATAATATAATATAATATAATATAATATAATATAATATAATATAATATAATATAATATAATATAATATAATATAATATAATATAATATAATATAATATAATATAATATAATATAATATAATATAATATAATATAATATAATATAATATAATATAATATAATATAATATAATATAATATAATATAATATAATATAATATAATATAATATAATATAATATAATATAATATAATATAATATAATATAATATAATATAATATAATATAATATAATATAATATAATATAATATAATATAATATAATATAATATAATATAATATAATATAATATAATATAATATAATATAATATAATATAATATAATATAATATAATATAATATAATATAATATAATATAATATAATATAATATAATATAATATAATATAATATAATATAATATAATATAATATAATATAATATAATATAATATAATATAATATAATATAATATAATATAATATAATATAATATAATATAATATAATATAATATAATATAATATAATATAATATAATATAATATAATATAATATAATATAATATAATATAATATAATATAATATAATATAATATAATATAATATAATATAATATAATATAATATAATATAATATAATATAATATAATATAATATAATATAATATAATATAATATAATATAATATAATATAATATAATATAATATAATATAATATAATATAATATAATATAATATAATATAATATAATATAATATAATATAATATAATATAATATAATATAATATAATATAATATAATATAATATAATATAATATAATATAATATAATATAATATAATATAATATAATATAATATAATATAATATAATATAATATAATATAATATAATATAATATAATATAATATAATATAATATAATATAATATAATATAATATAATATAATATAATATAATATAATATAATATAATATAATATAATATAATATAATATAATATAATATTATATAATATAATATAATATAATATAATATAATATAATATAATATAATATAATATAATATAATATAATATAATATAATATAATATAATATAATATAATATAATATAATATAATATAATATAATATAATATAATATAATATAATATAATATAATATAATATAATATAATATAATATATATGTTCCGTTTATATATGTTAACATATATCTATTAGAGGTCTGCATGGATCGTCTCAAAAGTACTTTCGAGATACAGAAAAAAATTCGAGCATTGACTGCAGAGTATCTTTTGATTATTCGAATCGAATAACACTGAACGAATACTCTGCTGAAAATTCTTCACTAGACGACTCTAGTGGAATCCATGATTCCAGGATTCCATATAGATGACGAATAGTGGAATCCATGGAAACACGTTTTTTTACTTTACGCCTAGGGGAAAAAGGAAAGTTTTGTGGTTCTTATGTATTTGCTGAAGTTTTTGTTAGTGGAATCGAAAGAGGTAGCCGCCGGTCTTTGGAGTTTGAACAGTGAGAATGAGGGAGAGTTTTTTTTCATTTGTTTATTTGCCGATAATTTTCAGACGCTTATACGGTGGTCTGCTGCCTGTGCTGCTACGACGGTAAGGCAGACGCTTATGTACATATGTATATGGCGGTCTGCTGCCTGCCTTGCTCCGACGTTATCTGTTGTCCAACGCCTTTTCCCTCCATGCAGACACAAATAACGTCTTTTAATATTTCTTCGGTCATGCTCAACATTATGTATACTGTTGAGCATTTCGCTCATCTACATATATTTTTGAAGAATATTATTTTAACATGGTTTTTAAGTTGGATATATACTGCGGGAATCGTATATATACTTTGGAATCCAACTGCATTTAAACAAAGCACTAGTAACAATTTTGATGGAAATTTAATTATATTATAATTTGTGCATAGGAATTGAGCATTAAAATCATTTTCGGTCATGAAATTACCCCAACAACGTATTAGGGTTAAAGATTTTCAAAATTACTTATATTTGTATTTTTAAAAATACTGACAATTGGTTAATTTCCGACCGTTTCTTTTCTATTAATGTTTCTTTATCAAAGCATAACAGCCTTTTTTTCGATTTCCTATTACAGAAACACTAAACTTTTCACAATCAAAAACATCTAATCGAATCGAAACGACGTCATAAAAATAGAAATGATTTTCGATTGATATACAGAAACGCGCTACTGTGCTTATAGCTCAATTTCTCAGCTTGTAGAGAAAATTTTAAGCTAAAATTTTATTTCCGAGTCAAGAAACTGAAAAATAAGTTGCTTGCGATCAATCAGCCGGGTACCGTTCGGCACTGAAAATGGAGAAAATTAGAGCAGTGCAACGCCTACTTTTTATAGCAAATATGCATTAATCTGTATTTATAGCTCAATTTCTCAGCTTGTAGAGAAAATTTAAAGCTAAAATTTTATTTCCGAGTCCACTTATAATAAAAATATGTTCTTTTTTTCTAGCAGAACATATTTTACTCAGGTCCAATTTTTTTTATTTCTGTCAAACATAAGCCTTTGTTTATATGTAACGATTCACTTGCGCCAACTTACTAGTTTATGCTAATTGGCGCAAATTGCATGAGTGTGTAAACCGGCCTTTACGGAGGTATTCGTTCAAATTTGTTACGGAGCTACTCGTCTATTTAAGGTCAGCCTTAATTGTAACCGCAGAATACCGCGATGCGCGATGCGTAAAACTCTCCCTATGTGTTTTCTATAGGAATTTGACGTCACGGAATCGCGCGATGTGTCGCGATTCGATAGATCTATTCTACGCAGACAAGGACAAGATCTATTCTAAGGACAAATTTGTAAGGCAATTGGTGAGCGGCTGGTGGCGTCGAACAAATTGCAGAAGCAAGCACATGATCGTCGATCGCGCGACGAGAGAGAGATTCGCGCATCGCGCATCGCGGTGTTCTGCGGTTACAATAAAGCTGGTATGACATTTAATTTTTTCTGGATTGTTTTACTTTCGTCAAGCTGAAAATTTCGCTGCCAATAGAAGTAGGCATGAGTGCATAGTATGCGCCATAGTGTGAATTCGATATAAAAATTAAAGCAAAATTGGAAACCAGGACAATTTTTCAGGCATTGCTTTTCAAGCTTCTTTTGACGCAAATTCTAAAAAATTTTGACAACAATTTACAAGCATATGTATAAAATATTTCAGCGATTCCCTATTTCTTACCGGTACGGAAATATTGCTCAACTCTAGCCCGCACCCAAATGTGAAAAATCATAGCGTCTTGTGTATACTATTTTTGCGGTTTTACTTACCTCTTCCAATTTAGGAAAATCGGGCAAAACATGAGAATCTGCGGGCTCACAAATATTTCTTCACATATAACGAAAGTAAATATTTGGTCATAATTCTATCATAAACAGATGTATGTACATATAATTCTACCTGTGTCCTCTAAGACGTGAGGCAGCTGTATTCTGTAATTTTCTTTGGCAAACGCGACAGACTGCTATTAATCGTCCGTTGCACTTGACCGGAACAAATCCGTATTGCAAGAACGCACTTCCTTTAAGTCTACTAATGCTAACTTTCATCACACGAAAGTTTATTACGTGCCCCGAGTAAATAACAAAATGTAATCTACAACATAAAATATTTGACAACGACAACAAATCAAAACCTCAGTAATCGGATTAGCAGAGATAAGGAGATAGGCAACTTCGTTCCCGCCAAAAATAATGTCGAACAAAGACTGAATTTCTTACATAATTTTTACGTGGGGACACACGTATAGCATACAGATGTGTGCAGTATGTGGAGTTCACCGCATGTCGTCACGTTTATGTGACATTTTCTGTGTTTATCATTTTATGAGAACAAAAATGTATTAGATTGCGAAAATTATTTAGCTATTTCGCAAAGAAATTAGGGTTTTTAATGAAGTTAAATCATGCACTGGACTGTGCAAGTGGCACGGCATGTATTAGGAATTATTAATTCCGGACAGCAATAATGTCAATCGTCAAGAGCAACTGCGCGAGCTAATGGAAAATACCAGCATAACCGATCATGATGGCTAAGTTGCATGATTATGTGGAGTTGCAACTACTGGAAGTGGTGATGGTGACGGCGACGGCGCATTACAAATTGGTAAAAGCTTACCACCACATCATGGCTACAGGTAGAGTGCTTGCGGAATTTCATAATTTTTTGTGGATTTTTAGGACTTTGGCTTAGCCCTCTTTTGCCAAAAATTCCATACCGCAAAAACAGAAAGTTATGTCCATACTGAGAATGCCAGAAGTGCTATGGACGAAACGTACGGGTAGGTTTTATCATCAAAATATATATTCTGTCTTTTTCGGCTAATAAAAAATGTCAAGTCGACTGAGTTTAGAGACCGAAAGATATGAATTTTTATTGTAAAAGTAAATTTTCCTTCCTTTCATTGCAGACGAGGTTACAACGAACACGTTGCTTACAAGCAACAAGCTTATAATAGCTATAGCTACGGACATGCTCCAACAAATGCGGCTCCTCTGCAAGGACCGCAGAACAGTAATATTAGCGTCTCCGGCATAGGTGCACGCGGCCCTTATGACACACCCGAATACGAACCGGAATATAATTGCAGATTATTATAAGCAAAATTATTCATCTAATAACTTAAATGTTATGTAGCGTTTTAAAACTTAAAAGGTTGTATGCATAAATAAATAAATACGTCGAAGGACTTAAATTCTTAAGGCATTAAATTCTAATTATTTAAAAGGAATGCTTTTTATACCCGATTATTATTTTGTATAATTTTTATACCCTACACCCGAAGGGATGAGGTTATATTCAATTTGTGCTTTCGTTTGCAACGCATTAAAGGAGGCGTGGTATAGAGAAGTATATATATTCTGGCTCAGAATCACCTCCTAAGTCGATTTAGCCATGTCCGTCCGTCCGTCTGTAGAAATCACGATAAGGGAGAACGAATAGAGCTATGAAATTTGGGACGAAACAGCAAATTTATTTTATATTGTAGCATACCGGCAACACTGCTTTGGTACCAGAATTCATAAGAGGCGCAAAAATAGCTGCGTTCTATTCAAACGGGTAACACTTGTATCAGCAAATTCAAGGGCGAGGTGAACGAAAATATGAGGGTATACCAACGTCATTTTATGTCTGCTCTTTTATTTAATTGGATAATCAATTTGATTTTATAATGTTTTATTTTGCGTGAATTGTTCAAAAAATAGGTCATACAGTTTCTGGTATAAAATAGTTGCGGATTTGAGCGTATAAAACAATTTACATTACATTTTTTTATGTTAATCTGCACTTGCAATGATATTTAACATTAAAATACTATTCCCAAATAGGTTCTAATTAAGTAATAAACTATTTAAAAGTAAAATAGATATTAAATAGACTAAATATTGGCATAAACAAATAAATAAAATTGATGTCTTCGAATTCATTACTTATATGAATAATTAATTAAGTTGCTATCTCAATACAAACGATTTGACTTTAAAATCTAAATTGTCATTGGGGTCTCAAAGCTGAACTCTCTTCGTCCCGATTACTTTTCATAACCATAGTTGATACCTGATAGGGTCTAATAGTTGAGTTTCTAGTTCCAATTAACCCCTCCCCAACGAACGCGGCAACCAACACAACAGAACGAACAATGACTTTCCTATACGAAAAACCCCGTTCCCTTTCCTTGACACTCCTCATATTTGACTGATAGTTGAGTTTCTGAGCATTTTGCAGGTTTTTCACAAACACTACTTTACGTCAGAGTTGCATATTTTAGCATATTTCAGCAGTTTCCTATCTCCTTATCTCAGCGGATTAGAGCTGATTTCCTGCCAGTATGATATAAAAATTTTCTGTTTATAGAATCTGTCAAAAAAAATAAAATCATTAAGATTTTTATAGATGTGGAAATTTATGTATATTGCCCTATAAATGAGATGTTTATTTATAAACCCGAATACACCTTACGAAAGATATTTGTGTAATTCACAAATAAGGCCCTCCCTGTCAATCTCATATATTTAGATTCAATAATTAAAATTAATCTAACATAGTAATTTACTTTTTTTTGGTCACAATTCAAACATTTAACTTGTATATTTTCTAGTTAAGAAAAATCATCTAATCTAATTAAGAATAAACATATGTATTTTTATACGTATGTATTAGAGGTCTGCATGGATCGTCTCAAAAACATTTCCGAGATACACAAAAAAGTTCGAGCACTGACTGCAGAGTATCTTTTGATCATTCGAATCGAATGAGACTGAACGAATACTCTGCTAAAAATTCTACACTAGACGACTCGGAAGAAAACGATTATTCGTCGTTTATGAATTGGAGGGGCACCTCTCTTAATCTACCTAATATGTGAATATCAAAGAAGTCCTTAGAGCCCTTTTCGACCTCAAAAAAGCTTCATATATATATAGAATCTTAGCTCGTTTAAGATTAGATAGATAGATAGATAGATATGTAAATATACAAATATTTAGTACCCGGTGTTATAACTTAAATCTATGGGTTGGGTTTTTAGCCTTCTCTTGATTTCAGTCCATCTGGTCCAATTCATAGCGAACTTTTTTAGCTTGCAGTGAAGTTAAATTTTTTTGCATACGGTAGAACGCTGCCTTTTCTCTGAAATACTCGATTTCTGCTATTAATCTTTTTTCTAGCATTTCGCATTTCGTGTTATGATCTAGTAGGGATGGACTATCGCCATTCTGATAACCCCCATCATTTAAATTTGATATCTTGGATAATTTTCGATTACAGTCATTAAGCAAATGGGGTTGAATATAATCTGAAAATTCCTATAATTTATATTAAATAATGATTAATAAATTAATTTCATTGCTTATTTTACTTTATATTGCTAATATACCAAAGCATTATCTTCTGAATATGGATTTAAGTCCGCCTTGTCGTTATAAGAGACCTCTCTCGAATGCATTTCTACTACTTGTCGTGATAGAGTTTGTATGTTAACATCGTTGTGCTCCGTCTTGACAGTAACATCGAATTCTTCATCATCATCTTGATCTTTCTTCTCCTTAACGTCTTCGGCTTTTCCAGTTCCACTGAATGAATCCAGATTCAAATCTGCAATTGCACCACCTTGTCCTTTTATCGTTGCATCTATGCTGTGTTTGTTTTTAAGATGACGAAGAATGTTTCCGGTTGTTCCTTGATAATTTTGCTCATGTGCGCAGATCTTGCATCGAACTCTATACCTGTTTAATTTCTGAAAGTATTTCCAAACTATGCTTACTCGCTTCTTCACTCCATATTTATCTCTGATTGTTTCATCATTATCGGAGCTCATTGTTTTAGCCACAGTCAAACAATTTTTAAAAGTCAGAACTGTTTTTGGAAAGAGTTCATTTTACAATCCAAACATGTTAGACGTTTATACATAGCCTCCACAAAACCAACAACTGTTGTTTATATACTGTCGGAAGACGGATTTACATTGGAATGTTTTGACGCCAACACTTGTATAATTTTAAGAACGATTTAGAAATAAATCTCTATATATAAAAATGAAACTCCTGACTGACTCATCAACGCCCAGGCTAAACGCTTGGACCTAGAAAGCTAAAATTTTGCAAAGACGCTTCCTTTATGATGTATACAAGCACTAAGAACGGATATTTCGAAATTCGATTCCTAAGGTGGTGAAAAGGGGTTGCAAAATTTGTATGAGGAATATTTTATTTGTGGTCAGATTTGCTTGAAACTTGGTCTTAATACTCTTTGGTATAATTAATCAAATACATATTTCGGCATTTTTCAAAATTCAACCCCTGAAGGGGTGAAAACGGGTTGCAACGTTTGTATGAGGAATATTTCATCTGTGTATTTCATTTTTGTATTTAGAATATTTAATTTAACCAAAATGAGCTACAGCAACGCGGGGATGGGTACATCTAGTTATGTATATAGTTCAAACTTTATAATGATTAGTTATTAAAAGAAAATTACAATTATGACGAAAAAATAAATGCTTTTCAACGAAATTGACATGTAAAATCTTCTGATAATAAGAAGAAGAACATTATATTACATTACATCTTCTTAGCTTTACATTTTGTGGACTGCAAGAAAAGTTGTCTTAATAACTACTTTATATGCGAACGTGCTCGGTATCATTATTTCCGAATTTTAGTGACGAAGTTATTTATAATAATTCCAAGTAGCTGAGAGTGGTATAATAAGTAACCATAATTAAATATTGAACTAATCAATCTTCAACACAACGAATTCAAGTAAGAAATATAATATTCTGTGCTAAATATTTCTTTCCAAAATTGAGTTTTGTATATTTCCAAAGGATCTTGTCCTTAATACAAAAACCATAAGCTTGTGATGAAAAAGGACGCTATGAAGGAAGCTGGTTACAGAGATGTAGGCATTGTATGCTAGCTTGGACAAACAAACAAATGGAAATTAAAGTAAACACATCTGCCAATAATTCAGTAAGCTCAGACATTGGAAACACCGATGAGTCCTTCGAGACTAACGAAACTAAACGTAAAAATAGCTTCGTTTGACAATATTTCCAGCAAATTGATGTTTCCAGCGTTTTTGAGTGTTCAATTTGTAATGCTTGCATAGAACGTCAAACAAGTAATCTAGCGCGGAATCTGGCCTTTGCACACAACATTAAAAAGCAGTCTGTTGTAAGTACTTGGAATCACCCTTAGGATTCTAGGAGGGAATTTGAAGTTAACATTTTAGACAAATTCCAGTAGTAGCGGTAAACGTGGGCGACCTAGTATAAGTTTTATTTGGAGATATTGTACGAAGGAAGACGAGAGACAGGCGCTGTGTCATCTCTGCAAAAAATTGCTTTATTTCGGAGGCGGTAACACAGAAAATATTGCCAAACACTTGCGCCGCAAGCATTCAAACCTTATAGATCCGGAAATTAGAAGGAGGGTAAATCCAATCATTTTTATAAAGTCCAATGGTACTTTTGTGCGTATGGAACGCTTGTTGCTTCAAAGAAGAGTCTCCCAGTTTCGCCGTTAACAACGTTCTTTTTTTAGCAGGAAAAAATGAATCAAACACCTTCAGCTGCGGCCAGTCTCAAAGATCAGCATTTGTCAAGCAATGGCACATCGGAAATTTCAAAGCGAAGTACGCCTATTAAGAACACGTACCTTCGTGAGCGCAAAGAACGCAAAGGCAGCAGCTATGTGTGGAAATACTGCGACAAGATCTCGCGCCATCTGGTACGCTGCAATCTGTGTAACAAAATGATGAGTTTCCATGGGACGGCCAACGTAATCACTCATTTGCAACGAAGGCACAATATCGTAGGAAAAATTGATGGAGATGTGGGTAGCAATGTTTCAATGATCTCCCGAACTTTGAACGTTTTTACTAACTCTGTAATCATAAACTTTAGCGCGTCACTCTGGAGAATGCAATGCCTGATCTTGCGCTAAGTGATGAGCAGCAAAGTCAAAAAATTGAAGAAGAAGGCCACACTAGACCGTACAGACGCAGCTCTTCCACCGCTAGTGTCGTATGGAAATATTGCACGCGTGTTGGAAGGGATGTTGTGCGTTGTGGGTTTTGTAAGAAGAACTTGTCTTATCAAGGTACGAGTAATCTGCAACGGCATCTGCACCGGATGCACGGGGTTGTCACGCAAGTGCGCTGCTCCAAAGATGAAGAGTATGAAGAAACAGAGCCATGGAAACCTGTCAATAATGATGTTATTTGGCAGCATTGTTCGTCCTTGGAAGGTTCTGACGACAAAACCAAATGTAATTTATGTAACAATGTTTTTAATACCAACGAAGTGGAAGAAATCGCCAAACATCTGCGAATATCGCACGGAATTGAACTGAGAACCGCTAATCGCACGAGAAGAAGAAAAAGAAGGCATTCTATATCAGATGAAGTATGTTTATATTTTTATATATCGACACGTACCATGAGGTGGGCCCTAAAAATAACATCTTTCTACTTCTCTAGGATGACTCTAGCTCCGATGATTTCGATGACGACAATGAATGGAGTAAGAATGATTTTTCAAACGATGCCACGGTTTTTGACGACACGAATATAAAGAAGGACGAATTATTGTTTGATGAAATAATTGAAGAAGATCCCGATCATGCAAATTGCGAGGAGGAGCCATTTGATCCGTGTGTAAGTAAAGGCATAAAGACATTTTTGAAATCTATGGATCGCAATTCATTGTTCTATTATATATCAGACAATCCGTGAAATTCCATCGGCAAATCCGCTTTCATCACATTCGAGTAGAGCAGCATCACCTATTTCCGGTAATAGACATGTTTTTAAAAGCAAAAAATTGCAAAAGCTGAATGAAGACAAAGTGCGCATGGAAACAGAATATTTTCGCGAAAAGGCCGGCTTCTATCGCATGCAAAAATATTTAACAGCGCTGCAGGCAAATAAAATACGTAAAGAGCTAGAGCAAATGAATAGTTCCGCTAATGGAAATGTCCTCAAAAGTGATAATTACGCAGACACAAAGCAATCTTAGGAAATATCACACCTAATTAAAATTTTTTTTTTACGAAATTAGTTGTTAGGAAAGTCATGCCACGCCACGCCATAAAATAAATTTCATAACCTCTAATTCTTAATTGTAATTTTGTATATACTTGTATTTAATTGAGAACCTAATAAATTTAATTAATCTGTAATATTTGTAGTATGTTATTAAGATAACAAAAGTGGGAAAGTGAACAATTTCGGAAATGCGTGTTTTTCTGCATTAATGCCAACAAATCAAAAGCTTCGAGGGTAAGGCGCCCATTTTTCCTTCATTCAAAAGAATATTTATTCTCCGAAATCTTCGACCAAAGCAAGTAAAAAAACCATACTATATACATATTTAGCTAATGTTTAATAGTACTATTTTTTCAATAAAATGTTCAACAATAATAATATTTACAGATGTATATGTTTTACAAATTTCGAAATCGATTCGGAAAAATATAATATTGAAATATAAATTTTCTATAGGAATATTTTGAAGTCAGTTTATACCTTCAGTAATTTGTAAAATAAACACGAGTGAGTACCTTTCAGGATTTATATGGCATACAGTTGCTTAGCAATACCGGAAGATAAAAATGCCTAAATATTTTTTTGTACATTTACGATGTTCGGTATAATAATGTCAGTGTCATAGAAGCCCACATTTGTTCCGACTTGCTGGATTTTGGGCCATGATGAAGTTAACTCAACGTCGATTTGTATATGTCACGATTCATGATTCAAACATCACAGTCATGAAGGCCATAAGAGTTATTCCGAAAATTAATGCAAACAACTGTTTCAGCGACTCTTTTTTATTTTCTTCCTTTAAAAGATCGGGTAATACTGTCACCAAAGCAATGTGCAGAAATCCTCCGGCAGTGAAGGGCATAATCCAAGATGTTCTTGCCTCTGAAGTTAAATGAAATTGTAACGTTAATTATAAATAAATAGTCTCTCTAAGCTCTTTGACTCTCACCCATTGCCGACGTCACACCAGAACCACCAATAGCCACCAGAGCGCCCAACAAACCAGAACCAGCTGTTAAAAGCTGAGCGCGTGCAGCATCCCACCGATCGAAGCCGGAACGCAGTAATATGGCAAAGTCACCGACTTCATGTGGAATTTCGTGCACTATAAAGATTTTGGTGGCGTTGTCGCAAGACAATAAATAAGCAACAATATGTATCTAATGTTATAGAATGCTTACACAAAATTGCGAATGTTGCCAGGACGCCGTGACGAAAGGATACCAAAAATGAACCCGCCACAGCCAAACCATGTGTAAAATTGTCTATGGAATTGGCGATGAGATTCAAGTAGCCCGCAACTTTCTTCGGCTGTTCCTTAACTTTCTGCTCGCGTTCACGCAAGTAGCAACCGTTGGGAACATCTTCAATGTCGCATGATTTTGTGCAACCCTCTGACGTCTGTCCCTCTATAATTTTACCGCCGCTCTTACGGAGCAAACAGTTTGCGATTTCAACGCATCTCGGCTGTGGATTTTCGTCATCAGCATTGACGTAACCAGAGAATATCTTTTCAACTATTGTGAAAATAAGTATTCCCGATAACACCCACAAACCGGAGCGTAGCGATGGGTGGTGATCCGCAGAAGCTACATTACGAAGCGAATTAAACAAATTTATATGTGTATATGGTGCATTTCACAAACCATTCCGATGATCACCTTCCCAAGCCTCGGGCAACAAGTGCAAGAACACATCTCCCAGCAGACCGCCCACAGCAAAACTTAGTAAAACTTTAAGAAACGTAGATTCTGCAGCTGTTAATATAAAAAAGGGGAAAAAGGTCCATATACACAATAGCAATATTAAAAATATGTATGTTCTGCTTACGATTTGTATATCCACTGCTTTTCATCTCTTCTTCTGACGGAATAATAACCAGGGGAAGTATACCACTTAAACCTATTACAACCGAGCCCAGCAATGAAAACACCCAGGGAGTATACTCGAAGCCTTTGACAAAATCCGGGACATAATGAGTGGTTAACTCTGAGTATATATAAAACAGATGTTCATCGAACAAAAGATCTGTGGAGTTCATGTCGTTGCTGTTGCGGGATATGTTTATTGGATGGATGGGATCGATTGGTTGGTTAACCCGGAGAAATTATAGAAACTGTGCGTATCTATTTGTAGTAACTTCTAATATCACAATAGCTTGCCGAGTATATTTTTAGTTCGCCAAGTTGATCATAGAAGTGCTTCTTATCCACTAAATTCAGGCGTTACTGATCCTTTGCACAGTCATTAAATGGTTATGGAAAATCACCTTGTTTTAACATATAAATCTGTAAAACAAAAATGCATGTAAAATATATAGTAAAAAAGGTAATTGAATGGATTTCTTAATTCTGCTCATACACATATCTAGTGTTTAGTACTGGAGTGTTACTGCACTGACGAAGAAGAACGAACTTTTTACTTTACTCCTTTTTTATAACAAGGCATGCGTACTCCATACATTTTCTACAATAAGCGTTAACACAGTAAAGTTTTGGATAAAAACTATAAAAATATATGAATGTTTTTTCTACAAATGCGTTCAGTTTATGGGTTAATTTTGATGATTAAAGCCCACCAAAATGCACTAAACAGTTGCCTCGCCCTGGTCAACATGATCTGTATAGTAATTTCAAGGAAACCCGGATTGCAATAAGAATGACTTGACTGCATTTACAATAACACGAAATAAACTAAAGTAGAGGGGAGAAAATTAATTAAGAAAAAATAAGAAAGGTCGCAAGAGAGAAAGAAAACAATTGAAGCAATCATATTTTTTCTCGTAATAGCAAAATATTTTATTGTAATTAAACTCGTATGTACTCGTTTTACTTGTATGAATATTTTTTATCAAGCTCGATTTTATTCATAATAATTTATTAACACTCGTATTTACATCGCATGCTCGTATAAATGTATTAATACTTACTTAGCCCATTCCTGTTTGTTTCATGCTGGAATACATGGTCCGAAATGTAGTTTGTTTCAAAATATTATATTTGTTAAACTTATAAAACTGCTCGGATGAATGTTAACCGGAATGGAGGAGCTTGATAAACATGTATTCATAAAAACAGCACTCACTAATAGCGACATTTATGAATAATAATACACAGTATAAAATTCAACGATCAACGAATGAATGATGCAAAAAAAAAAAAATTAGGAAAAATCTCGCGCCTGATTTTAGAATTTTAATTAAATAAAATTTCAGCTTCAAATTCACTCTACAAGCCGAGAAAATAAGTTAAGCCGACGTCAGACAAAACGCGATTTCGGCTGTGCAATGCGGAGCAAAATCCTCACGCTGCCAATTGGTGGTCAAATAGAGCGCGCATTGCTACTAAGTTAAACAAATCAAATGCGTGTATATATAGATAGCAAGATGTCATATTTGTAGAAAAGACCAATTTTATACAAATTTTTCTTTTGAAGTTTCAATTGTCTTACGATAACTGATAATCTTAACCCTCTGGCAGCTCCGAAAATTGTAGAACTGTACTCACACACTCACAAAACACTAACCCAAGTAGGACATTTTTTACATTTTTCCAACGTACCGCGACGCGAAAATCTATACGCCGCGAAAGTAAACAAGATTTTTTTCTCTGTCTGCCGTGCCTATTAGATTGTTTTATAATAAAACCGGGGGAAAATTTCGTCCCGCATCGCGGAGCGTAAATCGCGTTTTGTCTGACGACCACTCTATAAGCACGGATGAATGCATTTTCGCCATACAAAGTAGGCGTGGTCAGATTTTTCCCATTTTCACTCTTGGTGAAATTTTAACTTGTCACATCTTACTTTGGTATCTGCTTGATTGGTTTTTCGTATAGTACACTTATTATTCTGTTTTAACTTATAAATAATTTTCTGTAAAATATTGTGAAGTATGTACAACATACTTTATGTATTGTTGTCGCAAAACGACTGACAATAAAATAAATAAGAGTGGCCTAGCCGAGGTATCTACATACATATACTGTATCAGTGGGAGGATCACAGAGAAATTCAGCTCTAAAACCATATGTAGACGTTACTTCCTATAAAAGGAAGGGGTGTCCCTGATACGTTTCTCCACCCATGGACATAACGAGACCGACTCAGTAGGGGATTCTAAGCAAGAATATACATATTTTAGATCTACTATGCGTGCTTTTAATGCGTTACAAACGGAAGATTAGAGTGAATATATTCATCCCTTCGGGTGTAGGGTATAGAGTTCCGATAATAACTTGCCATTATGTATTGACAAATGAATTAATTAGTACTACAAAATTATTCGGTTTCGATAATTTTACACATTTTCAATATGTCATATTTTCATCTGCTACCATTTTGTAATTTTGCGCTCTGCACTAATCGATCAAATCTATTATAAACTAATAGTTATAATACCAATTTCTCGTAAACATACAAGTATAATTAATTATAGTCGATTAATTTTCTTACTACTTACTTATCTTGTTTTCTTGTGATAAGATTAAGGTTTGCAGGTAAGTATTGTATAATTATACATACATATATGGAGTCATATTTTTCCAGTAACAATTTTTTGATAAGTGTAAATGAAGAGATGATACGTAATACCAGAAAGCGTGTATTCATATAAATAGACTTTATACCAATATCAAGGATGATTTTTTATAACAGCGTATTTGCATATTAATATACATACATACATATCTCTATATATAAAAATGATGTCCTGACTGACTCATCAACGCCCAGGCTAAACACTTGAACCTAGAAAGCTGAAATTTTGCAAAGACGTTTCCTTGATGATGTATACAAGCACTAAGAACGGATATTTCGAAATTCGACCCCTAAGGTAGTGAAAAAGGGTTGCAAAGTTTGTATAGCGGGCAATCGGTGGAGTGAGCTGTCAAATAATAAACATGGTGAATTCGACATCACATTACATCATTGTTTACTTATGGCGCTACAGAAGGTGTCAATGAGGCCGTTAAAACTGTAAAGCGTTTCTTAAACACCGATAGCACAAATTTCGCAGACCCAGTTTAAAGGAACTATTTTAATATCTTTGACCAACGATATTAAACCAAATTTATCGAACTAAGAGTACATACTGTGTTGAAAAAGAAATCAACATTTTGTGCAAAACATCTTTTTTTCTTGTTTAGCAAGAAAACTTATCAATTATAGGTCTGCATGAGACGTCTCAAAGGCTTTTAAGACGTCTTGAAAGTTTGGGTTTCCTGAGTTTCCGAAAGTTAGGGGTTGTCTGAAATGCTTCCATTGCTTTCAAATCAGGCAGTGACTTTCGGAAGCGCTGCTGACAACATTACCATATATGCTTCCGATAGTCACGGCTTGATTTGAAATCAAATGGAAGCACTGCATCAACGCAAAACTGTTGCTATGTCAGTTTCGAATCATTCAGGACGCCTCGTGCAGATCTCTCTATTATCCATCAACCTTTTTTAGATATTGAGTTTTGGATATTGGACTTATATGTACCTCATGTAAATAGAAGCAACATCTGATTTATACGTGCTACTGCGAATCGACAGGAAAAGAAAACTTTGGGGGAATTCTTTTCACTAAAAGCATACAAATATGCCTGTTTTTGTTTTTGTAATTTTGCAAGAACGCCGAGAAAATATACTTATTTTGAAAACAAATAAAATTTTTTAGTTGACCTTCTGGTTTAGTTTATGAAAGCGTTAAAAATGTACCTGCCGGTTCTTTGTGTAGGCCGTATTTAATGTCTTATCGAAATTTTGGTTCTTTTCAACTTATAAATAATAAACTACGTATATAAAATAAAATTTTCTATTATTTTGTTTATTAATATTGTGCAGCAGCCCTCGCTCTTGGCCAGTAATTTTCACTGAGATTGAGCAGGTAAAAACATCGAACTGTTTCTACAATAGAAGTAGAAACACCTCAACGTGAATGCAATAAGTTGTATATGTATTTTCTTCTATTTTCCTAAATTCTGTAAAATGGTACACTTTACTTTTGCTTCAAACGTATTTCTCTTATTCCACAAATTAATTTTTATTTTCCTGAAGACTTTCTTACGACGAAAAAAAAACTTCCACACGCGAGAGTGAATAAATTCGCTATGAATATCTGAACTAGAGAACTGTGAGGTTCTGTTTCATGAATTCCAGTATTACTTAAACTACTCTAGTTAAGCAAACTTTCTGCAAAACATTATACAAGGTGCCGTGTGAAGAAAAAATGGCGTTGAAATGGCCAACGAGGGTATACGTACAAAGTAAAAAAATCAACAAAACAATAATGTAGATATACTGGAATAGGGTATTGAAGAATCAGCTGCTCTCCGTTTTCTTTGAGTAAGAGTGTGGCCATATTTGCAACAGAGGTTCTAAGCGAAAAAGTACCTCTTTGCACCAAAAATAAAAAACGGCATTAACTCGTATCTTAATTCGCATTTTGCAGAAAGATTAGTTTACTTATATTCTATCGAAGGGGGGGGGGGGGGGGGGGGGGGGAAAGTAGGTGTATATCCACATAAAAATATGAGCTTTGTTTGCAAACAAAATAAGCTCTATCAAATAACTATACTCTAATTGTTAAGCCAATACACAGTTAGGGCTGATTTACAATGTCCGGTTACGTTCTAATCGGTACTTTCAAACGTCAATTTGTAAGAGATTTTGACTTTTGTAAGTTCCGATTAGCAACTAAGCTGAAATCGGCCCTTAATCTCATCAGTTAATCTTATTAGAATTGAAAAAAGTAAGGCTCTTGGGGTTTAATAAGAACCCAAATACCCAATAATTACAGTTTTAGACCCACTACAGTTTGAAAGTACAGAAATGTTAATATGTTAAATGTTGATATTTTTCTGACGGCTGAACTGTCAAAATTCCAAAACAAAACTTTTATTCCACTTATTCGAATGTGTACAAAGTTATCTTGGCAAACAAATCTTCATCTTTTTTAACCTATTAAGTATCTTGATAATTCTTCGGATTTGTGGACAATAGAATATAATAGTAATACGAGTATTATGAGTTCTCCAAATCTTTTGATTCGTCAAGAGAGTGAAAATTCTAGTGTTGTTTCAAGTTCACCTTCATTATCCTCATTAAATCGTTTTCGCGATACTTTTCGTCGTACCGAAAGTATTTCATCGCAAATAAGTTCAATAGTGTCCAATGCTGCAGCTACTGCTTCCGGGGCAGTGACAGGTACAAGCACTTTGGGTGCAGCCTATGAAGCTTCTGCTAATTCCACGCCAAATGAAACACCAAAGAGGCGGAAACCTGGTAAGTGATCGAACACTTTCCAGTCTGAGTGATAAATTGTGTTATTATATTATAACCGTAGTTTTCATTAAACGTTAAGGCGGATCACTGTAGTCTTTTACAGCAGTATATAGACTGTAGAAGTATATAGACTTCCTATACGAATATACTTGTAAATGACTAAAGGTATTATCTCTAGAAAAATAATGCACGTCATTTCGACATGCAGCTTGCAGGAAACTATCGCTTTTTCTCATAAATCGAGTGATCTGATCTGTTGGCTTGGCCGTCCAGGAATGCTCCTTCATGGTTTTTCTCTTTCTCCTGAAAGTTTCTCTGTTGGATTACGTTTTTTTAGGATTACAATAAGGATTACGTTTTTTAGCACAACGATCATGATACGTCGAAGTGACGTACTATTACGCTAATTTTACACTACTTTTAAGATTTCTATAACACAAAAATATCTCTAGACCCTTTTTGGTGTTAAATTGACTATATATACTGGCGGAAAGATGAAATGAAATAAAATTATGGTGAAGATAAAATATACATTCCTCCATCTAGAAGCTACAGTAATATTTTAAAGAAATAGAGCAATGCAGTTAGAGCTACAAAGTAAAAATATGCAAAAATGATCAAAATGCCTTAAAATTATCAGCGGAAATAATCCAGGCAAAGAAAGCCGTAAGGTTTCGAAAATATTTAATTTGATAACTTTAAATATATGTATGTATAATGGGTTTTGGAACGACCTTCCGTCAATTCTTGTCAAGTCCGGTTTGGACACAAAACGGTTTCGGCGATGTGTCATCTTTAGTGTCTTTTTCGTTCTCGAAAGGAAAGGTGGAATTTCGTCCCAAAACACATCATCATCCAACCTTGTCAAAAAGCTTAACGAACATCAGGAAATTAAATATTTAATGTTTCGAAGTGGAAGAGAAAGAATTATAATTAAAGTTATATTGCTGGACAAATAGGAGTCCAGCAGGACTCCATCAGGTCCAGCAGGTCCAGGAGTCCTCTTTCTAATTTTTTTAAGCTTCTAGTAGAGTTTTTCCCCTAACAAGCATTATAACATGCGATGGCTACTCATATGTACTAATTCGCACAGACTCGATAAACTTCAAAACTACCCCAACAACTCAACCCTCTAATGATGTGTTCACAGAAACGAATTTTTATTTTCAACTATTAAAAATAAACTAACTCAAATTTAGTCATGTTGCCGTTAAAAAAAATCAATAAATGAAAATGCACACAAAACTCACCACAATAAGAACGCACACAAAATGGTCTGCAGAGTGGAGCATGAGCAGGACGCACTACATCGCCAATTCTGTATAACTTTAGTGACGTTTCTTAATACATGGTTAATATCGAAGAGAGTATTGCAAATTTTGCTAAGCTCAAGAAAAGTTGGAATACGTTCATTTGGATCTCAGCATTTTATTTATTAGTTGAAAATATTTTCATAACTTTTCAAATATTAGTGAAAAAATAGTTCTTGGTAAGGTTTTACAAGAGAGTTAATTGTTGTGTTGAATTGCTAAAGGTACGAATGGCTGAGGTATGAATATCGCTTCGATTTTTCGCAAAATGTCTAACAAATTCTTTTGTATTTCTATCGTCTTGATCATTAATTGGGAGTACTTATATTAATGATGATACCATTTGCTAATTAATGGACATTAATGTCCATTCGCTTTTTCAAAGACAAAAAACTTTTCTAAAAAAAAATTGAATTGAAGGACTTTTTTCTGCTTCGCCTAATTTCGCTGAAATAACATGCGTTCGCTTGCTGAAGATACAAAAAAGCTATCATTGAATTGCAATAATAATAATAATAATAATAACAACAACAACAACAACAATACAACAACTACTACCACAATCGCTTTGGCATCAGTTAAACAAGCGAATAGTTCCTCCGATTTGAGCCACAAGAATAATAAAATGCAACTCTCGGCAACTCCTCAACAAACTGCCATGAAAGGCAATGCAAGAAAACAACAACCTCAGCAGCAGCAGAAACAACAACAGCAGCAGCAGCAGCAACATCTTAACATAAATCACAGTCTCTCATCGACCACCACTATTGCTCTGCCGAAAGCTTCTCATGCAAACACTAGCGAAGAGATAGCCGGTGGAGTCCAGGATACAATATATTTGTGTAATTTTCGCGTATCCGTTGATGGCGAGTGGCTATGTCTCAAGGAGTTGCATGATCTCGATGTTGGCCAACAACATCCATATACTGGTACATCATCCAAATCGTCAGGTGGTGGCGGACAATATCAATCATCGCAGCGTTATGCTCTTCTGAAAAACAAGAGATTTACTTCTCTGACATCGGACGGCGGCATGGATGATAATAATGGTATTTTGGATATAGAAAAATTTTTTGGACGTCGCCTGTGTGGTGAAGGAGCGCAAAATGTTGGTAGCACTAGAAAACAGCACTTGCTAACACGCTATGCACTCGGTGATGTCGCTGCTGTTGATGGGTCAAATTTCTGTAGGTTGCTTTTTCTACACCATTTTGCGTTTATATTAATTTAATTCTACGAGTTGTTTGTTACTTTTTAATCTTCGAATTTCAGTTTCATTTTATTAGATTGCTTTTTTAATTTCATTTGCATTGTTCACATGTAATTTTGTTAAATACAATTTCATGTTTAAAATTAAAAAGATATTTATACATGACATCGCGTTATAATTTAGTAGATTATATTTTATTCTGCAATTAAATATACATAAAGTAGAAAAAGGAAGAAGGTTAGCATTCTTTGCCTTAATTTAAAAACATTATTGGTAACGAACCAATAAAAAAAAATACCCTACGAAAACATCCATAAAGATTCCTTCCGAATTTCATCTTTCGATTTTATCTCTTCTGCACTATACGGTATATTTTTAAAATTATAAGTTGCTCATTCAAAATATTAAAGAAAATAAACATATTATCACAAGCTGCCTGAAAAACATATAAAATAGACAATAGACAATAGACAATAGATGCGCACTAGGTGTACATATATAGAATGTGTCGATGGTGTCGATCGACGATGTCGATTCTTGATATTAGCTTTCATACATCGTTTCCCAACTAGTCGAACGCAGGCTATCCTTCTTCTTCGTCCTCGCCTTCTTGTTTTTAGTCTGTGTGAAGATGTTGGGATTATTACATTCTTAATTCTAAATCAACCAATTTAGTACATTACTCTTTACGTCTTTCTCCGCGCTGCGTTGTATTCCAATCCTGGGCGCAGCAGCGTCGTTGCTTTCGTCCTGCTTGGAATTAGCATTGTTTCGTTTATTCTTCTTTTCATCTATGGTTACCAATTTCTGCTTGCTCCCGTTCGTGGGACTGTCTGCCTTATCCTCCACCTCCGACGAAGAATAATCCAGGGACGTTGTCTCAATGACAGCTGCATCTGACTTAGCCGGTTCGCGGCTAGCTTTAGTAAGTTTTCTAATAGGAAGGCATCTCGGTGGATGACAAGTTACTGAAGATAAACTTGAAGTGTGTGCTCGCGAGTCTGGAAGTTTTTTGAAAAAATTGAAGAATTTAAAAATAAAGCATTTTCTAATCTGTATAGAATTTATGGAAATTAAATTTATCTTACGACCTTGGCCCAAGACTGATGAGTTATCCGGCCTTATTAGCATTTCATCGTCTGCATTCTTTTTAGGTTTCCGGAAGCAACTGCATAGACCACGCTTCTTTTTCGGTGCTGGTGAGGCTTCTAACGATGGCAACGACGATGCTGAGGGCGACTTAGGTGGATCCTCTTTAACTTCCCTTGGCGCTTGGATTACCTCTACCGGCCGTTGTTTGCGCCGTTTTCTAAGTAAGGCGCAAAGCAGAATCATAAGCAATAACAACAATAACAATATAAACAGCCAGCAAATATGCTTCTCCGAAAACCAGTCATAAACTCGAGCAAACCAGGATGAATGTGTTTCGATTTTGTGCATTCGGCTTTCGGGAATCGCCCGTGGAGTGGTCTGTGGGATAGGTGTGCATTTTATTTTCTTCTTCTTGTGGAATGGCTTCTTGGGACAGTTGACTTTCATATTGAAATGGCCACCACCACCATCCAATTCGCCATATTCCTCTTCATGGTCGTTGTCGTCCTTGCCGTCCTTACCGGACTCATCACTGGCCTCGCCGTCGCCTTGATTTCCGCCCCAGTTCGCAGCATTGTTGTTTTTGTCTTTCGACAGATTCTCGTCGGCCTCTTTGACCTTAAAGGAATCATCGTCGTCATCTCGTTTATCGTATTCCTCATTATTTGCCGCCTTCTTTCCTCTCTTGAGATTTTCCGAAATTCTCAAAACGGCGCCTAAGCCCGGATAGAATTGATCATCCTCCAGATGTATCTGAATGTTCTCTGAAATCCAATTGCGAAATTTGTTATTGTATTCATCTTGACACAAACACTGGAAGCGGTAACAGCGGGATACGGTCTCATAAAATTTGACCACAATGAAAGCCGATTTTTTTGATCGCAAATTGAAGGAACGTCGGTGCTTGAATGGTAGCCATATGTTGCTCAAAAATCCTTCGCAATCCTCCGGTTCCAATTTCGGCAGTGGCACTATCATTTGGTTTTCTTCAGCATCGGTGAAAACGGAGCTTAGGTCCAAACGGGTGCAGTATACCGACTCCTCGGCCTCATTTCCTCCTTTGTCAAATTTCAGTTCGCAGTTTTGGTGGCTGCTGTTGGACGCTTTTCCGTCCTTCATGCTAATCTTTAGCGGCTCAATATGAATATTCTCCAACTCGGTGAGAATATTTTTAATCGGAGGCTTCCAGCCGTTGCCGTTAGTGTTCAAAAGCTCTTTACATCGCTGATAGAGCGCCACTACGTTATCGACTGCCTTGGTATTGATCTTTCCACCATAGAATGAATACTTGGTGATTGGCATGAGGTAATATTTTATGTATCCACCCACAGTATCGTAGAGCGCTTTTTCCGTCAGGCCTCTGGCTAAGTCGTCGGATATGCGCTGAGTAACCTCATTGATGACATTGAAATAGTGCAGGAACACTTCTATCATCTTGTCGTTCAGCAGGCATTGCGGCAAGTCTTTCGGAATCAGAACCTATCAAGAAATTATTGAAGAGAATTAAATTGAAAGCGAATAAAAGCTATTAAACCATTAAACCATTTTTTAATAACGCTCGTTTTATATATCGTACTTCGAAATCTCTTCGGGCCGTCAGTAACGCAACCTCTTCCATGGAGAAACATTTTTTGCGATTGCCATCGAATAGATTCGTGCCGACGAAACTTTTTTCGTTTCTTGTAATTTCACGTAGAGCTTTCTTTTCCGATCTTTCCAAACTCGTATCCTCTGTGCCCACAAAATCGTTAGAAGCGTCCGCGGCTTTATTGTCGCTCTCGCCCAAAGCAACCGCTTTGTTCTCGTACTGTGGATTCATTCCCCCCGCATTCATTCCGCCGAAGCCCTGGGCCAACTCCGCGCCCAACTCTGCTTCCCATTTCAGTTTGTTGCTGAAGTCGTTTGCCAAAGTGGGTTGCTCGATAGTTTTCAAGTCGAAGTCGTATACCGGACAACCGCCGAGAGAAAGCAGCGACAGCAGTATTAACCACGTGCAAATGGCATTACTCATTTTGTCACATTATTTCGATGTTAAGCGAAAATTGTTTATTGTCTTGATTAGAAAATGAAAAGTTTCTTTACTATTAAAAGCAGTATGTTCAGTTATGTATGTACATATATGTAAATTGAAATGCAAATTCAAGCACAATCCAAACCAATATATTCCGATTTAGAGGAGAACTTTCCTTTGCGACAGGCCACGCCAACCCAACGATAGTTTCGATGAGATCTGAAATCTATGCGATTGTAAGTTTTCTAAACGAATAACTCTTTACCTTCTTAGCACGAGATCCAGCTGAAATCGAGCGCAGCAATTTGGTAAACATTTGCAAACTTGTTGTCAAAGAACTGTTGGAGCAGTCCTTACGCTATGGACGTATGCTGGATTCTGATCATCTGCCTTTACAACATTTTTTTATAGTAATCGAGCACGTATTGGGTCATGGTCTGCGTCCGAAAAAGGTCAGTTATTTTAAACCGCGTTTTCTGGTGGAGTATATTTTGAACTGAAACATGTTTTGGTGATTGATTTTTGTATAAAAAAGGGGTTGCTTGGTCCACGCAAGGAGCTCTGGGACTTGTTGCAAAGCGTTGAGAACTACTGTCCAGAAGCACAAGATATTACAGCTAGTGTCCGTGACTTACCCACAGTCCGTACGCATATTGGACGGGCCAGAGCTTGGCTACGAATAGCTCTAATGCAAAAGAAGCTTTCTGACTACTTGCAAGCATTGATTGAGCATCGGGATGATTCTCTATATGAGTACTATGAGCCGCATGCGTTGATGATGACCGATGAGGTGCGTTAGAGCGTCGTCCGAGCTGTACCGCTGTTGCCAGTAATGAGGTCGAATACTGAAAGTATTCTCTGCCTGCCCTGCTAGAAGAAGGCAGTAAATGACGGTTGAAAAGTGATCATATATGAGCGATAAATTTGATCTCTTCCTTCTACGAGTATTCTACCTCATTGTTACGGCAGCAGCCTGTACGGTCTGTCTGCAACATCATTATAAACTTCACCTTCTTTCGCCGTTTCGCTGTCCGCAGATTGTCATCATAATGGGAATCCTTGTGGGACTCAATGTTATTGATTGCAATCTGTGTGTGAAAGAAGAGGATCTCGATTCGCAACAAGGCGTCATTGACTTCTCTCTGTACCTGCGATCCAGTTCTAGGAATAACGAAAGCTCCGATGCGGAAGAAACTCAAGGAAATACAGCTAATGGCCAAGGAAACATGATTGCTGTGCTCGATCAGAAGAACTACATTGAGGAACTCAATCGCCATTTAAAGTTTGTTTTCTGTGTACTGATTCTTTAATACTATCTGCCTGCTAACCTTCCGCTACACCGCAGTGCTACCGTAACTAATCTGCAAGCTAAAGTAGAGACATTGACAACCACAAATGCTTTAATGAAGGAAGATCTAGCGATTGCACGAAATAGTCTGTTGGCGCTACAGGCTGAAAATCAAGCTATGCGCCAACAAACCAATCTAGGAGGCTTAACGAGTACGTAGTCTTTTGGATTGTGTAGTGTACACGAGTACAGTATTTCATCTCAACTTTTTTTAAACCCTCCGAAATTTTCAAAGATCATTTAGCAAATACCGCCTCCATGCAATCGGTTCATAGTGATCATAGTTCCAACAGTTCATCGGATAAGGTTACTGTAGAGTCTCTCACCACCGAATTGGCCGAAGAGAAGAAGCGAAGTGCCGAGCTGACCAAAGAATTGTCTTTGCAAATATCGTTGAAGGCTGAATCGGACATGGCTATGAAGCTACTGGAAAAGGATATACACGAAAAGCAGGACACTATTGTCTCACTCCGTAGACAATTGGATGACATTAAACAGATCAATTTGGAAATGTATCGTAAGCTGCAGGTTGGTATAGCATCGTGACTTGCTTCTGTGGGTACCATCAGTAAAACGAAGAGATCTCGTGTAAATATGATTTCTCTTTATGTTCGTCATGGTTGCTACTCATCGTTTCACATTTCATGTTTCTCTGTTGTCTATTAGAGTTTTTTCCCTACGAATTTTATAGATTTGATGATTTCTTATTTCTTATAAATTATGCATTTTTTAAACCTATTATTATTTTACCTCTTCTGTATCAGTGCCAGTGTCAAAGAAATTTGACTTTTAGTAAGTTGTTATTTTACAGTATTAAGATGTCTATTTGATCACCAATTTTTAATCTTGTAACAACAAAACATTTTAAAAAGATTCCTTTTTGTACCAACGACCGAACAAGTTCGTCTATAGTATATTCTTTTTGTCGTTAGAATATCATTTCCATTGTTTATCTCTTCTATCCATAAGTTCCTTGTAAATATCCAAATTAA
The DNA here is from genome assembly GCA_949752815.1 of Conops quadrifasciatus. Taxonomy (NCBI): domain Eukaryota; kingdom Metazoa; phylum Arthropoda; class Insecta; order Diptera; family Conopidae; genus Conops; species Conops quadrifasciatus. The sequence continues at coordinate 30,586,030 of OX457078.1, read as the reverse complement.
ATTAATCCTAATCAGGAATGTGAAGATGAACTCACACAAAAAGGCGAAATGGTATCACGCTTGCAAACAAAAGCCTCACAAATCGGTAACATTTTACAATCGTTAGAAAAAAAATATGAATCGAAACTGGAACCACCATCAGCATCATCCGTCGAGAAATCACCCGGCACGAGAAGGCAACAAAATTTGCAGAGATTCGAAGCATTAAGCAAGAAACACAAGCAAGATGTTGGTCCTCCGATGAAACGATTGCATCTGAAAGTGGACACAATACCACCGTTTAACCCAAATCACTTTAGGAAATCTCCATCGTCAAGCGTGTCAGGGGTGTCAACCGATAGCGCAATGGGCGCGGGCAAATTGAAGACGCCAACTTCTGAGGCATCGCTTGCGGGCAATGCAAACGCGAATGTAAAGAAGTCTATAGATGCAGGCGGATTAGCATCCGTCTCGGAAAAGCAAAATAACGATTCAATGATGTCGGATGAAAAATTACTCAATTAAAATAAGCTTCGTTAACACTATTCTAATGTTAAAAGAGATACATACATACATATAAATGTAATAGCTGGTCATTTAGTACTTAAGAAATCGCGTTGTCATAGAAAATTATTGTATTTGTCTTCTATCAAAGGGAAAGTATGGGGGAGTTATATTTGGAGCTTTCAGATTACAAACAATTACTTTGGCTTAACATTTTGTATATACCTTTGTACCAACTTCCTATATATATAGAGAGAAAGAGGAAAGGGAGATAGGGACACTCCTTATAAAGCAAATACCATCATAAAGACAAATATTCATCTGTCTAAATTTCTTTTTATGTCTAAGATATAAGGTTATCATCGCCCATAGAACAACAGACCAACAGCTAGAACTCCTTTCTATAAATTATTTTTTATGTTTTACGATTTCTATGTTTCACAGAATAAAGAAAATTATTTAACAGAATGAACAATAAATATCTAACTGTTGTTGGCTCAAGTTTAATTAAGTCTGAGCTGAAGAGGAACAACTGCTTAACTTTCACAATAAGAATATCTTATTCCATGAGTCGTCTCATTTTAACGTACATAAAAATATATTTTATTTTACGAAAAAATTGACTTTTCAAAGACAATAGCCTCAGGTAATAGTGAGGGCAGTATAAAACATTATTGATGTAGCTTTAACTAATTCAACATGTTGAACAATAAATTATATTTTGCCTAAGCTTAAAACGTACATACATATATTATCGTATGTCTTACGTATATACCCTATAGTGGAATAAACCGAGCTGTATAATCATTAGGAAATGTTCTAAATTATTGAAAATATATTTCTGTAAGCTTTAAAGTTTGATCTGCAACCAACTAAACTTGGAAACATATAAAATAATAGAGAAATAGGTTTGTTGGAAAAGCTCGCATAATGTTTGCTGATGGAAATATATTATGCGATTGCTGGTGAATGGCATTCACTTTATGTGTATATATACGAGTATATTAGCTTATTATTTTGCCTAGATATGCTTCTGTGTGCTGTAATAAGCATTAAGTAAACCAATCAGATTATATTAACAACAGACTCCCAAAAAATATTTAAATGAAAGAGAAATAATCATATTATCCGCTTTAAAACGAAAGTATACTATATATATGAAAGAAATATAAAATAAATAAATATAAAAACTCATAAATATTTATTATTTTTATTGCTACACGTTTAGGAATGTGAGATTCAGCTGAAACACAAGTCGGAACTTTTGACCAAACTGGAAGCACAAAAGACGGATATGTCGCATACAATAGCGCAACTAGAGCAAAAGTAAGTACGTATGTTATTGACGTTAAACATACACATAGGACCTTGCAAAAATCTCTCCAACGCCCACTTAATGGGGTTTTCTCAGTAGGGAGAGATAATTTGGTAAATTTCAGTGGGTCAAGTCTATTGACAGCCTATAAAAAGTCGTGATGTGATAATTTCACATGAGAAATTAAAATTAGCAACCAATTCAGGCATCCCATGATTTGTTAAAATTTGTGTGCTTTAAGTTATTAGTATTGTAATGATAGTGGGAGGGCTTAAGTCGAGGAATTATGCATACCAACCAGAGAGCCATTGAGCAGTCATTTATTATATGTATTTTATTTTCTCTGTCTCATCTTTCTCCTCCACGCCCAACAGATGGTGCAGCGATAAATCGAATATGGGGGAAATTCTAAAAACCACCTCCAACACGCTCTCCATGCAGGTGACCGCATCAGAAGAGCGCGCTGCAAGAGCTGAAGCTGAATGTCGCATTGAACGCGATTGGCGTATGTCCCTGCAGGAAAAGGAAATCAAATTAAAGGAGAATATACAAACTTTGCAAAATTGTATTAAAGAACTAACAGACGACCTGAAACGAAACGACAAATTAAAGGATGAACTAATGAAAATGCGCATGCAGTGGTCCGAGGCACAAACAACTCTAGAGGAATTAGGAATGCAGCTTAGTGTTAGCAAATTAAAAGTATCAGAACTTGAAGATCGTGAAAAACAAAAATATCTAAATCAGCCTCATCAGTGTTCATCATCTACAATGTCCGAATCGACAGCGACACCTGCACAAACGGATGCGGTCAGTGCCGGCATTTGGGCACCGGATTCTATTGTCTCGCACTGCACAGGTTGCCGAAAGGAATTCAATCTGACCAGACGCAAACATCACTGTCGCAGCTGTGGAGAAATCTTTTGCAGAAATTGTTCTGAACAGACGCTGGCTCTGTTGAACGAAAGTGGGCAAGTGGGAAGACCGGTACGGGTCTGTGATAGCTGCTTTGCAGCAAAAAAATGACATTACATTAAGTAGTATTATTTGTTTGTGTTGTGCTCTAGATGATAAATGAGAATTAATTGATATATGATTACTCCAGTAAAAACTATAAAATAAATATCTGTAATCGTATTTTTGATATAACGTTAAAATTATTTAATCAGTTTAAGAATCAAGAGTTTATAAAATTTGTACAATTTCTATTGATATCATAATACTGTATGTACATATGTATGTATGTATTTATGTTGCAAACAACAATGTGCTAGGAAGGATACAAAACGAATAAAAATGGATTTATTCAAAATAAGGTTAATAATACACAATTCTAAATTTAAAGTGTTTAATTATTACTGATTTCCAGGAAGAAATTTCTCGCGATTACAATACTTCCTTTACTTCGTACTAGGAAATAAAAAAAATAAAAATGTTTAATTAATTTTTTTAAATAAAATTTGTGGCAAAGTTATTCGGCCTTATTCGGTATATACAAACAACCCGATTGTTCCCGATTTTGCTGCGAGGTGAGGAACACGGAACGTGGGCCCTTTTGTCAAATCTTCCTGACTTCGGTGCAGCAAATACTTTGCCTAGCGACAAACGTTTGCACAGAAATTCTACACGGTTTAGATCAGACGCCGCAGAAGCCATCAAAATATAAGAAAATATGTAAATACAATTTCGTAAATACTACGATTTTTTTATGCATACATATACGAGTATACATAAGTCGAACGATTCCATACCAATCTTACAGCATAGGATCTTTGTTTTTACTATGTACGAGTACAAAGAACAGCATTTTAAAAATATATAAAACAATTGACCTTACTACAATTTTTCTCATCTCAACATTTTAATTGTAGCCCTGACAAGGACTGGTTTGTCTTTTTTACTGTAGTCCGATTGGTGCGAAAAAGAACCGATTGTATTTTCACATGTGTTTAATTACTAAGAATCTGCGCCAATTCATCTCGGACTGCTACAGCTTCAGTTGATGGCACATCTTTCTCATTGAAATATGTCTCAGGAACGGCTTCTTCCGCGAATTCCCAATCATTTTTATAAAAAATGCAGAAATTGTGCAGGGCGCAACATGTATTTATGATTTTGGTCACCATTGCGGGAGTGTAGTGAAGGCCTCTGTCTCCAATAAGACATCGAAACCTATTTTTCAGGATGCCGAAACCACGCTCAATGACGTTAAGCGCTCTACGATGCTTTGTGTTGAAGACAACCTCATGGCAATGTTTAGGTTGTCGGTATGGTGTCATTAGATACGGAAGAAGTTGATACGCCGAATCTCCTGAAATTTTTAATATGATAACATTAATAAATTTAAAGTAAAATAAGTGAGATCTTACCTAAAACCCAAGTATGTCTTTTTCCAGCATTGTATTCTGATTTAAGATATTTATCTGCCAGACTGGCCCTCCACACATCATCATCGTGGGTTGCCCCTGGTGTTCTGCCATCAACGTATCTAATAACCATATCAGAATCACATATCTGAAACGAAGCAACATATTTCTAAATGAATTATATAAAACAATTTGTCACACACTACCATCATGGCATTTATACTATAGTTTCCGTTACTATTATAGTACAAATGCCTAAATTGGCTTGGTGCCTTTAATTTAATATGCGTGCCGTCTACACAACCGACAACGCCAGGAATTCCAAATTTGTCATAAAACTTTTCTATGACTGTAGCTTCTTCTTCCTCCGACATCTCAAATCGAATCCATTTCGGGCATAAATAGCGGTCGAAGATTTCCAAACAATAACTAATGTTTTTGGATGCATTTCCTTGTGACATTACTGCAATGTGTTCATTCCCTACAACCTTTTGGAAGCTACCGGCTGATATAAAACGTAGAAACGAGCTCAATTTTAGAATTGGAGGAATAGAAGTAGACCTTGATGCTCGCTTCATCCACGGAGCTACCTCTTCTAAAAGCTGCTTAAAGCAGTCTTTGTTCATTTTAAAAATGGACACAAATCTGTAATAGAAATTATTCACAAAGGAACATTTGTTACAATATGATAAGCATTTGTCCTACAAAGTCCAACAAAGAAAATATGGGTTGGTGGCACATTCCTCACTTAAGTATGTATATTTATATGAACTTACTTCTGCTCTGGTATCTCCAAAACATTGGATTTATCCCTCAATTTTCTCCTTTGGATTCTCAAAGTTTCTTCTTCTTCTTCTTCTTCTTCTTGCAAAAGCCTCATGTAAATTCCTAGTGGCGACATTTCCCTATATTATTTTATTATTTCACTGATTTGAAATGGTACTAATTTTTTCTAATGTTTTTATAATCAGAGATAATAAGATGCGACCCTCGTTAATAATAAAAATCGGTTTCACGCCTATTTTTTATGCTCTGTGAACCCACGCCAGAGATAATGTTATAATAATAACATTGTCAGTAGCATAGTTGCCAGATAACATCACATCGAATTTTCACTGAAAAATTGTTACCTTCCTAAAAATTACTGGAATAAATAATTAAAATATTTTGAATCTAGTAACGATGTGTCTCATTAGTTGGTAAACAAAAACACAGCGAATGTCAGCAAAAGTGTGTTTCTGGAATACGCCCAACTGCTCACACGAGCTTTATAAGATGCCATGTCTTGGCAGGATTTGTTTATAGCCGGCACACAGTTGGCGACTAGTCATTGTCAAAATTACATTGGTTTTTTTTTACATTTGTTCTTAGTAAAATTTCCTCTCAGTCGCTGCGACTAAACCAGCAGAGACTGCTCTATTTCTAATTTGGTCGCTTATTTGTTCTTCTTTTTTTGGTTCGATTACAAGAACCACAAACACAACCACAATAAATACTCTGTTCTGCTAAGCAAATGATACGGCTTTGATCGCTATAGCGAGCGAATTGATTGTAATCAACTTCTGGCGCTGATCCCAACAACACTTTTGGTCGCTCTCGGCTGGTTTAGGGGTTTTAACCCTTTAAAGTTTAAAAATTTATTGTCTATATCTCCTACTGTAAAAGGTATCTGCCTGATATGCATACCATTCTGATGATATTAAAAATATCTTTCATTTATGTAAAATAAAATAAGAGTTAAATGAGTTATTTTTCATAGATATTGCAGGGCAGTATTCAGATTTGCTTGTCACTGAACACCCCTCATGCGACTTAAACCACAGTTTCATAGATTCCGTTTGCATCCAGGAAAAGAAAAAGGTTTTTACTTGACAATATTTGTTTAACATTCTTAATCTGCACATTAATTTGATCTGTTTACGTTTTACGTTGATCTATGAACTATTTGTTCAATGCACGTTCTGCTTTATTTTCCAAATTTGTTTTTGTTATCAAGAACAAGAAAATGACAATGCAGAACGAGCGATAAACGAATCGTTCATAGATTGGAAATCTACCCCTAAAACTCGCTAAAACTTCTGGTATCGTCGTTTACTTATATCAAAGTCACTGTGACTAAAAATCACTGGTTAAAATCACAGTGATCCGTTTGTCACTGTCAATACTGTCACCGTTCCTGAAAAATCACTGGATCGCTCATCTCTACCTGCAATATGTATGAAAATAACTCAAGTTACTCTAACACCCTTATTCCAAGAGACGATATCGTTCCGTAAATCGTCTTTTTATATGAAAAAAGATCATTTTTGTTTTTGTTTTGCATGTAAAAAGACGACTTTCGGAACTTTACTTCACTAGATTTTACTTTATTTTACATAAATGAAAAATATTTTAATACCATGAGAATGGTATACATATCATCCGGATATCTTTTACAGTTTAGGAGGTATAGACAATAAATTTTCAAATTTCAAAGGGCTAAAACTCCTAAACCAGACAAGAGCGACCAAAAATTTTGTTGGGATCAGCGCCAACAACAACTACAAAAACAATATTAAATTTGGAGAGCTTGAACTGTGCTCAATCTGTTCCCAATAATGGTGTATTAATTAATAAGAATAATTAATAATAATAATTAATATATACGATCAAATAAAAATGTCGGCTTATATTTACCGTTTGACACTAGCTCCAATTTTTTTGTATTTTTTGTTGTTATTCTTGTTTTTGGCGCTGATCCCAACAACTGCAAAATTTTTTGTCGGTCTCTTATGGTTTACGAGTTATAGCCCTTCAAAATTTTAAATTTTTTCGCCTATATCTCCTAAACTATAACAGATACTGGAATGATATTAGTATCGTTACGAAGAATTTTATAGAAAATCGTGTACTTTTGAGGAAAACTTTAATTTCAAATTTTTAGTACAACTTTTTTTCAATCATAAATTTTTTTCTTGGTAAAATGTATAATAAAGCCATATAATTATTTCAGTATTAAGAAAGCCGAGTCTCTAAGCTTTCCAGACGTATTTTTTTTACCAGTATCGGTGCATGATTTTAGGAGAAAATACATTTTAAAGCTCACTGAATGTGAGTACCTTTTATTACCTTTTAGTACCTTTTATTATTATTAAAAATACCTTTTATTACCGAAAGGATTTTGTTGATTTTTGTTGTGATCCCTGCCGCGGCCGAAGGCCCACAATACGCGGAAAACCCTGTATGCCAGAAACTTCATATTACTGAGAAAATTCTGCTGATTGAGGGTTATGATCGTTGCCACGGCCGAGGATTGTGAGCTCTAAAATGCATTTTCTTCTAAAATCCTGCACCGATACTGGTGAAAAAAATATGTCTGGAAAGCTAAGAACCTGAGCTTTTTTAATACTGAAATAATTATATGGCTTTATTATACATTTTACTTTTAACCATAAGAGAGCGACAAAAAATTTTGCTGTTGTTGGGATCAGCGCCAAAAACAACAATAACAACAAAAAATACAAAAAAATTGTCTTATATCCGACTACATATTTTATAGCAGGTTTTTAAGCTGCACAGATAATTAATTATAAATTATTGAAACTCTAGATTCCTGTACAACATGTACCTCTCTTATTAATAAAAGGCAAGTTTTGAATACTAATTTTCCAAAATGTTATGTCTTTGGTTATATTTTTAGTGGGTTTTGGTTATTATTTAAAGAAGTTTCACACATCGCGTGTACGCAAGCACAAAACCTCTAATAAGATATTTGAGCGCGACAACAATAGAAGAAATAATGGTAACTCCTGCCATAGCTTAAACTTTCTAAGACACAACGTTGCATACTTTGTAAAGTCGTACTATTAAAAGACTGCATAGTAGCAAAATTCAAAAAGGGTAGTTTATACTTAGGCTAAAAAATGCGTTTTCTCCGTAAAAAAACCCCAATTTGAATGAAACAAAAATTTTTTAAGAAAGCTTAAATAATCTACTTTCTTATATTAAGTATAATTGCATGCATTAATTACACATTTTATTTAGGAAAAAAATTTTGTACGGGAAAAAAAAGTATTAAAAACTTTAAATTGGGTTTATTTCTAAAACTGTTGCCAGTTCGGTAAAACGTCTTTTTACATAAATTCATGACATTTATATTAGCTTTCTAACGGTACCAATATAATCTGAATATCTCTTATAGTTTCGGAGATATCGCTGGTTATATTTCAAATTTTAAAGGGCTCCAGCACCGCCCCCAAGAAAGAGCGACAATTTTTTTTATGCTTGTTGGGGTCAGGAACAAAGCACAAAAACAAAAAAAAACGACAAAAAAATTGGAGCTGGTAAGCTGATGTAAATATAAGCCCAGAAACGAATATTTGAATGTGAATATCGTGATCCTGAAATCCCGGGATCCAGATCCCGAAATCCCGGGATCCCGCAGGTTTTAAGACTACTCAAAATCCCGGGACCGAGCACTTAATCCCGGGATTTGACTTTTTAAGCCTAAATAGAAAAATTCCTTACAGTTTTCTTAGAAATTCTTTAAAAAAATCGTATTTGGTTGAGCATTTTCAAAATTAAATTGTTGGAATATTTTTAAATACCAACAAGAAGTACACAATGAAAAATAGTACCACATAAACATAATAAGATCTCCTTATTGAGCGATTTTACTATGAAATCTTATTAAAACATAAAAATAATATGCTTTTTTCATAGAGAAATCTTATTAATTTTATAAAGACAATCTTATTGTTATGAAACAAAAAGGTAATCTTATTAATTCATAATTTTTATAAGAAATTCATATTTTTCCCGTCCGAAACTCATGAAATCAACAAGTCTGTATGAAAGTATGAACAATTCTTATTATTTACTTCTTTTAATAAGAAACACTTCTTATAAAATATCGTCTGTCTGGCCGGAACTTTTTACTTGAACAGGTTTACTTGAGATCTATAATTCGTATTTGTTTATAATAGACGAACTTTGCTTCTCAGTTGTGACTACTTTCCGTCTTTATATATAAAATATTCTTTGATAACAAATAATGGCATATTACTTTTCAGGCTTTAACCATAAAATTTTGTGAGTGTTATGATTAATATTCTTGAAATCTTGGATGAATAAAATGAAATTAAAAATATATTTATTTTTGAAAGATATCTTTTACCGGGCTGAGGAGGTACTCGTGTACGTTTCGCGTGTTTAGAGCAACAGAACTTCGATTCTATAAAACATAGAGACTTGAAATTTTTTCACATCTCCAAACACGTAATTTAGATTATGATATAATATTCACGTCTTGCTTCTAAAGTTTTTCTTACAAAATCCGTCGATTTATTTCTGACTGTCGCGGATAATATAAAATAACTGATTATAATAAAAAACCGTAACATTACTTCACATACAATTCATTTATCTCATGGTATCATTGAGGAACATTTTAAATTTACATTCATTTCTCTGAAATGCAAATAGCTAACATCTCAAGGAACAAATATTTTAAAATCCCGGTATTAGTCCCGGGATCCCGGGAGTAGGTAAATGCAATCCCGAAATCCCGGGATTAATAATATATCGCGGGATTGCCAACCCTAGTTTGAATATCGTGAAACAAGTCAGTGATAGGTACGATTATTTGTGTGTGAATATTTTGGAACGAAGGCGGCAGTCACTGTCACTGGTACAAATATTATTCTGTCGCTACAGTGACCAGTGACTTCAGAGTAATAGTGACAAAGTAACCGGTACTCAAATATCGCTCATCTCTATTGACAATTGAATTCCGTATTAGCAGCAGCTGTCATAGAAAAGTAGCCTGGGAAAAAGTTGGCTGTCGGGAACATTGGTCATTAGTACCTCTAGTTAATGTCATATATTGATGAAATTGCATTATTTATCACAGATAAATATCACTCTTTCAGATGCAATCCTTTGTAATCGAACATTTGGGGCAATGTGTAAGACGTGTGTAAAAACGAAGTAAAACGTAAAAGAAGCTTTCAAAGGAAGTGCCCATCAATATGGATAAAAAAGGGCACGTCTCGCTTCAGCTGCCAATAATTGAAGAAGGACGTGAAGATGCTGCTGTAGCTGGGAATAAAGTCAAACAAATATTCAAAAATATCTGCAAACGTCACACCCGTAGAAGTATACGACGAGTAAGTTCTCCCGCAAAAAAGAGGGTTCACTATTCTGCTCATGTAAATCTACCTATGTTTTCTGCGTACTTACAGTCTTGGAATCAACTGCCTCGTTGTCAACGGAACCTCATTATTTTTGGAATCTCAGCCATTTGTATAACGGTGGTATTCCTTTTACCTGGTGATCAAATAGTTTCAGATTTCAATGGACATCAAATTTCTGGAGCGATTCCCTATGTTAATCGTATCGTTGGAAGAGGAAGCGACGATCTAAGAGTTAGAGGAAAAGAGCAGTCAGGAAGGTTGGTTAATATTAATGACTCAACCAAAGAACAACACATCAATGTGGTGCCATTAAAAGTGGTAAGTGGTATACAGAGACCGCATGGAATCAGGAAGTTGTTCTTGATATCGATGATTTCAAATATACCAAGATTCATTTGGTATATGGCATTCATAAATTAATTTAAAAAATTTTCTCAGCCCGATCCTCCACAAACTCAACAAATTGTAGAGAATGTCGGTAAAATTCCGGAAACCCAAAGATCTGCCGATTTACGAAATTCAATTGATTTACATAACAATAAAGTCTCAATGGAAAGTAAAAACAATATCAATATACAAGAAACAAATTTTAATTACCATAAGAGCCTTCAGCATAATGCAGAAGTTGATGAGGATCAGGGCGATCGTCCTGCTTTAGAAGAAGCTGTGAAGGATCCAAATCTATTACCAGGATCGAACGGAATTGCAATTGACGACTTCTTACAACGTTTGGAGACAACAACTAATGATGCAGAAAGACTCATTTTCAAGGGCCCAACAAATGAGCGACAGCGTGCTGTTGTGACTGCATTCAAACATTCTTGGCAAGGTTATAAGAAGTACGCTTGGGGCCATGATAATTTGAAGCCCATTTCAATGGGTTCATACGATTGGTTTGGTTTGAGTTTGACCATCATCGATGCGCTGGATACAGTATACATCATGGCGTTGGATGAAGGTTGTTATTACACTTGATGAGTCTGCTTTTTCTATTTGTTTTGTAATGTATCGTTTAGAATTCGCGGAAGCGCGAGAATGGATAGCCAAATCGCTGTCGTTTGACATAAATCGCGATGTTAATTTATTTGAGGTAACAATTCGTGTGCTTGGCGGATTACTTTCTGTCTACCATTTGAGTGGAGATAAAATGTTTCTGAAGAAATCGGTGAGTACTCGTATATTCAAGCGTCAGATAAGCGTGCTCGTTGACTTTAATGATGCATATTTGAGTTGTTTTAAGGTTGAACTTGGTAATCGTTTGCTGCCTTGCTTCCTCTCACCGTCTGGAATACCATACTCGGACGTTAATCTAGCTTCCATGTCGGCCCATTCCCCCAAATGGTCGCCTGACAGTTCAACAAGTGAGGTTACAACAATTCAATTGGAATTCCGTGATTTGAGTCGCGTAACCAATGTGCCGATGTACGAGAAGGTCAGAATCATCTTCATATTTTAGAGTATGCCTTTTGAAATGGGCGATCAATATTTTCTAAAATATATCGTAAGTAGGTTGTGGACATCGTCAATGAAAAAATACACGCACTGGAAAAGAAGAACGGCTTGGTACCCATTTTCATCAATGCTAATACTGGAACCTTTCGCTCTTACGCTACCGTATCGTTGGGGGCACGAGGTGACTCTTACTACGAATACCTTCTGAAGCAGTGGATACAGACAGGACGCAAGGAAAACGATAAGTAAGGATAAGAAGTTATTAGTTGAAATTTATATAATACTCTCGGATTACATTTACATTTAAATTACAGTTTCTTAATGGATTATTTGGAAGCCATTGAGGGTGTCATGAACCAGCTCGTACGTCGCACACCCCGTGAAAAGTACGTTTACCTTGGCGAGCTGATCAACGGACGTGATTTCAAACCCAAAATGGATCACCTGACGTGTTATTTGCCAGGCACTTTACTGCTGGGTTACAAGTACGGCCTTCCCAAATCTCATTTACAACTGGCGAATGATCTCATGCAGACCTGCTATGCCACATATATGAAACAGCCAACACAACTGGCACCCGAAATTTCCTATTTTGCTTTGAACGACAATGAAGGGCCAGACATCTATGTCAAGCCCAATGATGCGCACAATCTTCTGCGTCCAGAATTCATTGAGAGTCTTTATTATTATTATGCACTGACCGGAAATCGTACGTACCAGGATATGGGCTGGACCATATTTCAGGCGTTTGAGAAATATACCAAAGTTACACACGGCTATACGTCCATTGGCAACGTAAAAAACATATTCAATACAAGGCCGCGGGACATGATGGAGAGCTTCTGGCTGGGAGAGACACTCAAGTACTTTTATTTGCTGTTTAGCGATAATCGCAATGAAATAGATTTAAATAAGTTTATTTTTAACACGGAAGCGCATCCCTTGCCCATACGGGTCAACAAAGTGCTTAAATAATGGTGGTAATCGGAAAGGATCTGTGTAAATAGGATAATAGTCATAATTATGTGTGTGCTAGGTGTGAATTTTTTAGGGAAACAAGTTTTTAGCTCGTCATACTGAAAACAGTAGGCCCGGCCCTTCAAGAACTTGCTAATGACTTTTAATAACAATCATTTTCTAAGGATCAAAACAAGTCTCGCAGCAGATACGTTTATATGTTTTTATCTCTGAATCTTATCAAAAAAATTTAATGATAGGCTTTTCGTCGTTAAGATGTTACGCGGCCTTTTAACTTTTCTTCTTTAATGACAATTTATATAAGTTGCAATTATAATATTTAGCTTTAATAGAAATAATATAAAATGGATTATATGATTGTATATGCATGTATAATGTAAGAGATTAATGATATTATCACTATACTTTACTGTACGAATTGTTGCTTTTTTTAGTTTAGCGCTAATTTTAAAAACGTCTATTGTAATTTATTTGACCATAGCTTTTAAGTCTTTTTATAAATTATTTGTGTTAATTTATTGCTTTTAAATGCAATCAATTGTACAATTTAATTTAGAAAATTACATTAAATATTTTTAACGTATTATTATTAATTTTTTAACACTGTATACTCGCTGCAAAACTTGAGTTTATTTTGTACTCAAGCAAATATAAGTTTATCAAATGTTTTTATTTAACTATTAAAATATCCATATACATAAAGTAGTTTTACTTGCACGAAAACACAAAATAAAATGCATTTGTCTAATGATAAACGAAAGCTACCTTTTTAACTAGTTCCTAAATAAAGCAGCTACTTTCAACTCCAGATCGGAAAGGCATACTCCAAAATTGGCCGAATGAAAGAAGTAAGTTCTTGGTAATATAATGGCCATCCATAGAAATCCTATAAATATGTACCTGATACCACAATTTGCCGTAATTCGGTTAAATGATTCACTCTCACGTTGCTTAAATAAAAACATATTTAAAGAATTATTTTGTAATTATTTATTTCTTATTTATTACTACACAACATTCTTTGTAATTCGTGTGTATGGATGTAAGTTCGTTTTCTTCATTAAAGAAGGCGTTTAATGTTCTTTACTCGTATTTTTTTGTTTTATTCTTAATTTCTTCATTTTGCAGTTAATTAATGTAGATTGACTTAATTAATCTTTGTTTCATCTAAATTTTATTGCGAAGTGACGTGACGATAATTTTATTTGACTGGTTTTCAAACTAAAAAAATTCCTGACATTAAAAATCATTTCTCACAATTTCGATTTTACATAAGCTTATTTTTATTATTTGTTGTGTATTTTTAGTTATTTATTATTTGTGTGTATTACGTAAGTAATGATCATAAGTAATTTTACTTTTATTTTATACTAATATTTTTGTTTTTAATTTTACATTAAGCTTAAATATTACGAATACAATAATTTAATTTTGGAGATAAATGTTTGCATTTTTATTTAACTTTTGATATTAATTTATTTATGTATATAGTGTATATAGTGTATATATAGTAGTTATGATGTATTTATGTATGTATGCATGCATGAAGTTTGAACTAAAAATAATTTGTATAAATTTTAAATGACTTGCGCGGTTTGTCAGTTAACAACTAGAGATAAAGAGAGATAGTTAGAGAAGTCTAACTATTCTAAGATCTATTTAAGTTTTGTTATAAAAAACTGATATTTTTGTACCACTTCGATACCTTGATTTGTATATCTATCATTCATTATACAACACTAATTATGTATTAGTTTTTATTTTAAATTTAATTTAGTTGTTTCTTTTTTGTCGTCTAAGTGTAACATTTAAAATTGATTTTAATCCTTTGTTTTCTTACGTTGTCTCTTTTTTACATTTTACATTAATACATTATTTCTATTATGTATTTTCTGCTTAAGAATTTGTATTTTTTTTTTAATATTTGATGTTTTGTTTTATTTTGTATTTAAGAGCTAGTCAGACATCAACTTTTAAATTTTTTAAAACCATCCTTAAATGGTAATTATAAATTTTACTAAAGACCGCGGGAGGCAACTGTTACTATTTGTATGTATTGCGGTGCGGCGGTCCCGCTTGCATTGCAAATACGAATACATAATCGTTACATCACTAAATCATAGAATTTTTCTTGTACATACAAATATTTAAAAAAAAAATATGCTTAAACACTAATTCGTTTGAATATATTTTTGAGCTTTGAATTACCAGAATGCTAGCACACAATATTGCTCACACATAAACATACCAAATGGCAGCCATACACACATACTCTCCTACTCTCACTCGCTGAGAACCCAGTGCAGTTACAAGTTTATGTATTTTAAAAAATCATAAACGAATGACGCCTGACATTTTAACAAAGTACATGAATCATGTTGAGTTGTTGAAGCAAAACGTCGACGATAACTATATACAAAATCCTTATTATGAAAATCTGTTAATCAATGGAATTCAATGCGTTTATAATGAAAGACCTGGAAATAACTCGAAGCAAGGAAAGATGGACTTAAATTTAATTTAAAAGTGGACTTAAACCACATTCATACACAACGGTTCATATAAAATTTGAATTTATTTGAAAATTAGTGGAACTTTATGACGGGAAAAAATTGAACAATTAAAAACTAATACAAACAATTAAAGGAAAAATAAAACAAATAAAGAATTTCGAAAGCCACATGAAGGAATTTCGTCCATAATTCATGAATGATTTCTCATGAATGCATTTTGCGTGGGCTGGCATTTTATACCTACACACAAACAGACGCCGATACTTTCTCTCTCTCTCTCTCTCTCTCTCTCTCATACACACGCGCACGCACAATCTAGAATTTAAATTACCCAGTTATGTTTTCTTTGTTTTTCTACAATTCTAAATATTTTTGAACTGTCTTTTTTGTGTTGTTTTCTGTATATACAAAGGTAAAATTGTTTGTCTTTACAACACAACACAACCAACATATCCTGTCTTTATGTCTTTTGGAATATGTATGTATGTATGTTTGCACATTGAATTGAATTGATTTTTGTTACAAATTTTGTAAAAAAATTTACAATTTCATTAATCCTACTTCGTTTTGTTTCTCTCTCGATTTTTGTGGTTAAATTAAAAATAAGAAGGAATATAAGAACATTTTTAAAACCAACAAAAGCAGCGTTGCCAACTTTTAGAAACTTTCAAATTTTAAATTTTCAAATTGTAAAACTGAAAGAAATTGTAACTTTCTTTTTGGAAAATTGCAACCTCCTTTAAGAAATTGTCAACAATTGAGGAAATAAATTACGTATGGATATGATAAAATCAGGTTTTGAGAACTATATAAAATTTACAAAACATTTAACAATGAAATAGACACATTTTTCATACAATCGGCTACCAAAAAAAAAAAAAATAATAAAAAATTGAAAGAAATCAATCAATAAATAAATAAGGCATACTTTAGACTCAGAATACATAACTCAGCCGCTCCGCGACAAGTCCTCTGAAGCAGCCAATCTCCCAACAGGGGCAGGTGAGGTGAGCGCCATGAGGCACAAGTCTTTGCACCCATGAAGAGATCAAAAGAGTTCTTGATCTTCGATCATCCTCATTTTAGGCAACTCCTATCTTTAGCGGCGTATACCCTTTGTAGCCACAAAGTCGTTCAACTGAGAACGGTTGGCGTGGCCACGAAGGTAGTGATAAAAATTGTAATTAATTTAACCACTTTGGAATTTCATTACAGGAACAGTTAATACACCTTTTTTGACAGTTACTGTACTGTTCGGAAGCGTACTGGTAGCCGTCGTCATCGTTGCCGTCACCGACGACGCCACCGCCGCCGCCGCCGCTGCTGCTCCTCTCAAAAGCTGCTGCAAGCTACCGCCGCCGCTGCTTGATAAAACTCACAAACTAGCCGCATTAAATTCAATAACGATACTATTTGTAGCTGCTGACTGAGATGGTGCTGCTGAAACTGGCTGGTGCTGCTGCTGTTGTTGCTGTCAGGAGGTCATTATCGACTTGACAGCATCGTCAATGCCAGCGGCGACACAATTGAAGTCATTTAAATTGACAACATTCGACGGTTGATGTGGTTGCTGATGATGATGATTGTTGTTGTGATGCAGTAGCAGTTGATTGTGGTGCGTCTGAGACTGTTGCTGTTGCTGCTGCTGTTCACTTAACAACATGTTGCTGCCATTGTCAATCGCTACATTGGTCGCTCCTGCGGTGGTCGCGACACTGCCCCCGTTATTGACTAGATAATCGCTCAGATTGTTGCTTGCGCCGGCGGCTGCGATCTGTTGGCGATCGTCCAAAATGCCGTCGCCCAGCAGCGAGCCCATCGAGTTGTCCAGCGAGAATGTCAGCGAATCGGATTCGCTGTTTTGTAAATTTAAAATGCTGTCGATCGCGTTCTGGACGTGGCGACTGATGTCGTCATCGAACTCGGCAAGGCTCGACACTCCTGCAATGTGGTTGGTGTCGTGCAGCTGATGGTGGTGGTGGTGGTGGTGGGTTTGATGAAGCTGCTGTTGTTGCTGCTGCAGGGCTTGTGGGTGTGGCTGATGCGCACCGAGATGAGCCGTCATGTGGTTACCAACAAAGTGCGGCTGATGATCGATTCCGTTGCCAGCATCGAGTAAATGACTGAATTGATGTTGCTGTTGTTGGGCAGAGAAATTCTCTTGTTGATGGTGATGTTGCTGCTGTTGTTGTTGCATTAAAATCTGCGAAAATCCGCCGGGGCCGCCTGTCGCCGCTGCCGCCACCGCAGGATCGACACCCAAACTCTCCTGCAAATTCAATAAATCCGCATCCATTAGGCCGTGATGTTGCTGTGACAAGTGTTGTTGTTGCGACAACGGCGACAGCGAAGACGACGAGGCCGAACTCGAGCTGGTGCACATCTTCTTGCTGTTGGACTCGTCTTCCATGTCGCTGGGCGACATTATCTCGCCATCGTTCCAGACACGTTTTCGTGTCGCTGCGGCCGCGATGTCGTGTCGGTCGTCGCCATTCGGTGCAGTTGTCGCCGTGGAGGCAGACATAAATTCATGGAATTGCGCCTCCATTGTTTGCATCCAGCGTGGGTTGCTGTCGCAGGTCAGTTGAATATGATGCTGTTGTGGTTGTGGTTGCGGTTGCGGTTGCTGTGTGTATTGTTGTTGCTGCTGTTCGCCTGCGTAATGCTGCTCAACACTGCCGCTGACTGCACTTCCGGCGGAGCGCATAAAATTGCTGGCCGCAATATCCTGTTGGTGTTGCTGCCAAATACGTTTTGTGGCTGATATGTTTTCAGCTGTCATGGACGATTTCGCCTCACCGAATATTTCCTCCAAACCAGTTTCGACAATGTCGCGAGTGTCGTTGCTGCCGGTGCCGTTTTTGTCAAGCTGCATCGGCGACTCGCCGAACATCGCTTCCAAACGCGTCTCCACCGACTTGTTGCCGAGATGATCTGGTGGCTCCGATTCAAATATGGTAGAATAGTCGTTTCCAATGTGCTGCTGATGATGATTGTTATGATGCAGCATTGCAGGTTGTTGGCGCTGTAGACTGCAGCTGCTGGGTGGATTTGCACTGTTGTTGATGCCATTAATCTCTTGCTTAGGCACGCAGCCATTGGCAAAGGGTTGAGTCAGTGGCAGGTTATTATTTTCAGTTACTATTGTTGTTGCTGTTGTCGTTGTTGCTGAGAGAGGCGCCGTTTGGCGCAGTTGATCCATTTTGGCGTCAGTCTGCATCAGATTCCACCAATCATCGTCCTGACATTGGTTGGCAGTGCGCTGCTGGTCCAATGGGTGCTGTCTAAGCTTGCAACCGCCAGTAGCGAGTTCAAAACTGCTGCACTGCTGCTGAGCGGCTGCTGATGATGGATGTGCGTCGAAAGAGTGAGTGCCGTAAATCTTCGTATTGTCTTTGTTCGGCGGCTTCGTTTTTGGTGCAAAACTGCTTTCCTTGCTTTCGATTTTCTTCATGATGAAGCTCGGTTTAATTTCCGATTCGATATCGAAGTTATCATATTCCTTCTTCACATTAGTAGTTGTTGTTGTTGCTGTTGCCGTCGTGGTGGTTGGGGAAGGACAGGGAGGCTCGGCCGAGGGCACATCCTTCTTTATGCAGCCGTTGAACTGCATTCTGCTGGCCGTTGACGAACAGTTTTGCACGCTATAATTATTCCAGTTGCTGAATTTTTCATTGCTGATTTCTATCTTGTTGCCAGATGATTCCGGCAACTGTGGTGGTTGTTGTTGCTGTTGGCGAAATCTGTTGAATTTGTTGTTGTGCTGCAGAATGTTATTGCTTTGCTTTAGCAGATCAAAGGTGTCCATTTTTCGTTCGGCTTCATGCGGTTCGGTTTTAATTTCATTTTTGATATGTGTTGGTTCCATCTTGTTATTATTATCTGCGTCGTCGCCGTTTCGTGGTTGATTCAAATGAGTTGCTTGATTAGGATTTTGCTGTTGTTGCGTTTGCGATTGAGACAAAATCGTTGCCGCACCTTGCGAAGCTTGCTCTAAAGCGTTTTCGCTGTCCACCAAATGGCCTGATTCCACCAGCTCTTTTTTGATAGCTTCCAGGAAATCAATTTTGCATTCTTTTTGCTCATCACTGCGCTGCTGCGCGATGTCTTCCAGTTGCTGAGCGTTCCCTTGTTGCCCTTGTTGTTGCTGCAACTCTGTAATATCAGACTTTCGCATTTCCTCCAGTTCACCCTTCAGATCGTCAATCATTAACTTCTGCACTTGACACAGCTCTGAGGTACGATGATGCAACTACGCCGGGAAAGAATGTGGGTCAAAACGGTCCAATGCGGTCTTCTAAAAACAGGCTCACTTACCGTTGACTCATGCAAAAGAATATCTTGGAATTTGCCTGAAAGAGATTGAAATCTTTCCTGAAATTTCTGGGCCATGCACTCGAAGTGTAGATCCTCCTCCAGCGGAATGTCCTCATCGTGTTCGTACATACAGTGATACCTACAAGAGAGAACAGACAATACTGTAGCGTTCTGCAACTGCGTTACAGACGGGAGTATACTGAGATGACAAACCTCACAAGACGCTTAACAGCCTCCTCTTTACTCTGGAATGGATTCATGTAGTCAGGATTTAAGCAACTCTGCTGGTCCACTTCCAATTGTCGAATAAATCTGTGTAAAGTAAAAGAGCAGAAAGGTCGTCGGATCAAGAATTCGATTTTTTCGATCTCTTCAAATAAATAGGTCTAATAGGTCTAAGCACAAGGACGCGAATGGATAAAAGTTCAAAGGAAGGCAACATTCCTGTAGACGAAAAGAGCAACCGTTTGGAAGTTCAGCCTATTGCCATTTTAGAGAAAATTATTACTCAGGTCTTTAGATGGAAAAACTTGTGAGGAGCTCAAGGAAAAGCGGGTACTGAACATTGGTTCCTCAACAAACATCCGTTCCGCATAAAGAGCGTCTGTACGGAGTTTTCTGAGACAATTCCTGGATAATTTGCCCTGGATAATTTAATCAGGACAATCTGAAAAAAAATTCCGACGGAATTTTTTATTCATCGAAAACTTTTGTCTGCCTTAAAAATTCCTGCAATCGTGAATTCCTATCGGAGTACTTCTCCGTCGGAAATCATGCGAATATAAATTCGTCGAATTCTCGAAAGTTTGTTGAACTAATGGGTTTTTAAAATTATTTATTACAGATCGCAGCCCTATGATTTCGTGCTCCCTATGAGTTCGCCGTCAATGCTGCCCTCTGTGCGTTTTTCGGTTTTCGAGACATTGTGCTTAGGCTGTAATGCAAATGAAGGAGCAGAGAGTGAGAGATGGCGATGGCGATGGAAGAACTATTTGACTAAAGGAACTCAAGACAAGTCGCAACTTTGCAATACACTACTCACAAAGAGAGGCGTGCCAGCTTTGGTTTGGACGAGTAGGAGACTTCATCCACCCGCGTCGTGGTGACAGTGGCGGCGGTGGCGATGCAGCTGGCCATCGAAGTTGCTGGTTCCAGTGTGGCGGTGGCAGGCATTGCTCCGGTTGCTGTTGTTGTTGTCGCCGCCGCTGTTATCGTTGTGGTCGTTGTGGTGATCACTAACGTGGGCGAAAGTGAAATGTTTGTGGTATTGCTGGCGCTCGTTGTTGTCGTTGTCGTCGCTATTGTGCAATGATCGAATTGTTGATGTTCTTGTGAATTTGGTTGTTGCGGCTGCTGCTGCTGTTGTTGTTGTTGTTGCTGTTGTTGCTGTTGTTGTAGGGATTGGTAAGCACTTGTATTAGTTATTGCCGCTGCTGCTGCGGATGTCGTCGACAACGCCATGGAGGCTGAGGATGATAATACCAATGGAGGCGGTCCATTGTTGTTGTTATAGTTGGAAAATTGCATGTTTTTCGCCATTGGTTGCTGTTGCAAATGGAATAGTTGTTGTTGTTGCTGCTGTTGCTGCGGCACATTGCTCGTGGTGATCGAGTTTTGCAATTGCTGACTGGATTGTTGCTGTTGCTGATTAGCTTGTTTCGGTTTTGGCTGCAGCATGTTGCTGGTGATAATGCTCTGATGTTGCTGCTGTTGGGCAGCAGCAATTAATTTAATTTTGGCAGCAGTTTCCTTGGCTTTCGATTGTTGCTGTTGTTGCGGAGTGGCCCAGTGCCTATTGTTATTGTTATTATTGCTTTGAAGTTGCTGCTGCTGCTGCTGCTGCTGTTGTTGTTGTTGCGCTTGTTGTATTTGTTGTTGTTGTTGTTGCGCTTGTTGCTGCTGCTGCTGCTGTTGCTTTTGCTTATTTTGCAGTGCGTTTTGATGATGCTGCATGGGATAGATGTGGATGCGTTGAGTAACGTGTTGTTGTTGTTGTTGTTGTTGCGTTTGCTGCTGCTGCGCATTGGCAACATTCGGCGAGGCGGAGTGATTGTTGGGCTGTACGTTGGCAACATTGGCGGGAATGTTGACCGTCACAGGCTTTGTTATCTCACTTTGTTGCTGTTGGTGGGATTGATTTTGGAGCTGCTGCTGCTGCTGCTGTTGTGGTTGTTGTTGCTGTTGTAACAGTAGTGGATGTTGTTGCTGCTGCTGATGTTGCATCAATGTGAAACCGCCATTTCCGTTGGGTGTTGGCAACAGATTCTCGGGCGTCGGTATTTCCTTGCCGGCCGCCAGTATCCGTTGCTGCTCGACAAACAGTCGCTGCAAGGCCTCGTTGATCTCTCCGTCCGTCATCTGTTTGTTGTAAGCGGCAATTGCCGACACGTCGAAGTCCGGCGGCAGCGTCAGAGGCATCAGCAGCGACTTGTGCTGCAGCTTCGCCGTGAGGTACTGTATCTGCATTTGTACTTGCTTGAACATCTGTTGCTGTTGCGGACTCAGCTGTATTGTTTGTACGCGTGACACTGTGTGTTGCTGAGGTGATGCTGGTGGTGGCGGTGGCGGTGGCAGCGGCAGCGGTGGTGCTTGTTGTTGTGCAGGTTGCTGAGTTTGGATGGAGTTTGTGCTTAGCGCCGATAGTATCGGAGGACCACCGGCAGAGGTCGCAGCAGCATTAGCGGCTACATTACTACTTACTGCCATGCTGCTGCTGTTGACGCTGCTGATGCTTGCTGCTATGGAAGAGTTATTATTGACTACATTCGTCTGCAGGTTGACACTGCCACTTGTTGTTGTTGTCGTTGTTGTTGTTGTTGTTGTCGTTGCAACCACTTGTTGCAGCATGTTCTGTTGTTGAAAGTTTTGCTGCTGCGGCTGCGGCTGTTGCAGCATCGGCGCTGTTATGCCCACCAACTTCGTGCCGCTCGTTGTCTGCTGAAGACTCTGAAATGGTTGTATTGTTGTTGTCGTTGTTGTTGTAGTCACATTGCTGCTGGCCGATGTGGTGACAACAATTTGCTTGCCGCTGGATATGTTCGGCGCCACTATCTGCACCGGATTGTTGTTGGGCTTCTGAGAGAGCGGATCGAGCTTGGGCAGAGGCTTCACCACGCCCGCATTCTTCGGCATTCCTGCGGTGCTGCTGGCCACGTCTGCTGCTGTCGTCGTCGCTTTCGGCTTGCGCACCGGCTTCTTTTTGGGCACTTTAGTCGGCGGCTCGAGCTTGCCGCCGGCTGCTTTGCTCTGATCGATGATGGGCGCCACATTGGCGACCTGCTTAGTGACCATCGGAGTTGATATCGTGGCGGAACTGGTCGCCGTTGAGGAGCTGCTGTTGTTGCCCACCAGCGGCTGTATCGGCTGCGGGTAAACTATTTGCTGCTGCGGCAGCGGCTGGAGACGTTGGGAAGTGGTGCTCGGAAGAGGCGCCTGGTTTGTTGCTTGGTTGGTGCCCGGCGTGGACGGCAATGGGTTCACATCGTTGAAGTGTATCTGGCCTTGCGAGAGGCACTGCGCCAATTGCTGTGCGTTGATGCCGGCTGGAGCGATGAGCAGGCGTTCGGCAGGGCCAATCGAGGCTGTTGTTTGGTTGGCGCCGATCGGAGTGATTTGGTTGTTGACGGTATTGAGACAGAACAGTTGCTGTGACATTGGATTGATTTTCGGCAACGCAACGTATCTTTGCTGTTGCTGCTGTTGTGGTGGCGGTTGTTGTTGTTGTTGTTGTGTGACAGCAAGTGGTGGCGCTATGGCGTTTGCCTTGTGCTGCGTTTGCAAAGTTTGCTGCTGCTGTTGTTGTTGCTGTTGCTGTGGCTGAAGTTGCAGAATCTGTTGTGGCAGCTGCAACAGCTGTTGTTGTTGTTGTGCGTTTGGTATTAGTTCTGCTTTTAAAGGCTGCGCCTTGGCTTCGAGAACCAAACGTTTTACGTTTATTAAAGACTCTGGCGATTGTTGTTGTTGTTGTTGTTGAGATTGGTGCTGATGGGATTGTGTTGCTATTGGTATTGTTGTTGCTGCTGAATTCGTCTGCAGTTGAACTGTTGCTGGCTGCTGCTGTTGTTGTTGTTGTTTAGTATTTGTGCCTGGCGATGGCTTCTTTAAAGAACTCGTGCTCGGTAGCATCGACCCTTGCTTTGTTGGACCATTCGACACCTGTTGCTGCTGCTGCTGCTGCTGTGGCTGTTGTTGTATGTGCTGTTGTGCTGTGGGTGGCTTGTTGCAGACTTCCAGCTTTGTTGGCTCGTTGATTATCGTCAGATTAGGCAGAGCACCCTTCAGCAGGGCCTGAAGGATAAGCTGCGACTGCTGATCTTGCGGTTGGTTGGGATCGTGGCGCAGTATCAGGCGCTCGCACTGCTCGGAAACGGCCAGCGTCAGACTTCCCGTAAGTTGCGGGATCAACGCTGAAGCGGCAGCAGGCGAACCCACTGAAATGGAAACATTGCCGGACAATCCAGCCAGGTGCGGTGGGTGCGACAGGGCGTTGTTGGTAATTGTGGTGCTGCTGCTGCCAGTCATCGACGTGGCCGTTGTCTGCGATTGTTGGTTGTGGTTGCTGGCGCCGTTGGTCGTCGCTAAATGGTTCTTGAAGGGCGGCGCCTCAGTTTGTGAGTGTTGCTGCAGTGAATGTTGTTGGAATCCATTGCCGGCTAACGCGTTAGCGCTACCAGCGACCGCTTGCGCGCCAATTTTGACACCGGCATTGTCTAGTATTGGCATTATTTGTATCTTGTTTTCGACGGCGTTGCTGATGGTGGTCGACAATGTGCTGTGGCTGGCAGCTTTGGTGGCGTCTACCTGCGATATTTGTATGTTGCCAATTTGGCTAGGAACTTGCGATGCAGCGTTGCTGGCTGGGAGCAGACTGCCGGAGGAGGGGCTCATCGGTACTGTTGCATTGACGGCAGTCGGTGTTGACGGCGGTCTCTCCTGTTGCTGCTGTTGCTTCTTGCCATTGCGACGCACAGGCGGTTTGCGGCGCGGCTTTACGGCCGCTGTGGTTGTCGCGGTTGCGGTGGCGGTGCCGGTGGCGGTGCCGGTGGTCCCTGCTGACGATGGTCCTGCATGGTTAGTGACGTTTGTTACCGCCGCTGCTGTGCTACTGGCTGATGGAGTCGTGACGAAGGTTGCACTCGAAGTTGCTGTTGTTGCGCAGGACGCATTTCGTGATTGGTGTAATTGATGCTGATGATGTTGTTGCTGTTGCTGGATTGATTGTGAAACTGTAGTCGTTGTGCTAACTGGCGCCGTCGTCGTCGCAGTTGACGACGACATCGGCAAAGTGAAACTTATAACGGGCGTCAGGCCGTTCGAGCTCTTCATTTGTTGGTTGGCGGTGGATGCTGCGGCGGCGGCTGCTGCAGCCTGCTGCGCTAGATGTTGTTGAGCTTGCTGGTGGATTTCTTCGGCGGTAGGTAGGCGCGGTATTGATATGGTATAGGGCGGTGTCGCGGCGACATCGCTCTGATCGATTTTTATTAAGATATTTTGAGCGTCGGTCTGTTCGGCTGAGGTGGCCATCGTAGTTGCCGGTGCGTTACACGAAGTGGCCGATGTCGACGACGACGACGACGACGTGTTCACGGCTGGTATCGTGAAGGTAAAGGGCAAGGTATCGCCTGCGGATTGACTTGGTATCGAGATCATTATATCGCTTGACTGTGAAGCTGCTGTCGTCGAGTCTTCGGCCGGTTGTTGCTGCTGCTGCTGGAGTGGTGGTAGCGAGTCCAGGCCGAAGTCTTCGTCGTCGTCATCATCCTCCATAATGCCGCACAGTTTCATGACGTTGCCGAGATCGAGTTTGCCGTTGCTGGCGCGGTGTGTTTGCGGCGTTGGCGATGGCGTTTTGGCAGTTGCAGTTGGAACCTGGTTGTGGTTGTTGTTGTTCGATTCAGTGGTTGCAACGGACTGAGAGGAATGCACTGTCATCTGTTGGTTTGACGGCTGCTGTTGTGTATTGTTGACATTGCTGTTAGGGTTCGTTGTAGCTGCTGTAGGAACAATGTTGTAATTGCTAGTGGTGCTGCTAGCTGTAGCTGTGCTGGGCGCCGCCTTCTGAAGGCCCTGCGTTGGCGTGCTTGATGCGTTGGTGGTGGCTGTACTCGCTGTCGCTGGTTGCTTCTTCTTGCGCGGCTTCGATGGCTTCTTCGCGGGCTTGTTTTCAGCGACAGTCGCCTGATGAGACTGCTGAGTTTGTGTCACCTGCTGCTGCTGCTGCTGCAGAAACTGCATGCTTCCTGCATGAGCGGCAGCACCGGCGTTTATAACTGCCGTACCACCTTGCAACTGTTGTTGCGGCAGCACCGCGGTCGCTTGGCCACTGCGGAAGGATTCAGGAGTTACCGATGCCTGTCCCAAGGTGGACATATTTGCCGCTGACGCCACCGCCGCCGCATTGAATAAATCCGTCGCCGCTACCGCTGAAGACGACGACGCTGTTGTTTGGAAGTTCGCCGCTCCAGCCGCTGCTGCCGCCGCGGCAGCTGCCAACTGTTGAATACTTGTGCCGCCGAGTTGGTTGAGATTGATCAGGCCGCCCGTGGTAGCGCTTAGACTTTGTTGAAAGTGCGCCGGCAACTGCGACAGAATTGTGGCACCAGGAGTGGCGCCCAGACCGTTCGGGGGCATCTGGATCTGTGCTATGCTGCCGCCGTTGGCTGCGGCTGCGAGTTGAAGGTTCTGCAACTGACCCAGCAGGTGACTGTTGATGGTGGCTGCGGCTGTGGTGAACTGTTGAGATCGTGGTTGGTTGGCGGCGGCGGCTGCAGACAGAGCCGCATGCAAACCGCTCAGTTGTGTGATCGCGGCGGTGGCCTGCGGATTTGTTTTTATTGTCTGCAGGTTCTGCTGAATGAGATTGGCCTGCGAGGACACGATGAAGGTGGGCGTGGCAGCGGCCAATTGCATAGTGGCGCCTCCGGTATTTAGTATGCGCAGCAGCTGCTGCGGCTGCTGCTGCTGGTGGTGGTGCGCATGGTGCGGATGGTGCGCATGGTGGTGCATCTGCGGCTGGGTGCGAGTGTTCTGGATGACCAGTGAGGGCGTGGCAGTCAGCTGCGGTGTGGGCGGGCGCAGTATGAGCTGGACACCTTGCGGCGTGCTCTGCTGCACCAGAACGGGCATCTGGTTGAGCAGCAATGGCTGTTGACCGGCGGCTCCGGCCAGGCCGTTCGCTGCGGCATTGGGTGGTATTATGATTTGCTGCTGCTGACTGGAGGTTGGCGGAGCACCCGCCGCCGCATTCTGAGGTTGCTGCACCGACTGCAGTGACATCGAGGCGGTGGTTGTGGTTGGCGTTTGATTTTTGGCTTTCAGTTGCTGCGCTGAGGACGAAGAGGGTTCGGCTGAATGCAGTTGAGGTTTTGGTAGAATCTGCTGCGGCGCTTTCGCAGTCGTCGACCTGGCGGGGGCCGCGGAGTGCGGAGCACTGCAGCTGCTGTTGCTCACGATGTGGCTCACTGTTGAGGTCATGTTGCCACTTGTTTGGATGGTTGCGTTGTTGCTAATGAAACGGTGTTGCTGTTGCTGCGCAGGTGCGGCTATAATTTGACCCTGTGGTCCCTGAATAAACTGATACAGCTGATTGTGCGACTGCTGCTGCTGTTGCTGCTGCGGCACATTGCCGCCGGCGCTTATCGTAAACTGCTGATGCAGCATTTGTACCGGTTGCGGTGTGGGTGGCTTGATAGTGGCGGCGGCAGTGATGGTGCCACTAGGACTGGGCGATGGACTGTCGGCGATCAGCGGGCTGTTGCTGTGGCATTGCTGGAAATGATGCTGCTGCTGCTGTTGGTGTTGTTGGTTTAATGGCGTTACAGAGGAATACAAAGTGGATGCTGATCCTTTTTTCGCTTGACCTTTTGGGCTACTAGCCACATTTGTTGCCGCAAGCGTATTGGTTGAATTGATTGCTGTTTGTGGTTGTCCCCCATAACCGCTGGCAATGCTGCCGATGGCCGCAGTAGGGTTGAATTGTGCGTGTTGTTGCTGCTGCTGCTGCTGCTGCTGCGGTTGTTGTTGGTGTTGAATACAACGTTTATTTCCTTTCTACAAAGATAGAGGAAATATTTGAAATACACGAAAAACACATAAAGCGAGTTGTTTTGATGGCGTTTTGTTTTCAATTAAAACGGTATATTTTTCCAAATATGTACTCGGCATTTCATGATGTTTGCTCAGTTGTTTTTGACAATTAGTGAAATATTTGAATTCTCAAAGCCCTCAAGGTTACCTTGTTCAATTGTATGTTGTTGGAGCCAACTAGGGTGGTGTTGAATTCATGGCCAGTCGATGCTGTCAGCGGTGTCACGCCGGTGAAAACCGTGGCCGCGGCAGCGGGCGATTGCGAGGGACTCGGTTGGAAAACGACGGTGCCAGCATTCGGGCTGCCATTGAATTGATGAATTGATTGTCGCCTGCCAGGCGTCGCCGCCTTGCGTTCCTAACAGAAGAAAGGAAAGGGCCAAGATATAAGTATAGCTAAGTATTTATGAGTCTTGTAACTAACTGCCGGTGGTGGCCATATTATTCGAGCCAAATAGTGAAAAATAAACCAAACTAAAAAGTGTTACTTTAGTAAGCCATTTCTTAAGTGCACTTAGTGCTTGAATTTGGTTATATTCTAATACTCTATAGTGTTTCAGCTTTATATGCAAATATTTTAGCTGGCCACAGTCATATTTCTCTACTTACGTGCTCCTGGGTTGTATTGGTAATGGTATTGCCAGTTACTAGAAGTACATCCTGAGGAAAAGGCGACAATGAGGGCGACGGTTGCAGGCGTGGACTAGCTGATATCGACGGTGATGGACTGGGCGTTAAGAAGGGACCCGGAGGAGATAGTATTCCTGAAAGGGGGAAAAAACAAACAAAATTTTAGTTACAAAACGCAGCATCGGTAGAAAGAAAATAAATTTATACATAGATTTAGAGCGAGTAGTCAGTCTGTGGAATATATTTTAAGGCTCTGATATATCGTAGTTAGCGGTTTTTCGAATATACATATATAGTTTTCTAAACGGTCGATTTGAACTACGACAGAGATTAACGAAAATGGGTTCCACTCAATTTAACTAACGCCGCACGTCACCGCCGACCGACCGACCGACCGACCGACTGAGTGAGCAGCAGAAATGCGCGCCAAACATTTCTCCATTATTTCAGCTTTTCAGTAGATTCAGTTTTATGGTGTATCTCTAGCTATAATACCTTCGTTCGCATTTGTTTCGTACAGAGTGCACGAAAATAACGAACTGTTTAGTGGTTACCAACATCGATGCTAACAACAACAACAACAGGGAAAAAAGCAATAACTAAAGTTGCTTTGTTGGTTGATTTGTTAGTGGTGAAACCAGTTTCTCTAGTTCAAACGACGACTCTCCATCACAAGTACAACAACCACCAACAACATCGTTTCTTTTTTCTCTCTCTCTCTCTCTCTCTTTTGCACACTTCTCATTTCTATTCTCTGCTGGATTTCTTTGCTCTTCTCAGGCATGCCTTGTTTACACTCTTCAAAGACTCAAAGACTAACCGACTGGTTGGTTGGTTGATTAAATTGGTTGTCTTTAGTGGATGATGTTTTCGCTTGTTTTTGGTGATATAATAAATGCATAATAAAATTTTTTCTTACTAAAATTTATTTAAAAAAATCTTTGTTACAACAAATAACAAACATGCGCCATGCGTTTGACACCACCATTTTAGAGAGAGATTGAGACAGAGAGAGAGAGAGAGCGAGCCCTTGGGAAAGAGAATGAGAGACAGAGAGAGGAAGGAAAAGAGCAAACTAAAGAGAGTAGAAAATGAGAATGACAAAGAATGAGTACTTGTATGTGTACATAATTTTTTCTGAGCACTTCCGCAGAAAATAAACCTTTTTTAGACCATTGAAATTATATGAATTTAAACGCTTTCTAATGGTATGCATTTGTGGTATAATACTCGTGGTATAATCGATGGTATTTCGAAAGGAAAAAAAAACAGGTAGAAAATTAACACATTTTATGAATGAATTTAGAAGTTCATTTCTTTCTTTCAATGAAGTCTATAGCGTGTTTATATAATATCGTTTGAATTCGTACAAAAGTCTGGGATATTTTGGGTCAAAAGTCGAGAAAAAACTGGGCTTTAAAATTGGAAAGGCAAATGCAAAATATCCGAATTCCGGTGTTTATAGATTAGAAAAGATATAAAAATATAGAAAAAGATATAGAAAAGATTCTGCAATTTCGTAGCAGTTTTCAGTAATTTTACCTAAAAAGCCTTCTAGTGTGTAAAAACCGCTATGCATGTCACTATTCTATTTGCCATTTATTATTGATATTCTTCGAAAATGTTGGCCCCGGTGAAGCTTCCGGATCTATTGCTTTTCCATAGAGCTTTCCTGTTTCTGGTAAGTATTTATCAATAGATTGCTGGATTGGCACACGAACGAGTGAGAAGATATCCATCTGAATGTCAGAAATTAGGCCGCTACATTTAGTTAATCTTAAGTTAAATCGGCGCTAAGGGTCACCTGAAATTCTTATTTGAACATTGCATAAAAATAATCAAGTCAAGCCAAGTCTCTGGAGAGCGTGAGAAAATCGAAATTGTATGTATCGTGTTTTGTGTGTACAAGTATAGCGGTATAGCGGTGATGATGGCAGGTTGCACAACACGATGATGCTACTAAGGCGAACGAATATATCACGTCGATTGGGTGTGTTTTTGTGTGGCATATCTTAAAACAACAAAGCCGTGCGTACGTACGTACCACGTACATGCGTGAAGGCAGGCAACAACGTACGAATGACGTTAACTAAGTTGCATTCCAAAAAATCAACCACCAACGATATAGCTTTTTTGTCTGCTGCTGACAGGATTACCGGAGCGAAAAAAGCTTAGGCACACAATATACAGACAACAATAACAATAGCAGCAGCAGCAGCAGCAGCAGCAACAACAACAACGCCGATTATAGCAACAGAACTCACAAGTTGTTGTGGCACTATGTAATCTTAGTCCTGATGAAGAACAAGATCCAAAATAAAAAAAACAAAATACATAAACGCAAAAAAAAATCCGAAACAAAACAATCATAGGACTTACTGTAGTGCAGATGACATTGTTGTTGTTGTTATTGTTATTGTTGACGATAGCACTGGTGTTGTTGTTGGTGTTTGTTGTTGCTGTTGACGGCTGCTTGATGCGTTGATGTAAAGAGTAAGGAAAAGCGGCGGAAAAGTGCTTCAAGAAAGTACCACAAACGTTGCAACCTTTGCCATTCGTTTCATAAACCAAACACACAAGCGCACACCCATATAATCATATACATATACATATACATACATAGTATATATAGTACATACATGCACCCTTCAAACAACAAAGCTTTGTTGCTTTGTTCTCGTTGTTGTTCATCAAGAATTGTATGGATTTAGAGACGATAGCTACTAACGGGACGACCCAACCGTCCGAAAAACAAACACACAACAACAACAACAACAACAACAGCTTCACGTAGTAAGAATTATTCCAATTTTAAGGAAAAATAAAAACTTCACGAATCCTATTAGCAGCCATTCTTTCTTCCTTTTATGACCTTTTTGTTTGAGTTATTATAATGTTTTTTTAATTCTTGTTTTCTCCTTTTTTGGATTTTTGCTTGTTTTCGTGCCTTTGAAGAGGTCAGTTTTGTTTATCCTCTTCTTCGTTGTGTGGTTCTTGTTGCTGTACAAACGCTCAGCTAAAGTGAAAAATAGCAGCCAACAGCAGCAGCAGCAGCAGCAGCAGCGGCAACGACAGCGGCACCAATGACAATTTATGCAACAATGAAATGATAGAAATCGAAAAGTTGGCGAAGTGTTTGCACTGAGAGTTACATTGAGAAAAGCGAAGAACGGAGATTAACCCTTTTAAACAAGCTTTCATAATTAAGAGCAATGATAATGTATCCAGCGCATCCATGGAGATGTTGTTGTTTTCTTTTAACATGTATATAAAAATAAAGGGGGGGAAGAAACTCCGATATATTGTAAGTATTGTTGTTGTTCGTTTATTTTTTCCAGTGCAAGCACATAAAATACGTATTGCCGTGAATGATACGAACGACTTCGGGCAAAGAAGCACTGAAGGAACTCAAAATATTACAACACCACGACGACGACAACAACCAACAACCAACAACCAACAACAACAATAACAACAAAACAATGATGATTTCAGCCAAACACAAGAAGCATCCCAATGTTCGGCACTGCTGTGCCTTACCTTAGACTTGCTTGAGCGTATGCATGTATGTTGTATCGTTTCTGCGCCGACTTCTCGCCCTCCTACTTTTGACACCCCCCCCCCCCCCCTCCCCCCTTCTCCTTCCTTTGTTGCAAACTACCTTCAACATTTCGTATTCGCATCCTTCACTTAACCCAACAACTCGCCGCCTTCGTCGTTGCTTCTCTCTTCTAGAATGCCTTACATCGACCGATAGAGGAAACGTCCTTCCTTCCTTCCTTCCTTTCGACCATCCGTCCGTCCGTCTATCCGTGTATGTGTTCGCCCGTCCATCCGTCCGTCTTTCCAACCATCCCCAGGTATGTACTATAGAAGGATTTTAACGGAGTATACGGAGATGTGTTTCTCGTTCGGCTTCCAAATAGGGTTGCCACCAGCACCAGTCAAGAACAGCACCAGCTCCAGCTCCAGCTCCAGCTGAATGGTCGACTGGGCTAAACCGTGCCGAATTGAATGCGCGAAGTGTTTCATTTCGTCTCAACATTGCGACATTGTAACAAACGCTGAGGATGAGGATAAGAATGATGATGATGACGGAGACGACGACGACGGCGATACTCTGATGCTGCTGTTTGTTGTTGTTATTGCCGTTGTTGTTGTTATTATCGTTTTGCCGCTACCGATCCTTATTCGTACCGAAAAATGGTGAAAATGATGTTCTGCTTGCGATACGATGATATGCTTGCCGTTGCTGTGACAATGTTAAGGATAAAGTATAAAACAACAACAGCGCACCAAACAAGAACAACAGCAAGTCGCAACAAAAAAGAGAGACACTTAGATATACATACTCGTATTTTGTAGAGACAAAAAGTAAACGAAGACAAAAAAAAATGCATCGCTTTATAAAAATAGGAAATACACACAACGAAAAACCTACACACACACGAAATGAGGTGTGGGGGGAAATACCCATGGAATAAAAATCAATAATCGCGGGCATGTCAGCATAATATATACAATTAAATGTGAAACAGTTGACGGGGAGGGCGACGGAGATGGAGACGGAGATAGAAAGATGGACGGATAGCTGACTGTTAGAACTGAGAAAAGTTACGAGTTGGCAAAAGTTGTTGGTTAGCAAACTAAAGAATTTTATGTATTGTATCTCTATTATACAATATAATTAACTGGAAAATGTTTCATCTCCGGGAAGAGTAAAAGAAAATATTGTCCGTTGTCTTTACTTCTTCGAGCAAAACTTTTTCGGGGATAACAGAAAAAAAAGGATATATAAATTTCATGGTAATCGAAACCAAACAAAGTAATTAATTAAACGGATTTATCTAAAATCAATAAATAAATGCGGATGCGAAAGACTTAATTAGTGGTGAAGACAATGGCATAGACATAATTACGGTAATTAGAGAAAAATTTTCGAAGAGTTAAAAAGAGAAAAATTTAAAATGTTTGAAAGTAATCGAGTAAAAAGTGTTTACAAGGGATGATCGTTTATTATCTTTAAATTAAATTGTTTAATGTATGAGTTGAGAAGGTTTAAAGGTATGCCATGCCATACGCCATACATCAACGCTTTATAGTGTTCGAATGCGATTCTTTATGTTTGACAATAATCTTTTATGATGTTTGAATGAATTCAGCGATGGTTCTTTATAGCGTTTGAAGAGAATTTTTATGTTTGAAAAGTAACAATCGAACTTATGTTTGTGTTTGTAGGTAATTTATTGTATGGCGATTACTTTTGGAGGTGATTATCTATTAGGTTTAAACGTAATCCTTTTATTGTTTGAAGTTGAAGAAGATAAACAATCAATCCTTTATAGCGCTTGAATGTGATTCGGTCATTGTTTGACGGTCATCTTTCATAGTGTTTAAAGGAGTTGAGAAGTAAGCTTCTACAGTTTTTGAAGATAATTATACTTTTAGGTTATTTTTTTTTACATTCGTAGGTAATTTATATGGCCAGGAAGTTCTTTGAAGATGGAGATCTTTATCAGCTTTGAGCTAATTAAGCTCCTCTTATGTTTGGAGATGATTTATTATTTTTTTAGGTTAAGGTACTTTTTTTCTTATGCTTAAACAGCTTCATAAGGCTGTTTAAAAATGAGCCTTTACTATGGTTGACGGCGCTTCTTGGAGATAAGTCTTTGTAGTGCTTAAAAGTAACTGAAAACGAAAAATTCTTTTTTGAATTTTTAGTAGAGTTTGAAGATGATCTTCTTATTATATTGAAAAATAATCTCAGGGAGAGCTTTAATGTAATCTTTGACAGTGTTTGAAGGTCATCCTTTAGTATTAAATTTGTTTGTTTTAATCGCAGAAAATGTCAATTATCACTTCAGTGATAAGAAGAAAGGCAGAAAATATTCAAAAATATTGAAAAAACGAAAAAAATAATCTCTCCATTTATTACGTTTGTTTTCCTCTAATGGATCTTTATTACACAAAGTAAGTTTTTGTTAAAAATAAAATTAAAATTAAAATAGAATTAAAATTGTTAATTCTTAAAGCTAATTCTACAATTGTTCCGCTCTTCTTTTCGCGCTGTTTTTATGTGTTACAGAAATCTAGTGGCCATAACCATTCCATATTTGCTACAGCAATAAAACAAAAGAAAGGGGGAGAAAGAGGATTAAAGGTTAAGGAGATATAATAATTAATATTCGTGCAATGAATATGAATAAGAACTGCGAGGATATAACAGACAGAGAAAGTATTATGGATGTAAGAAGAACAGAAGAAGTAAATCACAAAGAATATTCTTTAATTATTTGGGACATTATTTATAGGTACACCCCACCTCATTCCGCCCCACATCACCCCACCAATCAAAGCACCCGATTTGCCTTCCTTTCATCCTTTCTTCATCAAAGTCGACGACGGTGAATAAAAGCGGCCTGATTGCGTGGCATTTGAGCAAATACGCACCACCGTCATGTCGATTTCTGCTTTGTTCTTTTGCCAGAGAACACAATGATTATTAGGTCCAAAAAAATACTTACTGATTTATTTGCTTCGATATAAAACATTCGCAAAGTATCTTAAGAACAAACAAAACAATCGCAAAAACAATTCTTCCATCAACAATAATAACAGCGTGCGTTGTGTTGTTGTCGCTCGATGGCAACCAAAGTTCTTTGATGGCGATGGCGATGGTGGTGATGATGGTGGAGGGGCCGATGGCGATTATTGTATCGAAAACGGAACTGTAGACGACGGAAGATGAAGTCTCGAACAGTTTAAAAATTCGAGCGCGGAAGGATTTGCGTTCCGAATGAATTGTTAATTATAAAAACGGTTTGATTTGTGCCCTTTAAAACAAACCAAACGATAAATAAATGAGTGAAAGAAGAAATAATGAAATTGGGGGGAAAGGGAAGGAAAGAATGGGAATGGAGGAAAGGAAGAGTGGAAGAAGGAAGCCCAATCTGCAAACAAACTTCGGGAAAGTGTAAGAAAGTATAAAAATAAAAATTAAAAAATTGTGGGGGGAAAAATGGTTTCAATTTTAATCACTTTGTTCTTTCGTTTAAAAAGCATTAAAGCAGGCGTTACAAATTTCACAGAGTATACACTAAGAAAAATCTTTCTTTCTGCTAAATTAAGTAAGTAAATCTGTTAATATAGCACCTAAAAACGTAATTATTCAAGAATATCAGACTCAAAGGCCTTTACAAAAGCCTTTACTTTTTTACTTGATCTATTCTCCAAAAGATGAAAACATACAAATCTGAATTACAATTGAATATATGAAATACAATATGAATTAAAATGCTAAGCTAGAAAAAGTTGTTCTGAATTATAAACAGAAAGTAAACTTGCAACACAAAATGGACAAGAGAAATCCTATGGGGATATTTATAAACCATCCTCATCCTGAAGTTAGTTGAGGAAACAATGATATAAATGAGCTAAGAGCTCGAAATGATTATCATATTAACATCTACAACAACAATGTTTAATAACTTTCGGAAAATGGGCTTAATTTGTCTACTTTTGCATCATCGTTTAAAGGAGGTGTAGGGCGTGTATAAGCTTCGGCCAGACCGCAGCCAAAACTCTTACTTATTTAATATCTTAAAAAAAATTTCATGGGAATTTTATGAGTGCCTGCAAGCGACACCAACCTTCAGTCAATCAATTAAACGCACGAGAAATACTTAAGGTTTACAACGTAAAAAACAACTGTTTTTATTTAGGGTTATGTGTGTGTGTGGAAGCCTCTGTTAGTGCTCGTATGTATGTTTATATCAAAGTAACTAGTTGCTGATAATATTGTAAAAGGAGGAGAGTGATGAGTGTAACACACAACCCACATGAGAGAGTACTGAGAGCGAGACCTCAATTTAAATACATGAAGACAGACAATACTATTTGAATTAATCGAGAGTTAAAATTTGAAGTTTTGAAATTATTTGATTTTATTTAACTGAAAGACAGAACATATTGTACAATGTACATTGTTGACCTGTATAAATTGTAGGACACCAAATGAACGACACTGCTTTTCGTTATTAACGAAATTGTCTGTTTGTCTGTTTGGTTTTATCCATTACAATTTCTGAAATTAATTTACATACGATAATTGTGACTACGTCTAATCGACAACTCGAATACTCTGCACAAAACGACTGAATAAATGACGACATGACATCATACGGTATACCTGCGCGTACACGTTGTTAATTCAACAACAGAGAAAAACGATAAGTTAGGTACAACAAAATTAATAAAAATTTTCCATGAAAACTGGGCACGTGTTTTCAAAGGCACTTTTATAAGCTCTACTTAAATTATACAATGAAACAACAGCGAAACAATACTCTCTTCTGGAAAAGAAATAGTACATACTTAAAGTACGTACGTATTCGTTCGTTCTCCTTCGCCCCAACTCTCGCGTGTTGTAACATTCCATGTGACGATAACGATGGCAGCTACTCGTTTATGGCTTTAGTACGTCAGTCTTAATACAGCTCTTTTCATGGTTTAATAAAAGCAAATTGCGTTTAAGTAAGCAAATACTTAACGTGTTTTAAATAATTCAAGTTCAAAGTTTGAAAACGAATTTCGCAATGACGTCAGAATAAGGCAAAGTAGACCACGACAAAGCAGAGATGAAGTACACACGTACTGGTATTCATAAGATCCAAGAGATTTACAGGTGTTCCTTGAACAACCAACTCCACAAAAGCTTCGATAAGAGTAATATGAGTGCACAATTAAAACATTTAGCATTTGAAATTCGATAAAGCAAAGTTCACTGAAGCACAAAATGAGAAAGAATTGTTATGATCCCCACAAAAGAGATACGAAAGACGCTAGACGCCCTCCCGAAATTATCCACACGACAACAACTTGAAAACACATAATTTTAATAAATAAAATCAAGTATGTTAATGAAACTGATGTTGATTTCACGGACTATTATGAGAAATCGATAACAGCGATTAAACTCTACTCGTCAATGTTAATATTGTGAACACGCCAAGGTCGTGCGCGTACTGTCAAAACATTGAATTTTTTTATACGATACAATACAATAATAAAAATGTCATAACAGCGTATACCAATATTTCTACAAGACTCATTTAATGTTGGAGCAAAATTATTATTATAATTGAAAAACTAAAGCTCAGCATTTAATTGTGTACAACTTGATGATACTGGAAAAGCGAAAAACACAAGTGGCCGGCCACCTTCTCGTACAACTAAACTAAGCATGCGAATAAAGTGAATGCCACAAGATGAGGTGTTCTGGAAGAGAGAGGGGGAGGGAGACAGGCAGTGTGAATAAGCATAGAGAGAATAAGTTGGTAAGAGTGAAGACAATGCACAAGGAGGAGACGGTATAATGCATACATAGGAGAAGGAGAAGCCAGGAGGCAGCGTACTTATACTTATATTGTATAAGTTGAATAATTGACAAATCGCGATGGTCAAGTTTCAATTTTTCTAACGGAATGTTCGAGGGCGAATAGTTTTGTCAAAAAATGGAATGGTGAATTTTAATAAATCGAAATGAGGTGAAAGAGAACAGAGGTGATGCTAATAACAAGGGCGGTGGGAGTAGGGTGAGGAGGAGCAGGACGAGCGGGGTCCAGTGTAAGGGAAGGCAGTAAAGAAATTAAAGGGGGATGATATAAAGAAAGTGTCAGTGTCACTTTCTGGATTGAGTAAGAAAAGATTAAGAATTACCGGTAATATCTTAAGATATTATAATTGTAATAAAAAAATACGGAGAGAGAGAGAGAGAGAGCGGGAGAGTGGTCAAGAAGCTGTTAAGGACTAGAGAAGGGATGATTTTTTTAAACAATAATTATGGAATTATATCGTATGTACACACTCACGGCAAAAGGTGCGGATGGGGAGAGGGGCTGAGCGGCTATTGAGTGAGGTGAAATGAACAGAATTGAGTTGAGTTAAGGTATTTCGGGTAGTTTTTAACCAACAACAATAGCTTGTAGGTGTATCCACTGAGTTTCGGAAAAACAAATACACAACAAAAAGAAAAAAACACCTTAAATTGTAACCAAGAAAATAACAAATATATACCATATAATAAACGTCAAAAAATACAAACAACACAGAACGACAAACAAAAACAACAACACAAACAGGCAAAATTCTACGCGCTTTTAACGATGCAAAGAGTCTAACAAATGACAACAACAACAACGACGACGACGACGACCGACGATGTCGACTACGACGAATCACAACGAAAACGATAGAGAATAAACGTGAAAAAAATTGTTTTTTGAAAATGTATCTACATCTTTTTCGTTTTCTTTTCCATCTTAAAGCATTTATTTCATTCCGTTCCATTTGCCTTCAAGTCGTACGAACATTGTTCATTTTCTTCAGTTCGGTTGGATTCTTTGTATGCACTGATGTTTGTGTGGCACAGACGTCGAGGAAGAGGTGGTGGAGGAGGAAGCAGTGATTTAGAAGGGCGGCAGAAGAAGATACTTACGAAAAAATTGAGGATAAATGTTGAAAATTTTGACGATTTTATAATAGCGGCCAAGAGAAACAAATAATTTCCTTTACTTCCAGCAACAATAACTTGCTTTCTTCTTCTTCTTCTTTTCATATGAGAAAATTTCACAGATTTGCAACAACATTTTCTCTTATCTAAACACTTTTTTAAGAATACTTATTTTTTGCGGTTTCTTTTTTGAATTTAGTTTTCAATTTATTTTCTCATTTAATTGCCGAATGAATGCAGTTAATCGCATTCTTTGCTAATACAGGCGCCACATGAACACGGACATTTCATAGTAAGCAGCGGAAAAACATTATTTTCTTATTTCAGTAAAAAACTCGACGGCCCAAGCAACAGCACAGCACAACTACATTAATTGCTCGCATTACAATTTGAAAACTGATTAAATCAGAGGCATTAACTGATTGACACTGTAAGACCGACTACCTTGTGTGTGTCATGTGCCTGTGTGTGAGTGCGTAGGTGTGTGTGCGCGCGAATGTGTCTATTTATTTGTTATAAATTCAATGCACACGCGAGACGAACAGACTTCTGCGGCCATTCATTGCTCCCCGGCACGAAATACTAGTCAAGCTGGTAGCAAAAAATATTCCGTATCCCGTCGTCGTGGTCTTCTTCTTCATCGTCAAAGCCGCCACTATTCAGCTCAGCTCTCAAATTCTCGCATCTGTGCGGCATACCGTGCACGTAAAACACTCTGGATTTACACACAAGAAAGAGTATGACGTTAAGAGAGCATTCGAAAGAGAGTAAAACTTAGAGAGGGGGAGAGAGAAAGAGAGAGAGAGAGAGACAAATACGCCAGGAACGGTCCAGCAAAGAGAAGGGGGGGGGGCATAAGAGAGCAAACTAGAAATAGCATAAACGCGTAATGATTACAGGAAATCTCAATTTCATTTCATATTAATAAAGTTATCCATTCCGATATCTATATTCACATTCATATGGTCTATATACATACATATGTATGTATATCCACTAAAAACGAACGAACAGACGGATGGTTTATGATCCTTTATTTATGCTCTTTCCGCGCCTAATCATAGTATCATAAATAAATTTCACTATAAATCCCGAGAACTCTCAAGTTACGAATATTACGAGTATCTTTACAATATGTAGTTTTTAGCCACTCTCAGCGCTTGCTTTCTCTCAATCCCTTTTTGCATACTCCCTCTCTCCATCCCTCCTCCAGAAACCATCTCTTTTTTACATTCTCTCAGTGTAAACAACCCTTGAATTTTCAGTGGGAATTAAAATATAAACTTATCGAGAAAAAATAGGACACACACGAGTATTATTTAGGTCTTAGCTGCCTCCTGAGACTGAGCGAAAAAGGAAAGAAAAGAGGAAGTTATACGTTCTTCCTTTGCGCTGACAAGTACGATACGATATCAAACAGACAAGAGCCACACAGGCAGGAAGTCGGGAAGTTTGTTAAGAATCTGTAACCAAACGAATTGAGAGTGGGCATTATTTTTGTATAATACAAAGTGGCAAAGAAGTGTCAGCGCATGTGACAGGTATTGCTGTTTCGTCTCCGGTCCAAGTGCCTGTAATTATTATACGAGTATCTTAATTTAGGTGTAGATAAAAATTAATAACTGTATCTCTTTTGTACTCGTATTACTGTAGTAGTTCGATTGGAAAAGCTTTCATTTCATGAGAGCTAAAGTAATAGGTATAAAACAGAAAAAATTTAGTATAATTCAAGATTTATATTAATTACTAATTTAGTAATTTAGTATAATATTGAAGATATTATTACATAATTTATTATGTTTACCATGGCTATAATTTATTATGTCTGCTTGAAGAGAATAAGTATCATTGATTTTCATTATATAATGCTTCTTTCAGCAGGAGGCTTTCATTTGCCGGTCTTGTCTACATTGTGTGTTGTCTTGTGGCTTTAATTTCTTCAAATGGCCAAGCTCTTTATGCAATATGTTATGCAAACTGGCTTGCAATATGCCCAAATTCTGGCATCGTCTCGATATAAAAACACCAGAGTTCTGAGCCGCACTCTCAGTTACAGCGGCGCTATTATTTTAATTGACCTGTCCGGACGAACACGAGTTGGAGTCTTAACATCACTAACTTGTCTGAGACGCTTGAAAAGTTAGATAAACGTCACTATAGCTTCCGTATGAAATCCACATTTTTGTAGTGAATTTTCACTATTTTAATTCGTTGTGCGAGTAAGTATTGATGTCATACTTCTGATTTCTCCTGATCATTCTCCTGATTTTTACTTGTTAAACGACGTCACAATGACAGTTAAAAAATGACACGATAATTAAAATAAGAAATTTTATTAAATTATATCCTATATTTGTTAAAAAATTACATTATTTAAAGTTTATATTTACAAAGTTTGGATTTAAAATACAATTTACTTGTATTTAAAGTTTTATTATGATTAAAACATGTTATTTAATTTATTTGTAATTTTTTTTATTATACATGTTACTATATTACGAACTCTAGTCATTCACACAAAGGACAATCAAATACATTTTTTATTGAACGGTTTTTTATCATCTGTTTTCATTGCAAATCGACAAAACTAATTCTCTCAAGTGATTTGAAAGCATTTACAATGGATACACAAAATCAAAGAGATACTGTTTCTCATTAAGATTCAAATACGAACAAATCGGCAAATAAAGCAACAACAACAACAACAACACCACCGACAACAACGAAGCTGAGTAACCCAAGCACCTTCCATAATATTGTACTTGAAGTCTATGCGCGAGAGCCAAAATGCCAACAAACAACAACAAAAGGCGCTGAAGAGTACCAAGTTAGACTAGAATAAAAAGGTGAAGAGCGAGCAAATTGTGAAGAGCAGAAGCCGGAAGAGTAGAGCAGGAATGGAGAGCAAAGACGTGGAGAAAAACAAAGTGTAAATATTCGATTCGGTGAGCCAAATGTGCCAACAACACACTACTAGCACTAACTTGCTGCGTTCGGAATACGAAATGGATGATAGATGGATCGACGGCTGGCTGAATGGATGGACGGATGGAGGCATGGATGCACGAAGATGACGATGAAACAGTCGAACCAAACCATCAGGTAGCTCAAGATGAGCAAAAGCAAATTGAAGAAGCTCGATTACGGTGGGAAGCAATGTGCATGACATAGAGAGCTCAGGTAGCGGAGAAGCTCTGTGCTCCAGACAAATCAAATGAATGAACAGAAAACATAAAACAAAGAAAGAAAAACGAACAAAGCAAAACAACGAACAGCATAAAGTTGTTTGTTGGCAATAGTTTGTAATCTTTTTCAGGTTGTTGGTTTCTGTGGGAAATTCAAGTTGTGAGTGCCGCCGCTCATGCTCGTGCGAGCCGCGTCCGCCCGGCTGCCCGCCAACCAACCATTTTCGGCCGGCCAGCGACTATATCTAGTGCTCTGCACGGCGAATAAAACCGTCCGTCTGCAGCAATACTTTTTTGTGTATCTGCTAAAAACCAAATAGAGAAGAAAACAAAACCGAACGCCTTTCTGTCATACTTTGCGCGTTTCAATTAAATATCTGATGTATGAGTATCTTCTGGTGTATCTGCGAAGCTCGACAGTGTTACCGCAACCGAAGTGTATTTGTCAGAACGTCGAACGGACAGCATCATTTCGTTGCTGCTAACCATGCCGGCGCGATTTCTTTAATGTCTGTTTATATCGAAGTTGATGAAATGATATTCATTCGTTCGCAGAGCAAACAGTTCATGCCGTGCTAACAATAAAGATCTTTATCAGCGCTTTGACCAATACATATGTCTATACCATTTATAATTGGAATGGACTACGATCGACCTACTACTACTTGGATGAATGGTTGCGGTCTCTAAAAGGAGTACAAAAACACAGCATACTCGTATTTGTGGTGCTTTTTGTTGGTTGGACAATAATCGTAAACCAAATACGATAAATTGATGAAGCAAAAGGTTCCGAAAGAGATTAGAAGACTAAATGGTTTTATTAATTCTACATTAGCAAACAAAACTTTTTGATAATTATTGTGTAAAGTTAATGTTGTTTCAACACTTAAAACTGGGTCAATACGAGCTTGATAAATCTACTTTTAGAAATGGAAAAAATCTACTCTTTCATTTATTTAAACATTTCTTTTATTTATTAAGAGCCAAAATGCACTTCCACTTCTTCTTATTCTTCTTCTACAGACTGGCATAGTGACGATTGACTGACTGATTGATACGACGTATGACATGCATGATATCGTATTTAAGCATGAGAAGGTGTTGATGTAAAAGTGTTTAGGAAACAATAAACAAATTTAGCTGAAAACAATTT
The DNA here is from genome assembly GCA_949752815.1 of Conops quadrifasciatus. Taxonomy (NCBI): domain Eukaryota; kingdom Metazoa; phylum Arthropoda; class Insecta; order Diptera; family Conopidae; genus Conops; species Conops quadrifasciatus. The sequence continues at coordinate 30,542,870 of OX457078.1, read as the reverse complement.
AAATGATGATAATTCGTTTCGTGAATTATAAATATCATAATGACTTAATGTGTGTGTGTGTGTGTATACGGACACTTCTAATGATTGATGATGTTTTAAACAAAGAGCATTTTCTTTGAAATGGATTATAGCAAGCAATAAATGCTCTACAGAAAGCTCTAAACTCTCAATTAGTGGAAATCATTGCCAGACAAAAAAAAAACCATTGTAAATTCTAAAGCCAGAACATCAAAGAGTAAAGTTATTTAATTATTAAGAGACAGAGTACAAGGAAAGATTTTAGAACACAAAATTCTCCTCCTCCTTCTCCTTCTGGCACGTAACAATGGAAACAACACTATAGAAAATTCATTCATCGTCAGTACAAATGTTATAAATTGTCAGTTTTCCATTATTGCTCTCTTTCTCTCTCTCTCTCTCTCTTATACTCGTAACAAATTAACTTTATAGTAGTTGCCTCTCAAGCTAAAAATACTTTTGTTTCCTTACACTGAAAAGACAAATGAGATTAGATGCTGTCATAAAAGAGAACGTTAATCGTAAGTTATTTAGTAATGTCACTTCACCGAACGTACGTCGTCGGTACAATGGGTGCTATTGGTACCATCTGCTGAAAACAATTTACTTTCAATCACTACCAGTAATAAAAATAGACGTAAAAATAACGTAGAGAGCAATGTACGGATACGTATGCAGAAGCGGACATATTTGGCATACTTTGTTCACGTGACACAATGTGAACACACGCACACAGCAAGAAAGAATGAGGGAGACGAATAAGAACCATTCTAAAGCGGAAGTACTTGCATAAAAGAGATATGATGACGATGATGATTACGATCGTAACTGTGTGCAACGTATAGAATTTATTTGGAGCACGATTAAGTAAAATGTTTTCAAGTTCAGTCATTCTTGGACTTCTGAAATGTTCATAAAGTTGGTGGTATTTGCTGAAACGAAACGGAACGGAACGGAACGAAACGGAATGGAACGGTAAGCAAACAAACGGATTTCTGTTTGAGCAAAGTTTTCATTCGAGCTTGACTTTATTTTGGTTAATTGGGGCTAAAAGAGTTCATTGAGAGGCAAGTGCAGTAGCAGTGAAGTGGTCATGATGATGATGATGATGATGATGGTTGGTTGTAAAGCGTAAAATTGGTCAGAACTAAAAAGAGGACGAAGCAGCTGTTTTAACAAAGGGCAGAAAATAAAGCCCAAGTAGTGCACTAAAAGAGCATGCATAAAAGGGAAGAAAAAATGGGGGTACACGGCGGCCGATTAACGGCATTCATAGAAATCTGTCTACGTTTCTTTATGCATTCATGAATGGCTTTTTTGTGTGTTTTAAGGCACAAAGTAAATTTAGATTAAAATCTACTTCTTGAAATTTTATTTTATTCTAATAATATTTTGCAGGGTAAAAATTTATATTTTTTTTGTATCTAAAATTGATCAGAAGACTGATAGAACGAATATATTCGTCAGCATGTTTACACCTAAGTATTCATTATGCGATATTTATATTCTATTCAGAGTCATATACTCGTGACTCTAAGTGCTATCCACTTAAGAGTCTAAACAGCAAAAGTGTCAGGTCACTTCACGTCGGTTCAAGACGTTCAGTGACACTTTTGAATTTATTCCACGCATTCATTCATTTATTCATTCGTTTGGTTGTAAGAAATTGAAGAAAGTTGAAAGGATTAGGATAACCTTTGACTTTTCAGGGCACCAAATGCGGTGGTTGCTTACCCTTTAGCGTAAGAACAAACAGAAAACCTATCTATTTACAAAAGAATCCCTTTCTTTTTTATTCATTTCAACCCTTTTTGTTGGTATCGTATCATCCGAAAATGCATCACTCTTTTATTTATTCATTCAAAGCCATCAATAGATCAAAGAGTTGATAAATGTCACATCAAAAATGTCACTGAAAAAGCGCAGAAGTAAACCCTTTTAAATTGTGAATATATGTACGTACATATATAAAGACTATACAACAACGTCGGTAAACAACAACAGCAACAACAATATCAATAGATGGCATCATAAAACAAATGTCAATATTATGCTTTCACAGCAAAGCAGCAAAAAATGCTAAAAAAGCATAACCAGACGCAGCAGCAGTAGTTGCCGCAGCCGCAGCCGCAGCCGCCGCCGCCGCAACAATATTGCTCTGTGACAATCTAATTACTGTCGATGAGTTCTTTGTGTTGTTGTTGTTGTTGTATACGTATTACGTTGAATATGAAAAGATAAACGTCAGCAAGTTGAAGCGCGTCTGTGTATGTGTGTGTGTGTGTGTGTTTGAGCGATAACGGTCTCAGGTGTCTAGCTGAAATGTGTGTGTGTGTGTGTGTGTGTGTGTAACACTTACCAACCTAAACTGAACTGAACTCTACATTAACAGAGAAAATTCTTCTCATTCATTCGCAACCAACAAGCCACACCCACACACACAGCCACACATACACACACGCGCGGAAGGTACAAAAGTTTAGATAATTTATGTCTGCTTAGTTTGCCAAACTTTGTTGATAGATTTTAACTTTGCGAAAGTATAAAAATATGCAAAAATCTTTGTATGTATGTGTGCTCTAAAGATTAGCAGCTGAAGGCTGAAGAGGAGAAGGAGGAAAGGGGAAGGAAGAATAGACTGAAAAAACTAATTGTGTTGAAGGCGTCGCTTAACCCTTATGCGCACAGAAAACCTTTTATGTTGGGATAAAAATGAAACAAAACATTATTAATTATAACGTCATAAGATTGCAAACGAAATACCAACAGAGCCCAAACAAAAAATCGAAACAGTGAAATAATCCCTTCATCAATCAATAAAATATGCAAAGAACTTACAAGTTGCTTTGAGCTGTAATCAGTCAAGTTGGTGCTGTAATCAGTCAACCAAAACGACCAACTAACCTACTAACAGATTAAGTATTCTCCGTCCGTTGATTAATCAGCTAACAAAACTGTTGATTATTCTTACCACATTCAGTGGCCGCCCAAGCACGGTCATTACTATTAACCACAACCACAACAACAATCAATCAATCAACCAACCAACCAAGCAATCGTCAAATAAGAAACCAAGTCTTTAACTAGACAATCAGATAACCATCGATAAGCAATCAGATTGAGTTGATAAAGTAAGATCGATAGATCGCAATAAGAACAACAAATCAGAGAAGCAAGCCAGAAGAATTTATCGGATCGGATTTATCAGATCGGTCTGATGGACTGACTGTTCTTACAACCAATGGAGCAGACAATTCAGCTATGTCGAGCCAACCAGGAATTGAGTGTCCCGTAAAGCATGTCTCAAAAATCAAGCTCATTGTTAACAAATCAATACAACACCTTGCGCCTTAGTAAACAAAAAATCAAGCAGCCAACCTCAAAGTCAACATAACAACCATTTAACCAAGTAATCAAACCAATCACCCGAATCTCCAAGCAAGCACCAAACGACGCCCAACGATTCAATCAAACACTCCAACTCCAACTGATCAAATCATTCAAACAACCAACCAATTCAATCGGCCAACCAACCGATTCAACTAACTGTCAGCGTTCCAGTTCGTTGACTTGTAGTCTGTTTCTTTTTGTGCGTCTTTTTGTGCGTACATTTTTCCATAAGCATTTTTTAGGCTTTTATTTTTTTGGTTTTTTTGGTATTTTTAACACGTTTGTGAATTGTGCACGGCTTGACAAACAAAAACGAAAAGAGAAATACATAATAGATTTCGCCCGCCTCCGTTTGTCTTACTCAATTCAATACACTCGAACTGCTGTCATGTGGAAAAAGCGAAAAAATATAGAAATTAAAATGCGGACGTACTACGAGTATACTGCCTCGTCTCACGGGAAATTGCATTACGGCTTTGGCAGCGCAGACTCGTCGCTAATGTCAAGTGCAAACAAACGTCAACATAACGTAATGAAATGCAGCGGAACGATATGCGCTGGTCGGTTACACTGAGAAATGTTTTTTGGTTTGAAAATAGCAGTTTTTGTTTTCAAAAGTATAACAGAGAAAACCGGATGGAAGTAAGTTGGTCGAATATACTAACTCGATTATAATGGACCTTTATACGGAAAATGCTTGTTCGAAAGTACCGAAAGTATTTGATTGTAATTACTTAACGGAACTGGTATAATGAACTGGTTATAATTAGACAATTGAGTGATAATTATTATTGTGACTTATTCTTTTGCAATGAATATTAGGAAGATATATTGTAAAGGGTTTTTCATTAAGCGTGTCTGATGACAGCACGTCTGTGCGTAACTACTTCAGTGTAATTGTGTAGAAAACAACACAGTTGAAGAGCTAAGAGCTTTATCTTAAGCTACAACGCTAAAGTAGAAAAGTTATTCTGCATTATAAAAAATAAAGAAAAAAAATTAAAAACAATTTATTATACATATTATCGAAACATCAAATTAGTATTTTACGCTGACCGTAGTCAGTTTGCCAATAGTCTTTTCAAGCCAGCAGAAATTACACTAAAATTAAATGAAAATTTTCTGAGTGTGCGTTCTACGAGTATATTGAGCGTTTTTACGTGCTTTAATGGAATAGGTGGATCCTTTTCCTCCTTCTGCTACTCACTGGGTGGATCGGCGGTTGGATGGTGGAAGTGGTAGAAATACAAATTAAGGGTTGAGCAAGCGAGAGGTCATGAGTTGTTTGTGGCTATGAAAAATGTGATGGGGCAGACATTTCGACGAGATCTCGTTGTTGTTGTTCGTTTTTTAAGGTTTTCTCCATTTTTAACAAACGTATTGTCAGTCAGTCATCGTTAGCTTATATCGCAATATTAAAAACAAAAACTCGTTCCTTCTCTCTTTCTCCGCATACACATGACGGTGTCATACACATTTAATCATGCACTGATGATGCCGGCAACGACATCCATTTCGCAATATTACTTAACTGATTATTGTTGAGTGTTTGTTGACGTTGTTAGTGGCGGTGTTTGTTGTTATTGCATTGCTATTGCTTTCGCTGTCGTCGTATAGCATCCATTCATTCCATTCCAGTCATTTATTTACACATTATAGAGTTCTGTAGTATAATTAAATAAAATTACATTTTACATTTAGCATGTTAACCAACGCTTTTTACGCGTTACATTTCTAAACTGACAAGATTTTCTATTTAATTATTTCTCAAGTTATGTTCTCTGACACCGTTTCGTACGTATACACTCGCTCTACGTACTCATAGTGTTTCAAAATACTCGTACAAGACCTTTTTGGAGGACACTTCAATTATATCACAGAGAGGTTTAGAGCAACGGTTTAGTTGATATTTACTGATGAAGATAACGTCTTGGATACGAGTAATTTTAATTATAAATTAAAGAAATTATATCTGAGAAAGAGACGACGATAAGACTCTTAGACTCTCACCGAATGAAAAAAACAACACAATTAAAGTGTTAATTCATGTGTTAATTAAAAAAATTCATGTAAATTGTAATAAGACTAATGACACAAAAATACCTGTTTTTATATATATATATATACATATATATTGTATATACATATTTTATATATTTCATTGGACAGTAAAAACTATCATTGTAAACTGTATTGCACAATATTCCATGTGTATCAGCATTCATTGAACATTTGTGTTTATAATTCAGAATAGCTTTTTCTATCTCAGGGACAGCTCTATATCTGTCTTTTCATACTTAAATATTGTTGCTGTTTGCATCTAGTGAGTACTTAATACATTTATATTTTTATATTATTTATTATAAAACCTAATTAATACTTAAGTTACGTAACAACAGCTAAGTTGATTATTTATTATATATTTAATTTCTAATAATTATAATCAAATTGCTGCATAATCAGACCCGAGTAGGTTCGTTAATTACTCGGGTAAGTAATTACTTAATCAGGTAAGTTGGTTATTTAGAATCGACCTTTTGGGCTACTTCCACACAAAGAGACAAGTAAAAAGGAAGGTCTTGTTTAACCTCTGACTGTCTTAAACCGAAAAAATTACTCAGTTCAACAGCAATGAAAGTAATTGTGTACATCATTAGTACCAGAATAAAATTATGAACAAATATTATAAAACAAAGCAAGTAATGATTTAATAAGAAGTAAGCCGTTTTAAAAAGCCAAAACCTAACGAACGTAATATGGATTGTAATTTAAAATGAAAATGTAATTAGCATTAAAAATTAAAGTTTTCTGAGATAGTACGTATGGTACATCATTTTGTAAACATAAATTTAAAATGCAAATAAAATGTGTATACTTTGTGCACTTTAATTTTTGTTAATTAGCAACGAGTAGCGGTGAGCAGTTCGGAAAAAAAACAAACAAACAAAGAAAACACAAAAAATTAATCTCGGCATAAAATAAAAAAATTTATATATATTGCGATGAATACGCAAATGCAAATTTTTACAGTTGATGCCATCATGCGAAAATGTACGCAGACACACACACTAACACACGTGCAGGGGCAAGGGTGTAACCGGGTAGGTGGGCAGAATGGACGGACGCGAAAGCGAACGGTCTTGCACACTTTGTTGCATTTGCATTAAGCCGCGGAGCGTGTGGAGCACGTTTAAAAAGCAACGGTCGCAAACGACCGGCGTGAGATACTTAAATGTGTATAAATATTTATTATATTATATATATTAAGCAGATATATAGTATACATTTTATACATACATATTGATATAATGATTTTATTTCAATTTTATTTTTGTAAGGTTTTTATTTTTGATTTTTGAAATATTTAATGCAAAATGAAATCACTTTATTTTTGGTAAAAACGGTGTCGACTAACAAAAACGTGTAGTGGTGCTGGTTCCCAAACTTTTTGTGATATATGAAAGCCAGTTGGGAGGTTTTTGTTGTTGTAAATATTACTAGTTATAACCAACTGACTACAACAAAAAAATCGCTTAGCGTTTTGTTAGCTTTAATTTGTCTAAACACTCTTAACTCAGACCAGATCCGAGGAGTATTGCTCAATTCTTGTGAGAAGTACTTGCGGGACGTCAGAACAGCGCGGAACACGGTTTGCGAAACACTGATATGAAGCAAATATGGCTGCTTCTGGTGCACTATTTGCAGCTGGAATGAGTGATCAGTCATCGTTGACCAAACTACCTGCAGTAACTGTATCATAAAAATCAAGTCCAACGACAAAATTATAGTAATAACAGCCATAGCCGCAGCAACAGCTGGATTTAATTATTATTGGCCTGGTAGTTAAAGTTTGTCTCTCCGTCCGACAGTCAGTCAGTCTTTTGTTGGTCTTGCTAGTCATGACAATTTACAACGCAGAGTAAATGATTACTCTGTGAACATACAAAAATATTCACAGGCACCAACAACTTTTTGTCCAGGAAGTTTTTCTATTGTTGTTGTTGTTGCGGGACTCCTCCTGCCCAATACACCTTCCACAGCTCCCCTGGAAAGAATTGTTCTGCAGCGGTACAGGGTAATTATTTCATAAATAAACATATTCATTGGACTTGAAAGGAGACACAGTACATATATTAAACGAAACAACCAAGTGGCAAGAGGGCGTGGGTGTGGATGGATGGAGCGAACCGAAGGACTCACTTAGGTCCGTCTCGACAGTGTGATGAAGAGTCCTGACTATTGATATGGGAATGACGAATGAGTGAGTGAGTGTGCTCGCACATATACAACGAGTATATCATAGTGCATACATTCAACTGTACTCATATCCAGGAAATTAAATTGATTACTTTTGTTCTTGGCCTTGCGGGCTTTTAAGGGTTTTCGCTAGATCGAGCGGTCGACCCTCTTCAAAAGCAAACAAATCCAATTTATTTATCTACGAGTATATATAGAGAAGTTTTAGCTATAGCTGAATGATGTTGAGTATTTCTGAACCCTTTACTGAAATGTTGGCAAGACTTTAGCTATTTCCTGCTGTAATAATCATTAATTGCGGTTAGTTAGGCACCGCCGGTAAACTTAAAAGCGCAACCGCAGAGGTTTGTGTGTGCGGCATTATTATCAGTTCCGGAAGAAGTAAAAATGAAAGTAATAGCCACGATAAAAAACATTTTATGGAATCTAGTAGACCGATTTTTGGTATGATAATTATGTCACTATTTTGATGTTATGTATTTAAATAAAGCTTACTCTTTACGAGAATACTATAGTAACTATTCATAATTCAGACAATATTCTAAAAAGTAATTTGTCTTAATGTTAATTTAAAGCTTAGGAAAAGCATCATATGTGCCGTTGATTTTGAAAGTGCAACAAGCTCACGTTTTCCGTAAATTTTCCCAAATGAACAGTCTTTCAACAAGAAGTGTCATTTTAACTGTCAAACATTAATGTTGATGACATTTGAGAAGTAAAACCTCGAACAACGTATTGAAATAGTGGACATTCTTCTTTATTGAGAATGAGAATTTGGTGTGGTTTTTTGTATACAGCCGCAAATACAGCCCCATTTATGCGACGAACGTGAAGAAAAATTTCACACAAGAATGACCATTTGTAAGTGGAGTCAACAAGTGGCAGGTTTTGTATTCTGCCCTTAGTTATCTCAGACTACTTTGAATTGAAATAAAAATTTTTACCACTTATCACAAAAATATTGCGTTTTTCTGTTGATATAAAATGACACCTTTTGCTAAAAGAGAGCTTTAATAAAATTTATATATTGTTGAGAGAAAATCATTAAGAGAACCTCAAAAATGTATAACTAAAACGAAAATGGAGGATATAGAGTACAAATTAATGAAAAAAAACAACATCAATACCTTGAGTTTTATTTTTATTTCCTTTTTGTGGCATTTGTTACGCAACTACAGCGAGTTGATATCAAAAACTTTACCTGCAAAAGAAATGAAGACATAATTAATAATTAAGATAGATTAAAAAAGTTTCAAAATTCTTTAAAATAAAGTAATCCCACCAGATTTGATTTGTTAACTTAATCAAAAGAGTAAGCAAAAAATCCTCATTCCACCATGACACTAAAAGCGTTCTAGATATTTTATTTCAAAGTATGTATAAACATCATGATAAATAGAAGAATACAAATTCTCGAAAGCGTTTTTCTTTATCTCAACCTTAATAACTTAAGGTTAACTTATCTTAATTTATGTTATCTCAACTTAAATAACCATAACAGTTGAATCTAGTGAGAGTGAATTTTCATTTCAACCTTGTGCAGAAGAGTCAATATTTTTGCGAAAGTTAATCATATTTTGTAAAAACAAGATTATTTAATATTTAACATTTTTTCGATATTGCTAAGCTTTCAAATTCAGCTAACAAGATCTAAGCGTTCGTATTCGTTTTTGAATATTTTTAACCTTTTCTTCTTAAATCTTTTAAAGGTACATCTTACGTCTTGTAAAATATATAACATTCTCAAGAATGGATTTCAAAGAAATTCATTCAAGCAAAAATATTGATTGCTATCTAAAAATAATCTACGTCAATAATATACTCGTATAAATCAAATTTTAATATTTCCAAGTTGAAGGTTTTCGTATTGTCTCAGCGCAGTGAATAAAATATTTGGGTATAACGAGAAGAGTAAGAAAAATTTTCTCAAATTTAATTTGAAAATGCATTCTGAAAAGAAATTAGAATTTACTGCATGTAAATGAACAACTGCAACATCCGCAGAACAACTATAGAATTAACAGCAACAACAGCAGCAGTAGCAGGAGCAACGACAATGACGACAACAACAATATGTTAAAAGTTTGTGGTTTTAATGCTTGCCACTGACATTTCCGAAATACTTGGCTCAATGCCAGACGGCTACACAATCAACCAAACACACAACCAACAACAAACAGAAAAGACGATGACGACGACGACAGCAACAATGCAAGAATATTCATTTCAGAAATGTTGGCAGGTTTGTTTGCTGGTTTTTTTGATAACAACAAATACTATATAACAAATAATAATAGGAATAATAATTTCGAGGAAGATAAAAATAGAAAGTATTATTATGAAAATCTAGATTCTAGAACATAATTGAACAGAAAATCGAAAAGATTTATTTTTAAGTTAAGATATAATTAATTTATTGAAAAAGAAATGTAAAATGTAGAAATGATACAGTTTTACAATTGCTTTTAGGTGGACGGATTAAATGATGGCGAGAGAGAATGGTCATGGAAAAGAGAAAAAGGACTCAAATAATACAATATAATACGAGTACCTTGTTTCTTTACCAGACGCAAATAATCAGGGCATTGTTATTAAAGCATAGCTTATCATTACCCATTACGAAGGGTCAAGTAAGGGTAACAATTTTTGCATGCCTAAAAACCCTTTCCATCATTCTGCTCCTCTACCGAATAAATCCTTTCGCTCTACCCGAATATATTTGATTATTGCATACAATGAGCGGAATGGCCGACCGAAGTCAGAAGTTTTTTTTTGGGGAAAAGCTGAACAAAATTTTTTGAGGGAGCTGATTTCAACAACTTTTTTAATTCAATATTCATACAAGAGGGCTTATGTCCTTGAAAAACAATTTGTGTATTGTTCTTTATTATATCTTATTTCATTATTATATTTTCAACATAAAGCCTGAAATTTACAATTGAAAACAAGTCTTAAAAACGGAATTAGCATTTTGATTATGACCACGTTCTATAGTAGCGATGAGAGAATCCCACCCAGTTCTTCCCACTCTCTTGTTATAGGCTAAATGAATATAGAGAGTCTAGCTTGGAAGAATTTCGTCTTTCCAATATACATATAGGTACATACTACAATACTACGTAGAAATTCCATTATTTTTGCTTTTATATAATTGAAATATTGGAAAAGGCTACTAAAACATCGGAAATAATAGCCTTCGCGATAGTACCAGGATTGTTTCTATAGGCCGATTTAATATATTTGATATACACATAGGTATTTGATTTATTTGATTTGATATATATTTGATTGATAGATATATTCATGCTAAGTAGAAAGTAGACAACTGATAGTCCTGGATTCGTAGTCGCTTGACTACATAACTACAATAGTAGTCGTTCTAGATTTTAAGGAAAACTCACATAATTTTTGAGGTAATACTACTTTATGTTCTTTGCTTTACTACCAGGGTAACACTACTTTATCTTTCCCCTATTTCTGAAAATATTCCAAACTTTTTTTAGGAGAGCTAGCTCACCCCTAGTGTAGGCCTGGGATGAGGCCCTACGTTTGTGTTGCAAGCGACTCAAATTGTTTTTCATCATGAATTTTATTTGGGTCAGATGGCACGTAATAAGTAGCCACTATGTAGAATAAAAGATACCGACTATTAAGAGCCTTAGGTCATGTTTACCATCTTCTGTGGCTCTGATGACTATTTTGAACTCACTTTTCAGCATCGCTCTCATGATGCAGGCTGTGCGAGCGAGTTGCTTGGTAGAGAGTGAGTGTGCGCTTGTGTCCGACGCTCTGGTTTTCATAGCTGAGTATGTACTTAATTTCTGATGGCAGACTAGTTTTACCATTTCTTCTCTTTCTTCTTCTTCTTATTTTTGTTTCTCTCTTTTTACCACCATCATGTTTAGCATCCTCTACATATCCGTTCATTCATTCAACCATTCATTCAATAATGAACGACAATGTATTGTATTAAACGAGTATGTGTGTATATATTATAAAAACTAAAGAATTTCCGGAAATTGCTCTCTGTGATGCTGAAGGGTTAAACTTCTCTTGAGGCAATATGGCGATGTGATGGCATTGGTTGTGATGTGTCGTTTTAAATGACGATATTACAGAAATGTTTTTAGTATAAATTTTGCTGCAAACAATTTTTCTTTTATTGGTTGTGAGTAAGAAGTTGAGTTTTCCTAAAAAGAAAAAGAGACACTTGTAGCATATTTCTGTTCGCTGAGAAAGAACTTTTCGTTTTGCGGTAAGTACGTTAAGTTTCTGATGCACTCAAAAGGAAATTGAGGAAATGCGTTCTAAAATTAAACCAGATTCCATAACTTTACCATTTTTTTTATTAATAAAAACAAGTAAATTTAAATTAATTTCAATAATCAGGAAATAAGAAGGGAATAAAATATACCTATTGATTCCTCTTCAAAATTGTCGATTTTATATATTTAATATATTGATATATATATTTGATATATTTAAGTATCTCATTATGAACATAAAATTATCAAATCTTCATGTCAGCTATTTTTCACTGACAATATAAAATAAAAAAGTTACCCAGATCTAAGAAATTGAATAGGTCTGAATAAGCACGGTTTGTCAAAAGTTAATTAACTTACGATGCCTGTTAAGGGGTCCTCAAGAATTCAAACTGTCTCCCTTTTTAACAGAATAAACCACTCTATCGATCACTACCATTCGTTAATTTATTATCGGAATCACTTAATCGTATCGTATTAGAATCATTTCAAGAATCGGATCATGCGGAGTCAGTCAGACAAACACCCCAGACGCAGTTATGTACATTCTATCTGAAGAATTCAACACAAAAGGGACAAAGGAATAATACTCAATGAGTCAATTAACCTCTCAATAAAACGGAATAATCATTACAACTGTTGGGATAGCATTACAAATATCATAAGAAATTGCTATAATTCGATTTTTAAAAGGGTTTATTTGAGACGCGAGAGTTGAGAGAGACCTTTTTGATAACAGATTAAATAGAAAAAGCTATTCTGAATTGTAAACGCAACGTAAACTTGAAAACATAAATAGATTACATCGATGCAGTTTTCTAATATAAGCTGATGTTTTAGATTCAAACTAAATACATTGTTTTTAGCAACAAAATCTGTTTTTTTTGGTGCGATCTATCAAAAATCACTTTTTGAATGTTCTCTTTGGAGCGTTTCCATGGTAGCTAAATATCGAAACTGCATTTTCGTGCGATCCGCAAATACATATTTTGAATTAAATCCATTTTACATATGTTTTATATTAACCAAAAAGAGAATTTATGCGATGGGCGTATGGTAACGCCGATCTATTCTTCTCTTAAGGGTATAAGTATTAATATAATACCGGCATAAGTATAATAAGGGTATAAGTAAGGGGGCAAGGGCGGAAATAATAATTTTAGAGCCTGCCAAAGTCAATTCATACTTTTCATTCTTAGCTCAAGGTCTAAGGACAACAAACAACACATTCTTTACGCATTAAGTATTTACGGATCTTGGAATTATTTTTTGTGTTGTTGTGTGATTTATGGGAACTTCGATGATTGGCCGCCTTTGGGGGTTGTTGGGCTACTTCTGGATTTCATTGTTGTCGTCGCCGGCGTCGTCGTCGTCTAGGGTTGTTGTGTTTTCAGCAAATTAACATGGCTAGGATTTCGTCTGAGGGTATATAATCAAAAAGGCTGAACGATATTCATAAAACTGCTTTCTTAATATTAATCTTCTTTTGAATACAGAGAGGTCTCTTGATGATGTGTTCCTTCTATTGTACATATGTACATAAAGAACATAAGAATTTGCATGTTTGAAAAGTCACAATTTTGTGAAGAAATTAAGGCACAAAATTGATATTTTATTTATGTATATATAACCTACCGTGAGTTTAGTTTTAACAGCAGAAAGCATTTAAGTTGATTTGGGAACGATCTTTCTCATTACTGTTTTTCTTTGTTTTAATTCCTCAATGCATTTAATAGCTGGTTTTATCTTTACCTTGAACTTTTATAAATATCTCATTTGAAAGGCAAAAAGAGAAAAAAAGTAATCTATTTATTTCATAATTTGCGTTTTTGTCATCAGGTCTAAAAATCTATAGAGAAAAGTGCTCGTATTCGTTCGCACAAGTTCAGAAATGTCGTGATATACGATATTACGTGTAAAGCACTATTAACGTATCAACGAAAGCCACGTTTAAATCAACTAAAAGTTAAATAAGTTAAAAGGCAAGCAGTAAAAGAAACGATAGAAATAACGAGAACAACAACCATAACGACAAGAATAAAGCGACTAAAGCAAATTATTGTAATTACAAAAGAAGGTATTACGCTCCCCTCCGCCACTCCATCCTCTCTCTCTCTCACTCTCTCGCCTTCTCGTAATACTCCGGAGCAAGATTTTGGAGGGCATTCTAAACAAATTGCAAATTCGACGCGCTTCAATGGTTTTCCAGACATGCTATGGAATTTTTTTATTACTTCTCAATGAGAAAGAGAAAAATGAAAGGAGGAAAATTGTTGAGCAGTCGGAGAGAGCATGAATGAGGGAAGAGGGCGCACGAAATAATAAAATAGCACTAGGCAAACGCACTCACACACACACACACACACACACACACTTAAAATAGAGATAAAGAGAACTCCATGCGAACTTATACACAATGTCAAAAAGAAAACTAGTCGATCGGGCAGCCATTCAAACAGCTGGTTAGACATTTAACTAGTCAGCCAGCTAGCCAGTCAGTCAACCAGTCAGCCGGTCAATCAGTCAACCAGTCAGTCAACCAATCAGTCAGCCACCAAACGCTAAAATAGCCACAGTGAGCATAAAACTACAATACAAAGGAATAACAGATTGTTCTCTGCATCTCAGCCGCTGCCAACGCGACAAAGTGAGACAACAAAAGCAAGAAAAGCACAGAAAAAATTTAAAAATTACAATGGACGGATATAGACGGACTGACGTATTGAAAATGCCAAGTTCAAGAAAACTACCATCAAAAAAAGCAAATTGCTTTGAATCCAAACACTTCAAATGTTGGAAAAAAAAAAAAATAAAACACAAGGAAATACGATGGATTTAAGCGTATGGATACGTTAAGCGGTGGTATACGTGCATGTACATATATATATGGTAGAGGGCTTTAAAAAATACCGTAAAATACAGACATCATCAAAGACAGGTTTTGAAACAAATTATAGTCAATCAACACTGATCGAATGCATACATACATACATTTCAGATAACAATATAAGAGATTTTGTTATGGATTTCGAAGGATTTGACCATAGTCATATCACATCATATCCCAATAAGCACATAATATGGTTAGGACTGATGTAATTCATCCTTTCGGTAGGCACGTACCTAAGGTTTTCAAAGTAAAAAAAAGTTCAGCGAGAAATGCGTGCCTGAAAACAGAGAGACTGAAAGGTATTAGAAAGACAAAAAAGGATACAGATACCTCATTCTCAAAACACAGAGACTCAACGGCATCAGATTCAGGAGACGAAAAACCTTTATGTGACTTTTATGCTTTAGAATGAGAAAACATCAATATGAAACCGGTTTATACGAGTATTGCCAACCGGAAAGTGTTTTTACTGGAAAGGGTTTATGTGGTCATTTTTAAAAGGCGTAAAAAAGGGTCTTTTTTAAAGATCGTTTATAATGGTCTTGCAACAAGTGGTGTTATTTATGGTACGGCGTTGTGCGTGGTCGTGTGGTTTGTCAACTGCACTTTACACGCATCATTGTAGGCCAAGATCTTTATGCAAAATGCGGCGCAAACTGACTTGTAATATTTTTGGACAAACCTCGTTTCTCAGTTCCACTTTGAGCTTTAGCGGCAATATTTCCAGTTAATTTGCACATGAACAAACTTGATTTGGAGTCTTTACATCACTAATTTGTTAGAGATGCTCGAATTTATTTAGATTAAATTCACTACAGCTGCCATACGAACTTTACTAACTGCGCGTCCGCGATATTTTCGCCATTTTGTCGATCCATATCTAAGAAGCGGCTGGTTCTTACTTGTCAAATGACATCGCAATGACAGTTCCATGTTGACAGCTCAACAATGACACCACTATTTAAAAGATCCCATAACTTCACCTTAATGAATCTTATTAGATACGAGACAAAACGATGCGATATTATAGAAATTGATATAATAAAATTAAAAGCTAATAATCTTATAGCCTTCTAAGAGAATGCACTCTTGCTTCTTTATGACGACCCATCAATTTCGCATAAAAAGTGTTAAATACAATTTTCTTCAATTGTAAGTAACATCTTGAAACCAGGATAATGATGTATGATGATGTCTTCTACTAAGGAACATTTGAAAAAGAGACACAAGAGTTATAAAAGAAACAAATAAACATTTGACAAAAGGAAACAAAAAGGAAACAATCTGTTTTCGAAGAAAACAAAGGCATTTTTCCATTGAAAATAAAGTGTTATTTTTTTCCTCTGGTTTTCTGTGTTTTTGTGTGTAGTTTGTTGTTGCGAATTGTGGATGTGTATGAAGGTATGAGGATGTATGTATGTGTTGCATGTATCCATGGCCCAAACAATTTCCTAAGGATGCTGCAAGAGCAGCACTGCGCCTTCGCAGTGTGTGGTTCTTTGGTTGGTCGAGAAGGTAAGCCCGAAACACATTCAATAAACTCCTGCTTGCTGGTATACTTTCGGCTCTAGGAATTTCAGAGCCGACAACATGCTTGAACCCTGAGACGGCAGAGAATATAAGTGGTTTTTTTTTGTGAACTGACTGACGTTTCGTCGTCATACAGCCTCATTATATTTATTATCGTATAAAAGCAACAAGCAAAAAGTAACGACGAAGACTTCAGTCGATGCGAATCGACGACTGGTTGGGTCTCTGGTTAGATATATTCAAGGAACTGCCAGGAACTACGAATAACTGGCGGCAGATTTAAGGCCAGACCGACCTACCATAGACAGACCATCTCAAAAGTGCTCGTACTTGTTACGTTTTTGTTACATGCTGCATTTTGGAATTTCTATTTGATGTTATGGTGGTAGCTTCTTGTTCGTTGGTGGTGTTGCTGCTGCTGCTGCTGCTTCTGCTGTTGTTGTTGTTATATAAAATGAATGAATGAGATGTGTTTTACCTCGTGATACTTGCTCCAAAGATGTCTCTTGGTTTTTGGCTTCTGTTGTTGTCGTTGTTGTTGGTTGTCTCTGCCTGTTGCGGTTACTAATGATGCGATTTTTTGCACACAAACATACGTACAATACATACATATGTATGTACATTGAGTTATACTGCCATAAGATTAACATGGAGACTGGCACCTTCAAGCTACCTGCTTCTCTACCAACATCATCATCATCATAGCCATCATCATCAACGGCATCATCGGCATCTCTGCTACAGATGCATTTCTTGAGTTAACTCTGATGATTACTTTGATGATTTTCTGGTATGTTCTTTTTGTGTCTTTGTCGGAATAAGAAAGAACTGTTAGGCGTCGGCAAAATGTTTTTTTCCTTTCTAAAGGATTTTCTCTTTCTTTTGATGATTTAAATGAGTTTGTAGCAGAGGCAGAAGCAGCATCAGCAGCAGCTGTTTTCTGACGGTTTAAATAGAATTTGGTTTTTAAATGATCGGGGATGAGCCTTTACAAAGGCAACAAAAGGTAGATGGAAGTAGGAGTAGAAGAAGAAGAGGACCTTAGAGAAGGTGAAGGAAAAAGTGAACAGAGAATGTAGAAATGTATATGAAAGTTATTTACTTCATCGTTTCAAATTGACTTTTTTGAAATTTAGCAACTTTGAATACAAACATTTTAATATTAAAAATTTCTATTTAATTTTTTTACACGGAGTAAATGTTTCGCACAGAAATAAGAGTTTTTGTTAAAATTATTTTAATAACTCTATTTATAAAGTAGCTAAAATTGGATTAGTTATAAAGAATAGAATTCGTAACGTTCCTAAATGTGTGATTTGTCATGATTTGAAAAGACAAAAGTATTAAACTAACTTTAAAAAAAAATAGAATATATTACGTTGTCATAAAGTGTTTCTTAATGGAAATAATTACCTCACATTAACCTCAAATTGCCAAAAAAAATTAACCTTTTGACTGGTAAAAAAGTAATTTAAGTTTATCCTTTTGTTTCTTTTGGTCTTTCAAAAAAGTACCTACCACCGTCTTTCATATCCTCAAGCATTTTGAAAATGTATTAAAGTTATCAGCAAAATAGGTTTTATTTGAGCCTTTTCTGCTTACAATAATCAACAATTAACTTATCGTAATTACCTAATTCTTTTAAGATGAGAAAATGATGAGAATATCTTCCAATAGGTTTGTATCTGATACTTATTAGACTTAGTTTTGTCAAGTTTAAGTTATCATCATGAGCATTCAATTATTTCCAAGCTATCATTTTCATGTTATACCGCATAACAATTACAAAGCTCACTTCAAAGTAAAACCAGAGCAATATCGTATTTCTTATTTCCATGATATGCCACGACCATTAATTGTACCCTCCTATTTTAATGACCTTGGTACGTGTTACTCTCATCCAATCAATTAAATTATTTCAAATTATTCAAATTTCGCAACCGAAGATTTGAACCGAATTCAGTCCACGTTACGAGTATTCATGTGTTATTAGGTCTACGCTGGTTCCAAAAAACAACCACGTATAAACTGGACTCAACCCTTTTGTCCTTTCTCTGCAAAACCGATTGTAATGTTTTCAACAATTGTCAAATGATTTTGAACACGGCGGAAGGGTTTATCAGCGCATTTAAAATTTCCGGTTTATTCCAAACAGATGTCCAAAGACCCAAAGAAAACAATACACATGTACCGTTTACATGCGTTGCGGTTACACAGAGAGAAAACAAACAGGCGCCTTCAATGAAAACATTTCTTCTTTGCTTTAGAGTTTTCGGTTCATCAAATACTTATTCTTATTATTATTAAACCTTAGAAGATCTTTTATGGCACTTTTTTCTAAAATTGGCGAAAAGTGTTCTATAATTCTTTAAGGGCGGATTCCTGTTATTTTCTAACGGTGTATCTTGTGGTGGAAACAGTATTTTGTGCGGCTTACTGTGTACGCGCAACGCCGCAGAGGCAGTGGTGACAGTTTTATGCCCTCATTAAAAATGCATGCATTATTAAAAGCTTGAAATGAAATGATCTTTATCAATTTGTGAGATTATTTGGGGCTAACGGATGTTGCGGTCGGTCGGCCTGGACGAGCTTTACAGACCCCAAAAAAACAAAAATCGCGAAGGGGCAAACATTGGCACTTCACAAAGCGTACCTACCACCCTTTTATATTTTGAGGGTGTTTGAGACTTCTCTACTCTGTACACTCTCACTAGTTGTAGTTGTAGAAACAACAATAACATAAGTGCGACTTTTACTTTACTTGCAACAACTTTATGCAACTTGGTCCAGTTCTTGTCGACGAAAAGCTAAGAATCTTAAAAAATACACGCCCCGCCGCCGGCACGCCTTCTGTATGATCGGATTATAAAATGCGTTTACTCCCATTCAATGACTTCAATGACCTCAATAAACGAAAGTGTTTACAGTTAAAATAAACTACGTACGATATGTACGAGTATGTCTCACGTAGTGAGTCTCGAAGTCAGAAATGAAGTCTTGCATGGCAATGGTTTTCCTCAACGACGCTTCTTCGTCTTCTTCTCCTCTTTCGTGCCCTGTGCCCTGTTACTTCTTCTCTCGCTTCCTCTGCAGGTTCCTTCCTTCACATCTTTTGGATCTACCTATCGGTATTTTTGTGTAAATTCATGGCTGTACTATTACAAGAACGAGGTGTTGCTGTTTCTGTTGATGTAAAATAAAGTAAATCCAAACAAGAAACCAAAAAAAACCGTAAAAACTAAAGCGAAACTACAAATAATACTTTATAAAGCCTGAAAATAAAGTAAAGAAGTGTATGCCATAAGAAAACGAACAGAGAAGAAATTTATTCCGACATGAACACTTTGCCATGCAATCCGTTTCAGCTCAATTTCACACCGTTTCATTCCGGCCGGTTCCAGTTCCAGTTCAGCGGTGTTCATTCAATGTCATTAACCCACTGACCGAGAGTTCTCGTAGTGCGATATAATTTAACGGTCATTCTCACTCACTCTTTAAAACTGTGCCGCCGCAAAGCAAACAACACTTCATCAACTAACTCAACTTGTAACTTGAGTGGGTTACGGGGGGTAAAAGGGGTTGAGGGGAGGAGGGGGCAGAGAAGAAAAAAGAGCAACAGCAACAGAATTTCTGTTTTCCGTCTGTTTATTGGTCTGTATGACACGTCTCGGTTGTTTGTTGCGGCCTGTTAATGGCATCACTTCCAGATGTTGTGACAGAACGCCAGACAGACAGACTCCACATACATAAATACACCACAGAAACAATTTTATTAATTGTTTGTTTACTCCTTTCATCATCGAGGAGCTTACAAGCAGAGCAATTGTGATTATTTAAAAGATCAACAGGATCAAGACGTTGCTGAATATTATATAATTTATTGGGTTATTAAAAACTGGAAATAATGACAATAGTTTTAGAAGGAACGTCATGATTTCAGAATTCGAAGTAAATACCAATAAAATTTTAACAATTTTTTCTCTTGAGTTTTCTGACAGGGTTTGATGATGACGATGAAGTAAAAAATTTCAAAAAATTAAAGCAATTATAGAAGTGATAAACTTTAAAAGGCATTTCCGTTATCTTGGCGGGTGCCTCCAAAAAACAAAATTAATTAATTAATTCAATTTAAAAGTTATCATTTAATTTCATTTAATTTTCTGGGGCAAAGCACGTTTATTTTGTTTAAGTCGATTTGTTGAAGCAAATTAAATGATTTCTAAGAAACCTTTTACGCTGGTGCGAATTTTGCTTGTGACAAAATAACAGCCGAATTTTGAAAAATCAAAAATTAAGCGATACTTAAAATGACACCTTTTGCTAAAAGACTATATTATTTTATATTATATCAGATTAAATGCTTTCTCTATAAAATCGAGTTTGAAAAATTTCTTTAAAAAAAATATCACCAAAACGAGCTTTTTGCTATCATTTAATAATCAATTATTCAATCAATCAAAGATTATAAAATCTATTATATAAGAAAACTCTTTTCACTTTTCTTTAATAAAATGATTAATCGGTTATTTCGAATTGCACAACTTGAAAAGAACAACATCATCATCTCATTCTTTTGCCATTTTCTTCTACTTCATTGCTTGCTACTTAAAAATTTACTACGTTAGCAAAATTTATCCCTTACATCCTTCCCCCTCTCGGCCATCACGCCCAGTGATAAACGAATTTACATGACAAGGAATATTTAAATAACACTTCAAAACTTGGGTAAAATTGTTTATCAAATCATTTGGCAATGATCTACCGAGACTGTCCTCAAACAAACAGTAAATAAACACGCATCGGGGCATTGTCATCAAAAAAATTTGCATTAAATACTGTTCGGTATATCGCAAAAGCAGCAGCGAAAACAAAAGAGAAAAAATACATTGTAGATGGAGCAAAAATTATAAAACGGAAATTCAAAATGCAATCATTCAAGTGTTATAAGATCAGAATGAAATACTTAGCTCTTCAGAGCGCAAAAACAAATAAATCCCACAAACAATAAAAACGCAAAACTTTTTGAATACTTTGGTTTGATGTTGTTGTTGTTGCTGTTTTTAATGCAAAGGGGAAGGCAAGTAAAATAATTTTTTGGTTAACTGAAATGCAGGCTGGCAGGCGGGCTCTGATTGAGTCGCACGATGAATTTAAATTAAAATAAAAAAGTAGAAAGAAAAACTGGTACAAATGAAAAAAGTATTGTTTTTTGCCATACTTTTTTTCGCATTTCGCCGGCCGGCTTGCTCGAGCTAGCGCATGGCTTCGAATTTCATTAACTAAACCATCAGCCAGTTCGGCAGCATTTGGTTTAGTAGAGTTGTTGTCGTAGTTGTTGTTTTTACCGATGTTTTTGCTGTAGTTGATGTTATGATCGTTGTTATTGTGTACAGTAATGTGTTTTTCTGGTGGCATTCGGTAGCTCTAAACTTTTGCAAATTCGTCATTATTAGGGCACACACTGTGAGGTCGGGCGGTGCCCCTCGGAGAACAATTGTCCTGCAAACTGGCAGACAGGCAGGCGGAGAAGGAACCAAGCTGCGTCGTAAAGTGTGGTAGAATGGGCATTTTCGTCACATCAGGACTGCTAAATACGGTTAGGAAAAAACCCTCTCCTTATTCATTCTGTTGCACGAACAGCCGTAGGGTAGTCGCCGCTGTTTGCTAATGTGTTGAGTTAAAGTCTAGCCTTATACAATATTTTATTAATAGAGAACTTTTTAAGGCTGTTGATTTTCAGTTTCAGTGCAGAATCGAAATACAGTATTTTCCAATGAATTGACTGATATGACTTTTTGTACTCGTTGGTGGTTTTTTTTAGTGGCTTAAATAAAAAAATAAACAATTATTACCATAATTTCACGTTATAAAATTTTATCTTGATTAAAAAATTTAGACAACTTCAATGGTCATTATATTCAATATTAAGAGGATTTAGTTTTTCCATTAAACATTTCCATTAAAACTGTAAGTTTACTGAGAAAATAGTAAAAATTAACTATTTAAATTGTTAGTTAACTAAAGAAATAGTTTAGAAAATCAACAAAAGTGTAAATGAACGGCAATAATAGTAAATATTTCAATGAAAAATAAATTAACTGTGTAATTGATGAGGACAACTATCAAAACTATAATGCCCGGTTTTTCAGTGCAAGCTTAAGCTCCACCTGAGGCTTAAACTCCAGTTTATATTTTTGAGGCGTTTTACAGTATGAGTTTAAGATATAAGCTTAACTTAAAGTGACGCTTAACCTAAGCGGTAGATGTCCTGGGCTTAAGCTTTAGATATCAATTTTTGAAACAGCAAATTGGGAATATGTTGCTTTTATTTAATAAATTAATTTTTATACGTCGAATGTGCTTTTCAACAATTCGTGTGTTGGGGTGAAACACCTATTTCACTCTTTTATTAAATTAACATTAAATTTAAATAATTAAACAAAGCTTAAATTGCATTTTACAACATAAATATAATAATTTTTTCATTCATAACTTTTAAGTTTATAATAATTTTTGACATATACCGACTGCGAGATGCGTTTACAATAGATAATTCACAAAAATAATTCACAATAGCACCACAATAGCAATACGGCTTAGCTAAGCCTACGACATAAGACGCACTGTGAAACTCGACAGGCTTAAGAGTGAAGCTTAAGCCTTGGAGGTTGTTTAGTAAAACTTGAGTTTAAGCTAGCACTGAAAAACCGGGCATAAATCAACTGTAATAATTGTAAACATGTCCATTAAAACTGTAAGTTAATTAAGAAAATAGCAAAAATTAACTATTAAAATTGTCGGTTAACTGAAGCAATACTAAAGAAAATCATCAAAAGTGTAAATTAACGGTAATAATAGTTAATATTTCTATGAAAATTGTAAGTTAACTGTGTAAATGATGAGGACAACTATCACAACTATAAATTAACTGTAATAATTGTAAACATTTCCATTAAAACTGTAAGTTAACTGAGAAAATAGTAAAAATTAACTATTAAAATTGTAAGTTAACTGAAGCAATAGTAACTAAAATCATCAAAAGTTTAAATTAACGGTAATAATAGTAAATATTTGTATGAAAAATTTAACTTAGTTTTTATGTAAGTTATGCAACCACACTCTCAAATAAGTTTTTTTGTATGATTAATGCAATTACTTAAACATCTTACTACTTATTTTTTCGAATAATCATCCCTAGTCACAAAATATGATTTCAAAAGATTGTATAAAACAATGGCAACATCGCCGAAAAGCCGGTTTGTCTCTAAACCTAACTTGACAAGGGATGACGGAAATTCGTTGAAAAACATGACATAAAACGTTAACAAAAGCAGGCGAACGGGGTCGGGATGTTCAAGCTATAAATTTCTTTGTTTGTGTTTTTTTTTGTTCTTTCCAAAGTTCTTAAAGAAGTTGATAGTTACTTTGTTTTCTTTTATTATTTTGGCAACGTTGCCAAATTTCACTTTCTCAAATTTTAATTACATTCTCTCCATCAAATGCTCAGAGTATCGCGCAGCTTCTTTGCAATTGCACGAATGCGGTTCAACAAACCTGTTAAAAATTATCTACAATAAAAATTCAAGCGGCCAATATAAAGCATAAAAAAGGGAAAAAAACGTTATAGGATACATTTTAAATGTGGTTGCACCGTCTCTCTTTCTCTCTCTCTCGCGCTCTCTCTCTCTCTGTTACACGCACTGGTTTGAACAGCTAGAGATTAACTATGTTGAGTAAAGACACACCACACCGAAAGAGAGAATAAAGAAAGAGAGAACAGTCGTGAAATGCTTAAAAAAAGGCGAAAATTACTCAGTAGCATTTACTCATTTAAATAAAGTCATCAAAACACTAACAAATTAACCCTTAAAAGTAACACCATCATCGATTTTTATAAATCGAAAACTACCCTCACAAACGTGACTATTCCGAGGGTAGGAAAGGAAAAGGTACAGAAACTGTCAATATTATTTTACAACGTTGTGGCAAACGTGCAAAGAGCGCCTGCTGGCACTTTTTGGCAAGGATAAAAAGCAAATCAAAAATTGGTCTAGTTGTAGAACAAGCCTGCCGAAGGCTACAATACCCAGGTTAAGGTTAAATGTTGCAATAAAAACACTTTAATAAAATTACGAAGGAAAAGTTTCACCGACAAAAGAAGCAAAATAAAAAGAAAAAAGCAAAGAGGAAAGAAGAACGGGGAAAAGGCCCGAAAGGGACTAACAAAACTCAAGGATTACAAAAGAAATTTTATTGTTAGAAATGTTGAAATAACGATTATGTTTATACAACATAACATGCGTTTCCACAAGCGGAAGCAATTGAACTTCAGAGGCTTAAAAATAAATATAATATCATCCCAATAGTAACAGACAAAATTTTAAATTTATTTTATGTAATCCTTCTAAGGCCATCAATCATTCTTAGCCTTTGTGCGAAATCCTTATACAGCGTTACAGCTAAAATACTCTAAAACTTTTTCGTCATTATCGAAGGAGAGACTCTTTTCTCCATGCTTTCTGAATGATGTATGCACGGGTTAACTTCAGTCTAACCTTGGGCTGACGACAGGCTCTCCGCGCCGGGATGCCTGACACTGGCCCTTCGGGAGAGCACCACAAAACAAACTCTCCGTGGAGCATGCCTTCTCGTGTCTTGTTGTTGGTGGCGCTGGTGTGCAAGAGCAATAAATGTTGTTCTTCACCTCGCACAATTTCATAGATGTGTAGATACAGATCTGGCACAAATGAATTGCACACTAATGCATGGCGATTAACCCCGAAGAAGGCGTTTCACGTTTCTTTCGGGAATTTTCTGCATGCAAAGAGAACAAAAAGGAGGCGATTCGCTCCACTTCAGCTCGCTGTCAGCAGAACAATCCGTTGACGTCTGGCCGCTTGGTTGGCAACAGTGACAAGAGCAAATATAGCGAGATGTTGTCTGGGTGTCGATAACGCTAACAAAAGCAACCAACGCACGAGACGAAGCCATCGGTAATAATCTCTACCTCAGGAAGAGAGCGAAAAAGCACAAGTTAGTCTCATAAGCAAATCCATTCCAGTCTGGCCTGGGTTGCTGGATTGGTCGAAATTTGACAATGCTCTGCGATTTTGACCTGTGCGTTGACAGGAAAAGAACAAGAAGGAAGTCGAGAAAACCGAAGATGTTCGTTATAGGTGGGGTGAATTCTTAAGCTTTTCATCATCACTTAATACGATAATAACAAAAAGATAAAAGATTTTAACATTTTCGTAGAAGCATTCGCCGACAAACTGTAAAAAGTGAAAATAAGAAGGTCAAAGTAGTATAAAACAGTCGACTTCTTAAAAGTACATCAATAATCTATTAAGGCCATTAAGGGATAAAAGGCATAACAAAAACATCACTTATTCTCTCTTTTTGTGGGTCGAAGAAGAAACGCCCCAATACACTGAAAAACACAAACCATTTCAAAAAAGGCCAAGTCCTGATAAGCTTCAGAATAAAATACTCTGCGAATAGGCGACAGACGGACAAATGGAACAAGTGTCGACAAGATGTCGAAAAGGTGTAGATACACGACTACAATGTACCTACAAGTATGTACATATGTATGTAAGTACATTCCCTTCTTGTGGTTGTTGTAAGCACTTTTAACGAGTGAGGTTTTGTATGATAAGAAACAAAGTTGTGTTAAGTTTAAATTGAATTTGCAAAAATAGAAATGAAAATATGTCGAGAAGCGTCGAGAGATAAGAAACTTGTTACTTATTGACTGACTTAATTACAAACGAGAAGATGTGCGGACAGTTGGCGACGAAGATGTGGAAGAACGGATAGAATGAATTGATGTTTTTGAAATGGTTGCTTCACTGTAGGACAACTTTATGTAAATATAGAAGAAAAAATTGAAAAATTAGGAAGCAAAAGTGTTGAATTTAGTTCGTATACGAAGCGATGCTGAAAAAGTGGTCGTCAAATGAAGCCCATTCTCGGCGAACTATTATATGAAGTCAGATTATAAGCAGTAAGTGTGTGGCACTACACTTTTCTAATTCCCAATTTACTAATCTTAATTACAATTGACGCTTTCTGATTTAAACTTGACTACTCTTTTTTACAAACGATGCTTTCTGAGGTACAAATAACTTTTCTGAATTACAATTGACGCTAATCTAATGTTGGATTGATTAGTCTCGTTAGCAGGAGTATATTCCATATTTCTACACTTTTTTTAGATCTCCATCTCATGCTCCTTTTAATGCATTACAAATGGAAGAGTAATTATATCTTAAGCCTTTCATGTGCAGTGTGTTATAAGCTTACTTTCTAATTCTCTAGCATTCTCCAATAACTGATATTGAAAATGGACATCTTCAATAGTTTTAGGTTAATGAGTTATAGACTGCTTGAAGTTTATAAGTCAGAATAACTTTATTTATCTATATTTATCAATTCAGTAAGATTGTGCTCTAACTTTTCGGTTTTACTGGTTTTTCTTAATTGCCAAAAACATTTTAATATCAGTAAAAAAATCTTAATGTAAACTTTTGATTATTTATGGCAATTAAAAATTATTAAAATATCAGTGCGTGATTTCATTAAGATAATGGTGCTATAAAATCAGTAAGAAATTATCCATTAATTCTTTTTTGAAACAATTATAATTTATATTTCGAGAAATTATATTTAATGGAATGACGCTAACATGATGATTTGTTGAAATCGTTTAATCTTATCGTTTCGCAAATTTTCATTTTTCTCTTTCTAGAGGCAATAATTTATGGCATACCGAAGGAAGAACAAGAGAAGAAATATTTTTTAATTCTCTTTGCTCTCTCTCACTGTTTGGAGACATTTTTTCGTTGTTTTCGTCAGTTTAGTCATGGTTAGTTGGCTAACTGATTATGGTTCATATATCTTGTTCATATAACTTTTTCGTGATATAAAATTTATCAAAACTACTTAAAATTTTTTTAAAGAAATAAGCGCAAAAAGAAATATCGATATCGATAAAAATTCTTTTCATTTCATATTAATTATCAATTTTTTTTTCATCATTAAATATTCTTAATGGTTTTTGGATTCAAGTTAACGCTACAGACTTGGCCAACAACTGGCACCTTTGTTTGGCAATTGTTGTTGTTGTTGTTTTTGTCTAATATAACAGTTGTTTCTGCGATCGTTTTATTGCTTTTTGTTTTCGTTTTTGCTATTCTTATTTGCTTTTTGAACCGACTGGCAACAGGAAGATAGAAAAGCAAACAATAAAGTTGATTTTATATGATCTACTTTTTCAATATTCGTTTACACTCGTCTCGCACTTAGTTTTTTTGGAGCCAAGACCTAATTTCCTTTCAATGAAGCAGACCACGTTGGCACCAAAAGTTGCTCAACCAAGCATTTCCTTGAAATATCTACAGTATGTTCTCGATAAGATGAACTGAAGAATGAAAGAACACAATATTTTTAACGCTGCGGTTTTCCAAAAGGTAGAGTAATCTGAGTAATCGAATAGATGAATGAATGCTCTACTTTTAAAATTGTTTATTAAGCCATTTTGCTATTTTTAAAAAATGATAACGATGATGGACTTTGTAACGAATTTCCGTCGTCTCTTGTCAAGTTTAGTCACGTTATTTTCTTTACATTTTCGTGAGTTTTTTTTGCATTTTTAGTCACCGTTTATTCATTCATTCATTCATGAATAAAACTTTAAAATTTGCTAATCAACGTGAGGCCTAAAAATTCAGCGTTGTCAACTTTCAAAATCTGTGATAAAGCTTCTTCTGGACGAATTTCCTTTCAAAATCTGGAAAACATTTGAAAAAATTGATTTGATTTATTGGTTTATTGAATTAAAATGAACAAAGGTTTAACGACGCAGAAAGTTGAGCATTTCGAAAATGGCCTGTTTTTTTGTTCGAGATTACACTGTACTTATCAATTTGTACTTACACTGTACTTATTTAACAATTTTTTTTTTATGATAGAACAAACTCTAGACAATTGTTGCTTTAGACCATAGTTGTTGTTGCTGTCGTTGATATACCGGGTGTTACGCATAAGGCATGACAGAAAACTGCAACGTGTAAATTAGGTCTTTAATAACACCGTTTAGGCACAAAGGGAGAATTTTGAAAAAATTTCGGAAAAAGAAAAACTTAAAATGAAGGAAAAGGAGTATACAAAAGTAGCTGACACGCCTACATGTTTATTTATTATTTTAAATAACCCAAAATTCCATTGCATGTTATCTTTTTTTAAACTGAGTCACTAGAACGAACAATTTTTAGCGAAATTAATGCTAAACTTGAAATTAGGAGAAAAAAGAGGAAATTTTTCATATTTCTGAAATCAAAACGATACGATTTTTTCTCAGTAAAATGTTAAAAACTACGAAAAATCGATGTGGTTAACATTTTTTAGACTCGAGGTAACGGTCTACACACCGCATCCTTTGCGAAATACCCTGCATAGATTGTGACAGTATAAACGAGCTTTATGACAATATGAAATATTTAGTTATTATTAGTTTATTGACGTAAGCTTTTATGATACTAATCATTTGCTTATTTTTTGACGTTCAAACAAAAGAAAGAGTGAATTATTTTGAAGTTGTATAAAAAAACTCAACACTTCGACATAGCCGACCTTCAGTTAATGAGACGGTAAGTATACTTAACTTCATCATATTTTATTCATTTAATTATACGATACATACTTAAAACTAAGACAAGCTTTGTATACTCTTATGATGTAAGAAATCAGGGTGTAAGGATTTTATTTTTGCCTTCTCGTTTCAAGCAAAAGTTTCTTAATTAGAAAAAATTCACAAAAGATGAACCCTTTCAAAAAGTTACTAAAGGGATCCTTATACGAACAAGGCTAAAGAAATTAAAAGAAAAGAAAAGAAGATGAAAGAAAAGAAAATGAGAGAGAGAAAAATTGAAAGGAGAGAAGAAAATTAAGGAGAAGAAAATTTTAACTTTCGCTGAGAGAAATTTTCAATGCTATTTGGAAAGGCTTGACCATTTTCGAAAGGATTAAAAACAATATTTAAATATAATTTTAATTACACAATTAAATTATTACAGAGTGGCGAAAACCTCTGATTAGTCTAATTGTCTACGAATCTTACGATGCGATTTATATTTTGTCTATTCGTTTTTGTTGTGTTGATTTATTGCAGTTTTCAGTCAAGGGTCAAAATTTATAAAGCCCAAGGTAAGCAGCAGCAGCAGCAAGCAATCAAATTATGTATCCGATTAAAGGGTAGAAAAACAAGAGAATGAGACAGTAAACAAGAGAGATTGAGAAAATCTCTTCCTACTGTTTGGGTGTGTGTGTGTGAATGAAACAAAAGCATATACATAAATATATCTTTCTATCTAACTCTTCATCTACGTTTTATTTGCGGATGTTTTTATGGTAAGGAATTTTATGGCAAGGAGATTGCTACCGATTGTCAGGTCGATTTGGTAACTATCGTTTTTTCAGGTCGATTTGGCAACTAATTATACCATTAATGTCAACAATTTCAGTGCAAACGATAGAAAAAGATTGCCTGTTTCGAGTCGCCCGCCCGAAAAGAGTAAAAATGCGAACAACTAACAGACATCAGACAGAAAGAAAGAGAGAGAGAGAGAGAGAGAGAAAAGGAATACTTATTACATATTTTTATAATATGCAATAATAATAATCGTAATTATAAGATTTCTTTATGCACAGAAAATAATGTTGTTTTCGTACTCATAAAATCATTCTCGCTCTTTTCATTAACAACTAATGCGCGCGCACTTCATGACATCTATCCGTCCCATCTCATCCATCGCACTATTTACATATTCATTTATTCAACCATCCATCAAAAAACAATTTCAAACGACATGAGTTGTAATAGAGCAAATTTTAGCACCTGGTTCACAGATTGCTGCCTCATCGCTTTGCCTTTTGCTGTTGCTTGTTGGCTTTAGCAGCCGTCGCAGCAGTGGCAGATTCAGTCACCATAACTTCATAATTTTTCTTTATTTTATTGTTCAAAAACACTTTCTCTTTTCTTATTCAAAACTATAAAAATATCTCCTTATGCTATTTGTTCAGATAATATAATTATTTTTTGACATTTTGTGAAAAAATTGGGCCTAAAAATAATTTAATAATTTAAAATTTTAAAATTGTACATACGTAAACAGTTACAAAAAGCTTTTGACAATTTGCATAAACTTGTAAATATACTTATTGCAATTGAGTCTAGAGCTGAAAATAGTTTGCCGCACCCACTTTCAGTTATACATACATTATTCATAACAACAAAGTCAAAGACTTTAGAAGTAAGTATGTATGTATGGGAAAAAATATTTTGCATAAATGGGTTAATCTTTGCAGTGTAATGTGATGAGAGCAGCAATGCAGGTCAGGGTTAACAGAAAATTCCGTTTAATTTTTTCTACTCAGTACATGATGTAAATGTTTTTCTAATCGGTACATTACTTTACTGTCATCACCTTAGTATAGCTTAATTTTTAATTTTATTTTGACGCAATATTTAATTATCAAATCATTAATTCAAACGGTGGGTGAGTCTTGTGAATCCATCATTCGGAGATGAATTAAAAGAAGTTCAGTAGAGGCTTATTTATCATAATCTCCTGAAATTCCATACTTGACTTTTCTATTTTAGTTGTTGCGTACTATATTTATACATTTTCTACTTTCATTGAAGAAATAATCTCTCATATTCACCACGCAATTCACAATTGCATCATTTTGAGCGATGCATTCACAATTGCTAAAATTGTAACAATAATAAAACAGATGGCCAGAACAAGTTTACATTATGGTCGATAAAAATTGTTGTTGCTTGTTGGAACACAAAAAACTTTTATTTTCACCTTTTGCTGGCACACAAAAGAAAATTTTCACGCTTGAGGGTACTTCGACTTACATTTTACCTTACCTTATAATTTGAAAACAGTGTTACCAGAATAAAAAAGTTATGTTTTCGGGGAACTATTTTGGGCTTAAACTTGTTAATCTCATTTGAGATAATCTAGTGATACATTTTTTAATTCCCTTTTTAATTACGTATAAAACTTAAAATATATTTTTACGAACCTGGTCGTTCCAGTGACTGTCGACGACTCATTTGAAAATCTTTCTGATTAGATGAAATGTAATAAATGTTGCTGCTTCAGCGTATTGTTCTTATTGTATTCATTTGTGACATTTGTTTACTATGTTTAGACAGGGATACGAAATTGACTATTTACAGCATCTATTTACAATCATTATATATATTTTAAGAACCCACTAATGCCAAGCTGTCGTAAAAAATTCCGAAACGGATGTGGCGCGACAAGTTTTTTAGGAACGACTGATGCACTAAGGTGGATAATATTATTTTTTGTCTCAAATAGAAACATTTTTTATATACTGCAATAACAGTAGTACTTTTTGTAGCAATTTTGACATAATCATTGTGTTTTAATACCATACATTTTCATACTTTGTCTATTTTTTACAGCTGCTTCGCCGAAACCACATCAACACAAAAATTAAACAAAAATAATGAATAGAATGAGATAGAAAAAACACTTAATACAGCAAACGATTAATTCACGATAGACGAAATTTTGGCATTGGCTTTGACGATTGTTACTTTCCTATGTTGCAAACCAAAATGTTAGTGAGGGACAACACGACAAGCCAATAATATCTTTTTGCACTCATTCATGTAGTAGAGAAGAAAAACCAAAGCGCAATGCAGCAATAAAAATTTTGTCTAATTTTCACTTTTGAGCTCTCCGATTTATATTGCGTTCATAGTTTTCTAAAATATTTCACAATTTAAAAAAGTTTGAGAAATTAATATTCCAGGCCAAATACTTTTAGAGTTGTCTAAATTTTTTCACCTATGCTTATTTCTTGACATTTCACACCATTATCATGCAATTGCAGTAGGTAAGAATTTTGCACTATTTTCTATATTCACAAGGACTTATAAAGTTCAATTTTGATTGTTTATGTTTCTCTATACACTTTATTACATTTTAAATGTTTTATATTTATTATTTAAAAATTTCTGCACTTTTTTTTCAAAAAAATTTATGAGGACGTCGCCATCGACGTCGTGCTGTTGTGGCAGACTTCACCTTTGTGTGGTGAATTGAGTTGAGCATGTGTGTACGTGAAAAATTGCTAGTAAAAAAGGTTGAATTGTCAAAATTCTTTGTCCCTTTCCCACTCTATTTTGTTCGGCAAGTAAAAGGTCCAAATACAGTATTCCTAACTTTAAATTTTTTAATGCATTATCTATAACCAACGTAAATATTGATTAGTGATTGATTCACATAATATTTTGTTGTATAAAGGATATGAGACGTAAGTGAACTGTCAATATGAGATATTAATTAGTGATTGATCTGCAAAATATATATTTTGATATAAAGTTACTTATGAAAATCCGTTACGTACTTACACTTACTTACGTTTACACTTGCAAAAGGGTGAAGTTTACATGAATTCGATTTTTTACAGCTATTTAAGACGTGTAAATAACCGCGTAAATGTTCTATGTACATATATACTTATTCAGCATAAATAGTTTTGTGCTGTTTTAACTTTTTATTTTATGAGCATATCGTCCATAAAACAATTTAAGACAAATTTATCGAGCGTTTTTGCTTTATGTTAAATTGAGTGCTTAATGATACGTAAGCAGACGAGAGGTCTGCTCGTTTACTTTTCCAGTAAATAATAGTAAAAACTTCAAATTTTGTAAACAGAGAGAATTTTACTTTAACAGTTATCCAACAGGTTTAAAAAGTAGAAAAAAAAAAGTAAAAAGTAGAATAATGTCAAAATTTACATGTGGAAGTAAACAAAAAATTTAATGTTTTCCTATTCACAAATGCAATATCGTCAGTTCTATTTTTTACTAGTAGAAATTTTGCCAGTAAAAAATAGTACGAAGGCGAAATGATTTTCGTTCTCACTTGCGTAAATTCTCTGAGATATCGAACGAGTTCTAGTAAAAAATAATAAAGGTTTGTGCTTTCTAGTACTACCAAGCACGTTATCAAACGAACCTGAGATCATTTGCTCAGCTGTTTTTAAAATTATTGTTGAAATTGTCGTTGTGACGAGTAGCTCCGCATGGCTTTTCGAATCTTACGAAAGCCTCCGTAATCGTTTGTAGTATTTCATTTAGTTCGGTTACTTACGTATCCTCATTTAAGGCAGTCATACATAATTCCTATCATACGAACGTATATGTACAAATTTGTTACGGAACTACTCGTCTCGGGCGGGCCTATAAGCTGTATGATACTTAATTTTTTCTGTATTTCAATCCAAATCGAATCCAATCGCACGTTCCGTACGGAAACAAATGCTCATATGTTTACACATTGCAGTTTACATAAGTACATTATAGCCAGTCTTCTGCGTTTGACATGAAATTCGTTAAATTCTACTGTTCGTTGACAGTAGCTTATGCCGGCTGCAGAATATTATAGTTAAGGCTATTGTTGTTTTTATTACACGGAGAAGATTACACAATTTAAGCTAAATTTTAAAAGCATAATGGTTTGATTTTTTCGAAAGCAATCAGAATCGTTTTTTGGTGACTTCTTTATACATATAAACAATAGTACATATGTATATTTAAATGTGTTTTTATATAAAATTTGTCCATTTTTGTTTTTTTCATTTGGGTTTTTTAATGAACTATACTTGTATTGTTATCTAGTTTATTAAAAAACGACATGGGGAATTTAGTTAAATTCGAAATCGCATCCGACTTCATTACATAAAATCTCAATCGTATCGTAATATTAGCTGCGTTTTTTTAATGAACTGAAAACCCAGTTCATAAAAAAACACAGCTATGATTATATTATTGGTTCCATTCAGAAAGGTCAAGCAAAGTCAGCGAAATGATAGTTTACTTTCTGGGGGGGTAGAAAGGTCAGAAGGGCTGACGAATTTGTTAAGGTTTTCGTCAGCCCTTCTGACGTTTCTACCCCCTCAGAAAGCATAAGATTTTTTCGCTGATTTTGCTTGATCGTTTTGAATGCAGCCATTGTTTTTAAATGTGTGAAGTTGGCTACATTAAAAAAAGGGGGAAATCTCAAATTTCCCTGTAAATATCGTAGAAATCTGGATAAAACCTGGTTTTCGACTTTGTATGGAGAAAACATATACTGTTATTAAGAAAACAGCTATTATCGGAGGCGGAATTGTAAATTAGACTAAATTACGACCACTTCACAATAAGTGCGGACTAATGTTGTCAGCTGCTCGATTTTTTTAGTGTTGGGAACTATCCAGTAATTTCCACTATCGATAGTTAGTCACTGAATGATTCTAATTCTAACTATCGAATAATTCGATAGTTTTTACTCGATAGTTCCCAACACTAGACTTTTCTTTTAATTGAAGATTTGTTATGCTGTAAACACAATCACAGCAGCGAGAAGCAACTTCAAGTTAGGGCTGCTAGAAATAGCGTATCGTTAAACCAAATGGCAGAGCAGCATCTTCTGGCAGCAAAAAATTGCATATGAGAAAGTCAAATGTAAAAATTTCGTTTGTTCACAAACAGCTGTGTAAAACAACAAAAATGCGTTTTGCTGCTGTCAAAATTCGAATTAGCTCAAAAGCAAATTGAAGATTCAGCAGCAAGTAAGGGCAGCAAAATGGAAATCAAACTTTTTTCTCGATCTCCATAAGAGCCCATGTAATTTTGACAGTTGAGAAATGAGTTGCTTCTCGCTGCTGTGATTGTGTTTAATGCTTTAAGCTTAAGCTTACACAATTGTGTAATCGATTCGACCGTTATAAATATAACTGACTTTTTATGTGCTAAATTTTATATACCATAGAAACAATAAAATTTACTGAACTAATCAAAACCTCTGTCAATCTAAAACTCAATATGAATGATTGTGCATTTATATA
Organism: Conops quadrifasciatus; assembly: GCA_949752815.1. Lineage (NCBI taxonomy): Eukaryota > Metazoa > Arthropoda > Insecta > Diptera > Conopidae > Conops > Conops quadrifasciatus. The sequence goes on along the minus strand of OX457078.1, from coordinate 30,507,578 downwards.
AAATCATAAATTGTATTTTTCCTCTCATCTAATGTTCTGATAGTTATTGTCATCTCTAATTGCATCAGATTTATCGTGTCTTCAACTACGACTTTTACTTGAAATGAATTTTATTTACTCATAGACATGACTTCCCAGATAAATCGCTTACGACGGTTAGATCCTAAAAAGACTTTGTTTTTATTGTGCGATATTCAGGAGAAATTTCGTCCAGTAATGAATTTGTTCGATGGATTGGTAAAGAACACAAATAAATTGGTGAGTGACCCTTGGACTTGCCCTTGTAATGCTCACAAGGAATTGGAAGAGAGTGCTGTAGCCTACGCGTCGCTAATATTATTGTCTGATATTCCTTTTAGGTCCAAGCTGGTAAAGCGTTGGAAGTTCCTCTTTTATGTACTGAACAATATCCCGAAAAGCTTGGTAATCTTGTGTCTGAAATTGATGTTAAGCATGCCTGCGCTATTATACAGAAGACTAGGTTTACCATGATGGTACCGGACCTGGAAAAAAAAATGAAGGAGATTTTTAATGACCAACCACGTGATGTGGTACTCTTTGGCTTGGAGGTTTGCACATTTATATATAAAAAATAAACGTTATTTACAGTTAATATTAAATGAACTCTATAGACCCATGTTTGTGTAGAGCAGACTGCCATGGATTTGATTGAGAAAAACATTAACGTTATGCTGGTTGCCGATTGTTGTTGCTCACGCCTAACACAGGACCGTGATTTAGCCTTGGAACGCATGCGTCAAATCGGCTGTATAATCACCACCAGTGAGAGTGTTATATTTAATATTCTGGAGGATAAAAATCACCCAGCATTCAATACAGTAAGAAAGTTTGTTAATGAACCATCAGCAGACATGCAGTTGAGCAAGACTTCACCGAAACTCTGAAATGATTACTGAAATTTTTAAGAATAGAAATATTTTGTAAAATATATTAAATTGAATTTTGAAATTGAATTTGAAGCTATGAAATTGGTATGTAGAAAAAAAAAGCTTTAAAAATGATAATTACCTGTAATTAATATTAAAGAGAATGCAGTGTTATCTAAAATGCTACGAGAGAGAAAAAAAAGAAAGAAAGAAAGAAAGAGTTAATAATATAACAAATAATTAATGCAATTTCACAATTTATTTTATTGTTGTTAATCTTTCTTCTTTTCGTTGTATTTTTGTTGTTCTTTTTTGTTGCAGATAATAAAGAAGTAAAAGAGAAAATTAATGTAGTGTAATATGTATATCTTTTATTGATATTTTTCGTAGTTATAAATTTTTGTAGAAAAAAATTGTTAAAGAAATGTGATAAAAACTAAATAGTAGTGAAGGTAACAAATGTAACAAAATCATAAATGCTGTGGAAGTGTTGAGAACGATGTGTATTTTCATATAGTGAAAATATAATAAGAAAAGGAAATTTTCTAGAAAAATATTTTTAATTTTTCAAATTAAACTCAATGACCCTTAGTAATAGAAATTTAAAAGGTCGATTCTAAAGTCAGATTATATACGAAACTCCAAGTTATTTACGGTTTCATAGTAACAAAGGGAATTTATAAAAACTCGACTTTAAAAGAGTTATTGTTAAATTGTCCTAAGATTTCTGTTATTGTGAACTTGCTCCGCATGTTTTTTTGACAGCTTTCATAGTTAATTTTAAATTCCAACTTTAAAATTTTTGAAATATAAATTTTTTTTGTCACTTTAAAATCGACTTAGATACGGGTGAGTTGAAACCAAGAGAATTTATTTTTAGAAGTGACATTCAAGAAAATTTTTTAAATTATTACTACCGATTCAAAATTATACTCGATTTTAAATTTAGTACTAAGGCTGAATGAATATAAACTAAAGTCGGCTATTATTTCATAAATTTATTAAAGCCTTACCTAAAAAGAATTCTGCAATATACAGATAAGGAATCTTCTCTTTAAGATCTTGGGATTAGTAACGAAGTTTTCGATGATTGATCCGCAACATTGGGCGCAAACTCTTCCAATTAATTCATAAACTTCTATTGTCAGTGCATACAAGTTTTCTTCTTCCTACAGGCTCCTTTTACAGCAAATATTTTACATATAAAAATGGAAAGAAAATGTTATGAAGCCTATCCTTGCGCGCTTGCCGTTCATTTACTCACAGCTGTTAGTGTTTAAAGATGAGGATGGTAAAGGCGTGGTTTTCTGGGAACATAACCATACTGTAGTATTGTAGAAGAGTGTGGACTTTCGCTGTTGAGTAGAAATGTCAGTGATGCGCGGAAACGGAGACGCTGCAGTGCATTTAATAGCTTGGAGCAATTACACGATCGAACCAATTGTGGCCAACATTGTCATATCAGAAGGAGTAACACAATACACGCCGGCAACAGACAGAGCACAACGCATAAAAGATCAAAGAAGCGATAAGACTCGTCGCCAAGATCGAGATAGCATGAATTATGACAACTATAGCCGAAGTCAAAGTAGAAGCGCCATGTAAACGCCAGCCATAATTTTCATTGGTTTTATTTTTTGTCATTGCCATTGCCATTTTTGTACCTGACAAACCACATTTAGAAATGACCAAATGATATAGAGAGCGAGCGGTTGCTGTTTGTTAGCTTGAAAGAACATTTTGCTCTGCCGTATTACAATCGACTCGGTTAAGAAGCTCTAAGCATAGACATCTGACTGCCATGTTTGCAAGGCCGCCTGCTTCTTCTTCTTTTCCTGCTTCCTTAACCAAGCGACTGCCACCTGTTTAGTTACACATAAACCGGCGTCGTGGCTTCTGATCAGCATCAAACAATTTAAGTCTCAGTTAATCTTAAAATGTGCATTGAACCTGATAAATTGTGGTTACGTGAAGTTATAGGCAGATAGAAAATCAGACAGACCAACAAACAGAGGTACAACCACAGCTATACTGGCAGAGGGACAATGAGAAACAAAAAAACTTTACGCGGGCATATGTTTTGATGTTGATGGCTTTTATTGTTGTTGTTAAAATTGCTTACGAACAACTGTTGGATTGGCATTTAAATAAAACGCTTTGAAATTCTGAACGTTTCTAGATGCTAGAAATAATGCTTCGTATATCATGAGGTTACTGCAACTCAACTAATGTTAGTATCCATTATTATCATTATCATCGATAGCATTCGCTCGATCGATCGCTTGGTGTTAAATACAGGGTTGTTTAGTTGAATGAATAACTTTTGTTTTACTTTATAAACTTCATAAATTTCATATTTATAAATTGTATAACCGCGTATTTTGTGATCGCTTGAAAATGGGCCGCAAGGTTTCTGAAAGTTTAATCGGAATATGTTAGATTTACAATAGTTTAATCCTTTTGCTTATAGTAGTTTATAGTAGCTTTATAATAGTTTAATCCTATAGCTTCATTCAAAATGTTTTTGCATAGAGAAATTTTTTATTCAGAACCTCAAAATTCGAGGATGTTCCTGAGTAATACAGTATAATTTTAAGCAATTTCAATAAAAAATATGGTTTTTGTTCTACGGACCAGGTTCTGCATCGATCTATAAACAATTCTGTTTTATGATTTTGATCACGCAAAACACACAAAAGTATGTCTAATGATTGGAACATTTTTTTTTCAATGTACGCATTTCAATGTACGCAATGTATAGCATTTCAGCTAAGACGAGGAGGCCTCACTGTAAAAGTTTCACTGTAACAAGATCCGTTCGAGGAGATCCGCGTCCGATTCATACAAAAACAAAAATAAGAGTACAAAAGTAGTACGACCGTAATTTATTTAAGACACGTTTAGCAAACATATACTCGTTACTAACTAATGGCCACACAGGCCGTTGCGAATGATGTGAAAAGGTCAATCAAGACTCCGTTTTTTGGAGTCGACGTCGTCATGCTTTCGACTTAAATTTCACTTAAATTCAATTTCATTAAAAGTTTTCAATAAAATATTAAAAGAAAGAATGTGTTGGAAATTGATGATCTTGAGGTCTTGAGAAAGGTCATGGGAATATACATATGTATGTATGTTCATCGTTGTGTTTGGAAGAACAGAGAGAGAGAGAGAGAGAGAGAGAGAGAGAGAGAGAGAAGTAGTAAAGTTGGAGAAATTAATTACATATGCGTACCGTTCATGGTTAACCAGTGACCGACTAATAAATAAAAAATTGTGCAAAAAAAAAAAAAACAAGCTCAATTTTTTGTTTGGGTTATTTTGCAACGCGTTTAAGCGTTCGGGAGTTTCAATTTACACGATATTCAATTGATTTGCACGTTTTTAGTTAAGCACCAGTGAGAAATGGCGAATGATGGTCCATTTGCGTGGTCTGAGATTTCACTTTAACAGAAGAACTTAAAAAAAATGTAAGATAAAATTAATTTGTAGCAGAAAAATTGATATTTGGCTTATGTGGACTGGAAATACACGATTTTTATTTAAGCGATAAATTTATGTATTTGAAAGATAGTGACAGACTTATTTTTTGTTTACATAATAATTAAGTATGTATTTTCTAATTTTGACATTTTAATATTGACAGGTTTCTAATATTGACAAAAAATATCAACGGTTTAAAGTTTTATCGATCGTTCTTGAGGTTATACTGTATTGAAATTAAAAAAATAGATACAGGATTGCAAAAACGCGTCCATAAAATACAGAAGAAAACAATACTTTCTGAAAGCATATAAATATGTTATTTATTGGTGACACGCCTCTTTAATTCCCGTTGGCGACATTGAAGCCAACATGAATAAATTAAAAATTAATTGATAAATTATGATCGCAAGCCTGTAGCAACAGACTTCTTTTGCGTCAATTTGGCCGAAAAGCTATAATGGTGTTGCTGTTGTTGTTGTTCTGGTTGCTGCTGACGGTTACGACAACGACGGGTACAAGGACAACCCAAACTCGAATTACAACAACCATTGTGCAAATAACAACAAAAATGCCACCGTCAAACACCAAACTTACATCATGTTTATAAGAGACAACAACAATAACCACAACACTAGCAATGAAAACTAGTGTAAAAGAGATCAACACGACACTAACAACAAAATATAGAATAACAGCTCGAAAAACCCACGAAAACAATGAAACCACAGACCAACAAAATCATCATCATCATCGTCATCACTATCATCGTCATCATCATCATTATGACAATCGTTATAGTAACAACAGTGTTAACAACAGCGAGCACAAGTCAAGCAAAACATTTAAGACAACAATTTCGGAAATTGCATAAAGCAAAACAACTACAACAACAACAGCACAACCCCAACTCAGATGCAACTAGTTTAAATGGTAACAACTGAAGCAACAACAAAAACAAAACATTAAAAACAACTAACAACAAACAACCAGCACTCAACAGCTGCAAAATCTGTAACAACGATGGTTTAAAAAAGCCTGCTGCTTCGTAAAACGAATGGATGGATGGATGGATAGTGCTGTTGGCACATGCTGACACGTCGTCTGCTATAGCTGCTGTTTCTTCTTCTTCTTCTTCTTCTTCTTCGAGTTTTTTCCTCTTTATATAATTTTCATGCATTGTGTTTCTGGGGTCTTTTTTGTTTACTCTTTTATAATATTTAATTTTTTTCATGTACTTTTAAAGCCAATAAATTATTAGTTACGATAATAAAACTAAAAATTATACAAGAATATGCGCGTGTGTGTGTGTGCGCGTGTGTGTATGTTAAGAATTTTATCCTTTCTGTGTTAGCAAATCTATAGAGTATTTGAAAAATTGTAAGCCTTGAATGGCGCAAAATGGCGTTTTTCAACTCATTAGTGGCAACAGACAATGGTCAAAACAACTTCAACTAAACGAAAGGACCAGCTGAGCCATCTCCTTAAATGGCTGACTTGAATCAGTGCGTCTACTGCGGCGAATGCAGATGATGATTAAGTATAAATACGTGAAAATATGTGCGCGGTCGCCGCGTACCGCATCTAAATTGTTCTATAAAGAGAAAGAGACCATAGAGCAGAAACAGAAACGGAAACAGAAACATAGCATGTCAGCAGTAACAGCGCAAGTAGAATCTATAACAGTAGCAACAGCAATAGCTCTGCAGATCATGCTGTGGCTGGCGATGAACGTGAAATCATTGAGCGGCAGCTTCAGCATCTTCTATCGTAACCATAATTTTTATTACAAACATGTCTTCAGTATCTGCCAAGAAGTTGTTAAAGAAGAGGCTTCTGTTGTTACTAATTAAGCCATACACTGACTGCCATAATTAACAAAAAGGCAAGACATTGCATCAAGTGTTGCCGCAGAAAAATGATGTTGCAGATCTAGTTTTGCGGCAGTAGCGGCATGCACGCAAGCATTTTCGGGTAATAAACATCTAGAGCGAAAGTAAAAGGCATAGGAGAGGATTGCAATCATTCGGATTGTTTTCGGAAGTTATAAAATCCTGCTATAATCCGTTTAAAACAGGTTTCGTGAAGAAGAGCTTTAGACTGAGTCGACTGAAAGTGATTCTTTTAATAGTCTCCTGCGGAAATTGTTTTATTCTTTAAAGATAAGCCAAGATTGCGTGTGCTCGTATTTTTGTGACTTGGTTTAAGAGGTTTATCCTATAGCAGCTAACGATCATGCAAGTTTATGTATTCTTACCAAAGAGATGAACACAAGAAAGTTAATTAAAGCTTTCGGCTTCAGCTTACGAAAGACATCCGGTTCTTACAATCTTTTCTATTGTTGCATTCCAAATTATTTACCATCATATTCTTATTCTGCTTCATATGCCTCAACTCAAGGTCCTTATAGTTATCTTCAGAATAATGGATAAAAGAATGAATGAGCCTTTTTTCAGGTGAACCAATTTTAATCAAACCTGTCGACTTAAGCTTCCGCAAAGAACATAGCGGAAAATTAAGTAGAAAAAGAGTACATACTAGGAATCTAGTACTAGGACTACTTAGGAATCAATTGAATCTGTAGAAGTACGTATACTATACAACACCTTTTTCTTAACAGTTCAGAATAAGGAAAGACTTCAATAAAGAATAAAAATGTACACATTAATTGATTCTTTATTGTCGCTAATGAAGCAGTTTCTCTCTAACCAATCCCGCCCCATCAGTCAGTCCTCCTCCTCATCCGGCAACTAACTTAATTTACTCATTAAGCCATTTATGGCGACATTCAAGGGGACGATAACAGCTGCTGTGATTGTCATTGCCAGTCATTCTTGCGTTGTTCAATGCATTCAAATAGACACGATATTTTGTTGAAGCAGGAGCATCATCTGCAGCAGCAGCACCTTTCCAAGAAGTTGTCACCACCACACCATTGAGACAGACGCTGCTGGCATTCGTATGGTTTGACCTACATACCAGCGCAGCAGTATCGAGAAGAAGAGTTTCCCATGAAGTTAACCATGTTCATACACACCAAGTTATGCAGGACCCAGAAGAAGAGGAACAGGAAAGAGACCAAAGAAAGTCGTTTTTACATCTTAAAAAGTAAAGTAAAAAAATAACAGTATTTTGCTGAAGGTATTTCTCTTAACCAAAAAGTGGACAACTTAAATTGCGTTGATCTCGCTTCGAATCCATTTTCATCCAATTTCAGACTTCTTTGCAGCTACTCTTTTGCATTTTTATTTACATTTCAAAATCATTCCAATCATCCACAGAGACTGACAGTTTTATTTTAATACCATTCATCCACTGATCCATCCATTCCGCGAAGATGCAGAGTCAGTAGTTGAGTTTTCCAGCGACCGAATATTGTTGCCGCCTTATCGTAAGCGTGTTAGAGTAATGTTGTTGTTGTTATTTTTGCTGTTTCTGTTGCTGCTTTGCTGCCCTGCTGTCGGGATTTGTTGTTTACTGTTCTTACGTTCGGCTGAGGTGACAAAACTCTTGACGCTTTGTTCCAATTTCATTTGCCAACTGACCGCAAAAGTAGTCATACAAAAACACAAACAACAACAACCACCACAAAATCATTAAAGAGCAAAATAAATAAAAAACAAAACCACATAAAGGAAACCAAACCAAAAGTAAAATCAAAAAGGAATTTCAAAAGAAAAACTGAGTTTTTTTGCTTGCCCATTTTTGGCCAAAACAATCACATTTGCAAAATTGGCAGTGAAATGGTTTGACAATGAGCATGAAAAGCGACATGAGCGCGGGTGCATGCACTTGCGGTTATGCTTCCGTGTCGGATGGTCGGTCAGCGGCGTATGTAGTGGGGGCTGTTTCCATGGAGAACGAAAAAAGACACTGCAGATGGCACATCGCCGAAACGGGTTTGTCGCCAACCAACCAAAGTTGCCAGGGGATGATGGAAATTCATTCCAAAACCCATCACTTTTCATGGATTTTACCCCCAAAGACTTAAAATTTCACCCAAAATCAAAGAAAATTACGCCTCTGTCGTCACCGGTTGTGAGTCTTGTTGATAACCGCAGGTCCGACGGACGGCCGGTGTATTGAAACGATGGTGGATTTAATTCAAGTAATGTAACAGCGAACAACAACAACATTAACAATTACAGCAACTTGAAGATTTGATTTAATGTTCGAAAGATATGCATTGTGTGTTTTGGGGCGCGCGAATTGACAGTTGAATGGACTTGTTAAGTGTCATCTGGCGAGCCAGCCTGAATGGCGACTGTGTGGATGCAACTGGAGAAGCTGTGCAAACTGACGGAACCCGGCAAATATCGATCCATTAACATTCTGTTTAAATTGGTGTTGCGGAGAAAAAAGAAATATTTCATTTAACTGCAGAGCATGATTTTACAGTTAGTTATTTAACCTATTCTAGAACTACCATAGAGACAGCATTACCGAAACCGAGAGAAGATTTTCATTACTTATTTATGTACGCTTTAATAAGCAGTTAAAATTGTATACAGCAATAAGTATAATTACATAAAGGTTATTTGTATGTTAAAGGCTTGAAGGTAATTAAAAAATGCTTTAACTTTAAATACATTTTGCTTAAAAGTTCATTGACATTGAAATTGTAAACTTCTAACATCAGTTATGTAATTCCCACGATAAAAATCTATCATGAGAAAATACTCGCGTTTTAAATTTTGCATGTTGCTGTTAGGATTTTCCTCATTATCTTCTCTACAATGTTAATGGAATTGTTGAGGTCAATAATAATTGGTAATTGGCACTAACGTGAAGGTGGTTAGGTCATTTATGGTCCGATGTGGTTTGATACAATGTATCTCTTCGCCCTCTCTTGTAGATCCTTTGAAACTTTCATCTACGCCCGATATAATTTACGATTATGGACGACACATCACAACATTTCAAACATGCCGCAGTACTGCATTATTACAACGAGCCAAGACACAACAGACGTGACTAGACTGGAGTAGTGTGAACGATGTACGATCCACATTCTGAGTCAGGTTGATCTACAGCTATCAGTTCGGAAGAGTTTTGCAGAGCTCACATCACCATCAGCACCAGATTCATCACCGAACAGCGGAGCCACACGCACGGAGCCACGGTGCGGTTATTCTATTAACACATGAATAACTGTAGTGGTTTCCCATTGTCCAGGCGGCAGCGGATCAGTGTAAAGAATATATCTATGTATATACTTCTATGAAGGTAGAGGAGAAGAGACTGGCACACAGCGAGAAGACAGATAGTTTATTGCTGGACGTAGATGATGATCATTATGATGAATATGGCGGCCGCTCATCATATCGGCAGCAATGGCCTTGTCATTAAACTACAAATCGTCCGAATACTCAAGCATCAAGATCAAATTGCGACTTATCGATACACTCAGAAGAACGATGCTTCGACATGACATGGCACCATGCCTTGCTCTCTAGTCGCAGCTCTCTTTTCTATAGATCGATAAAGTTGATATATGCATCTATGTATTGTATATTGTTTCATGCTGCCGAGACTCGAGCTGCATGTGAATGAACGAAAACGTTGGCTTGGCTCTCGGCGACTAGGTGAAGTGAAGAAGCGCTGTGTGTGTTTGTGAAAAGGCCTGCTGCTGATCTCTTCTGTATATTCGCAAATTCCGTTTTCTCATCCGCACTTCCTTAATATAGATGAACGATCTTAAATTCGTTGAAAGGTAAATTACATTTATTTGCTGCTCTTTATAATTAACTGTACTTACTCTAAGTCGAATAAAAAACAATTATGGAAATCTCATCTTAGACTTATTGAAAAAAATGCAATTATTATTATATAAAGAAAAAGAGCTCCTTTGAATAAAAAATCCTATCGTGTATTTGATGCAACTGACTAATATCGTCCAAATAAGTTAGTATATTTATTGTGTTGAGGCTTGTTTTATTCCAAGCAATAAGCAAGAACAAAAACTTAAAAACTCCTTTTTCTCTCTCACTGAAATCTTTTATGAAATTTTAAAAAACTGAGTAGAAAAGACTTAATAAAACATGACCGCCTTTTTTACTTATGACAAATAGTTGTAAATAAAACATGATGGAAAAGGCTTGAAATAAAATATAATCTGTTCTTATGACAAATATGTATATAAAATATAAATACAGATTTCCATGGAACAACCTAAAGTAATAGGATCGCATTAGGTCAGTTGTGCCTTAGGTTTCAATAACGAAAATTTTCCTACACACTTCCAGCAAATGCGCTGCTTTCTTATTCAGCAAGTGCTTGAAATAATGACCGCTGCCGCTGTTGGCAATGCCGATGGAGGTCAGTAGCGCAGCGTAGCACACCAGCGACAACACATATTTATGGCGGCTAACCCAACTGAGCATGATGCTTTTTGCACTATTCTCGTCCATAAAACGGCTGCCAAAAATTAACAAATAACGCGGGCGCACAAGGTTGGGCTTCGTTACCTCTACGCATGTTATGTTGGCATTAGTCTTGGTCTTCACAAAATTCGCATCGTTAATGTACTCGCACAACGCAACGCAGGAGATCATAGAACCGCAAGATGAGGCGCCCCAGCCAGCACAGTTTGGCGCTCTGTTGCATACCACTGCCAGGTCTGAAAAGAGGTTCAGCTCGTTGTCGCCCTGACCAATATTGTTGATTGGAGAAAAGCCCTTATGAATTATCGAAAAGAAGCTGTCTAACTTGTCACCGTAGAAAGCCATTTTCGTAGGCATCCCTTCGGCGGCGGTCTTGAACGCATCTTCAGTATTCGATTCCGACGAAGAACAAATTTCGAAAACATGTGTCAGTTTGCTGAGCTCCTTCTCTCGATCTGCGAACACGTCCACAAAAACTGTACTGAATTCTTCTTGGCCGAGCGAACGCAGAATCGGGTTGTGCATTTCGACTAGTACCCAGTGCAACAAATCTATGACGTCGGTATCCAATTCGTCATAGCTCTGGTCAACAATATTCTGCAGTACCACTTTCAGTTTGGGCGTGTCATTGACTATAGAGATCAGTGCATCAATGTTGCAGCCATTCCTCTCGGAAAAGAATTTCTGTGGCATCGGTTTCAGTTGCGAATCGTAGCGGTAGCTAAGTGCAGCAGATACGAAAAGTGTCCACTTGGCATCACAAGCCACCAGATCGGATTCCAGGACGAATTTAAGGCCTTGAAGTTTCTCAACAAAGTCAGCCGAAATGTTCAGCTCTGACAGCTGATCGTAGGCGGGCAGCGGTTGGCCAGAGTTCATGAGCGTGTTTTGTTCCGAATCGTTCATTGTATTATTATCTGGTATCACGGTCAATTTGTTGGTGTTCAGCGCCTCCACTCGAGACTCTCGCGTCCTGGGCTCGCTGCTCATTTTGATTTACAAACAGAAAAATGATTTTAATTTAGTTTCTTCAAAAAAAAGGAAAAATTTTAATAAAGCTTAAGGCGCTGCCAACTAAGCAGAATTCAGCATTTGTGAAAAAAGATAAAGTAATTTTCCGTAGGTTCGCTTTACAAAGATAAGATAAAATTCACCAATAAACTAATAAGCCTTGTTTTTTTTTGTCACAACAATAACTTTTGTTCGATTGTCAAAAGTGGTCAACAGCTGTGGCTGACGTGTAGCCGAATGCTAAATGCGTTCCGAAAGAACCGATTAAAGGTAACTACACTGTTTGCTTTCAGTGCTTCTGAAATAATACATCTTTTAAAAAGCTTCCTCCAGTGCTTTTTTAACCACAAAAAAATTGTCCGTTTTTTGTCCGAATTTTTTGCGCAAAAATGCCGCGACAACATAACGGTACAGCCCTCAAGTTTTTTTGGCACTGTACGTACGGTAGGTACTGTACGGTATTTTAAATTGTTGTTTTCAGGTTTAAAGTTTATTTGGAGTTTTTTTTTGGTTTCGATGAATTTTAATGCTGCGATCCCACGATTCCAAGGAGCTTTTTAAAGTTATTGTAATTGTAGCAGTTCACTCTTGGGATTTTGCTGCAAGCTTTTTATTGTCGATTACGTAGCATGTAATAAAATTTTAAATAATTTTAATTTTTAATATTCATATGGAGATATAAATTTTGTTTATAAATATATTTTTTCTTTTGGCAATACCCGTTCCTAAAAATTACGCATAATTACAATTCGTGTAAAAAGAATTATTGACCCTATAGAAGAAGAACATTGTGATTCCAAATTTAAAATTTGAGTAAACTAATAAAACTGAAAAAACCGATATATAAATTAAACGGCTCCATTCTTTCGTAGTACTTATTTATTAGAATTTATTGAATTATTTATTAGCGTTTATTTTAATAGTACAAAAAGTATTCTGTATGCGGTGTGTCAATAATATTGCTTAATTTTATTTGGATATTGCTTTGATTTCATGAGAGTTCTGATCCAGTATTACTTCAGAGGCATTTGGAAGGTAGTGGGTTCTGAAATAACTTTGACCGTAAAAAACACTACAGGAATCGAGGATTAAAAACAACAGAAAAATTGCCTTATTGTTCTTATTGCTTGGCTTTTGGTTTTGCCCATTTCAGATTTTTAAAGAAATGTGTATCAATTATTATTGGTATGGTTTACAAACAGAATACAATCTGTTTGAACCATGAAACCTATGGTTCGAAAGCCATTCGAATGTCTAAATTCGCAAGCGTTTTGAATTTAGACATTCGAATAATTTAAATAAATTATGTGAGAGACTCACGCATTACAAAAGTAAAAGTCCTTTGGGGTCAAAAACGGAATTAAATTGTAAATTAATACACAACGAAAGAATTTCCTTCTGACTGAGTTGGATGATAGGTTTTGCAACGAATTTTAGTCATCCCATGTCAAGTTTGGTTTGAAGACAAGCCGGTTTCGGTGGTTGTACAGGGTACACCTTCGGTGTTTTTTCTTGTTCTCAACTGCAAAAAATCATCGCTGGCAAATGCAGAAATGCACTTTTAGTTGTCAAAGAGCTGGAAGCGCTTTTTCTTAAGCGCATTTCCTAAGACGAATTTGTACTGGAAGAACTGGGTTGACAGAGAGTAATATTTGTGTCAAGATAATATTAAGTATCGATATAATATCGGCCAAAACATTATCAACGATGATGTAATGGAGGTTTGGGTAAATATGTTTTCTAAATGAACTTGGCGTGGTATCATTAGTACGTATTTCCGCCATTCAAAATCGCTTGAGTTTAACTCAATGTTTTTCTAATTGCAAATTTTGAATTTTAATTAATTTTCATAATAGAAAATTATGCAATATCTCGGATTACTCTTTCGCGGCTGAATCCGGTAAGTGCGCCACTAAGTAACATTCTAGTGCTATAAAATTTCATTTAATATGCAAAGCTCAATTACGTCATTTGCAACAGAGGCACATTGTTGTTGCAAACATTCAATCTTATGTATTACGTCGGTAACATAATGAAATTATAACAAATCGCGTACCGACTGCTGCAGACGGCTTAACGGTAGCGCTTCCACACACGTTCGGTGTTATCTCCAGATAGTCTTAAGTCAGTATCGCCGTCATCGTGAGCGGACGTCAACAGACCGCGCAAAGTGCAACCAGTTCGTCGGCGCAACAACTGTCGGCCGCTAAAATGCTGTAAAACAACAATTTCTCATAAATACAATGAATCCAACGTGAACGCAACGTTGTTGAATTATAAGAAATATTTAGAAATTCATGCTTGCGGCATGAAATTATCGTTGCCATTCAACGGTCATGCGGCATGCGTTTATGTGGGACAAAGTGGACCATGGTAGGTGGCGACCGTAAAGCCACCTGCTCGACCCCCTCAGCGAAATAAGAAGACGAGTAAGGAGAGAAAAGGAAACCGAAAGGAAAAAATAAAAACTTAAATTAATCCGTCAAACGTCCCGGACCAGGACGACCCTCTCTCAGGTGCGCACAAATGCACCAATTTATTTCAATTACCAGCCGAGGTTTTCTTCATTTGAGTAAAGAAAATAAATAAAATTCCTCTGAGCTGTTTTTCCACTCACGATCTTGAACCGGACGGACGGATAGCCGGATGGTCCATGGACTGGCTGACTGACTGCTCAGTTAGATTTACCCACGAACATTATTAATTATGGCGATTTGTTAACCGCCGTGTCATCGAGTGTGGTTGTTGTTGTTGGTTGCTGTCCGTTCTTTAACATGCTGTCCGTTGTAACATGCGTATGTCAGTTTAAGGCGGATTTTTTATGAAAATCATGTAAATCGTTTATTGTTTAATTAAACTTTCAAAGTTTCTAATGAATTGTCTACGATTGTTTACGATTTTTGATAATTTTTTTGTTTTTTTAAGTTTACAGTTTTTTGTTAACTTTAAACCTAACTCAAACAAGTTAATAAATTAATAAGGGCGGAGATAATAATCAGTTATTAAAAAATTATCTTCTTTTATGTTTTTTTGTTTGTTTTGTAATTATTAATAATAATAAATAACTATCAATTTCAATGTTCGAAATGTAAACAACAAGATTAATGTCAGGAAAGAGAAAGAAGAAAAAGAAGAGAAAAAAGTAAAAGTCGAATATATAAATAAAATGGTCTTTTAACGAGAAGTGTCATTTTAAATTTCACGTCATTTTTGAACTGTGAACATTCAACTGTCATTGTGATTGTGATACTTACGTTCTGCTTAGTGTGTAGTTGCCTTTCCTTCCTCCTTCAGTATGGAGTTACCTTTTATGGTCTTTTTTTAACCTTTTATTCCAAATATTTATAGTTTTTCAGCAAGTTGCTCTTTTTGGAAATTTTGAACAATCTTAGACGTAACACATTCCTCGAAGTTTTTAACTAAGAGAGAAAACAGAGAAATCTAATTTAGAAATAGAATTATTAATTTTTTAAGCTACAACAATTAGTGCTAATTATTAGCTTAGCCAAAACTGGCTAAAGTTTTTAAATATTTTGCTGCGATAATGTTTATGGAGTTAACTATTTTCTCCCCTTTTTTAATTTTTTTTCCATTATTTTTTCTGAATGTTTTTTGAATAATCTAAATCTTTTTATGCTATGCTTAAAAGTCGGTTTAGTGAACCTTTACTTGTTTCCGTCAGTAATAATAACGAAAAAAAAAACACAGGGATATTAAAAACCTTGAAACCGTTACTCGTTTGTACATTCTTCCATGCTTGCAGTAGTATGCGAGTATACTCGTGTACATACAGACAGACGCTCGTGCACCAGTTATTAAATTTTCAGTACATGAAAAGTGCCGTTCGCCGGCACTTGAATTATTATCTGACACTAACTTTACTAAACAGCGAGTTCTTTTCCTTTTTTCGTTGCTTTCTCAGCTCATGAGTCGCGTCGTTCGCGACTCCTTCGCATCATCGGCATCATCAATTGGCAATAAATTTTATTGGCTCGTCTGAAGAGACCACGTCGTTTTTACTCTTAAAAGAAACAAGTCCAATTAACATGAGGCCATCCTCTCTAACAAGAGGCCATCCATAAAAATGACGATTCTCGACGTCTCTCTTTTCTCTCGGCATAATGAAGACATTTTTGACTGGATGTCAAGATCGGTATCAGGAATTCACGTGAAACTGAGACGCCGCGCCGGTTACGGTAAAGTGCAAAAGGGGTAGAGACGCATCTGCATCTTTGGCCAGCGGGAAAGATGTTATATTTGGCCAAAAGGAGTTTTTTTTTAACGCAACTAAAAAACCAAAAAAGAGACAAGATTTTTTATTCGGGTTAGATTCAAATCGAAAGGAAAACGGGTGTAGGCTATAGAAGCAAAAGCAACCCACACTAAAATGCTATTTTACACAAAGAGACATTTTCTATACTTTATCAATATTAGATTATTCAATTTCAACTGAGAACATTTTGGATGTTTGCGTAATTAGAAGAAATGAATGCAAAAATTAATGAATATAAGAAAAATATAGTAAAAAAACAAGAAATAAAAAGAAAGATTTTTTAGGAAACCCTTAATTTTTCCTTACCCTAAATTTTTGTAAAAGACTACTGAAATATGCACTAAAACTTTTTCTGCGCGGGCAGTATGTCCACCGCGACCGCTTATAGAATGGCCAATTGTTACTTCTCAACTGGAGTCAACGATTCGCAATAAATTCCCGAAGAGTTTTTGTTCTCGAAAATATGAAAATTTTCTATGACTCTGAAGAAAAACTATTCAGGTTTTTTGCAATTGTGTTTGTGATGCCAAAGCAAAGTGCACCGGCAAACTTAATGTACGGTAAATATTACCGATTTAGAGTGAAAGCCTTCATCCAGCAGCTGAAGAGAAGGAAGGGTATTGATTCTTTGTGGTTGCGAAAAAATGTCTTACCAACTCTTTCATTGTGGAGAAATTTCGAAAAAAGTCTAGTCAACTCGACAGACAGAACCGAACCGAACCGAAAGACAGAAAGAAAGGCAGACAAAAGAAAGCAAAGAAAAGAAAAGAAAAGAAGAGAAAAAGAAAGAGTCACGCTTGTACAACTAGATGAAGTTTCATTCTTTGGAACGTTCAGCGTCAAATGGGCGTGTCTAGAATTAAAATGCTAAACACCTCCGGAATCATTATTCACTTCTGATTGCGCTTTGACTTCTCTGCGGCATGTACCTACAATTTGTCTGTTCGTTGGTCCAGACAAAGCTCTTTGTATATCGAGACCGACAGTTTGTCTGTTAATCGGTGGGACGTTCGGTGGGACGGTCGGTCGGTCGATTGGTCGGTCGATTGGTCGGTCGTCCGGTTGAGCACTTGTCTGTCAAGTTGATGGGTTGTGTTAAAAGAGGAAGGAATGAAGCAAGGAACTTCTAAGAACGTCTAGCGGAATTCGCGGCGGCAGTTAAAGTCACAGAGTGGTATAAAAGGGGGGTGGTGGGGGGGGTGTGTGTGAGAAAGAAGAGAAGACAACCAGACGAGCTGTGTTTGCTTCCATCGGTGGTCACTACGCTGGCGTTGTCAGGCACGTTTCGACGCTGTAGGTGCAATCCGTTGCGCTCTTATATTTTATAAAATATTTACTTAGTTCAATTTTATTTCTTATTGCACTCTATTAGCGGCCGTCTTCACTGGCCATTATAATTTTTGGTTGATTTGATTTTATTTATTGAAAAATGTGCATTTTCTAATTAATAAAGTACGAGTTCCTTTCGAATATTCGAATATTATTTGAAATCTTAACAAAACCTCTAAAACTTTAAAAGATTGCTTCAAAATCTTCTCTTAAAATAGTTGCTAAGTGCAACTTTTACTCCTTGCTTTTGTTTGGTGCGCAATGCCGACCATAGCGCTCCATAAATCTTACTAGAGAGAAAGAGACAGCGCCTTTCAGCGGTATTTTGTACAGCGGCTCTTTCTGCCGCATTCGCAACGTATTTAAAGTGATGAATTATTGATAAGTTAATATGAATTGTCGCTGACCCACATTATTTATTGTTGTCGGCCATTGCACGTTATCCTGATACTTTTGCTGGCCTCTGTTGTTGTTTAATTTTTGTTTTTGTTTTCCGCGGTTGGCAACACTGGACTGTTACAGTTTGTCGTCATTCATTAACCGGGGCGAAGAAAGGAATGGTCTGATTGAGAATGAAGGGGAAGGCTGGACGGCTTTGGCACGGTTGCCGGCGTTCCTATTTCCCATTTCTTATTACAACATCAACAACAAAAACAACAACAACTACATAAATATTCACTAAAAACAGTTAGCAGCTACAGTTGTTGTTGTTGGAATGCCTTGCGGTGCTGCGGCATGAACGCAAGACGTTGATGGTGCACGCTTTTGAGCTGATTGCATATCTTTGCGTTTTATTTAGTTAGGAATGAGTGAGGTGCAACAGAGAGAGAGAGAGAGAGAGAGAGAAAGATTTAGAGGGAGGCAGAGATAGAGAAAATGGAGGGCGGAAGAGCTTTTAACGGTGCCTCATCATGACAAACACTTTTTCTGCTTTATTCCTAATAAATAACAGTTGGTTTTTATGCAGCGGAAAAGGTTGGCGGAAATGGGCAGAGCGGGAGCGGGGGAGGTGGTGGAGGGTTGAGTGAGGACGGGGAAGAGGAACAGGGCGAGCTGTGGTAGCCTTTAAATGGTCGTGGGTGTTTAAAAAATGATGGTGACTGCATAATGACTGAGCAGCCGACAGCCGCCGCTTCTTGTAATGACTAATGAAGTGGTAAGAACACTCCTTCCGTTCTTCCTTACCTTGCTATCTCGTTGCCGTGGTTCTTCCTGCTTTCCCCTCCCCTCCCCTCCCTTTCCTTTCTTTAATCTAAAGAGCTTGCGTACAATTCTTCGGGCTCTTTGAATTTGTTTTTTCTTCCTTTTTTGGTTTTTGTATTTTTAAAGTATGCTATCGGTCACTAGGTTTTAAATTATTACGGGATAACAATTTTAATTTTAAAAATCTATTTGTAATAAAAGAACCATAATAATCATAAAACAAGAGAATTATGCGATTAAGTGTTTAAGCGCTTAAGGTTATGGAAACTATTGTGGTTATGCTTAAATAGTCATTCATCATTTTGGTCTATAAAAGTGTGGTATTTTAAGAGAAAATATTTTAAAATTGATATTTTTAGATTGAGGCATCTTATTTGTCTTAAGAGACAAGGTTTTTCGAAATGAACGAATTTTATTGATAAAAAAGATCATCTATCATAACATCTAACATCTAACATCCATCATAATTATTATAAAAGTCGTTGTTTAAGTGTTCGTTTAAATTCATTAAATAATTTAAAGGGAATAAATTTAAATTAAATTGAGATCATTTTCGTGTGATATCGCGAGTATCAAGAGGCTCTCTTGCTCTGACAATCTCTAATTGATATCTTTTGAATAGATACTAATGAGAAGAAACGAAATCAAAATAAAATGTTTTTTTAATTAATCAATCTTCTTCATAATTAATCATTTATTAAGTTCTCTCTAACAAAACTTCTGATTCAATTAAAATTTAAATCAATTTCCTTTAAATGCAAATCATTTTTAGATAAAATCGTATGCAAATTAGTTAAAAAAATCTACCTTTCAAGCAGTTACAAACCGTTTATACGTTAGAAAAAAAAGTTTCAAGCAAAAGGTAGAAAAAGAATATACCTTTTTCCGATGAAAAGGAATCATTCGGTTTCTACATTACTTCCAATGTAGATCAATTAGTGTGTATGACGTGATCGGAAAATGACAGCACTGTGGCCAAGCGGTGATGGGAATGTGAGTTAGGTAGTGATCGCGCTGTGATCAGTCGCAGAGATCGGTCTGTGATCTGGCTGTTCTCAGTCCCAAATCGCGATGTGATCACCCAGTGATCGCGGAATGAACGGTCAATGATCTTACTGATCAAACAAGCTGATCAGCACATGGAATTTTTTAATGTATATTGCAAAATTCGATGTGAACTCAATGCGTAAACATGTGTTGAATTTTGGAATAAATTTGTGTGTCATCCTTTGTCAAGTTTGGGTTGAAGACAAGTCGGTTTCGGCCATTTACAGTCTCCTTTTCGTTCTCGAGAAAGTTTTTGCCAAAACCAAACTTGATAAAGACTAACGGAAACTCCTTCCAAAACCGATCCTCACCATCAACCTCCAACCCTGTCGGAAAACTTAATATCAACGAATATCAAGAATCAAGAAGGAATTCATATTCGATTTTTTTCATAACTTACTTTGAAAAAGTAAGTACTTCCTACTTTTTCACATTCTAATTAGATTCGTATCATGATAATGAATTAAATTGTGATCCACGAGGTTTAATGACAACTTTGTAGAACGCTTAAATTTTGTACGTCTTTGAGTGAAAGTCTTTATTCGTGGTCATGCTTCATGATGCGATCCTATACCACACTTACCAGACTAAGCAAACTGGAGTGTTATTATCAGGACGGAATTATCAACAACAACGAACTGCTATAATTATTCACATTTTTTTCTACCAAACTTTTCACTTTTCACTTTTATTCTTTTATTATGTATGTATATTGTCATTATAGTCGCTCGCGAAAGTAAAATAAAGACAAAGAAGGTCGACGCGACACATCAAGTTCAAATGGAAACCATAGTATAATATCGTAAGTACAGTGGAACGATAAAAAAAGTGGAGACAAGTTGTTGAATGTTTGTAATTAAGAAAAAAGAGCACAGCGATTAAAAAGAGACGCTCCGCAAGTTGATCGTCTGGAGTGATGTGAATGACATACAATCACGACGCTAATGCCATTCTAATGAGACACACACTACACGACCCTAAATCGGACTAATGGAGTAGGTTAATCGTGCATGGTTAGCCCAGTTTATTAGTGATTCTTCTTCACACTTCGATTTAATTGCTCCTTTTGTTTTGTGCTCTATTCAAAGAGCACCAACTGGTGTGCGGTGAAGTGAAGTGACGAGAAGAATATGTCAACAAAGCTGTAGAACGTTGAAAAAAATGAAAAATATGGCAATAATTATTTGAAAAAATACACTGTATTTGTGAGAGCCGTGACGACTGCGGTCATAACACTGACCCGGCTGCGTTTGACCGAAAGTGGAACTTGTTTTTGCTGGCCGTTTTTTGTATGGTTTGGTTCTCTTTTGGGGTGAACGGCGATTGGTCGGCCCGTGGTTTTTCGTCGTTTTTAAAGAAAATCAACCTTTGGGTTAATTCAGCGCTTGTTCGATTTTGTTAATGAAGGTTTTTGTGGGTTAAAAAAAAGGGAGAGTTGCTTAAAAACATTTTTTATCATTCTTAAGAGAAGTCTCATGAGTTTATTTTGGTTACGATTAGAAAGTTAAAGGCTAAAAGACTTAAGTAAGCGAAGAAATACAAATTTAATTTTATTAAATTTAATATATAATTTCAATTTAGAAATGAAAGAATTTAAAACAAAAGCGAAAGACTTAAGAAACAAACTTTTTGGCAGCCTGGAATGGAGGAGACACGCCCGATGAGGTCATCACAACTTCTATGAGAATTGATGTAATTTTCCAGAAATTTCAACCAAAATTGTGCTGTAAAAACTCCACAATTTTAAAGTGAAATTGTGTCCTATTGTTGTTGTTATTTTCCTGGCAATCCACAATCAACTGCAGAATCAGGAAAAATTCATCTCTGATTTTATCGTGCCTCTTTTTGTGCATCCTAAACAATATTAAGAAGAGTTTATGAAGGCGACAGCGTGAGTTATTAGTGAAAGTTACAAGGAGTTTACAACAACAACAACAACAACAAACAACGCACTTATCCACCAGCAATAAAAAAGTCCCAACCAACGAGTAAATACTTGTTGGCCTTTCAAATATTTTCTTCGTTTTATTTTCTTGTGTTGTTCGTAATTCTTGTTGGCCTAAAACCTACTTAGTTTCGCTTTTATTTTCAACACGTTGCTGTCGGGGGTCACTGAAGTTCTTTTCGTAAGAGCTTTCCTTACCGCAGATCTCTCCAGTCGTCTGCTTCACATAATCCAAAAAAAAAAAAAAACAACCAAAAACCGAATTAGTTACAAAAAAAGTCAAATCCAATTAATTACAAATTCCAATGCATTGAAGTGAGAGAATTCGTTAAAGACATTTACACAGAGAATAACAATAATTTTAATAGCAATTTCTAAAAGCGTTGTTGAGGGAAAAAATTAACGAGGCCGTCATTCAGTCATTCAATTATGCAGTTAAAATCTGCAGCTGCGAGGTCTTCAGCAATTATTTGTGATGTTCATGCCAGCGGCGTGCTGAGAAGATGATGTATTCGCATTATGTGTGCTTCTTTCGGTTCTTGGCGGTCGGTTCATCTGTTTGTGTCAGTCCGTTTGTCTGGTCTTAACGTAAATCGTACAGTTTGAAATATTTGGGGCTTAATGGTTTTCGGTTTATTGTTGCTCAAACGGTCGCTACGCTTTCAGTTTCTAATATTTTTTTGGGCATTTTAATACGTAATTATCTCATCGCTGATCAGACTCAGAAATCTGCCAGCAGATCAGTAGTATTTACTATTTGGCAGGGATCGGCCAAATTGACGCTCAAGCAGTACTAATCAATCAGTAATCAGCTGGACTCTTATCTGTCTGCCGTTCTCCTGAGATTAAATTAAACTTTGCTACTGATCAACCAGAGATCACTGTCAGTGATGAGTTTGTAATCGATCGGTTTGATATTAGCAAGACTCTGCTCATTGTAATGAGTTGGTAAACGCCTCATCAGCAATCAACCATTGATGGCAGTACGATCAGCAAAGAATTGCACAGGGCTTACCTTTGATCAGTCAGTGATCGTAGCTTGATAAGCCAGTGATCGCACTGTGAGGGCACTTGTATCAGTCACCGATCGTGCAGTGATTGCTCTTTGGTGAGTCGCACTTTGTCCACACTGTTTAACTGTTAACTCATAACTAAGTGATCGCATAATGATCAGTAAGTGATAACAAAGAGATCAATCAATGATTGCACCATCAATGATCGTAATTAGCACAGTGATCATACAATGATTAGCAAGTGATTACAAAGTGATCAAGCAGTGACTGCGCTGTGATTATCCCAGTGATCATATCATGATCTATCATATGTAAATATTAATGATAAAAAAATGATTAGCTGGGACACAATGAGTGATGAACGGTTAATTGGAAAGTGTTCGACCAGCTTGTGATCAGCCAGTGATCACACAAAGTCCGATCTAATAGACATATACCAGAAGGCCGTCAATTATATGCCAATATATTGTTAGTTATCTGTCAAATGATCTATTAGCAATCGGCCAATGATCGCCAACCATCGTTCAACTTATGATTTGCAGACGATCAGAAGACAGTGATCGTGATTAAAGCTAATTGATTTGAATAATTGGAAATCGACTTTCGGTGTTAGTATTAAAGGTTTTATTCAGAAAATGGATTTTTTAATGTGTAACAGCTTCTGCCTTCATGCATCATTTGCCACAGAGACGTGACGACACTGACGTGATCACTGACCTGTTGCTCAGTGCTGCTAGCCGCCAGCTTTCGTTTCTTGTTCGTCGAATTAATTTCCTAGAAATTCTTCTTTTAAGTTCTTCTTCTTATAATAATAATTATGAATTAAAGATTAAAAATTAATCGGTTTTTAAATATTATCTACATTCCTTCATTGTCTGCGTCTTCTTCGTTTTCTTTTTGAAATTAAAAAAATAAAACAAAAATAATGCAGAGAATAATGCAAAGGTTGTTTTCGGGCCTCTTATTTTATCTCGCTGTTTCTTATAGATCGTGAAGGAGATGCCATAATAAATTTCGACAGCTTCGCTGACCACTTATGTAACAGTTGTATAACTCATTCATCTCCGGCCCCCGTTAACCCGCTCTTCTCTCCTCTCCCTCCCTAGTACGTCATCTCGAGCTTACCGTCAGCCAGACTTCCTTTCATTCGTTCCAGTCATCCATTCCGGCCATCCGTCTTCATAGACCGATTCTCTTGTTCCTTTCGGCCTGTTTCTTATTCAACAAGTGGCAAGTCTTGCCGACGTAGTCGATTCGCCAGAATTGATTGACGATCATGGGCATTGCCAGCACATTATTATGGGTTCTACAGTTTCATTGATCGTCGCAGAAGATCTCGGTTGAAGACAGATCGATGTTTTTTCTGGCCACTTAATGACAATAAAGGAATATTTAGTATGCATTAATGGGCTGGAAACGTTTTCTTTTGTGCAAAATGTGTTGAATATATTGCCGGTAATCGCACCGCACCGCACCGATACCGATACCTATAATGCTTGTGAACTATCGCCACTACCGACACCATTGTCGACACCTTCTATTCCAATAACTCTCACTATTTCTGGTTAATCATGATGATTAAAAACCGCTTACTTCAGCGCTCTTTCTGCGATTGTCGAATACCGATATTGATAATAAAAACTGGTCTTACTGCAGCCACAACAACAACAACCACCACAGAGTGGACAGCATTCAGTTGTTGAGAATACTTAAAGGTGATGATCGTGCTGGTGATGATGATGGTGATGGGTCTGCTCATACATCTTTTTGCGCTCTCTGCCAACTACGCTAGCTTAGCAACGCCGTTAACGTCAACGATCTCGATAGCACGATCAATTGATTTTACCAGCTAAAGAGATGGATCCTTGATACTGAATGCAATAAAGCAACAACAAAAAACACAAAGAAATCGCCAAACGAGCTTTGAAGTGAATTTGAAGTTTATACTGATCGCTTAAACGATTGATCGCAACGATCTTCCTTTGACGATGCCCATCGTACAGTTCTAAATGTGAATATAAAGTGTTGTTGTGCAAGTCGGTTGCATGCTTAATACATAATATAAATAAATGAAAAGCGAAAAGATCGTGCAACCCATGCATTGTTCATACTAACTAAGTGCTGCTTCGGTAAGATCGATAAAACGGTCCGTTGGCTAAACGCCGAGGTAGTTAGTTGATGGGTTAGTTGGACGGTGCATTGGATGTTAGAACGTAGACTGGGCGGTCCAGCTAAAATACACTTCCATTGCTGTGGCACAAGTTCTGCGCGTCCTTAGCAGTGAGTTCTACTGATCTACACCGATCTGCACTGCACCTGCACCGTAGTGCACAGAAACTATTTCAACTGGTGTGGCTGGCTCACCTTGGCAACATATTTTATGCTGCCCAAAGGGTAACGCCCACAATTTGGGCCGCCAAATTATAGTGTTTGATGTATGTTTGCGTGCAAGGCAGCCACTGGCTATGGACTCTGCTGATCTGCTGAATGCTATTCGATTATGAACTAATTGAATGAACATGATTATCGGTTGGTGGTTGGTGCTTGGTGGTCCCTTTCGGATTGAGGAGATTTCGTTGTCTTCGGCATGAAAAGCGATGCCCTTAAATAGCAAATTAATGCATGCTTCGGTTTAGCGATGTTCCTAAAATCACGAATGATCGCTTCAAGTGATCAATTTTGGAAATTAAGCCTTAACCATTAGAAGTGCAAAAATTAAATGATGTCATGATGTTAATGGGTCGAAGCGTGATCGATGCATTGATTATAAGTAGCTTAGATAAAAGTCGAAGGTTTTTTCTACGGCTCATGCAATACGCTCAAACTGATCGTAATCTGAGAAGAATACACTGGAAAAATTCCACGCGAATTCTGACTTAATTCGGCAGTTTTCAAGACCTTTGTTGTTGGTTTTGTTGCTATTGTTGTTGTTGTTGTTGCTGTTGCTGTTACCGTTGTTGTCATATTTGAGTTTATTATTATTGTTGTTGTTGTTGTTGTTGTTGTTGTTATTGTTTTTGTTGTTGTTGTTGATGGTGATTATGATTATAGTGTTGTTGTTCTTGTTGTTGACGTTGGTATATGTGTTGTTGTTGTTGTTGTTGTTATAGTTGATGATGTTGATGTTGTTGTTGTTGTTGTTGTTGTTGTTGTTGTTGCTGTTGTTGTTGTTGTCGGTGTTATTGTTTTTGTTATGTCTGTTAAGTTGTTGTTGTTGTTGTCGGTGTTATTGTTTTTGTTATGTCTGTTAAGTTGTTGTTGTCATTATCATTAATATTATTGTTGTTGTTGTTTTTGGGTGTTTTTGCTTGTTATGGGTGGCGTTTGCTATTCTTTGTTATTGTTCTTGCTGTTGTTGTTCTTAACAACTGTCACTTCGATGATTGCATTTCGTTACAACTTCATTAAGGCCGTCCGTGCATTGTTTGAATAAAAGTCGCTTGGCGTCACTCTTTTGGACGGCCCAAGTCGTTTGTATTCATTCTAGAGCAGAAGCTCTAATTTACGACACATACGAAGCGTTTTTCTTCTTCTTCTTTTCAAATAGTTTTTGCGATTTCTGGCTTTCTCCATAAATAAATAACATCTAAAGAGTCACGAACACGAACGGATTATTGAAGGCACTGCCGAGCCTCAATTCTTTGTGTTTTGTGTTTAGTGTTTTTTTGAAAAAAGGAAATGTGAAAGATCTTAAGCGGTTTTCAGGGCGCCGTGTTTTTTCCCCTCATATTCCATCACGATAAGAAAGTTCTTGGTCTGGATTACTTTAGGTTGGTTTCTGATGGAAGAGTAAGAAACATGCAGATTAGGAACAAAACTTGGAGAATTTACTCAACAAAAAACTAAAGGCAACTGATGATAAAAGAACGTACCCAACGCGTACCTAAGACGATATAGCCGGAGGCCATGCGGGCTGGCGTTAAAGGTCTTGACATTCGAAATGAAACGAAGTGGGTTAATATCGACGTGAGTAAGTCAGCAGAGTGTGAAGAGGAGGAGGAGGAGGAGGAGGGAGGAGGGGAGAGGGGAGAGGAAGTCCTCCTTCGGCAATTTACAAATTATCACATTCACAGAACGTTGAATGGAGCTTGTCAGAAATTGTCCGAAGTGAAGAAAACCCTTTAGCAAAACTTAACAAAGCCTTCCAGAAATCGACAGACGAAAGAAGTAAATCTTTGGGGAAAATACTTTAGAGGCATGCAAGGTCAGAGGTTTCCTTTGAAATTCGCTGCAGCTTGTTAACGCTTCAAGCTCCAGAAATACCACAATCGTCACGTAATCGTCCCACGTCCCGATGCCGGAACATCTCTTGCCGGAGACTCCCAGCGCTGACCCTTTGAGATGACAAAGCAGTTGCAATATTTTTCCAATTTTCAATTTTGCTTTGTATTTGGTTTTAGTTGTGGTTTTTTTTTGTTCTGTTAAAGCGCTTTAAACGTTTGAGCATTTGAGAACCTCGTGAATTCCGCAGACTCGTTCGTCCGTTCGTTTGTCCGTTGGTCCGTTCGTCGGTTGGTTCGCAGTCAGGACGTCTTTTCCATTCGCGGGCATCGCTTTAACGGTGCTGCCACACTGCTGGAATCTCATAATTCATTTGGACGCAATGACAAGCTGCAGCGACCAGTCGGCGAAGCCACAGCAGAGGCCGCTACCGACCAAGACCACCATCGCTATACTCGTAACCATACGGCAGAGTTGACCAAATTGACTGCTCGACTGGGCGGCTACTATTGTGCTCGTCGAAGAGCCGAGCTTCCTTTTTCAAAGGAGAAAACCCAAAAAAGAAGCGCACGAAAACAAACAAAAGGCAGAGGAGAGGAAAAGGAAAAAAAACAACACGAAAACGCCAATAGAAGAAAAAGAACGCAAGTTTTTAAGTAGCTACAACTAAAATCTTAAAACAATAAACTCTAAAAACCATAAAAAAAATCGCATACCAAACAATATTTATTGCAAAAAAAAAAAACAACACAAAAACAGTGAAGAAGATGTAGCAACATTCGAAGGGGGTTGGTGTATTTATGGCATTGAGTTGTCCGATTTCAGGAAGAGGCGGGAGCAGAGCAGGAAGAAGAAAAACAAGACGGTGAAGAAGAAGAAGGCAAAAAAGTAGGCAGCAAGGCAGGCAGCTCATGGCGACAACGCTAATAAATCATCATTGAAGTTCTGGCCGAATAAATTTCACCAATATAGTAACAACAACAGCAACAACAACAACAATTACAATGACCTGAACAATAACAACAACAACATTAATAATAATAATAATAATAACAAAATAATGATAACAACAATAACAACCGTAATTTTCAAGTCGAAATGGAAATATTGGGTGTATTTTTAAGCACGATATAACTTGAAATTGTAAAAAATAACACAAATAATTTAATTTTAATTTAATTCTATTATTCATTCGAAAGATCAATATATGACATTAACAATTGAAGAAAAATCTTAGGAAAATGGCCATTAATTAAGTGGCTGTTCTTAATTAATCGCATTCTGGACGTTCAATTTTGGGCCACTTTTGCTTTCTGCACAACGAAATTTTTATTAAAACACATCTTGTCACTTGCTTTTTCTTTTTATTCACGGTACATATACACGGTCCATTGTTCATGTCTGGCATCTCTTCTTCTTCTTCTTCTTCTAAAAAATGTATGGAAATAAATGATACGTATATTGTTTATTGATAAGAACCGAGAAAATGAGATCGCTCAAATTCTCGAAAAAATCTCGTAAAATCTGGTAAATCTCTCTCCTTTGATCGTACGAACTCGTATAAAATGCGCAGCAAAGCTAACGTTTTACTGCTACTGCAAACGACCGTTCCCTTTCTTCCTAATTGGTCTTCTTCTTCTTCTTCGTCTTCTTCTCCTTCTTCTTTAGATTTCAATTTCATATTGATCTGCATTTCTATTCGTGCCACTTTTTTAAAGTGTGCTTTTCGCATGCTTTCGTTATAAAAGAATTTATCGACTTGTGCGATTTTTATTCTTCTTCTGCATTTTTTAAGTGATGCACATAAATTCGTGGTAATTTGCGACTGTCGTCGTCGTCACCATCGTCGCCGTCGTCCCAACCTTCCATTTTGCGCTTCCTCCAGTCTATCCGGCTGTCGTTTTGTGTGTGTTTGTTTTGTCAGTCTCTAAATGTGTCCATCTTAATTTTCTCTTTTGTCCGTCTAACGACTAACTCTAACTGTCTGAGCGACTGTCTGCTCTGTCCGCTCTGTCCGCTCTGCCCATCTGTTTGCCACCTTCTCTACTATCCTGTCTTCATTTTCTTCTTCAGAAGAAGTCACCTTTACCCTTTGGCCTTTTGGGCAACGCGTGGTTCGGCGCTCATCTTCTTCTCAGGGCGCTCGCTCGGTCTTTCTGCGCGGCCACAAACGGACGCGTGCATTCATCGTAGTTGCTTTAAAGCTGCCGTCGTCCATCTTCATCTTCAAGTTCTTCTGCCTTTTCGTCTCTTGGCTTCTGCGTTCTTTCCACTTTTTTCGTTCTTCAGCTGAAGCTGAAGAAGCTGTTGTTGCTGCTTTCAGCGCTATCGGAAGTGTGCATCTTGTGGTATAGATTTTTGTGTTCTGTTCTTCTTCTTCTTTGATGTTCATTTTCTTCATTTTTGGGCGCTTTTTTCCCTCCGGATTTTATGGTTGTTATTTTTTATTTGAAATCGTTTAAATAAGTTTGCGAAGAACCAAAGTTAGGCAGACAAAGACACAGACGTCGCGACGGGCCGTATGGAGCGACAGCCGCGAATAGACGTTTAAGAAGAACACAAAAGGCGTTGCTTGTTCGCTGGCTTGATTTCTGTTCAGCTGGCAACTCTCAACAGTTACTGTTACAATAACACAAAAACAATGTCTGGAAAAATCGAAAGAAAGAAACACAAAGAATTGAATTGAACAAGAACGAAGAAAACAATTCCTGCTGTTACAACAGCAACAACAACAACGACTATAACAATAACAACAACAACAGCGCCTACTGCTGAAATTGTGCCAGTAGTGTTGTGTCCGTGTTGACTCAACCTAACCGTTGATTTGTAGGTAGAGGATTGTTGTTGTTATTGCTGTGCTTCCAGGAGCAGCAGGATTGCCGCCTTTTCTTGTTCTTCTTGCCCTACTACTACCGATTCTTGAGCTCCTGCTGTTGCTGCTGTCGCTGCTGTTGTTGTTGCTTCTTCTTTTCTATTCTATACTTTGCATATTAAGAAACTTCATCATATCACCGAGAATCATTATGTACACCATCGTACAGCCACCGTACGTTGTTGTTAATAATGATGACGATGATGATGATTTTCTGTTTCTGTTGCGGTAGATTTTCCGAAAAGATTGAACAAACAACTGCATACGGTGCATGCGCGCGCGTACGCTAAAGTTCATGACATCATTTGTGTCATTATTGTGTAGTTGTTGGTTGGTTATTGTTGTCGTTGTTGTTGTCATTGTTTTTATTTATTATTGATATTACTGTTTTCTTAGCTGTTTGCAATTTAGTTTTTTTCGTTGAAGTTCAGCAGATTGATTTGAAAACAAATTAATTTTAATAAAAAGCTTACTAAATTAAAACAAAATTAATACAATTTTTTCGAAAACTCGGTAAGTTTGAGTTTTTATTATTCAGTTTTTAAGTGTGCAGCTTAAACATTTTTTCATATAAATTAAAAAACGTCTTAAAGAATGATATGATTTTAACAACTTCTGATTTCTTATCGTTATGCCTTTTTTCCCCAAAAGATTTTATTATTTTTTAATTAATGCGAAAAAAAGTCAAAGTCGTGGAGTAGATTTTTTTCTCCTCTTCTTCTTCTGCTGTTGTGTATTTAATCTCTCCTGCGCAACAAATCATAAAATTATTAGGCTGAGAATTTTCACACAATTTATGTACGAGTATGTACTTTTTTTTATACGTAGATTAAATAAAATTCTCACTGCGTCAGAATTAAATTCTTAAGGCTTTTTTCTGTTTTCTTTTCTGTTAAGAATTTCGCCAAATTGCATTTTTTTTTTTGGAATCAAGCAAAGTTAAATTGATAACCTTTAAGGCTCTAATTAAAAAGCACTTAAGAAAGCTTTCGATATAATCAGTGTTTAATGCAGACGTAGTGTGGTGTGGTGTACTGAATTTATGATGAGGCTTGAGAGTTTTTTACAGAACCAGAAAATTAGAAATGTTTCGCATGGTCTTAAGAACTTTGTTCTTTTCGTGAAACGAATACCATAGAATTTGAAGTTATTTTCGTCTTTTTTTTTAATGGATGGCAAATTAGTATTTAAGTGTTCTCTTTTGGCATCAAAGATTTCAGGTTTTGAACTAATTTCGGTTCAATTTCAACAACGACTTGGACAAATCTGTAGAGAGTTCTCAGCCACTCTTTACAGTGCTACAGCGGCGTTATTTTCAATTGACCTGAACCTGGACGAACATGATTTGCAGTCTTTTAATCACTAACTTAACTTGTCTTAGGCCCTCCATTTTGAACCAAACGTGGTGAGAAAGTGTTAAAGTGTTTCCGTTGTTGTTGTTGTTTTTAGTATTGCTCTCGCCTGTTAAAGTTAAAACTGAAGTTTTCCGGCTCAAGTTTTCTGGCAAATATTCGGAAGGTTTAACATTCTTATGCCTCAACGAACACACGCACACACACACACACAAGAATTGCACCCAAAAAAAACGTGGACTAAAATTTCGAAGAGAAAAGTTTCACTGCACGCCTTTATTGGTGCACCGTTTTCTTGTTTGAAGAAGAAGCCGCATTGCATCTAAGAAATTTTGTTTTTGTTTTTCCTTGATATCGCCATAAATTCCTCAGGTTTTATTTCAATTTCTTGATACCGCTTTAATGATAATTTTAACTCGAGTGGTTTTAATTAATCCCAGATTTGTTGCTTCGATTAAATTAACCAAATGGTCCGATCATTTGTACCAAACGGTCCGACCGATCAATTGAAACAACTGCAACAAAGTAATAACAAATTGATTTGTTTTTTTTGTTTTCGTGTGAGCCTTCGGCCTCCGAAGCACCTACTGATAGGTATGTTATTTTTCTTCTTCACCTTCCTCTTTTTCTTCTGTTTGGTCTGTTTTAATTATTGTTGGTGTGTTATGATGGTATACAAATCGTTAGCATTAACCATAAGAGCAATTATTTTTGATCTATATTTGAAAGTTTTTTAGAAAAACTTTCCGAAGTGAAAGTCTTTACTATGTCAAAACTCTAAAAGATGAAAACAACTGCAGAAAAACCTTTTTAAAGTATTCAATAAAAATCAAAACAATTTACACAGACCGATTTAATTGATGAAATCTGCGAAGTGTTCCGAGATGACCATTAAACGAAATGGAGAAGAAGCGCACGCACCGTGCGGGCACTAAGAATCATCAAAGTCAAGAAGAGAGAAAGAGTGCCCGGAAGGATGCGGAAGGTGCGGTAATGGAATACTGAAAAATAGAGAGTACGAAATCTTCGGTTACCATCTAAAAACAATTTTATGTCATGCATCGAAAGAGTACTTTTCCTTTTTTTTACTTTAAGAACATGGAAATTCGACCTAATTCTCGGCTAACTCGTCCGAAAAAGATTGATAGTGTGAGTCATCAATTATTCACTGGAAGACTACTCACAAAAACTAACTCTCTTGGGTGTGCCGATGGTAACTTCTTCAAAAAATTTAGGTCCTCAAGCCAGTAAATGATTTTTAGGTACAAAAACCAATAAATTGACAGCATAAAATAGAAGTTTTTGGCATCCTAATGGGTCGCCGTACCGTCTCTGTCAGCTCCTAGTAAAGTTGGTAGACATGATTCTCGGCAGGGCTCTTCTTTGTAGATGATAACTGAAGAGGCAATAATCCGATGGCAACCCAGACTATCCCTCTTGCAATTGAGCAGGCTACTGGCCTCTCCCGAAGTAGTTTCTTAAGGTATTGCTGACCCCTTCTGGATCTAGATTTGATTCTGAATACTCCCATGCCATCCTATCGTTGGCCATACGTAGTCTACACACAAATTATGCAAACATTAGCAGTCTCTTTTGAGCCGAATGTTATGGAAAATATACTCAGAGGAGTAGACAGAGTAGCTAGCTGTCTGTGTAGTCTGTCTATCTGTCTGTATATCTAACCTAAAAAAGAGTTTTTGCAATTTAAATTACATCATAAAACCACTATAGGAAATTATTAGAATTAAGAGTGAGAAATAGAGAGAAAAAAGTGAAATGTTCTTCATTAACGATTAAAAGCCTTTTGGGTTTGGAATATAGCTAATAAATATATGTAGTTTTTTTGTTGTTTGAAAAGAAAGCTCCTCAATATCATCCACATATTTAACATTCATACGTATTGTACATAATTCCATTCTCCATATTCGAAACGTCTTTAATGGAGTCATTAAAGAGTAAAAGATTGAGAAGCAGAGTGAAGATGATGCTGAAGCAGAAGAATACATACGAGTATAATACAGAAGTACGATTG
The DNA here is from genome assembly GCA_949752815.1 of Conops quadrifasciatus. Lineage (NCBI taxonomy): Eukaryota > Metazoa > Arthropoda > Insecta > Diptera > Conopidae > Conops > Conops quadrifasciatus. The sequence continues at coordinate 30,474,527 of OX457078.1, read as the reverse complement.
AGAAGTAGAAGAAGGTGGCGCAGGAGAAGAAGATATCGAACACTATACCACCAAAGAGGTACCAGTCTACAAAGTACCTCACACTGAATTTATCCATTTAAAAGGCTTTGCATACTGAGTGCTGCGCCGCGATGCTGTCTAGAAAGTATCGTAGTTATCTACACAATTTCGCATATATTCCAGTGAAATTTCCATAATCATTTTTTCCCTCCTGTTTTTTTTGCTCTTTTCACACTTTTAATACTTTTTTACATACCAAGAGTTAGTAAAAGGTGTAAAAGGTGTTGGCGAGCGACCACCAACAATTCGAATAACGCGAAAGGGAAAGAAATTAAATTAAGAAAGTGATACATGCCACAGCTCTTTGTTGGTTTGATTGTCTGCAGGTAAGAAGAATTCGTAATTGGAAGTATTCGTAATTTGAAGTGTTGAGATGATTTTATCTAATGATGATACAAAGAAAGCGGCTTCAGAACTTTTATACCCTAAAGAGTATTCGATTAATTCTCTAATGATCAAATTACTTTTGAATGAATATTTCAATTTTCGGTAATTAGATAATTAAAAAAAAACCCAATTAAAACAATTGAACCATCTTGATGCTCGTGATGATCGTGTTTACCGTGCTGAAGCTTCAATACTCGTAATTGGGTCAATATAACAAATTTAAAATCATGGTAAAGAGCCTTTAAGTTGTTTCGAGTTTTGATTGGTTTTTCGAAAGAGCTTTTGAACATTTTTATGGTCTTGTCGAATTTCATTCCTTTCATTTTGACGATTCATTAGAATAATCATTCTGAAATGAGACTATAAAATCTAGAGACATTTTACTAATTTGATATGTTTTGATGCTGATAGTTAGTTAATTGTTAAATAAATACGAGTATAAAGGCGTTAAAAGGCTTCTTAGAAAATCGTTTCTTTTCTGGCCCTTTTTTCTTTTAACTCTCATTAGAGTATCATCCGAATGCTTTATTCTGTCCGCAACTTCATTACTCTCTTATGATTTTTTTATTAAAATATTGTAGAAATGATATTAAATCGAAAATTAATGATCATAAAGACAATGCTGGAGATAATTGTGTTGATGGCGATGATAATTGTGAACATGAGAATGACGATATTTTGGCATTTTCAAGTAATATGCGCTTAAGATCTGGAAAAAAAGATATATAATATACTCTGCTGAGTATAATTCTGTTAATGACGATAATATCAATGATGGCGATAGAAGTTGTGATCATCATAATGATGATATTTTGATGTAACTAAGTTTATACTGTTGATGTAAATAAGTTTATACCTACTGTATACTTTATTACTAAAAAAAATTAAAAATTATGAATTTATTAAAAATGTACAATTGTTAATTAAAAACCTGTGCTTTCTATCGAAATCTTGCGTACTTCTTGCGTAAATTTTTGGGAGGTTCACTTGAGTATGAATCTTATTTTGGTATGGAAATGATCTTTTTTGCACAATTTCTCTACGAACACGATAATGATAATACATAATACGTTTTTGGCCATTAAGAATTTCTAGCCACGGATCGCATTAATCAATATATGTGTTGGTTTTTTACGTTTAGGTCACGCAAACTATTACTTTTTGTTAAACATTTAGCAAACCATTCGGTACTTTTATTTGTTCTTGTGCAACACTAAGAAAATATGAAGAAGAACAAGAAGAAGAACAACAACACCGGCCACAAAACCACCAACCTGTTCTTAGAAGCAACTATTCTTTTGTCCTGTTAAGCCATAATTCATTGGAATGTTTCGAGTATAGCAAATATTTAACGACAACAGCAACAACAACTATTCGCACAGCAATAACCACAACGTCCATCTCGTTTCTGAAAAATACCAGTTTTTTACGCTCTTCAAAAATATATACATATTTTTTAAATGAATTTTAAACATTTCTCTCTCGGTCTCTTTTTCTCTCTCGGTTTGGATTGCAATGAAGGCTGCCAAATGCAATACTAACCTAAAGAAATGAGTCCACCAGGAGGACTTCGTTTTCTTCCGGCACCAGCGACGACCGATGCGTCACGACGTCTTCGTCAACTCTGAGGTGCAAGCAGAGCTTTCGCGCCTCAGCCATTTCGCACTTGATTGGTTTCTGTTCGGCGGCGCATCGTGTCGTTCGCGTCGGCGACGAATGCAAAAAATGAATCGCTTTCTACATCGTCGCCACGCCAAATATTCTCAGGCGTTTTTGCTATGGTTGCTTTGAATGAGTTTTTCGAGGCGACTTTTGTTGGACTTTTTGTTGGTTTTTATCACTTTGACTTTAGCGTTTTGGATTTCGTTGGAAACTGTATGCTGTTTTTTTTTTTTATTCGTCGTCACGGTCGCCGCAATGCGTGGCTGTCATAAATAAAAGTTTAACAACAAATCGCTCGCTGTTGTTGCCGTTGTCGTCGCTATTGTTGTAGCACCTCAATGTGACACCTCGGCGATGACGTCAGGGTCTGGTGGGTGGGTTACCTTTCACACCACCACCACCACCGCTGCCGCCCCCCGACGCGTTGTGTGCAAACAGCAAAAGAGAGGAACCCTCTGGACTGACTGGCAGAGGTTATGACTTTCCTTTGTCGGTCATTTCATTGACAGGGACCGTTGTATTGAATAGTTTTTGGTGGTGATGGTGATGGTGGGCCATAAATTTATTGTCACCTCAGGTTCATGACCTCGTTACTCGTTCATTTTGTGCGTCGCGACGTAACCTAAAATGTTAAGACGCAAAATTCTTGGTTAAATGCATTTCTTTTCCATTCTCACCATTTGTTGTTTCGATTTTTGGCGTTTTTTGTTGTTGTTATTTTTGTTATTATGTCAGATCTTAAGATCGTTTTAGTCCGCCTACAAGTAAGCCTAACTTTCTCATGCCCTTTTTCGATTATACAGAAATCTGCTCTCACTCGTTTGCAGCATCGTCATAGTCTTCGCCTTCTTCTTCTTCTTCTTCTTCTACTTCATCAACTCCACACCTACCTGATTATCATGTTCTGTCTTGTCATTGTAATCATTTCAAGGTCTTTCCTGCCTCCTGATTACCAGTATCTTCCAACTAGATTCGGTTCACGGTCTGTGGTCCGCGCTATGGCGCGTTTTGAGCTCATGATGATTAGCGCATTACAGATGGTTTATGCCTAAAGGCTGTTCCCAGCAGCCCCGATTCCGTCCCATTTCGTCCCATTCTAATGATTTCTTTATCGGACTGACTGTTCGGACTGACCAATCAGCGCCTGGTTGCCAGGTTGGTTGTGCGGCGGTCGCTGTGCACCAGTGGGACGCTCAATAATTGTTATTGCAGCAGGTTGCCATCGCGTCACTCGTTGGTTCGCTCGCCATTTGATGGTTTTATTGTTGTAGTCGGCACCGCCGCGGCGTCTCGGAATCAGTTGCTGCCGTTCGACTGTTGGCAATCGTGGATTTATTTTGCATGTTCGTTTGTGTTTTTTTTTTTGTACTGTTTACGTTGCTGTTGTTGTTGTTATTGCTCTTTTTTGTTGTTGTTGTTGTTGTTATTGATGTTGTTATTGTTGTTGATTTCTGATGGTTTCAACTGAGTCGATCTCTTTAAAATAATGCTTTTCATCTAATCTTATGCAGTTTCAACACGCCCGGTATGATCTGAACTAGTCTGATTCTTATTTATATGATCCCAAATGATCCCAAATTATCCCAAATGATCCCCCTTTATGTTGCTTCATGTGGTTTCAACTCTTCTGATACCGTTTTATATGCTTTATTCTAATTTAAATTTGTTTCATCTCTTTTTATACGATCTCGTTTCATTAGACCTCGTCTAAACTGTTTTGAAATCGTTGGAATTGCTGTAATTTTACTTGATATAACCTCAAATAATGCTTTGATATGATCTGTTAGGACTTAAACACGTTCCATATATTTCGTTAAGATTATGTCTGATATCAAATGATGTCGCTTGATGTAATCGCATGTCGTTTCAACTCGTTCGACTCATTTCGATTTGATTTTACCTGATTTCTCTTTTTACCTGATCTCTTGTAATTTGAACTAAATTAGACTATTTTCTATTATTAGACTATAAATTAGACTATTTTAGGTCAAATTAAAAGAGATTTTTATCTACATTATCTCAATTTTTATCTCAAAAAATCCAGATTTTTATTTAAATGATCTGAAATAATGTCTCTTAATGTCATTTCATGTGGTTTCAACGCGTCCAAGTCATTTCGATGTGTTGTTATCTGATTTAAAACCGTCTGATTTTTGTCCAAATGATTTCAAATGATGCCTTTCTCACCTCGAGAGAGATTTTAATAGTAATCAATGAAGAATAACCAAAAGGAAGAGGAAGAAGACTCCATTTGCAAATGTCTTGAGTGGGTGAAAATTCCTTACCTGGCGGCACACAGAGTAACTCAGGCGCGGTGCCACCAGACTTGAGGCGGTTTTGTTTCTTTTTCTAAATAACAATGACAACAACAACAACAGCAACAACCACAACGACATAGACATCGATAATGAGCCTTTTTGTTTGGTGTTAGGTGCCTTTTTTTTCATTTGTTTTTGTTGTAAGCCGGGTCCGCAAACCATTAAGACCGGCGGAACGATTAAGCTTCTCACGTTTTTACGATTTTACGCCATTTGCGAAGCGATCGTGGTAAACTAAAAACAGAAAAAAAACGATTTCTGTCTACTTATTCGCCGGTTAACGTTGCTTTCCTGGAAGCTGAAATCACTTCTCCGTGTTTTCGTTTGTCTTTCGTTCGTTCGTTCGTTCGTTCGTTTGTTTCGTTTCGTTTCGTTCATTCGCTGCCAAGATTTGAGCTGGTTTCGTCGCGGTGTGTATCGCCATTTGTCGCTGGTGGGTCGGTCGGCCCTAATGCAGATACAGTCAATGAAATGTGTCAATAATTAATTGAATTTAATTAAATTACATTAACATTGGCGTTGGCGGCGCCGGCGCCGGCGGCGGCGGTAGGGCCAAGAAGGTAATATTTTTGTTCTCTTTGTTTGTTCATGATGATGATGATAATGTTTTTGTTGCTGTTCTCAATGCTGCGCTGCTCAATGTTGGCGATGTTGGCTTGTGAGGAGCTTACGCTTTGCGTTAAAAAAGGTTTTAACAGAGGCTTTAACAGAGTCTTCTGTTACGTCCTTAACACGATCAAGTGTTGTTGTTGCTGTTATTGTTCTTGTTACTACTGTTATTGTTGTTGTTGTTGGTTTCGCTCCTATTTATCTCTGATAAAAGGTCTGTTTGAGTGCAGAAACTTGTTAATTTGTTGTAAAAGAACTTCCTGCTTCGAGCGCTATCGTCGAACAAAATCGTCGCTACCAAAGGAGTTAACTAATTAAGATGGATCCATGTCACTAACTAGCAGAGAGTTTCAATGATCATCTACGAGTCATCCCCACGAATTTTCCCTTTGTATGTACATATACACCTTCAGACGGTCCCGGCAGCTGTTTTTGCTTTGCGTTTATGAGAAAACTTTTCTCGACTGGATTCCGCTGCAAAGACTCCGCGCCGCACCGTCTATGGTCAAAGCCATCCCCGAAACCTGATCATTAGAATTCATTTGATTCAATTTTTTTTGAACCGAAGATGAACTAAGTTGGATCGTGTTGTTGAGTCAATTTTTGTAAATAATGACCTAAGCGCGTGTATTGAGGAGCCCCTGTCCCCCTGGCTTTGCTACTTCTCGCCTGCTTTGCACTTTCTCGTCTGTCCTCTCTTTCTTGCTCTTTCTGTTTTTAACTCGTTCCTTCCGCTTAGTTTGTATTCCTTTGGCGCCACCAGGTTTTTTTTTTTTTGGTTTAAATTCAGGGAGCGCTTGTTTGGTTGTTTTGGTGGTTGTTGTTGTTGTTGTGGGTAAAAGTGCAACTAAATGACAATTAGCCTAATTCCCATGATTTGCTGCTGCTGCTGTTGTTGTTGTTGTTGTTGCCGCTGCAGCCATTTAAAACTTTTGATTGTTGACATAGCCGCGGTACACGTAGTAGCAGCGGCAGCAGCAGCAGCAGCAGCAGCAGCAATTGTTGCTACTACTTATTCTTCGTCTAAGAGTGAAATTTATAACTATTTACGAATTTATACGAAAACGACAGCGACATCGACACCGAAAAATGTCCCAGTATTTTTTAATGTGTTCGGCCAAAAAAGTCACGGTCATTTGGTCTTATTGCTCATGGTTATTGTTGTTGTTTTGTTGTTGTTGTTGTTGTTGTTATTGTTGTTATCTTCTTCTGTCTTCTTTATTATGATTTTTGCAGTCGTTTTGCCGAGAATAATTTTAAAATTAATTTAATATTGTTTGCATTCGTTTTTGGCAGTCTGACTCAGGTTGCCTTCTTTTCTTCTTTTTCTTCTTCTTCTTCTTCGTCTTCTAATTTTTCTTATTGTTACTGACTTTGTTTTTGTTTTTTCTTCGTCTCAGTTGCTTTTAATGCCTCACGCATGGATATAATGAAAGTGACGCCGTTGCTGCTGCTTCTCGTTGACTTTCTCTGAATGTCCGAAAGTGATTCTGGTCTTTTTTGAGCAAGAAATGGAAAAGAAAAAGCAGAAGAATAAAAAATAAACGATTTTTTTACGAAATAAATGATAATTTTTTTTCCTCAATTACTTCCCAAATCGTGGGAGGCATTTGGAAAGCTGGAATTTTAAAGCTAGCATCGAGTATCTCAATAGATAGACAATAAACATAATGCTATTAATACTAAATAGCATTATATGAGTATGTACGTACCGATGCTAAGGTTTTGATGAATGGACTTGAGCCTTATTTGAAAGGGAACAACACTCTTCTTCAAGATGGTTATAGTAAGCAAATATATACCTACTGTCGAATATCGGTTCATAACTTGATACCATCTTTATGAAATAAGTTATATATGCCTTTATTGGGCCGCCCATTACTTCACACAACTTCACAAGGGCCCATTACTTCCGCCCACAACTTCATTCTTCCATCATACACTCTTCTTTGGGACCTTTCACTTCATTCCTCTTCCCAGAGAAATTCAAACAAATGGATCATTTAAACATCTTCGCTACCTACAAATACTAAAGATGTTGAAAAACCATGATTCCGCAGGTACCATTTATATCACGTACTACCAAATAGCACAGATATACGAGGATTGTGACTGTGACAGTTCCATTCGCATTTTAATTACTTCATGAAAGCCTAAAAATTATGGTATAATGGCACTATTCACATCGCATTCTCCCATGAAATATTCAAAACGGCTCTGATGGTCACAATTCGTAACTCTTTTCCTAACAAATTCCTAAAATATTCAAGAAAATAATCTTAATTACTTCAAAATTACTCTTAAGAGATCATAAACATTCACTTCATTCCTCCATTACTTCATCAAAAATTCATTGCAAAAGTTCTTTGCAAAACTTTATTGCAACAATTGAAATTTATGCAATGGGATCATCCTTGATTATATAGATAAAAATTTTTTATGGCGGTTACTGCATAATGACAGTATCGTATTTTGGGATAGCAGGCAAAACGTATTTGAAATTCGTTAACGTAAAGCATTGGTTTTAATCGAAATTCGATTCGTGACTGTCAAATTGATTAACCAACCGCAAGGAAACATCAAATCAATAAGGATTGATTTTCGGTTGCATCATTAAATTTTACATAAACTTTTGGAAGCACTAAAAAGAAATGATATGCGAAAAAACACTGCCAACTTCGCCGATGTCGTAAGGAAAGACGTAACCTGTTCATACGGAAAGCTGAGAAGCTGACAATAGCCCTTGCCTTCACGAACGTACTACGTACACTTTATCTATTTAATATGCATGAAATAAAGTGTGAAATTCTAACAATTGAATTCATTCTGTCACGTTGCCGCCACTCGTCACAATGAATGCCACCAGAGTTGCCAACTGTATGTATGTACTCTACGTACAATAATATACTCGTAGTAAAAGTGATAAAAAGAAAGAACTTTTCTATTAACGAATATAAAATAGTGTGTGATGAGATGTGCGAGAGGAAAAGAGGGTGGTAAGGGGGCAGGGGGGGAGGGAGGAGGGAGGGAGGTAGGGAGGGAGTGAAGCTATAAAAAATCTAAGTTAATTTTTACCATCGACCAGAATGAGTTTTTCAATCGCATTAATTCTTAGCTCAAGGTGGTTACGACACCATCAACCTGCACTGCGCACCAAATTGACTGACCAACCAACCGGCTGACTGTCTGACTGGGAGACGGACTAAACGGACGGACTGACTGATGTCTGTCAAACTTTAGTTTGACTCGAGACTAATTGGAAAAAGTGAATGCTTCTGGTAGTACTGGCTTGGCTTCGGTCTGTTGTACGAGTATAATGTTTTGCTTCTGGCGATCATCATCAGCGTTATTCTGTTAATGTTCCTATACTCGTACTATACACTATACACTATACCGCGGCTACCAGAAGCCTGTCCAGCAACAGGAAGGAGCCGGCTCAGAGCCTCCGGTGTAGGAAAGGCTTTGAAAATCAAAGTGAAGGTGGTTTCTGATGGGAACTGTTGCAACTTGTTGATGCTGAAATCAAGCGACATGCTTGACAATCTTCTGAAGTCGCCTCCTAAAACCGTTAAACGTTGCCTCGGGCGCAACTGTAGACTGACACTTACTGTGCCGAACAGAGACAGTTGTTCATTTTCAAATATTTTTAAAAAAAACGAAGAAAATATTTTCCGATTTGTTAAGGTTACCGTGAGGTAATTAACTGCCATTACCGTTATCATTTTTATTATTTTTCTCTCACTCTTAAGTCAAGCCTTTGGATGGATTTGATGTCTGTAAAATATCTTTTGATAAATGTTGAAAATTTTTGGTTTAAAAGAGAAGAAAAAATTTTAAAATTAAAAAAGAAAATTATAAATAATAATGAAAACTGTACTTAATTGCTAGCAATAATTTCTAATCATCTTAAATTGATTTTGTCTAAATCGATGACAAAACTTTGCTGCTAATAATGATAATAATTTCAAGTAATAATGAGAGCACAATGTGGACCCATGAGGCGGTTGACCAAGAGCTCCGATGTTGAAATATCTTGGCTTCATGGTTTTCACAGGAATTTAATTCCATTATTCCGTCATTCTGTCATTCAGTGCTTCAGGATGGTCCGAGTTCGGTGGTCAGTGATCAGTATTCGTGGTTTACGCTTGATACAGTTGTTGTTTTTGTTGTTGTTGCACCATATAGCGCGATAATAAAAAAACAAAAGATCCAACAAAAACAATAACCAAGAAATAAATTTATTTTAATTCAATTTAGACCACAAAATATGCACATACACTCTCTAATACACACACACACACACACACAGACACCAACACACTTTGGTTTTAAAATTCATGCAGAATCTTTATTACTTTGTGCGGATTATAAAGCGTTTCCACGTTGTCTGCTGCTGCTGCTGCTGCTGTTGTTTCCATTCTTACTGATTGCGCTCAATCAATGTGTGGTCAACCAACAAAGTAACAAAACAAAAAAAAATATGGAAACCAAAAACCCAAGAAGCCAATTTATTTTTATTTGATGAGATATTTTGTCAATGTTAACAAAAATCAGTGACGCGTAGTCACAAAATAACAGCAACAATTGACAGTAAGAATAATAGAAAATGCATAAACGAGACAACACCGCAAAAACAAAAACAACAAGGTATGAACAACCGCAACAGCAACAACAAATCATCATCAACAACCAACAACCTACGGACCGAGTATGAATAACTATCACAGTTTCTGAATGTGTCGCCGTTGTCGCCGTTGTTGTTTTTGTTGTTGCTGATGAAACTGATGACACGTCACTGTCATGCTTCGTGTCAATACCAGGCTGACGCATCGAACTGGCATGTCAAGAAGTACGACAACGACAATGACAACGACGACGACGACGACGACGACGACGACGGCAAGAGCGGCAGCGTTCAGTTTCATCGAGGCATCGCTAACAGTCGAAATGCAATGATGACAGACCCAATAACAGTTACTAAAACAACAAAAACAACATACGTGCCTAACAAGTGCTCTTCTGATGCTTTTGCAAATCTTTGGCAAATAATCGCGATGCTGCTTCATTCATCCGGCGACTAACAAACGAGCAACATGACATGACAAACAAGCTGTAAGCAAGGATGCGCAACGGCATGATGCAAATACATATTTGTAGAGCAGAAGAGCAGCAACAATCTTGCGCATAATCACCATCGTCATCGTCATCGACAACGACAACAGCAACAACAAGAAAAGCCGCTCTTTGAAAAGCGGGTGTCACAACATCTCGGTGTCATGGTAGTTACTCGCAGCTGTCAAGAGTTACTCTGTAGTGTTGCCAATCACGTTGCAAATTCAAGGCCTCTTCCGGGGCGAGAGTTACAAGTTGGGCATTTTCTCAGGGCGAAAAGATTTGGGGGCGCTGAAAACTAACATTAATATTAAAGAAACGAGCAGCGTCAAAATGAGTTCTTTTGTAATTTATGGCAATTTATCGCATTTAATGTTCTTCGCGAGCGATATTTTTGTAGTTTTGTATTTTGCAAAATGTTCTTTGAGTTGAGTTGAAAAATGCATGTAAAAAGTCTGAAATTTTTCATGAAGTTTTTTAGTATTCATGACATTTTTTAATGAACATTTTTGCAGATATCTCGAAAACTAGCGTTGTATTAAAAAATGTAATTTACAAAATATGTAAAAATTTATTTGTGTTAGAGAAATTCACTTGCAAAATATTTAAACAGACTTTTTACAGTAAAATTTGAGGCTGAAGATCATTAGCTGTTAGTGCGTAAATTTAAGCGTATTTATAATTATAATTATTAAAGTTAATTAAAGTTAAAGTTAATTATAAATTATTATTATTAATTGTAATTATAGTTAATAAACCTTAATAATACGATATTATTATTATTAAAAATCGTGTTTTAAGTAATTATTCTTTTGTAATAAACTATAAAGATCGGCAGTAATATTTTATTGCCGCGCGGCGTCAAAAAGTGTGTAGAAGAGGCCCTGCATAGAGTTCTTATTGTTGTTGTCGACTAGTTGCTCTCTTTCTCTCTCTCTCTCTTACTCTCTCTCTCTGGTTTAAGCAGATGTACGAACCATTTGTCGAATATCTTGGAGCAAATTCTACGAAATATACAAAATACTTATTATTCAAGTTCGATTGTCTTTTCTTTTAATTTTTTAGGTATTTTCTTCTTCTGTTCTTCTACGGTTTTCTTTTAATTTCTTTGCTTAGTCTTTGCTATCGTCGCCATCGCCAAAGTCTGCGTAATAAAATGCAAATGAGTTAAAAGTTTTCCGTAAGTTTTCGATTAATCGCTGGGTGGCAGGCAAAATCTCTCGTTCGTCGACCCATTCGTCAGTCGGTCCAGTCTGACCACAACTCATTGCTTCGTTATGTTTTAGTTCAGCTTCCTGCGTTCTGCGTGTGTGTGCGTTTGACAGTGGCCTGATTGGTGGTGTCGTTGCTGTCGCGGTTGTCCCTCCAACGGTACTTTTATGCCTGCATGTAGTTGTTGTGCGCGCTGCCGAAAGTCGCAAGTAGCGTGCATTGTAGCGTAGATCGGTAGTATTTGTTGCTGCTCTTGCTGTGGTCACGCTGTTATCAGTGATGATATGTTAAGATGATGAGTATTCAGGACCGTCTTCCTCTCTCGGTTGGTCGAAGCAGTTGATAGGATGCATAGCTGCTTAACTAACAAACTAGAGGCTAACGATAATTTATTCGAAGCCTTGACAAGCAATTAAAATGGTGTCGCCATTGCGTATTGCCTTTTTTAATTGAGAGATCAAGAATTCCAAATATTTTGGAATCCTTCATGGATTCCAAACCAGCTAAATACGCCACTGCATGGCTTTGGTCTCTTGATGATGGTGCAAACCTGCCAAGGATCCCTGTACCAAGCTGTTCTTCCTTTCTCATCTGCTTAAGTCCAAAGAAAATAGACCGACGTGCCTATTTCAATCAATTGCTAAATGTTTGATTTAATTAAAGCTTTTCGTTGATTCGCTGAATATTTCGCTTGCAAGTGCTTACAATTATTTGCGCTTGAAAGCTTCTTCCTCATTTTACCACCAGTTAATTGATGATTCTCCTGTAATGACGAAGAGGTGCAGGTGCTTGTTAATTAAGGTTTAATCGCCATGCATAATCATGTGGTTAATTTTGAGGTTCCATCCATAGAATAGTTTTGTGTTAGCCAGTTTGTCTTTCCGTTAGCATTTGTTGGGTTTTCACGGAGAATTTCCTTTTTTTCTAACGAATTCTTTAAGCTTTACAGAAAAAACATTTTCATTTCATGTGTCTCGAATTTTTAGGTATCTGCAGAACAAATCTAAAAGGCGTAATAAAAAAGAGCTGACCACTACCGATAGTGTTCAGTGATGGTGGTTACGATGGCTCATAAAAGTTATAAATTAATTTATGTTAAGTTTACGTTTCCAGAGGATTTTTCCCAGGTTTTTTTCTTTCACTCTCTGAGAATTCTGGTTTATTTAGCAATAGTTTCTCATGTTAACTTTGTGAGTTATTCGAAGAAGGTTGATTAGAGATTCCTGACTGTGGTGAAAATTTGTTAATTGTGGTGAAACTTTGCGTACTTAAACTAACCTGAAGCCTTAAAATCTACAGGGTTAAATTTTGGGGCTTAATTTCGAAATAACAGCCGGTAAAAGCTTGGCAACAAATTGAGTTAAGCCGCAGAAAAGTATTATAGAATGTTATTATAGAATGATAGAAACGAGTTAACTCGTCAGCATTCAATTAAGTTTTAGATAATAGTCAATGAGTTTAGTTAAACTTTAGTTAACTTAAACTGTCAAATTGGTCCAAAGCTTTTGATTCTGATTATATATGTTACTGCTAAGATACGCAAAAAGGTCTGTTGCTGTTACGATGTTAATGTTGTATTTTTTGTAATTTCCTTTGTCGAAAATAAGGACGTTGATGCGAGTTTATTACCTTCCATATATTTTTAAATATGTACGTACGTTCTTGTAAGAGCATTAAAAAGGAAAGAGGTTTATAAGAGAAATCAGCTGACTTTCTTTATGAGGATGAATTTCGAACTGGTAAACGGCATTGTAGGTAATTGATCCATCAGCAGTAACAGTATTCATAAGTACTTAAGTATCTTCCTTACTGTAGAAAGTCCGCCCGTAACGGTACTTAGAGAGGATATGATAAATTTATGAAAATGTACCGACCGATTTAAAATCATTCCATCTTTTACCATCTCTTCTTCCTCTTTTTCTGCCAGTGCGTCTTTACTACCTGTTTCTTTCTCCGTCTCCCTCCATTTATTTTTGGCGATTGGGTCACGTTGTACGATTGTACTTGTCTGAAATGAATCAATAAGAACTTAATTCTTCGTTTATTGTCCACCTTCAACCTTCATAAATCTGTCCAATTTATCTGTCATCTCAAAGACCTTCGCCGTGGTGAAGAGAAATCGTTAAAACCAGGCGAAGGATAGAAAAACATTCGCCATTTCTTACAAAGATTTCAATTGACACGAATTTCACAAACATGCTGCGATTGTAAGGAAAGGCGTGCGTGTGCCTGTGCAGGGCGGACGGACAGAAGCATGCACGTAGCTACGTAAAACAAAAGCATGAACGGATCGGCAGAGAGACAGGCAGACCGACAGACAGACGCATAAACCTAAAGTGAACTGCTTAAATTTGCTTTCAAAAGTGGATACAAATCGCAATTTATTGCGTTACCAAAAGCGGCGAGCTGCTGTCGCGCTGTCGCACACACTGCGCTACTAACGCGCCGCGGGCTGCGGAAGATGCGAGCCAGCAGCTGCATTACGGCGACACGACTCGGTCTTACGAGCGAGTTTTGCCAGAACATCGTTGCGTGAATTGCATTTGTTAGGCTTAAGCTTGTCTACTCGCTGAGCCGGCTGCAACGAGTGCGATTGTGGCGGTTAAGAAGCTTTCAAGAGCCGTCCTGGACGCAGCCGTAGGTACGTAGGTACATATACATATACATATGCGTAAATGTGCGTAAGCGAATGAGCGCATTTCCTCTTCCGTCACAATTCTGTTGGTTCTGTTGGCAGCAGCTTTTTTCAATTTATACGTCTTTTTGATGCTTCTTAAAGGGGTTGTTGTTGTTGCGGAAACACTCGGCCTCAATGGAAAAGTAAGAAAATTGAATGGTAAGGCCTAAGACAGTCCTCTGACAGTTTTCAAATTGCCGTCGATAAATTTTCTCCAACTAATTTCTGTCAACTTCTTCTGCGTTGGCCTCTGTTGTTACCTCATCTGCGTCATCATCATCATCATCATGATGGTTCTTTCACGCGTTTCCTCATATACGAAGCTGTGGTTTTATAGCTTTGTAGGGATAAGCATCGGGCCATTTACGTGGGCGGTGATGGTGAAAATGTGTGATGTGTTTGTGCGCGACGGTTGTCCACGCCAAGACATGCCGTGGACGGTGCTGTTGCTGTCGCTTGTGCTGCCATATTAGTAAAAATTATGCGGTAACGCCCAGTGTTGGCGCGCATGCGCCGCATTCAATGCTCGTTTGCTCTAATTCCTTTTCCTTTTTATTGTGCTCGCATCAAAAGACGGTTGCTATGCATTTAGTTTGGAACGATGATAATGTGAGAACGTTGCTTGGTTTAGTTGAGGTGCTTGGCTAGTTGGTCGAAAGCGGTGGAGAGGAAGGCAGTGCAGATATTCAGTGTGCTTAAGAATTCGTTTGGTATTCAGTTAGTTGAGTGATGATGATGATAACAAAGTTAACAAGGCAGAAAGAGTATAAATTTGTAACCGTTAGTGTTTCTCTGAATAAGACAAATTGTCAGTTCTCGAGCGTGAAGCCATTTTTTTTTCTTGCTTTTAAAACTAAGTAAGTTTTGATATCTTAAATGCATATTATTCGAAATAAAATTATGAAAATCAAGATATGGTGAGAAAAAAAGGAGCTTAAGGTCAAAGAAAAGAGCGTAACGTGAAGATACAAAAAAGCTCTGTTGATTTTAAGTCACCCTCTATTGATTTTTTAGCCCTTATAATGGGTTTTTCAGCAAGAGGTAACATTTCAAATGTCGCCTTTCTTTACCATCAGCATTCAATTGTCATTGTGATGTCATTTGACAAGCAAAAACTCTGTTTGATATGAGTTTTCTTAAGATTTCTGTGGTTAACGTTTAGACGAAGACCTTCTTTACATTTTCTTCGTGATCATGACCATCGAAGTCGGCATCAGAATCGTCATCGTCATCGCCCTCAACATTATAACGCATTTCTGTCTCTTTTTCGCACGCCTGCCTTGTTCTTCCTATAGCAATCCTTTGCTGAAATGATGTAAACCTGCGAAAACTGCCAGCCCACAGATCTGCCATAAAGCAGAGTTGTCGGTAACATCAGTCAGTTGTTGCTGTTGCGTCGTTGTTGTTATTATTCGACAGTAATGATCGGTAAATGTGTAACGCCATCATTGCCATCATCATTAAAGTAATACGCGCCGTCCTGTAACCGAGTTCACTTTCCGCCTCGAGCGCGATCGAGAAGTACGAGGCACAGCAAAGTTGGCGAAAAATGTTGTTTGTTTCGATTTAATTGACTGGCGCAGAAAACATTTCGCAAAATGTTGTCAATGCTGGAAAATTGTTTGCTGTCACTAAACGACAGTTTGGTACATAGCTTCTAATACCTTTGTTTGTCTTCTTCTACTTCTACTTCTACTTCTACTTCTACTTCTATTTCCTTTTAGACTTCTTCTTCTTCTTTTTCTTCTCGGAGGTTACTCAAAACATTGTTACCAGAAGCACATAAACGTCTATAAAAGTCTTAGAGACAAACATTACGCGCCTGCAAAAAGTGTTGTAGGGCGTTGTTGTTGTTGTTGGTTCTTCGGAACCTACCTACACCAACTCTACACCAACATTGATTGAAATTGTTGTAAATGTTGTTACTTTGTCACATTTTATTCCCTTATTTTTGCTGCTTTTCCTTTCTCTGTTCGACCCATCAAGAACAAGCATTTTAAGTGGTACTCGATGCGCGATAAACAGACAACTGATTACATTACTAACATTATAGAGCACGCGAGAGTGTCTCGTGAGAGGAGGAGAGAGGAAGAGAGATAAAGAAGGGACTCTTTTGTTTCTAACAAGTTTTGGGTGTCATGCAACAACGGTTTCAAAACTATTTAACAGTTTGCTCATTTTATTCAGGCATTGCCAATGTTTGTCTGTCCGTCTCTTTGTTCCTTTGTTGCTGTGGGTTAATCCTTTCGTCTGTCTGTGCGCGACTACAGCCACTGTCGGTGGCGGTGGCTGTCGCTGTCACCGTGGCCGGCGTTCGAAGGTACATATTGCCTAGAATGAGGGCGCAACATGAATCGTGATCGACCTGAAATGCAAATCAATGTCTTGACAATTCAAACAACAAAAATGATAACAAAACAAAAAAATTGAATATCATGCAGCGCACTTTTTTCTCGTTTTGTGTCTTAGTTTTTTTATTTGTTTATTTTATTTATTTATTTATTGTTTTTATTTATTTAAATTCGCTGCAAGTCACATAGAAACAATAAACAATAGAGGTCTGCATGAGACGTCTCGAAGGCTTGATCAAGACCTCTTAGCACATTGCAACTGAAGTAAGCGTAAAATAACACAAAACACTTTTGCAACAAGTGAGCTTGTGAATAAGACTTCTGCCAAAAAGTGACTTTTCAGACGACGACGACGTGTTTTCAGGGTGACTCAGTGAGCTTGTGAATAAGCGCGTTGGCCATAGTCGTATTCGTAGTACAAGTCATTTCAAGCGCTATTTGGAATCGAAGAATAACAACAACAGCCACAGCATATTTCGCCGAAAAAGCAATAATACTGCTACAAAAATGTAACCAACTCTAAAATATCCAACGACAGCACTAACGACATACGAAATAAATGCGACAACAATAAAAAAATAAAAAAGAAACGTCCTGCATTGTAACAGCTCTTTACACACTTGTACAATACAAACAGTTAACCCTTTGTTGGTTTGTTGTTGCGGCTGTTGTTGTTATTGCTGGTGTTATTGTTGCTGGCGGTTGCCGTTGTATGTGCTCTTATTGTTACTGTTGTTGCTGGCCGAAATCATGTCGAAATCCTGACAAGATTACAAAAAGCGATAAGACAAGACGATTCTGTTTGTCCCTCTGGTGGCCGACTGTCTCTGTGTCCTTCTTAACTCTGGTTGGTTTTCTCTCTCACCCTCTCTCTCTCTCTCTCTCTCTATGCATTTGCTTCTTCATATTGCTGTTGTTGTTGTTGTTGGTGTTGTTCCTGTTACTGCTCGAACTGCATAAATTGGCATAATTTTATGCGATCGCTGGTGGGATCGCGGTTAGCATCCTCGTTTGCACTTCTATTAAAATTCAGCGATCGCAGCAACAAACAATATAAACAATAATGATCAGCAACATCAGCGTTTGCTGATTACGTGGCAGCAATTGTTGTTGTTATTATGGCTGTTGCTGTTCTCGTCTACCGCCTTGCAAGAAGAAACGTTGCAACGTTTTTAAGATTGAGGAAAAATTCGGCGAATAGCAACAACAACAACAACAATGACGACGGCAAGTCTAGATGGTTGGTGCATCGGTTGGTGGTTCCATCGCTGAGTCGGTTACTGAGTCCGTTGATGGATCTGTTAATGGTTCACTTGGTTGTTGTTGTTGTTGCTGTTGCTGTTGCTGTTTTGCTGTTAGTCTGCTAGTTTACCAACTTGTCTGTCTTTTCATGTTATGGTTTCTTAATCAATGATATGAAAGAAATTCATGTCCTCGTTGCTTTTCTCAAGCCGTTTCACGACCATGTCGCCATCATCATGCTCAGCCCCGCTCAGCTCAGCCCAGTACAGCACAGCACCGTTCGAATCGTCGAAGAATCGTCAGCTCTTGAGCTTTTTCTAGAAATCTAAGCATTGCCATTGCCACCATCATAAGCAGCATCAGAAACCAGGCATCAGACACCGAGCACCAGACACCAGACACCGGGCTGCCTCCTCATCAGTTGTTCGAATTGAACTTCAAACTCTATTTTTTTTTCATCTGGAATTATGTTTTATCGTTATCGTTTGAATTTCATGCTAACATTTTATTTGTTGGCACAACATAATTTTGCGGGCTTCCTTGCCCGCAAGAAAGCTGTCACGGGCTTCCCGCAGCCCCCGCCAGGAATTGCGGAATACGGCTTTGTGGGCTCGGCATATGGTCGGCATGCATGCATGCATTAGTGTGTGTGTGTGTTTGTTGGGGTCGTGTCAAATTTGTATAATAATAAATAAAACTTTATTAGGTTTGTTTGCGATGAACAGAAGAAGCTAAAAGAAGTTATCTTTGTTGTAAATCTAAAATTGTTCGCAATTCAATTCATTAAAGAGTTATTTACTTTGGTATGACATTATTATAGGTCTCTCCTTCTCCTTCTCATTGTTCTTCTAACTTCTTTCTCACTCTTGCTTAGAATTACTTCGTGTTTTGATAAAATTTGCTTTGAACTCTTGCAAGGAGTTTTGGAGTTTTCGACCTCAGAAGAACTACTGGTACGATATACGAGTAAAGCTATAGATTCTAAGGTTTAAAATCTGTAATTCGACCCCCACGAGAATTTTCCACATCGGGCTTATGAAATATCCTGCCTAAATGTACAAACAACCGTTTTATAGCGATGTTTGAGGTTATGTTACATTATAAGATTAGGTTTTTTCTTTTTACAGTAATTTTTATTATTTATATACGAGTATAGCTATAGATTCTAAGGTTTAAAGTCTGTAATTCGACCCCCACGAGAATTTTCCACATCGGTCAATTTTCCCCATCGTTTTATAGCGATGTTTGAGGTTATGTTACATCATAAGGTAATGTTTTTCCTCCTTACAGTACTTTTTGCTATTTATTATCCTTTAGAAACCGGAATGGAGGATTTAAAAGGAAATCGCATATTAATAGGTGCTTCAACAAGCTTTTAGCACCTTCCATTGATGCAACCTCATAATAACGCATAACCTCAAATATAACGAACAACGCTTTCGGAAATTTAGGTTAGAATATCTTGAAAACCTGATGTAATGGAGATAGTTCTACAACTAGTTCTGTTTAATTCAGTTAAAAACTAATTAAAAGAAATGGTTTTTGGTTTAAGATTTAAAAAATTATATGGACTTATGTCGATTAAGATCATCAGAAGAGGTCATCCGCCACTATATCGATTACTCAAATTTTAATTTTTTTTGAGGAATCGACCGAAGGAATATCGACAAATTTCGCAAACTACTTTTAAATTATAATAGACCGGATTTCTCTGATTGGAAAGAATATCTCAATTAAATCGAATCAACATAACCTCAAAAATAATGAAAGAACACGCATTTGCTCCACATTTCGGTCAGGATATCTTGAAAACCTGATGTATTGGACATAATTCCTGTGATACTAAGATTAACCGAGTAACCTTAAAATAGTTACAATTGAATATTTTTTAATTTGGATGAATAGAATTTTCTGCTTCTGAATTTCTTTTTAAAGTAATTTCGCACAAAAGCTTTGTAGTAACCTTGTAAGGAATGCTACGTATTTAGGAGACAAAGACGATGACACGGAAAATAATTGTCATGCCTTTTCTAAAGCGAATAAGAGTAAGCAACGGCGATGGCCTGATGACGGGGAGGGGGCGTGTATGGTCTGTGTAGGAGGTGGGAGTGTAGAAGAGTAGCGAAAACGCCAGGTTACACAAAAACAACAACAACGACAACAACAACATTAATGCCACAAAAAGGTTACTTAAGCTGTATTAAAGTCATGAGACTGAGAATTAGTTTTAAAGGGAATAACAATGACAACAACAATAACAACAACCGCAACAAAAACAACAAAATAGCAGAAAACAAGATAAACACAAGAGCACAGCAATTGCAACAACAACAACAACGACAACAGCAATAAGAGCAGAACAATTCCTTCTAAACAATGTGCTAATTTGTTGTTATTGTTAACTTTGTTGCTTTTGTTTTTGCTCGATTTTTGTTGCTATTCTTTTTTGTGGCCGTGGTTTTTCTTATTGTTGTTGTTGTTGTTGTTGTTGTTGTTGTTGTTGTTTTCGTCGTTGTAGGAAGAAAACGTGATGAGTTGCAACGTGCTTTAATTTTTTTTTCGAATGTTTTATGCTTTATTTCCTTTTTTTTTTTGCAGAAAAAGTTCATTTTCTTTGTTTTGTTTTGTTTTGTTTTGTTTGTGTCGTATTTTAAAACAGAGTTTTCTTTTTTCTGACTTCGAAACTAACTGAAGTGAGGCTCTAGTTAGCGTGTCATGTTAGTTCAGTTGGATGGTACTGACGCCGGTACCGTTATTTCTCTGGCATCGTTTAGGTTTCTGAAATGGGTACTTAAAATATTCCAGCAAAAAGAATTTATGGCTAAAAATTCCTAATCTCACTTCACAACAACAACAACATTAAGAGCAACGGCAGTAGTAACAGCAGCAACAGCAACAGCAACAGCAACAGCGTCATCACCAACTGATCTAAACTAATGTAACTCATTCTCATTCGGCAGACTAATTCTTAAAGCGATCCTTCTTAGCTGATGACCCAATTTTTCGACATTATTACTGTTGTATTCCACCACTTTTGCTGCTTACTCGCATTTCTAATTGTTGCTGATGATGATGATGATCATGATGGTAATGGTGGTGGTGCTGGTGGTGTCAGTGCTAATGGTTGCTTGCTGAGCATCGAATATTTCTCGAGTCTTAGACTCTTTAAAAAAACAGTTTCAACGCACTTGAGCTTTTTACACGACTTTTAATTTGGAAAGACTGTCGAATATCTTTCGAAGTTGTTTGTTTCGATGTTGTTTGAATCTTTTGTTCTTCTTCTTTTTCTTCTTCTTCTTCTGCTTTTTTGTTATAGAATCGGTTTTCATCTGGCGTATGGTTATGTCGTAAATGACTTACGAAGACTTATGAAGAGACATTTATCGATTTGTGAAGAAGACCTAAAGCTATTCTGTAGTCAAGAGTTCGCCGGGAAGGTTCTAGAAGTTCTTTTCCTCTTAGTACTTTACGTTCTTTTATACCACACGCTCCACGTACACACACACACACACACACACGCACTACACCGCTGCCATTCATCCCTCGCGGCATGTTACCGATCCTTCTAGCGCAACCTGAGTCCATGGGTTTTTATGTTATTATTTAGCGAGAAATTAATTTCGTTAGTTTATGTCTTGCGCTGTATGAAAAAGTTTGATGACTATTTTGTGCAGCAACAGAAAGTCGCCGCAAGGCACAAACGGTACAAATCACTCGAAGCCAGTCAAGTGTTGCTTCCGCGTTCAGAATCGTCGAGCGTCTTAGCGTTGAGAGCGGTACCGCCACCACGCTTTGCAGTGCTATGAATTTTATACCTTGAAGTACTTACTTCAATTTTTTAAGGCTATGAAGGATCGGCGGTTCGAGGATGGTTTGAGGCGGTTCGTTGTATAAAAATGCATAGAAAAACTTCAACAAAACTTGTGCGTCGTCATGCGCAAAAAAGTCATTCTGGTCTCTTCTCAAATCAATGAATGACATTCAAGCAGGTACCTTTTTAAAGTTCACAAAAAAAAAGCCAAACCTCCACGCCCAATTGTCGATATTGCTGTCATTATAAATTGCTCTTCTGAGCACCTGAGAGTTGTTCAAATCTGCCCGTTAGATAAGCAGCCGTCTCTTTAGAGAGTAACCGTCTGTTCTGTTGTTCTGTTCTGCGTGAAAAGCAATCATCCATAAATTGGAGCAATCGTAATGAACTACTTCAGTCACTGTGGAATGAATACCGCTGAGTTCCGCCGAGCACCGAAGAAATCATTGAGTCACCCTCAACAATTTAGACCTAACAAACCAATCCGCAGGCAGCACAATTCATCAAAGAAGTATATTTTAATTGACAGCTAGAAGGAGAGGAAGCGGCCATCAAGAGCGTTCCAATTAATTGGCGGCTCCCTCTGGCTGTCGAGAACATACGAACATAACTGTTTATTGGTTACAGGCCTCGTCTAGTCGTCGTCGCCGTCATCGCTCGCAAGCCATTTATTATCATTGAGTGAGTAACTGTCAAATCATGTGTTCGCTACTGAGCGAAACCGTTAACGTCAGGGCTAACTGACAAAAAAAGGCAAGCAATAAAAGAAAACCAAATTAAGGAAAGGAAAAGAAATGAAGTGAAGTGCTGAAGTCGGTTACGAGTAGCTTAAGGTTAATTGAGAGCACGAGTGGTAAATGGAAGAGTTCAACTCTTTTTAAACCAAGTTAGTAACTGTGAGACACATAAGAAGAAGAAGAAGAAGAAGAAGAAGAAGAAGAAGAAGCAGTAGTAGAAGAAGACGGAAAAAATAAAATCTGCAATAACACAACAAGAAAGTACGCAACATTTCAAGCAAGTCATCTGGAACAGCAGGATAACTCTATAACCAACAGTCTAAGTCATGCATAAGTTCTGATGTTGATGATGACGAGTTGGTTTTAAATCGTCACAACCCTTCCGGAAAAGTATAAAAATAAATGTAAATCGTTATATTTTAATCCTCGAAAAGAGCCTTATATGGTGTTTCCATAAAGCGGTTTTGCTGCGGTTTAGCGCAAAACTGGTTTTCACAGTAAAAACCATTATAAAACCAATGAAGCTGTTGTTGTAAGTTCAGTGCAAAACCAAAAAGACTTCTGGTTTTAGTAGTTTTCAACCCTGTTTCGAAGTTCGAAAACTCGACGCCATAGCCTTGTCTCTTTCTATTGTTAATGTGGTGCACGAAAATACACCATACGAAAATATTCTATCAAAATTAACAAACAAAACAAAACATTGGTTTTGCCTACAACAACAACAAAAGCAGGGGGCGAAACCCAGCAAAACCAAAAATAAAACCAGTTTGGTATGGAAATACTTGACACTTGATCAATATTCGAAAGCCTAAACCGAAACCAAAACCATTTAACGGAAACATCATATTAAATTTGGTAAAAGAGAAGGTAAAGAGAAGATAAAGGTAAACGGAGAGCTAGGAATGAAAAAGTGACTTTTAAAAGAGTTTTAACGAACTCAAACCTAATCCAATATTATAATTTATTTTATCTCTGCAGATTTTTGAGATATCCTGCTCTGAAAATTAAAAAGTTATGAATAAGATAAAGGAGAGCTAAACTATATTGAGGAAGGGGCTGATCATAATCACCGCTGGGTAAAACCAAGTTAACGTTAATGATGATGGTTTGAATGAATAATTGTTATTGACTTACTTTATTGCTACTAATGGCTCCAATGTCGGCACCTCCACAAAAAAAAACCACAAACAACTTGAAAGTCTCCAATTGTTCACTGCCAGAATGACATGGTCTAATTCCAATGACATGCTGGCACATTTTATAACCTCCAGCCTTCATTCATACGCTAATTTTGTAATTTTAACCCTTATAGGAGGCTAAAAGAAGTCTGCACATACATTCATGATGGATGGCAAATTGTCTACATATATTATTTATCATAAATGATAATGATTACACCAATAAATTATGTTCCATAGAAGCATTTTTACTTAATTCTAAAAGCACTTACTATGGTAAATACAGTACATAAAATATTTAAGAAAAATGCGCTTTTTGATCTTTCTTTATATACACTTTGCTAAAAGTACATTTTTACCGCTTTTTTATTCCTTTTCTTTCTGTTTGGAGTTCAGAATGGTGTTAGCTCTTCCCACCTGATGTCATTATATGTATGTTGGCATGTCGTAGACTTTCCACATGGACCGACATCGTCTGTTTAAGATTTCCAAAAACAAACGTCGCGACGGTTACAAAACTTATTTCTGCACCAATTTTATTTAAATTTGTATCTATTTGTGATTACAATATTCTTCATTACGTCAAAAAATGAAGTCATATTGTAAAATAATGCAAAATGCCTGTAATTTATGCATTTTACGCCAATAACGTCTAATGGCTAAGGTGACGTCAAGATTATTTTTTTAGTTATTCTGGATTTGGAGATATTAAACTGATTATGCGTTGAAGTACTCACAAGACTACTATACCGCTATAAAATTCTAATGCGAGGGCCACGAAACCCATATAACTTATTCAATAAATTTCTTTAGCGCCTAATAATAAATAAAAAAAGAAATTTTTCCTTTTCAGAACAACTAAGACCAACTGTTAACAAAAAAAATAAAAATCAGTTTACCTAAATTAAATAGTATTATTTGATTTATGGAGTAAAATTGCACCCGCGAAGCGTATTAGGGTTAACAACAAGGAGAATCTGATGATTGAGCCACCAAATAAATCTCTCTGCATCTCTCTCTTTAGATACCAGCCACTTAAAAAAAGGACAAGAAAAAAAAGGAGGATATAGAGAGAATGGTTCAATCGATGTCAGGCAGTGACAGCCTCTGAGATTCTTCGGTAATGTTTGTTTGTTTGTTTGTAACTTAGAGGAGGCGGTTAAATTGATGGATGGATGAATGGTTGGTTGGATGGACAGATGAATGAATATATTTGTATACACCAAATGCTTTGCATGTGTGTGCAACCGCGCACTGTTCCAGAGAGCGACTCAATAAATCGCCGGTACAAAGAACAGTTCTTCTTTGGCGCAGCGTCGCATTGGCCTCGGGGACACGGCAATCTTATTTTTTACGTGCCCGCGCGCGGCACACTGATAGAATGAAGCGTGTGGTGGAGGCAGTGGACACAGCGACAACAACATTTTAGCAACAAATATCAAAAACCTGGCTTGCTGCCGCTGTTGGTCAGTGTGTTGTTTCAGCAGAGTGGCGTCAATACAGAGACCAACAGTGACTCTGACCTACTGAACTGGTCCCCAGAGACGGGGCTCTTGACTGACGGTGTCGGCGTCGTCGGCTGGCCTGCTCTGCTTTGTGTGGGTCTGGACTGGTCTGATCGGGTCCGGTATATTCGGTTCTATGCGGCCGGCTGGCTGGCTGACTGACTGATTGACTGACAGACTGACTATCTCTTCACATCAAATTATTTGACGTCTTTGTGGCAGTCGATAGCTTCATCAATGTCCATGTTGCTTCTTCTTCTTCTTCTTCTTCTTCTTCTTCTTCTTTCATCGTCGATCTTTTCGGTGGAAAACACAAACCAGTGCGGAAATGCAGCAAGCCAGAGTTCTATCGTGTGTTGTTGTTGTTGTTGTTCTGGTTGTAATTTTTTTATACTCAACTCCTTTTGTCTACCTGCCTTTTTGTCATTTCTCTGGTGCATCAGTCTTTGGTTGCTGTTGTTGTAGTAGCAGTAGTTGTTGTTGATTTTGTTGTAGCAATTTTCTGATTGAGGGCAAGCTTTTTCGGTTGTTGTGGGAACGCATGAACGCATGAATGTGGGGCAGTGGCGACTGCCCTCTCTCTTTTTTCAACAATGGCTGAAGAATTGACGAGACGTTTCGTTGTTGTTGTTCATATTGACAGCAACTTGCTACTTGTTAACCTCGCCTAAGGGCACTGAGAGGCGCTCTCTCTCTCTTGCTAAAACGCAGTTTTTTTAGTGTTTGAGAAAACGCTTCAGTGAGTGATTTTTCTTGTGCGCTTCGATTTCTCTTCTGAACGATTTTTGATGCCTTACAATGTGCATATTCCAGCAAACCATGTGTGTATATAATCATATGAATTATCTCTTTTTCTCTCTCTTTAGTTTTATCAGGTCGAGCATTTAATAATAATAGTTTTTAGTTTATAGTATCGTATAATCCACAAGCATTTGTGGCATTGTCTTTAACTCAACTTTGCAGCACATTCTCATTATTTTCTCTTGTTTTCGAAAATGGTGGTTTAAAAGACATTCCGAAAATGTTATCGTCCGATCCGCTGCCTGACACTATAAATAATGCTTTCCTAACAATTTGGTATGTGGAACGTGTCTGCTACGAGTATGTGCGGAGTGAGTACCCGCGCTTTGATAGCCGTTGTTTAGCCAAGACCGAACAACTAGATTAAACTCACCTAGAGGCTCACCGACTGACTGGCGTAGTGACCTACTGTCTGTGCCAGTGACGGCCGCACTGATTGACTCAGTGACCGACTGAATTTTGTGTCTGGCAGAAGTTTCTGTCGGATAACTGTCATTGTAGGTGACGCGCATCTTCTTGATGTCAGTATTCAGTTTGGCAAACTCTTCATTTGCACCAACCAACGAGCCAACGATCCAACGGGCCAAGCCGCCAACATTCTGGCAACAACACCGTTTGCACGCTGATCGTGTTGATTATAGACTATTGACCCGTTTGCACACAGCAGAATATTTTAAGCCATTCGGTGGTGGATCAGGGGCTCGACGGTTCGGCGGTTCGACGGTTTGGTGATTCGATGGTTTGATGGTTCGGTGGTTTCAATGGCTGTGGCTGTAGCTCTTTCTGTTAGAATGAATGTTGTACAAAGGAACCATAAATCTTGCAAGGTTGACACAATGAAAAAGAACCATCTTCAGTTTTTATACGTACTCGCAGTTCGGTGGTGGTTGGTGGTTGGTGGTGTTGTTGTTGCTGTTGCTGTTTGCTATTATCTCGGTGAGAATTAGTTCGCTGCACAGGTTCATCATAATTTATGCTGTTTAGATGAAATTTTATGGGGTATATTTTTACTCTAAATTTTCAAGTACTGACATTATTAAAAATTCTAAAGTTTGAACATTCAGTTTCAATGTATTTGGTTCGTTGCAACAGTTTTACTCCTATTCTTTCCTCCTCGTATTCTTTCTTTCTTTCTTTCTTTCTTCTTCCGCTTCAATTCGTATGCTTCTTCAATTAAGCTGTTGTTTCACTGCCGGTGATTCTATGGTTTCGCTTGACCTTATTTTTTAGCCAATTATCAATTAGTTAGTGTTTAAGTCAGTCAGTCAATGTGAAGAAATCTCTATAAATCTTTATTTTGTATAATCATTTCAGCAACTGGAGTGTTTTAGTGAAATTTGTTCCCGAATGTGTGAAGGCTTTAAGGCTTTTAATAAGGCTTTTAATAAGTACCGCTTGGCGAAAGACTGCTGATGAGGAACCGTGTCTGGCTCCGAAATGGCCATACGATCTGCCGAAGTTGCGTCTTAATAAATACTTTGTTGGTAGCAAATACGCTGAGCGGCGAGTATGGGTGGTGGTTGTAATTGTTTATAACCACGCATATAATCATAATGTAAATACGATACATAATTACGAGTAAACTCTGGCTATGGAAAATTAAAAATGTTTGCTAGCTCCCAAAAAACTTTTTGTGATTCTAACGGTATCCAGTTTAGTGTTTAATTAAATGGCGGTTTCAATCATAAGGAATCGTACATAATTCATTGCGCCTCTTCGTCAGAGTAAATGAAATTATATCATTCTTTAGCGACGACCATGCACTAATCTGTAATTTTCATAAAAGTACCACCCACCACATTTTCGGATTAAGCTTTTTTTTGAAGACCTCTTTCAAAAAACTCTTTGAAGACCATCAAAAACTAAAATCCAACAACTAAAAGTTGTTTTTCACAATCCATAATCTTCTAACTTTGTCGGAAAACTCAACAAACATCAAGAAATCATTTTCCTCTATTAGTCCAAGGTAGAAATAAGTAATCTGAATTATAAACAAAAATATCTGTCATGCCAAACGTATGTCTTTACTTTACAGTCTTGAACTCAATGAACAATATATTAAACAAAAAACCCAGCTGAGGGTCATCGATTGCTGTGTTTCGGTTGCTACATTAAACAATGTCTCCAAACCAAATTGGACAAACCCATCGACTCTCAATCTTTCGGAAAATTTCTATTGAAAATATATGGGTCCTAAAAGTGTAAACTTCATCGCGTTAGCTATTATGGAATCCTCAATTTTCTCAAGATATTATCCAAGGATACATACCCTCGCTAGTGTACTTAATTGTGATAATTTTTGAGGAATAACTTTCGAAAAATCTTGGGCGTCTTGAAATATTTTCTACCTTAAAAGTTTCCTCTTAAAGGCAAACTTGCTTTGAATTTGTCTCTCCATTGGTTTAGTAAAAGCTCCATCCATACTGGCATTAGGATACGCCCATATCTCAAAAAGACGATCAGGTATTTCGTATCGCATGTTGCTAAGAATCCGTTGCAAAACCGCATTTGAATCTCCATTTTTGCGTTGCAAAATCGGAACATTTTGACTTTAGTAGAAAATTTCGTCTGCTGTGGAATTTGGTTGTCGATGAGCATTCGGTAACACGCAACTGTAAAACCTAATAACAGACTATGCCAGACTTAACATAATGCGATAGTAATAATAATAGTCAACAACAACAACAATAGCAACAAGCAACAACAGCAAACATAAGAGTAAAAGCAATTAGAGGCGTGTCCAAAGCTCGTTTGTTCAATCTGAATGATTTTTTGAATATTTTAAAATGCTATCTTTGAAATTCTTATTTGGTGCTTTTTAGTGTTTTGCTGCTGTTGTTGTTGTTCTTCTTCTTCTCTGCCAGTCGCTGTTGTTGTTGTTGTATAGACCTGAACAAACAAGCCAATGCATTGAAAATAACAAACAAACTCCATTGAATAATTTCCGCCTTTTCGTTTTTCTGTTTTCTTTTCTTCAGATTCTTTAATTTCTTGCTTCAAGGGTTAAGTTATCATAATAAATAGTGGTTCTATCAAAAGGGCGTCTTTTTGAGGTGGTTTTAAGGTGATTTTAACAGAACTTAATGACTTTGGGGCGTTTGAAAGAGAATCCTCGATCGATCGAACGGCCTCGACTGGAATGGCTTTGCCAAAAAAAGACTGGTTTGATTGATTCGTTGCTGTTTGAGAAATTTAAATCTTCGATTAAGTGTTCGTCTTACCGTAACAGTTTCAAATCAATCGTTCTATGCTTCAGGAATATATCTCTGCTTCCTGTCGAGACTGGACTGGATTCAACTCTTCTCGACTGAAAAGTCCGCTGTCGGTCTTGGTATCTCGTTTTGCCTGAAATCGACTGTTCCGTCCTCGGAACAGTCGTCTTGACTGAAAAGTTCTGACTCGTTCTTGTCTCGACTGGAAATGTTCTGTCTCATCCTTTGGTCTCGCTGCAGTTAAAAAGGTGCTGTATTGAGAAAGTTCTCTTTTCTCCTGTTGCGTCTTAGAAAATTCTTGTCAGGGTTCTCAAAGGTCAGAGCCAGGATATATGTATACAGAGAGTAAGAGCCATAGAGCAATAGAGTCATAGAGAATGAGAGTGAGAGTGAGACACAACGACAGCAAATTTAATTCCAACAAAATTGTTACCAAGTATTTTGTAATAGTTGCTGATCATCATCATCATTACCATTAACGTCATCATCGGCATCAACAATGCGCTTAACGTTACTTTGTTTGCTTCTTGCTATAATTTTGTACGTAGATACTTTTATTTATACTTCCGAGCAGGAAGGTACAACAATAATAACAACAAAAACAACACTAACAACAACAACAACAACAAAAAAAAAGCCATAATGGGAAAAACAACTGATAAAGCGATAGTGACTACTACGAGTACAATAAATACGCAAGACAGCAAACAATACAAGCAAGCAACCAATCAAAACAATAAGAACAACAGCAACAACAACAACAACAACAACAACAGCAACAAACAGTAACGATAAATAAGTATAACAAACAATAAATGCCAAAGTTGGAAAAATTAAATTAACGAGAAACTCGACTGGCATCGAACTACTTGCGGCGGAGCAGAGCAATAAATTCGCAACCTGCACTTCCGTCTCTCATAATGTTATGAAATACCAAAAACAACAAAACCAACAACAACAGCCACAGCAACACACAAGCAGGAGCAGTATTCAAGGAGGCAGTAGCAACATTAGCCGATTGCATAAAGCGCAAGCTTAGAGCAGCACAGCGCAGATCTAAACAACGCAACGGGAAGCAAGCAACAAGCAGCAAACAGCAGAAGTGAACAACAACGAAGGCAGCGGGCAGCAATAGTCGGCAGTAGTCGGTGGCAGCATTCGCCAACAGTCCATACAAACACTCGCAGCAGCAGCAGCAGCAGCAGCAAACCTGAGCCGGCAAAAACAACTGGTGCGGTCGACTTAGTCAAAAGCAGTTGCCTATTAATATGATAACAAATGATGGTAACAACAACAACAACAAAAACGACGACAACCGAAGGAGAAGCACAACAAAGAAAACCAAAAGGAACTAAGCGACAGCGTGAAACGTTGAAAGGAAGGAGGAAAGGAAAGGAAGGGAAGGGAAGGACGGCAGAAAGGGTCTTTGAATTGAAGTTGGTAGACCTGTTGGTCACTATAAGACCAGAGTCCTCTTGGCCAGGGAGAGGGAGAGAAAGAAGAAGAAGATCAACAACAACTACTTCTCTTTCTTTCTCTTTCGACAATCAGACCAACAATCAACAATCATAACGACAAAGGGAGTTGTTGCAACAGTAGCAGCGACAATCACTTGCCGGAAAGTTCAAAAGGCAAAGAAGCGGTTATTTTGGGCACGCATGCGCGTACTGAAAAAACAGTCATTGCCTTCGTAAATGAAATTGGTGCCGCCGGCGAACTTCGAATTACTTGCAAAAGAAGGTAAATTTTCGGCTTTTTTATTTGACGAGAGTTGGCTACAGTTACAAGACATTGTTATTGAACGACGCATATGATCGATTGATTACTAACTGCATTACTTGTAACCAGTCTCACATGGAT
Source organism: Conops quadrifasciatus (assembly GCA_949752815.1). Taxonomy (NCBI): domain Eukaryota; kingdom Metazoa; phylum Arthropoda; class Insecta; order Diptera; family Conopidae; genus Conops; species Conops quadrifasciatus. The sequence continues at coordinate 30,443,793 of OX457078.1, read as the reverse complement.
TTTTTGCTTTGGGCTTCCTTCACGGGCCTTGTGTCCTGCCGGTAACATGAGGCGAGGAGCGGCAAGAGCGGCAAATGCTGGAATGTTTACATACCTGAGCGTGTTATACTTCTCTCAACGTTGCTTTTATTTGTTCAAAATCTGTACATCAGAGGCTGAAACAGCTCTCTGAGTGTTAGTTCTCTCAACGCGGTTAATATTGGTTCCAAAATCTATAGATCAGGTGAAGGGAGCATCTCTCTTTGTGTTACTTTTCTCAACTTCTCTCTGTCAGTGCTTCAAAATCTGATGACCTGATTTTGATTTATAACTGAAGAGCAGCTCTCTGTGGGTAAATATGACTCTTGCTCTCTGAACTGTCGCAAATTCGTGTCTCTCATTCTGTACCAGCAATGCTTTACTCCTGGAAAGATGTAGAAACGGCATTTATTCCAGGCACAAGAAATACATATGTAAAAAATCATGGAAAATGGAAATTTTCAGCGTTGTTGATGCAACGTTTTTAAAGACAAAAACGAAATGAAGAAAAACGCTTGTAATCTTTAAAGGTTCTAATCTAAATTAGGTCATAAAAAACAAATTGTTTCGGACTAACGACTAAGCATAGGTCATAATTAGATATTTTGGAGGTAAGCACGAAAATAACAAATTTCTGTTGAAGTTCTATTAAATATTTTCCGATTTTCCGAATTTCCGAGAATTTAGGATACAAGAAATAAAGTAAAGTTATATAAAATGATTTATTTTGAAATTGATGGCGTTAACGGGAAGAGTTAAGAGTTAAGCTCAGAAGCACACAAAAACTATAAAAGACTGGCATGCTTTTAGTTTAACCACAACCACAACCACAACAACAACAACAACATCAACTACCTGGAACTACGCATTTTACGAAATTAAGTGGTATCAGCAGTTAAGTTAAGTAACCGTCATCATCAATAACTCAAAAGTTATTTCATCTTCTTGGAGAGCATGTCCTGCGTTGTCAGGCGCGTTGATGGAGAAATGGCAGATAACTCATGCTCAACAACCACACGCCAAATGATTATATGCAAGAATTATAACAAAAACAACGACAACAACAACGGCAACAGCACGAACAACGGGAGACAGTTTTTAGGAGACAGACTTCAATGCGATAATATCGTACACTAGAGAGGTACGCTAGAGAGATGCCAACAACTAGACTTTTTGCCATTACAAAAACAACAACAACAACTACAACAGCACCCACTATAAAAACACCATCGTCACCACCAACAACAGCAGCAGAATGTATGTAAATGTTAACCATGCTGTTGCCGTGCGCACAATGTTTCGGTTTTTTTGACGGCCTCACGACCGTCATCACAGCAGCAGCAGCCGCAGCAACGTACTCGCATCTTGCTGGTAGTGACAACAATATTACATGACATGCGATAATTTGGTTGCCGTTCGTTACCTTGTTCGCGCACTGACTGATTTAAAGCCGCATGCGACAGCGACGGCCTTGCTCCAGCGTCGAGCACTTCAAATTAACGCTATGAAAAACTTAACGACAGCTGCTTGTGCTGATTTGGTTTATTGCAATTGTTGTTGTTGTTGTTGTTGTTGTTGTTGTTGTTTTGTTACACTATCAACAGTTGTGCGAATCCTTCCCAACGGATCCGAACTCGGCCCGCAACAATTTCTTTATGCGTTGAGCATGTTCGAAAGAATGGCGGAAGTGCAAAAATAGATGGGTGTGTGTGTCTGTGTGTGTGTGTGTATATATATATATGTATGTTTAAGTGTGAATTACTCGACGTTATGCAATAATTTGTTATGAAAAAAGAGAAGAAGAAGGAAGAAGAAGAAACTGACTGGCAGCTGCTGACCACAGAATGTAATAAAACATGAAAGAAAGAGAGAGAGAAAGAAAGAAAGAAAACTGAAAGACAGAAAAACTGTGCTGTAGCAATTTAAAATAGGAAGTATTGAACGAGAATTAAACAACAACAACAAATCGATTTTATATTCATTTATTCATTCAAGTGCGCCGTCATTTGAGAAGAATTTCGTATTGCATCGAGGCCGGTTTTGTGTCCTTTTTTCCAAAAGGTTTAAGGCTTGTACTTTCTTTCATTAAGAGCTGAGAAGAGAGATATTGTTATTGCACTTAAATTAATCCATTTAAACTTGCCTCATCATCGTCATCATCAACATCAACAGCAACATCAACAACAACGTCATCATCATTAATACTTGTGGCATAATGTGAACGGAGTCCTGCCTACGAAGAGGCGGCAAATGCCAACATCATCCCAATCATTCCAACCGCTGCCGCCACCACCCTTACAACAACAACAACAACAATATCTATCACCTACAATTATACTAGACGTTACCTCTAAGTCTTTTTATTTGCAAAGATTGCCAACATTTGCCCGCTTTTCATTTCATTTCAATTCATCAGGCGTCGCCTCAGTGTCGCGCCTTGCAGCAGCAGGCATCACCTCACCTCAGAACGCCTCACACCTATCCCATTTTTTAGGTTTTGTGTGCAACGTGTTGCGCATTCTGGCCGAGCAACGTGTGAACGTGCCGTCGTGCTTCCGTTAGTCGGTTACGGCAACATTGTACGCATTGCCGGCCGTTGGTTGAATTCGACAGCAGCCGCACCAGCAGCACCAGCAGTCGCAGCAGCAATTGCGATCGGTTAGCAGTATGCGGTTCATGTTGCCGCCCATCAATTTTTTCGCATTCATTCGAAACCGCAAAGCAATTGGAAATAAATAAAGAAAGAAACTCAATGGAAAAAAGCAACAGAAATCATAAATAAATCAATACAGAGAATTCTTTGCGGTGCAAGTAACAACAACAACAACAACAACACTAACAAAACTCAAAACAGTACAACAAATTCCAAAAAAAAAATGTGCTGCAAAAATTTGTTACTAATTGGAACAATAACAATAACATTGCATAGACGACAACAACAACAGCAGCAGTAATAGCAACCAAGACCAACCAGCACCAACAACGCCACAGGCGACAATAGCAGCCTTAAAACAACAACAACAACAATAAGAATGAGCGTAAAAAATGTTCATGTCGAACCTTTTTCATAATAATTTTGAGCACAAACTTGTTTTCAATTTAAATGGAATATATTAGAATCAGGTTAGAATGAAGTTAGAATCAGGTTAGTGTCGCTGTGAAGTTTCTTTTGGAATCAGGGCGGTCACTTGTAAGCCATCGTAATAATTCCTAAAGGCATTCATTTTTCATACAATGCAAATAGATTCTTGTGAAACCTTATTAGAAGATTACTAGCTTAGAATTTTGAACAGCTTACTTTCTTAAGACGCCTCAAATGGGACTACCACGGGACTATCCGGATCATGCCTTCGATGGAATGCAGAGGCTCGGCCTAGGTTGTTAAATCATTTGCAACAATATCTTGTCGAACCCAGATCGGTTAAAATCTCATTCCATTCGAAGAGCCAAGATCATTACCTTTCTATTGAAAAGTAACTATGAGAAAACTCTTCTGATAAACTCTCTTTGACGTTTTGTCAATTTTTTTAAAAAACTTTTTAAAAACACTTACGGTAAAAGTACATACGTCTCTTTTCTTTTTCTCCTCATTAATTATTACCGTATAAAGGAATTTCATTAAATGTCATTTGAAGTGGCATTATTTTTTTGTAACTCAAAAAGAAGAGAATAAAAAATTTCAGGTGTTTCTGGTGTTAATTAAATGGTTAAAGAGTTGCCGGCCAACGAAAAAGCTTACTTCTGAAAAAGGATTCGTAAAACAGTTACACTAAGAGTTGCTCGCTTTGTTGTTGCTGTTGTTGTACATAACCAAATATGTGCATTTTATTGACAATAGACGATGAATGAAGATTTTTTGATCTTGCTATATATGTATACTATATACGACAATACTCAGTAGGTATGTGTGAGTGAGTTTGTGGCGGAACAATAAAGCCATCCAGTGGCTAAAATATACGCCAAGACCAAGACGTGGCTGGAGATGAAATCAGTTAATATCATGGTATGCTGTAGCTGTAGAAGAAAATGTGTTAGCGTAATTCGCGTAACAACAGCAGCAGCGGGCTGCTGTAGACGAATAAAAATGTTGCAAAAGAAATAGTGAAGGGCGGTAAAAACTGAAGCTGGAAAGAACACAAAACAAATGCGAAATTCTTCTTTGGTAAAGGATTGTCGAATATAAGAGCATTTCTCTTATTATTATTATTATTTTTAAAGGTTGCGGAAGAAATGATGCAAATTGTATAATTCTAATAAGTTTAAAAGTAAAATATCCTTTTCAAAAAAAGTATCCACTGTTATTATTATTAAACAAAACACTAAGAATTATAGAACTTAACGAAGTATAGAATTTAACGAGTTATGACAAAGTATTCCGAAGCTCCCAATTCGGTTCAAGATTGTACTATTTATAATCTAAATGACGACCCAAATTCGCGGCATCAATAGACTATACATTTTAACGAATTGTTAAACTTAACGTAAAACTTAACGTTAAACTTAACAAAATTTTCGTAAAGTCCGAAATTACGAAACTTAACGATATATCCTATGTATAAAAAGGTTCCTCAAACGCAAGTTCGTGGAATTATTGAATTAAGCTTTAGGAACTGTAAATTATCAGGAATTATGAAATTTAACGAAATATGAAATTAAGTGAGCTATGAAACTTAACGAGTCGGACTTAATTCCGGCCGGGTTTTAATCGGTTGTGGGACCAAAGCATTATGGGACCCGATTTTCATGAGAGAATCTTGAAGACGTTTTTTTTTTTCAGTGAACAACGACAATATTACGAATAAATTCAACAACAACAACAACAACAACAACAACAACAACGCTGAGAGATAAAGACAACAGAAACACGGAAAAAAACCCATTCAGCTGCATTAACGGTTTCGTATAATTTTGTTGTTGTACTTTTATTAGTTAAGTACATATTAGTTTAATCTCTGCACAAAAATCTTACTTGAGTAAGAGGAAAAAAAGACGAAACATTCAAGAAGTCTCGGTGGCGGCACGAGAATTGTTAAGAGAAAAATGTTCGTTTTTGTATAAAAGTCGCTGAAATAGTTACGTCGCTGAAGTACTTCCGAAGCGGTTGAGCATAAAGTATAAATAGAAAATGGCAAAAAAAAAACGAGAAAAAACTCACAATCACACGGCGGTGATAGCACAAGCCGTTAAGGGGGCGTGTAGCGTGCGCTGTAGGCGCGCTTCTCGCTTGGTGGGCGTAACTCGAACTCAACAAACAGACGAGAAATTAAGCAGCAGATCGAAATCTTTTCGGGCACCGGGCACCCGTCAACACGACGACGGTTTCGTTCTTGTTTTGCCGGCGAAATGGGCTTCAGTGCAACCGCAGCGGGCGCTGGCAGAACTCTGGCTGGTTAGCGCTGCCAGTGTGGCCATATTGGAGCATTTGATTGTGCGTTTGTGCGGCGTTAGACAGCAATGCAGCTGTCTGTCTGGCCGTGCTGTGGCGGCGCGTTCTAGTGTCGAGCGCAGAGTGCGAGCGAGTGAGCGCCTGATTGCAGCAGATCTTATGGTACAGCCGACTTAACTGGCTGCCCCGTTTTTCTCGGCCGCGACTGCCTTTTGTTTGCGCCTGTGTCGTTTTCGGCTCTTCCTGCTTGCCTCTTCCCTGCTGCCTCTTCCAATGATTTAGTATCTCAGCGATTGCGCCGATTTAATTTATTGCGTGTTGGTTTATTTGCGAGTGCGCGCAGGCCCGCGGGCCTACAATGCGCTCGCGCTCCGCTCAGATGGCTCCGGCGATAAGCGACGCAGTGGGAAGTGAGCGCATAGCGACGCTCTGTGAGCTGCACGGCGGCGAGTTTGGTTGCCGGCAAGGTTAATTAATTGCCCCGAGCCTGAACTTCCATACACATTTGATGCCTCGGTGCCATTTGTTGCGCACCAACCACCGAAGCATTCGTAGCTGGGAATGTGAGAAATGGCTCGTAGCTACTTAGAAACAACGACAACAACAACAACAACAACCACTGCTATAATTGTGGCCATTCCGCCCCATCTGGAGAGTGCGCAGAGCATTCCCGAAACGGCGCGATCCGGCGGCTGCGCTGCGATTCTCGTATCAGAGAACACAACTGTGATATCCATTAGATTCGTATCAGTGAGCCGCGGTGGGGCTCTTCAAAGTGAAGCTAATTGATGTAACTGTAGCCGTGAGTTAGTTTCCACTCTTTAAATTCAAATTACTTTCCAGTCAGTCTTAATGCGAATTCTTACTGCGGTAATGGCTGAGTAAGCTGGTGGAAGTTTCAGATAAATTTCCATATATATATTATATATATATATACGATAAGTTTTCCGGCGGGCCATATCAGTTTCCAACGATCTTATACAATTTCTCGTTGATTTTTTCAACCTGTTCTCTGAGATGCCAAAGATGCCTTCAGGCGAGAATAAAAACTGATACTGAAGATGGCACAGCGCCCTCTCTCGTTAGTACACAAACTACGGCTAGCGGGAGGGGGGACATTTTGAATTCTATGCACTATGTAGAATATTTTGAATGCATAATCTTGTGGATTATGATGTGAAATCGCTGCAACAGACAATAAAAGCTCTTATTGAAGATTGGATTTTCTCGATCGTAGTCATAATAATGATATCCTTTGAAAGATTGATTTTAAGTGTGGCTCAACACTTGCTTCTAGAAATCGTAAGACGACGACTCTTTTTGAAATCCTTCGCTTTTTCTTGTAAATTCTTTGATTTTCGACGTGTTTTTTCCGAAGAAACAATTTTGCCAACCCATAATCGCCAACAAACAAACTCGCCAGAAATTATAAATAATGGACGGTAGGTTCAGAGAACCATTCCGTGGTATCAACGCATACCGCAATCTATTAAATAATTTATCATATCTCTCACGGCAGAGCCAAGTCAGACACCAAAAAGGAACCAGAGGAAGGAAGGAACAACTACATATAAAAGCCATCTTCTGGCATTCGATACAACGAACGCATCGGCTGCAGCACGATCATACAACAACACCACGCGATCGACGCGATCGACGCGATTGAATTATTGATCGGTAGCTGAAAAGCGTTTATTAGCTTGCTATAAATTCAATTGGAAATAACGTTGTTGTTGTTGTTGTTGTGTTTTGCTTGTTTGCTGTTGCTGCTGTTGTTGTTGTTGTTGTTGTTGTTGTTGTTGTTGAGACTGTTGAAAGTGCCGGTGCGGTGCCGATGTACGTACGTGTATCATCGTAATAAAACAACCATAACAACAACAACAACGACATTGAACATTAATTTTCATCGTATGCCTTCGCGCATCTTCTCTCTCTCTCTCTCTCTCTACCGCGCGCGCGCGCATTCTATCGATCGCAATCGGTAAATTTTAATTATAATATTGATGCCTTTATACTCAGCCACAAACGGAACGTTAGAAGTGGCAACAGTTGCTGGCATGCAAAATGTTGTTGTTGCTGTTATGATTTGTTGCTGTTATTGTACCGAAAGCGTTTTAGCTGTAGTTATACAGGCGGACAGACGGACGGACGGACGGACGGTATGGCATTTACCGGACGTCCTTGGCTGTATTATGTCATGAGAGATCATATAATATAGATGTCTACTAAAGCAACAATAACAACAACAACAACAACAACAACAACAACAACAAAGACAAAGGCAAAAGAAACATATAAAATAATTACCATAATAAAAAGAGGAATTTATTTCATTTAAGAATACGTTTAAAAAAAGCATTTATTTAAAATAACATCAAAAAACATAATCAAGAACGCATTAGATCAGATCACGAACGTCGTGTAAGTAAGAATCATTAAAATCTACCGCTTCTACACAAGCGGTACACTCTCGACTTCTGATGCAGTTCTGCTCCCACCCGGAGCTTCTAAGGCCCAACATCGGCTGGATTCTTTTAAAATCGCATGTTATTTTTACACTGACCGCTAAAAAAAATGGGCAGAAAATCAAAATCTGACTTGAGCGGTACAAAAACGGACGTTTCATTCAGATGGCTGCCTCGGCAAACTACCTGCGGCCGCTCTCTTTCGGTCAACCCAATCTCGCGGCGCATTTCCGATGGTTTTGGACATCTCTAGCACCACAATTCGCTCTACTTCGGCAACACAGCATCTTGGAGGTTACAATTGAAAGTAAGTTTTCGATATTTCGAGACGTTGTTCCTACGCTTGAAGTGATCTATTTCGTACCGCGGAGCTCCGATACTGAGTTTCTGCCACTTTTTTGAGCACAAAAAAACTGTCAGTGTAAAAATAGCATATGATTTAAAAAGAATCCAGCCCGAAAACCAGATTTTTCATTTTCTTTCCTTTTTCCTTGTTTGGTTTTTTCTTTTCTTTCCTTTCCTTTCGTCGACAATTAACGCGCCAAACTGCAGCCATTTAGACTCATCAGCCGTCCGTCCGTCCGTCCGTCCGTCCGTCTTTGGAGTGATCCTCCTGCTGCTGACGGCGAGATGATCGAGCGAGCGAGCGAGCGAGTTAATAAGCATTTATAACGATCATAAATACATCGGTCGTAAATAAATCGATCATAAATACTTACATTACATCACTTTAGTTGTTGTTGGCGTGCTGGTTGCTGTGTTGGTGCCCGTGCAGGTGATTGATCAGTGTTACGATCTTACTTAATTGCTAATCAGAGAGGTGACGTTGCATGGAGAGGCCCAAGTCGTCGTGGTCGTCAACGTCCACGTCGTCGTACATCGTTTATGGTCTCCATACTTGATTGTGGAGTATCGATTGTCGATTGTCGATCGTCGATCGTCGATCGTCGATCGTCGATCTTCAAACGTCGCTACGTTGCTGTTCAGCGTTGCATCTGCTGCCATCAGGCCATCATCGTTGATGGTGTTTTTATTGTTCCTGTTGTCGTTTTATTCCTTTTGTTGTTGTCTACTCGCATTATGTTCGCTTGTGTCTACTTTGTTGTCTGTCCAGAAAACGACAGGACTGTACGTAAATCCAGCGATTATTGATCGCTATATGGATTGACGGTTGGTTGGTCGGTTGGTTGGTTGGTGTTTATGTACCGTCTTTTGCGCGATCAGCATTTATACAAAAATAATCACTACTTGGCACTGAATGAAAGCATTTTGTGTACCATGAATTATATTCTCCTTGTTTTTTCTTTGCCAACGCATGACTATAGCAATTTGTCGTTAAGGTGTCAACGCAAAACGATCTAAAGCAAAAAGTTATGTTTAATCGCGGCATTTAAATCTCTTTGAAAAAAGTCGACAGTCTTCTAAAAAAAGTCTACATAAAAAACTAAAAACGTTCGACGTATGAAGTTGGAGCAATTTCAGGTAACGAACATTTCGAGAGAGAGCGAAAGAGACAGCGAGATAAGTAAAAAAAGCGGGTAAAGCGGGTCGATTACAATTTTTGGACATTCTTGTGCTGGGAGTTTATACAGAGCACCCTTAGTTGTCCTCTTTCTTGAGTCTATTTTGGTATTCTTGAACTCAAAAAGAGTAATTGAGCTTTGCTTTCTTGAGTCTGGTCCTGAAGTTGGTGTTTTGGTGTCTATCCTGACTCTGTTCTTCTTGAGTTGATGCTGATCCCTCTGGTGAGATAATTAACTACCCCTCTCAGGTGGTCTTCTATAGTCCGGTCTTCTTGGATGTAGTCTCTTTGAATTTGCTCCTCTATAGTCCTGAGCCCTATCTTTCTGAGTTTGATCTTCTCGATGGCGTCTAATTTGAATTTCTTAAACCTCGTGAATTTTCTTGAGTTTGGTCTTCTTCAGTGGTCTGGTCTTTTGGAATCTGGTCTTCTTAAGCATGATTTTCTTGAGTCTGGTCCTAAAATTAGAGTTGTTGAGCACGTCCTCTCCCCTCGGCCGAATTGAATTGAATTTTAGAAAAAATTCGGTCACTCCGCTTTGTAGGCGTGGCAATGCACACTTTTTTTTTGCATTTCTTGTTTATTGATTGCTAAAAACATAAACAATATTTAAATCGAATAAAAAACGCTCGATTTTAAACTTCAAGATAATCGAGTTGATGCTTTTTCTCTGTTGTTTTGTCGTTTCTTACAACACGGTAAGAAAAAAGGTGCAACAAAACTATACAGACGTTGTTCAGTACAACACGCTAGTGCTACTTTCTTGAATGCTTTCTGCTTCTTCTTCTATCTGATTCTTCTTCTTCTTTTTCTTGTTCGTTCTACCTTGTTCTTGGTTGGCGAGAAATGCATATTTCAATGACCTTGAGTTAATAACTATCGCAACAACAGCAACAACAGCAACAACAACAACGACGACGACGATGACGACTACAGCAGAAATAGTTAACAGCAGGCGAGCGAGTAACAGCAACAGCAACAACCTCTTTTGATTGCTCTTGAACGGTTTTTGGTTTTTGTTGTTGCTTTTATTGCATGTTGCGCATCTTCGTCATCGCAGCGCGTTGGTCTCTTCCGCACCAGAAGCAGTAAAAACAGCAACAACAATAACAACAACAATAACAGCATTCAATTGTTGGTAACGATGTATGCTAACGAGGATTTCTGGAGACGGAAGGAGAGAAGGAAGGAAGGAAGGAAGAAAGGAGGGACGGAGCTCGCCTGAGTAGAAGAAAGACCCAGGAATTGCTGCGATTCTTGGCACGCGCTGCAAGTGTCAGCCAAACTTGAACGCTTCGGAATTTATTTTTTTCTCGCTCGGCAGCAGCAGCAGCAGCAGCAGCAGCAGCGGCTTATCGAATGCCGAGTTGATAACGATGACGATGGCGACGTGCGACGTACGACCACGACGCCTTGCGTCTGACTCGAGGCTTTAATTGAAATTGTTCGTACATATTTAAATGTTACCTGCTTGTGGTGCTATGAACACATACCACTACACGCACACGCACTCTCTTATTCTAAAAGTAGATCTTGTCGTCGTTGTAGTTGTTGTTGTCGTTGTTGTTGTTGTTGTTGTGGTGATCTTCAGGCCTTGGCCAAAGCACCTGCACACTGAGATGCTGTTACCGAGATTTCTTTCGTAGCACGCAAGAGATTATGATTTATTTTAGGCACTTGCTTGCTTGTGGGCTTTCCTGCCTCTTCTAATATTTTGTGTTATCCCCCCCCCCCCTTCTTCCCCCTCTCCACTCCTTCACTTTCCAGATATTTCCGATATTTGTCTGGTAACACGTTTTTGTTTACGATTTCAAACCATTTCAAATTTCCATTTTAATTAAAATGTGTATTGTTTTTGTTTTCTGTTTTCAATTTCATTCAATTTCAATTTCCAGTTTCCAGCAATAACTGTTAATTGAATTACAAACGACAAAACTTGTTGCCATCCATGATTGAAAGACAGACCGCAACGATGAGGAAATTATGGTCTATAATTCTAATATGATGTTCCCATAAAGCGATTTTGCTTCGGTTTAGCGCAAAACTTGTTCCGGCAGCGAAAACCACTATAAAACCAATAAATCTTCATTGAAATTGTTGTTGTAAGTTCAGCGCAAAACCAGGAAAGATTTCTGGTTTTATTAGTTTTCAACCCTGTTTCGAAGTTCGAAAAATCGACGCCACAGCCTTGTCTCTTTCTTTTGTTAATATGCTAGAAAGAGATAATTATTGCACACAAAAATATTCTAAATTAACAAACAAAACAACCCATTGGTTTTGCCTACAACAACAACAACAACAACAACAACAACAACAACAACCGCAGTGGGCGAAACACAGCAAAACCGAAAATTAAACCAAAGTTTTGTATGGAAACACTTGACCCTTTGATCCATATTCGAAAGCCTAAACCAAAACCAAAACCATTTTATGGAAACATCATATAAGACAGAACGACAGTTTGGTGAGGAAATGGTCGACATGGCGCTGAGGTGATAAAAATCTAAATTTATAAGAAAATTGGTGTCAATTAATATGGTTTTTTTATGATCGAGAGAGCGATAACTGGGGTAAAAAAGAGGAAAACGGTATACACAAATAGCGCCACCAAACATGGTCTCATGCATTGTCTTGTTAATGAAGGGGGGGGGGGGGGGGGGCTCGCTTGTTTCTACTGAGAGGTAAAACCCCGAAAAACCCCGTCTCGTTTCGGGATCTTGTTGCGACTGTAGAAGCTCGTCACGTTCTCGAATCTCGTTTCGGAACTTTCACGTTTCATGCTCATAATTACTGAAGTGCGCTTCGTAGTCATAGAATTTGTACAACTATTTGTTGTTGTTGTTGTTGGCGTTGTTGTTGCGTTTTCTTGAAGGCATTACTAGTCAAGCGCTTACCGGCAACGGGTGCTGTTCGAAATTAAAGGAAGTACAATCGACATCAATCCATCAACAGAAAATGGCCTCTTATTCTTCTGTTTCTGCTTCTGCTTCTCCTCCATTGTTTTTGTATTTCAATCTGTGTATGTGTGTGTGTGTGTGTGTGCTTTTCTTGTTCTCGTTTTTCTTTCAAGACAGCTCAACAGCATCATCCATAGTCGGTCCGGTGCTGAATACAGTTAGTTAAATAATTGATTTATGCTTGCAATTCGATTGGCTGCAAACAACTGCAATGCCTTTAAAAATCGTTTACACACCACTCTTTGTCGTTATTATTGTTGTTGTTGTTGTTGTTGTTGTTGTTATTGTAATTGTTGTTGTATGTTTTGTTATACTGCTGTTCATGTGAGTAAACAATTATCCTCGTTATTGTCGATGCTGGAAGCTGTTATGACTGACCCCGTGTCTCTACCCTTTCATTCATGCTCTACCGTGCAGGGTTGCCAAGTGGTCGAGAGAAATGAGCCCATTTGCGGGATATTTATCTAATAACGCGCAATCGAACCATGTAACGCTCTCAGTGATGAATTTGCTTGCTTTGAAAATCTGTGAAATATTTTGGAAAAAAACTTTGTGTTATATATGTACAGATATACTCGTTATATATACTCGTAGTCTCAGTTCTAAATGTCAGTGCTATATAGCGACATATATAAAGGCATAGGCAGTCCTCTTAGTTCAATATAGTGTCATTTTTTGTCGCCTGACTTCTAAAAAGTAAATATAAAGGCATAGGAAGACGTCTTAGTTCAATATAGTATCAGTTTTTTATAGTCTGACACCTAAAAAGCATATTTAGAAAGACATATAAGACATACCTAAAGATGAACCTATTGTTACTGATAGCAATAGAGGCCCAAGATATTTTAAGAATTCTTCTTCTTGTGAAATACACAGAATCGGCGAAATTATATTCTAAAATTATTTTTCGCTACCATAACTTCGAAATAAAAGGCTCTTTACTTCAGCGACTACAAAGCGATTACATAAACGATTACGGCTACATAATACATAAAAAATTATTTATGTTTTAAGTCGTTTATTGTGCTATAACTTAATTCCTCGGTAATCAAAAATTGTCAAGAAAGTGGGTGAATCGTCGTACGAGTAAAACATTTGGCAACCCTGATTTAATGTTAATGTGAAAACCGTATTACGTTGAAATATTCAATATTGTATGTTTTTAATGAACTCTGAAGCAGTAAATATTTTATTTTTCCTGTACTTCTTCTTCCTTGCGCTCTCTCTCTATTTCCCCTCTCTTCCTGTTCACCTCTTTTCTGAGCAAATAAACGGTATGACGCGTTCGGTATGAAATAAAGCAGGTATGAAACGTTTTGTCGTTAAACCGTTGAAAATCAACGGCTTTGTATCATGAGAGTTCATTGAAATAAGCGATTACTATATCAACACGAAAGCAATAATAATAAAAACAAGAAGAAGAAGGAAAAAGAAGAAAAATAAAAAATAAATTTTATGGTAATAAATTCATTGTTGAACAAACGTTGTAAGGAATTATCGAAATTAGTTAATAACGCTTTCGGTAATTTTCTCAAAAGTTAAGAAAAATTAACACTACGTTATTATGATGATTTGATTTCACCAAAAAATTCGGCCATATTTTAACTATAAGTTTTTGGTGAAATCAAATTATTTGTAATAATAGACATAACATTTGTCGAGTAGCGATTACTTGTATAAATTAAATTACAGACTGTTATGGATCGATTTAGATATGTTGGTTTAGACATGTTGGTTTAGACATGTTGATTTAGGCATGTTGGTTTAGGCATGTTGGTTTAGACATGTTGGTTTAGACATGTTGGTTTAGACAGGATGGTTTAGACATGTTGGTTTAGCCGTGTTGGTTTAGACATGTTGGTTTAGACAGGATGGTTTAGACATGTTGGTTTAGCCGTGTTGGTTTAGACATGTTGATTTAGACAGGATGGTTTAGACATGTTGGTTTAGCCGTGTTGGTTTAGACATGTTGGTTTAGACAGGATGGTTTAGACATGTTGATTTAGCCGTGTTGGTTTAGACATGTTGGTTTAGACATGTTGGTATAGCCGTGTTGGTTTAGACATGTTGGTTTAGACTTGTTGGTATAGACATGTTGGCTTAGACATGTTAGTTTAGACATGTTGGTTTAGCCGTGTTGGTTTAGACATGTTGGTTTAGACATGTTGATTTAGGCATGTTGGTTTAGGCATGTTGGTTTAGACATCTTGGTTTAGACATGTTGGTTTAGACATGTTGATTTAGGCATGTTGGTTTAGGCAAGTTTGTTTAGACATGTTGGTTTAGCCGTGTTGGTTTAGACATGTTGGTTTAGCCGTGTTGGTTTTGACATGTTGGTGAGGCATGTCGGTTTAGCCATGTTGGTTTACACATGTTGGTTTAGACAGGATGGTTTAGACATGTTGGTTTAGACAGGATGGTTTAGACATGCTGGTTTGAACAAGTTAGTTTTGACATGTTGGTTTAGACATATTGATTTAGACTCTTTTTAGCATTTGACTTTAAGCAAAATTAAAAATGACTGGTGTCATTGACCAGGCGTTATTTTTATTGTCAATTTTTTTGTAAAATCTTCAAAGAATGTGAATTCAGGGAGTATTTGACAAGGCGCCTCTTTCAAATGACGCAAATTTGGGGCAATCCAATAATTTATGGTATAAATAGCAGATCAACGAAGCCATTCAACTTCTAGTCTCTCTCGAGACTCGGAATCAATGCTTCTCAATTGAGATCAAACATTACGAAAGAAGAAGAAAAAATATTCAAAATCTATTCGAAACTTTATTCGACCGAAATACGACGGTGCTAAAGTACGTTTCATTCTTCCAAGAGCGAATGCAATAGTAAAGAAGAAGGCAATAATAAAGAAAGAAATTAGGAAAACCATAACAACAGTAACAAAAACAACCACAACGATGACTTCTACCGTCTGCAGAAAAGACATTCGATCAAGTTGTTAGACGTGTTGTAAATTATTGTACTATCTTCGGTATCAAAAATAACACCAACGCCATCATCATCATCAGCAATAACAAGAACAACACCAACAACATTGACTGCAGCAACAACTAACTGACTGTCAATGTCAATAACAATTACAAGAACAATCGTAAACAATTACGGTAACAATAAAAATAACAATAACAATATTAATAACAATGACAATAAGAACAACAATCGACAACCGCCGCAAAAATAAATATTGATGATAATAAAACTGATGCCGCTGATGAATAAGACGTTAACGCTGCTGCTGCTGTTGCTGCTGGTGCTGCTGCTGCTACCGAGGATGAGAAAGATTACTCATCACAACAACAAAAAAAAAAACAATAAAAGCAGCCGTTTTATTTTTATACGTTTGTCATTGTACGGTTTTCGATGATGATAAAGAAGATGATGACGATGATACGCCAACATACATTTATTTTAATACTATCGGAACGCCATCAAATTTAGCCATCTCATCAGCAACACAAACACTATCACAAGCCGGCCCACTGATCATAAAAAAAATGTCTGCGATGCGATATCGCGATAGATGATCCGTCTCGTCGTTGACAGATCAAGAATCATGAGAAAAAAGTCATCAAAAAAAAGTATGAAAAAAATTTAGGAAAATCAAAAAGAAATTAAACAACAGCAACAACAACAAAGAACATCGTAAAATAGTTCACGATTTAGTGCAGCGTTTCCCATTCGGTGTTCCGCGGAGCGTCACAAATTTATTTCTTCAAACAATTCAATTCTCTTTAGGTACAAAATTTTTAAAAAAAGGTTTGATCGGCGTGAAATAACAAATTTGTCATCGTTTGGTCTTTAAATTTTGGACTTCATAATTCGAGCACAGGACTTCAGAGTTCCAAGTTCTGAATGTAATTTTTTGAGTTTTTATGTAAATACAAAATTTTCGACTAAATCTGTTTAGACTTTACAACTTTTAGGCTTAAAAATGCTATTTCCAGTTTTTCCTCTAGAAAAAATGCAAATTTTTTTTTTAACCAAAAGAATTTTATGAATTTCTGTTTCCATATAAAATCTTCAACTTTATTTTTATACAATTTCCAACTCTAAGGTTTAAAATTTTACCCAACATTGAAGTCTTCAGCCTTATAATATTATGAACAATTGTCAATTTATAAATTTAGGTTCATTTAGGTTCATGATTAAAAAAAAATTATTTATTTTAGTACGATCTGGTTATTTAAAAAAAGAGAGCTTATAAAAAGAGAGCTCTTTATAAGCTCTTTTTTGAAAACTCGTCAAAAGCAGTACTATAAATAAAATAATTATTTATAAATAATATAGCATTGAGTTTAAAATGAAAATTTGTAAATCTGTAAATTCTCTTGAACAAATGCTCTCAAGTCTCTTCAAAAACAAATGACAGAAATTTTAATTCGTCAATTTCGAGTTTTAATAAAAGCATTAATAATAAAGACCAATGCCGTACAAATTTAGCAAAGAGTTTTGATAGACAACATTTGCGTATGAACGTCATGCATGACTTTAGTTGCGAAAAGTTTGAGAAGTACTGAACTCAGAGTATTTACAGAGAAGTATTTATGATTAGTTTTGACAGATAAATCGTTTTGTGTCATGAAGTGTAAAAAAGTAATCAACTTGTTACGATGTTGTCTTTTTTTAATTTGTTTTCTTTTGTGTATTGTTTTTGTTTTTTACTCTGGGTTTTTTCACCGAGTCTTGGGACCGCGCTCCGCGAGCTTGTTTTATCGCTATTTCACATTTATCTGCTGTATCATTTATTAATACTGCTGTTGTTCTTATTGCTGTTGTTGTTGTTGTTGTTGTTATTATTGTTGTATTTATTGTCGCAAGCACAGAAGCGTTTTTAAGAAGTGACAAAATGAAGACACCCATTTTTTGTTCTCTTCTTCGACAGAGCTACGAAAGTGTTTGATGGAAAGATAAAAAGAAAAGATGGATTGTGAAAGAACGATTGTCCGGCCGGCACCGTCAAATGCCGAGAGTAAAAGAGTGGGTCGAAGCGAAGGCATCACCAAGCGACAGTAGCAACAGACAACACACTTTTAGTGAATCACACTCTTCGAAAATCTTCGGAATTTTCGATACAATGTGATTTTTCTTTCAATCTGTAGCAACTTACCCAACGAGAAAAAGGGAGGCATAGTAAGTGACTTCGGAATCGATATCAGAAGGCACCAACCGACTTATTAAAGTTCTTGCCAAAAAAAGGACTTTGACGATAGAACCAAATGGCCCAAAATTACTGCTTTTTATATTCGATCAATAATTTATCCATCAATAATTTCGACCAATAATTTACATCAATAAGACGGCACTGTCAAAGCCTACTTGACTTCACATTCATTGCTCATTTTACAGCATTTAAAAAATGTATGTATGCATTGAGTGCGTGTATTTGCATTCGTGTATTTTATTTATTTGTCTCATTTTCTTTTAAGAAATCTTTTTGTTCAGACTCATTGTTTATCAATTATCATTAAGAAAAACAATGCCACATAAATTTTTTAACTTAATAATATTATTGCTTACATTAGTTTTTATTTGCATTCATTTTTCATTATATGTTCATGCACTTTCTTTGTTAATGATTGATGAAAAGTATTTGAAATATTACAAAAACCAATATTGCTTTAGTTTTTTAACACTTTCATGATCACATGACATTTTAAGTTTTGTCATCGCGATTTCTTTTGCATTGTATTAATTGGCTATATGTTTCTATAATGACTCTTGTTGAGACTCAAAATAAATATCTTGAAATATCTTTGCGTTTATTTCATGGATGTAAGAACAATGCATGCGTGCACTATGCATGCACTCGTTATGCATGCATTCATTTAAGCATTCTTCTATGATGACAATGAATAGTCATCATTGTCTCTGTTCTACGGCGGACCTCGTACGTGACTCATGATTTCTCTCTCGTAGCGGCTACAAACGAAAAAGAAAGGAATAAAAATAAGTTTCTAAATTTTTTAAGGCCGAATATCTTCTCGCGTTTCTTTTGAGATTTTTTCTCCTCTAAAGAGCATTGCAGCGTTATAGAATTGTTAGAATAAACAAATTCGAGCTGCTTGATCGCTGCAAGCGACACGCATGCGACATTGACGCGACAGTGTTAATGAGTGGACTTGTCTCGTCTGGTTTCTTTCTTGTTTTGTTATTTTTGTGGTGTAAATGCTAATTGTAAGACTTTTAAAAGGTGAAAACAGTGGACTTACGCACTTAGCATAAGAATAATAATAACAAAGCTCGCGTTGCGGCTCGTAGCCTCTACGAACGCTTGCCGCACGTTTTTGGTAATATTGGAACAAATAAAATCCATACCAATAAAGAAAAACGCATATATAGTTACCAAAAATGTTAGGAAACACTCCCCTTCCCTTTCCCTCCGCCCCCTCCACCTTTTTTCATGTGGTTTGTTGTTTAGTTCTTGGAAATATTTCGTTAACATTTTTAAAGTATTTCGTGTGACTCTCTAGAAGGATTCTGGCTAAAAAAGACGGTCTTTTAAAGGCTTTACGGTCGTAGAAGATTTTGACAATATTAAAATTGAAATACTTTTACATTCGAAACACTTTGACGTTAGTAATTTACCATGACAAAGAGTTATTTGTGACATATTGGAAGCAATCAGTCTTATACCTGTTATTGTCACTCTGTGTCATCGCAGTCACATTGTGTTCGTTGTGCCATCATCTAAATAGCCATTAACATTGTCATTATACGTTGTAATTGTCACTGTGTCTTGTCATTGTCATTTATTACAGCTATTCTACAAAATTGCATAACATTATCAACATTTTCCATTTCCATGATCCTTCTTATATTCGTTATTATATTGACAGAATAATTGTTGTATAAACATAATATTTCGTTTTGTCATTATCATTTCCATTATCATTATCAGCGTTGGTGTCAGTAATTATCAGTATTGCTTCCATTGTCATTACCATTTTCATTGAATTTGTAATTTTTTAAGTTGTATTTTATCATTATCACCTTCATTGTCATTGTTGTTATTTTCATTCTCATAATTTTTGTCGTCATCAGTGTCAATATCATTGTGAAGAACATTGTATCTTATTTTTTTCATTATCGTTCTTCCTTTTTTTTCAATCTTATTTATTCTTGATATCGTTTACAACATAATTTTTGTTACCGTTGACAGCGTTAGTCATGTTAGTTCAAAAGTCATTCTGCGCGTACTTTTAATTTTCTTTTAATTTTTGTCATTCTCTTTGCCATTGTCATCCTGTGACTTTTTGTCATTATTCTTTGTTGGTAATTCTCATTGTATTTTCTCATTGTTATCATCATTGTCAATATCCCTTCCACCATTATTACCATAACATTATTGTCAATACTATTTTGTCAATGTCATTATTGTCAATGTTGTTGTCAATGTCATCATTAAATTTATTACTATTGGTTTCTTTGTTTCTTGTTTTCAACTTTATCTCTTTCTGCCATTATTATCATCACGCTCGTTTTCATTATCATCGCCCACAACATCTAATTATGAGGATGATGTTGGGGGAATGATAATCATCATCATCATCATTGTCATTAAATTGAAATTTGAAATGTAATAAAATACATACAAAACAACAATTAACAGAACAATTACAAGAATATAATATTAAATTATTTTATGTTGTTTTTAAAAAATATTTTTGTTTTACTACTACAAAAACAACAAAAATAACAACAACGAGTTTTCAATTATTTTTTATTAGACTTTTCTTTTCTTTCTTTCTTTTAGAATGATTTTTAGAAACATTTTCTATGTGTGTAAACAGTTTTGTGTAAACGTGTGTGTGTGTGTGTGTGTGTGTGTGTACGAGTATGTGTGCATTAGTGATATTTTGTAATTAGACGTTTTGGTATTGTTACTGTGAGGATGATGATGATGATGACGATGAATTGAATTCTTTTTGATGTTGTTTCTGGATTGACAACAACTTTCACCACGTAAAAGAATGAGGTCAGTTGGTTGTTGTTATTTTTTTTTGTTTGTCTTTTTTTTATTGTTTTGCGAACGTTGATGAGTTTTGTTGAAAGCATTTGGCGACATTGTTTTTGTTTAATATTCGTTAAATATTAAAGAAGAATGAAAATGATGATTATGGTAATGATTATTAGAGACTGATAAACTCACACTCACACACACACACACATGCACACACAGGTGTATACGTTTATAAAAATATCCATAAAAGATCGTTCGAATAGTCGCATTAGTCGATGCTTAAGAACGCTTTCGTTTCTCTTTTTCAATGAGCATTTTTGAACTTCTTCCGCCGTCTCATCATCTCCTTCGTCTTCAGATTCTTCTTCCTGTTTTCAATATTTATGTATTATGTAAATACAATCCCAAAAAAAAATTATGAAAAAAGTGATAAAATCGAAATATTATGAGTTTTCTGAAAAAATGGTAAGACTCAAATGATTCAAGAAGACATAACAGTACCGTTGCTAGACCATTTTCTTTTATAATGCTAACTCTATTGCTTGTACTATCTCTCTCTATTACAACATCTTCCTTGGAAAACTGAAATTTTAATACACAACAACGCTTAAAAAATTGGGACGACGCGACGGCGGAAGAAGACAAAATAAAACTGCGTGACTTTGTTGATAATCCATAATGCATAATCCAAAAAGTGTTTGTGGGAATTTGTTATCTTTTTTTTTATTTCAGAAATACGTTCAGAAACGCAACAGTAAATTTATTGGAGTTCTCTTAAAAAAAGCTACAATAAAAACAGTTTCTCAACGAAAATGCATTTAACGCAAGCCATTGATTGAAACTGTTTAATAACTCTATAACTCTATAACTCTAATAACTTTTGACACAAACCAAACCGACATCATCAGCGTCATCATCGACATCACCAGCAGTAGCATCAACATCATCATCGCCATCACGGTCGACATCGCAAAGAATTTCCCAGGATTCAATGAATGCAAGCTACAGAGCTGCAGAGCCGCAGAGAAAAAAGCTCTACTTTTTACAGTTTCTTAATAATTTTTTCCAGTTTTTGAATGAAGGAATGCGTGGCAGTTAAAAGATTGAAAGATGGCCAGTTTGATGTGTCTATAAATCATAAAGAGTTTAATAACTTGTTGGATATAAATTTCATACTTATCATCTTAAAGTGTGAGAGAAGGAGAGTATGAGTATGAGAGAGTATAAATGAGAGGAGGAGAGTGCGAGAGAGAAAGTAAGAAAGCAAGAGAGTTTTGAAGAAGAAGAAAGAATAAGAGTGCCAGAAAAAACACTTTATATTGTTTTTATTAATACTAATGTTACTGGATTTTGAGTCGGTTTTAAGAATTCTATCAGTTTTTTGTTGTTGCTTTTAGAGACGTTGCAAATTATGAGAGAATGAGCTATGTACGTGGATTTTAGGAAACTTTCAGAAACAATTTTAATAATTCTGGCGAGAAAGAATTCCAATAATTTTAAAAACGCAGTTCGGTAGACCGTTGATGTTACTGTGTCCTTCGCTGCTCGTTCTCTCTTAGTTCGGCCAGTTCGAAAACAGTTTTTGAACTATTTTTGGCTTTTTACAATTTACATATATTAACCCTCACAAGCTCAGTATTTACCCACGTAAATGTCGCTTCTTTAAAATTGGCATACTTTGCGCATGGATTTTGAAAAAATGATTTTCTTGAAGGTAAGCAAATTTTTAAAAAATGCTTTAGGAAGTGTTGGTCATTCATGAATCTGTAAAATTAATCTTTGTTCTACTTCCTTCCTTCCTTCCTTCCTTCCTTCCTTTCTTTAGAGAGGAAAGTAGCGAGAATGAGCGGTAAGCTATAAATTCATTTGTGATAAATCTCGGCAATGGCTCTATCACCGGACTTTCTCTACTCCTCCCTATCCTCCCCTCCGTCCATCTACCTGCTCGTTCCCTTTCTGAGCATTACTTTTCATCATTTTATTTGTTCATTCTTTCTTTATACTTTCACGTTTTCTCATTCTTCCCGAACCAACGCTTGCCTTTCTGCGACCTGCGCTAAAAAATTGCCCGACATATTTGCGAAAATAATCCTTCGAGCATAAGAAGATTAAAGAAAGATGATATAAAGAAAATCAGTATAAAGTAAAAATTATTTTGAAGTGAACAAAAACCGCCTTGAAATTCTTTGTAATGCGTAAAGAGACCATTGGTGGCATTCCTTGGAGCCACCAAAACAAAGAATAAAAGAAAAAAAAATTCAAATTCTCTGAAAAATCGCTTAAGAAATGTTTTGGGCTTTTTGGGCTTTTGGTGTTTATGCAAAAAAAAAAACAAGAAAAAAATTAGTGGAAAAATTGGGAACAATCAAAGAAGAAAAAGACGTTTTAAGGATTTACGACATGAATGCATTGTTTTTTTTTGGTCAATAATTGGTTTCTTCTTTATTGTAGTTGTCACTGTTGATCAGCCCCGGGCCTGGCGGTTACGCTTTAGCCACTTCCATTTACTTTCATTGCTGCTGTTGTTGTTGTTGCTGTAAAGAAAGTCTTAAGACTTGGGGCAACCTGGGACCCAATTTCTCAATACACTTCTCAGGATACGCGGAGCAAGTGACCAGTGACTCACAACAACAACGACAACAACAACCATAAGCCCAGAAATGAAACGAACGATTTTCAATGTAACAAAAAAAAAATAAATCCATTGATTAACAGATAAAAATCTAAGTGTGCCATTTCTGAGGTTGTCAGTTCTCGGAAGAGTTAAAAAAACTTTTTAAGGCTTCTCTTCGTGTTTAAACTTTTGAGATTTTTTCGAAATTTTTAAGCCTTTAGGGCTCAACAATGGAGATATCACTTCCTGAAAGTTTCTTTGTTTATCAGTGTGTCAGTCAGTCCATCATTCTGTCACTCTGCCTGTTTGTTTATTTGTTTCATCGTTTTTGCTGACTGTCAAATAATTTAAATTTTTGTCTTGTTCAATAAATATTATTTGATTAAAAGAAACTTTAACATCTTTTAATTTATCGTATTTAAATACAGAAATAAATTTTTTTATAATTAAACGCACGGTTGTTTAAATTAAAATTATTGCGAAACGGCCAAGCTCTTCGGTCTACTCAGCAGCGGCAAAATGTACCACATTTATTTGCTATTTATTTGTTTTATTTGTTAAGTTTAACGCATGAAAATGTGTTTTCTTGAATACTATTTCTGTCTTTCTGCGATTTTGTTTGATGCATCTTGAGAAAAACTGAAGATTGGACAAATGAGAAAATTCTTTATGAACCGAATTTATGATGGTTATGATGATACCGTTGCATAAGAAACGTTATCCCACAAATAGACAAACACACAAACAAACAAACAGACAAAACCCAAAAAGCAAGCAAACAAATACGAGTATACGATATGGTACAACAATAACAACAACGAAATGAGAAAAGTAGAAAGTATTACGAAATCTCTTCGCAGTTTTAAGTTGACGTAACAAAGAATGCAAACAGTCTTCAGTGGAAAATTTTCCTTCGTCGCTGCATTCGTGTGACATTTTGAAGATATTTTGACTCAACTGTACTTTAGCAGCTTACAAGTTTTCTTTTAGTTGGAGCTTTTAATGTATTTTGGGTACACTCAAGTAGAAAATTTCCTCCTCTTAGTTTATTTGATTTTAATTTTAACACCATAATCATCAACAACAACGACAGCAACAGCAACAGCAACAGCAACAACACGAAAGAATTCAAGAATTCTAACTGATGCCTGCATCGATTGAGTAAACATTTAACATACATACTTCCCTCCTTTTTTGGAATTTTTTGTAGAAATCAAGATGAATAATATTTGCTTTGTTTAGTAGACTCTTGACGCTGACCATGGCCCCTGCCACTGCTTCAGCCACTGCTGCTGTCATTATGGGCGGTGCTGACCAGTAGCAGACTAGACGAATTTGACAGCTGCCGTCATTCATGCCATAACCCGTTCATACGCTCCTTCAATCGTTTGCTCCGTACGTCTTCATTCATCCATTTATTGCTGAAGCCATGATGCGTTTTGCTTTGCTTTTTAATTGACCTTTGCTTACTCTGATGCTGACGGTGATGGTGTTGGTGGTTTTTATGGCGGTGATATTATACGGCACTCCGTTTATTAAAAAAGAACTTACGAGTTCAATTTTATTGCTCTTGGCGAGCACGAAAATCTTGGTTTTCTTCCATACGATTTCACGGTATTGTCAGCACCACTGAACATCATAACAATGCTGCTGCTGTTGATGATAATGATAATGACGATGATGATGACGACGAAGATATTGTTGATAATAGTGCCTCAAAGATTGTTGTTGTCGTACGTTTTAGTTTTGTTATGTTAATATTACTAAGATTACTGTTAACTCCGGTTTGTTTCTGTTGTTGTTGTTGTTGTGGTTGTTGTTGCTGTTGCTGCAGCTACTGCCATTACCACCTATGAAATGCTTACTGTACAACATTTCTATTTATTTTTTTTTTTTTTGTTGAAAAGAAAAAAAATGGGCGCTTTTTCGCAGAATGTGTCAGTGGGTGAGTAAGAAGAATTGTAGTCATAGACTAATTAAAAGTACATCTAGCGCTTTAGAAAGACAAAAAAATGTTATTGTTTGAATCGATTAAAATTTAAACAAAGAAAAACCTAATAGAAAGACAGTTCTAACAGAAACCAACAATAACCTATAAGAACAACAGCAATAATAATCTGAAACAATAATAACAACTTTATCTACAGCAACAACAACAAACGCAAGCAACAATAACCTTTAAACTGTTCAGGCCAAGAACCGGAATAAAAACTTCACAATCAAGTTTGTTTCTTAAATCTTTGTTTTCAGTCAGCAACCATAATGAAAACATCAAGTTCGCTTCTTAAGTCTTTGTTTTAACTCAACAGCCAGAATTAAAACAGCGAGTTTGGCTCGAAATTGTAGTTATTTGTAAGCGTTACAAGAAAGGTATCAGTTTTCAAGTTTCTTAAAATATGTTAATAAAATTTCAATTTGTTTTCTTATTTCTTGGAAGCGTGACATCACTTTCCGCTTCACTTTGTTGTTTTCCTTCCTCTATTTTCGCTATAATTCCGGAGATTTGTGTATGACTTGTGTCGGATTTTTTACCGCGATTATCATTACACTATCAATATCGAAATAAATCTAATCGCCTAAAATTTATGGCATTGAAAAAGTACAAATAAAATTCAGGCGTATAATATCTAATGAATTTATTTTGGAAAAAGTCAAAGCTTCTTTCTACGATGTTTGGAAAAAGAGATTAATATTTGTATTAAAAATTGGCGGAAATTGTTTCTTTCTTTTTTATATTAATTTTTTATATTTCACATTCCATACAAAAAATTTCACTCAGAAATAATACAATATAAAAGATAAAAAATCTGTCGCGCACGATTTCGATCAGCGACCATCGAAAAGGCATTTTACAAGCATCAAAAGAAGCGAAAAGAAGAGAAAATTGAAAAACCACATAATCCTCTCACTTTCATTGAGTTATTCATTCATTCATTCATTCACTGTATCATGCTACATCGTTTCGATGTGATTTATTTAATGTTGTCTGCTAAATGTTTTGACAAATTTGACGAAATACTTTGTTGCGCAAAATTGAATAGGCTTGATTCGATTTGGGTTCTGTTAGTTTTAATTATTGAATCGTTTTGCCAATAAAATGTCTTTCATATTAAAGTTAGTGAAACCTTTAATGTCACTACACTTTCTTTTATTTAAATTAATGAAAAATCAAATGATTCAATCATCAAGGAATAATTGAGAAAAAAAATTTTTTTAAGAAAAATAATTTCTCTTTTAGTTTTTATTGTCTGCCAAATCAAAAAAGATTTAAAAGCTAAAAGTGCTTGAAAAATATTTGGAAACTGCATATTGATACTTATAAAAAATATATAAAAATAAAACCGAATTAAGGAACAATTTAAATACATATATAAAAGTTCATAAAAACTGTTAAAAAAAAGTATTATCAAATCAAAAGTGATCGAAACTGTTTAGCCCTTAGATTAAAAAAATCAAGATGTTAAAAAAATTAAAATATTGGTAAAAATTATGTTATAATTTATGAAAAAATAGAAAATTATTATAAAATTAAACGTCAGCAGAAGTTATTTATGTTAAGATTATTTTAAAAAAAAATTATACTGTAAAAAACTAAACCAATTAAAAAAAAAATATTGTACATATACCATTTAATAATTTTTTTAACTTTTAATAAAAGTAAAAATGAGGAAATTTGTTCCAAGCCTAATTCATTTACCAAAATTTTGAAAGTTATTATAAAATTTAGTGGCTAAATTATTTTAAAAACTAAAAATACTGAAATTCCTTAACGAATATAAAAGTATTATTGCAAAATTAAAAATGATTAAAAATCTAAGAGTAAGATTATATAATACTATAAATCTATATAATTGAATCAGTTTTAAAAAATAAAAATTATTGAAATTCAATTAAGAATAATAAAATAATTTAATAAACCAAAAATTATTTTTTTTGGTTTTGTATGAAGTTGCTGTTTTTATTCTTCTACTTCTTCTTCCTTCACGCCATAATAAATTAATAAATGTTGATTTGCTTGAGCTTTGAGCAGCCGAAAATCATTGTTGTTGTAGATCTTTCGTGTTGCTATTGTTGGTGCCGCCAATATTGCGGCTGAAAATATAGACTTTGTTGTTTTGATAATTGTTTTATTGTTGTTTTTGTAGCTATTTTTTCTGATCTTTTTTATTTTTTTGCGGCAGTTTTGTCATTGCTTTGTGTTTTTTTGGCGACTGCTTTTATTGTTGTTGTTGTTGTTGTGGCTGTTCTGGCTGTTGTTGGTTGTGTTGCTTTTGAGGTTTTGTTGTTGTTGTCGATTTTTACTATATTTCCATTTTCCATTATTTTATGTTGAATTTAAGTTTTTCTTGTTCAACTAATTTTCTTCAAATGTTGACCAACGTTTTTTGCGATATGTTTAAAATCTGAATTTTATTTGAAAATTGCATTTTTTGCTGTGCGTTTTTTTTTTGTAATAGCAAATAAATTGTAAACCAAAGAAGAAGTGGACGATGAAGAAAACTGTGGCTGTCGGTAAAAACTTCTTTAGAAACAGAAAAGGAACAAATTAAATTCGATCACCAGCATTTTTCACTTGAAACGATTTGTATGAAATGAAAGCGACGAAAAGAAAACTCATGTCATCCCGGCCTGCATTCACTCACGTCATGCATACAGCATTATAATCACCGGCATTGAATGAAGTTTTGAGTTGTCCGGTTTGTTCCCGGTCGTTTTTCATTTATTAATTTTTTTTTACAGTTAAAAATTCGATAATTATATCTTCAACAATCTTGTGTTGAAGATTGTTGCTGCTTTGTTGTGACAAGAATGGGTGGCAACACTTGCCGGCGAGAGTAAATAATTGGTGAAAGATTGTTGGAAAGAACAAACAATAAATATCTCTAGAAAATTCTCACGTTTAACAGCATCGAATAAGAAGAAGAAAAATATTGTACAAACTGAAACGACTGCTGCTGTTGTTGTTGTTGTTGTTGTTATTTTTATTGTTGTCCCATCATCGCGCGTTAGTTGTTTGAGTAAGAAAATTATTGAAAATTATTGGAAAAATTGTGAAAGTTTTGAAAGAACTACAAAAAAAAAAAAACATACAATAAAGAGCGTTGAAAAGTTATCAATCAACCACAGCAGTATACAAAGCAACAACAACAACAACAACAACACCAGCTACAACAAATAATAGCAATTACAGCAAGATTATTTATGAAAACTTTCCTCTTTTGAATGGTTTCGATTCATAACAATCTTCATTAATTCTTTCTCTTCGCGTCTCTTCTGCTCTCTTGTCTGCGTAGTTTTTTCCTGGGTTTGTCATGATTTAATTTATGATTTAGTTCGATTTTGATAAACATACTTAACATGCACGCTTTCCGTCTTTCCGTCAATGGATCAATACGTACGTATTTCGTAGAAGAGAAAAACTGCGAAAATGCAAAAGTTTGAGAAAAGAAAAACGTCTACTAATTCTGTTTGCTTTTTTCTTTTTCCTCTTCTTCTACTGCTTCTTCCTTAATCTTTGTTTTCTTTTTCTTCTTCTTCCTCTTCTTCGTCGTGAGCCTGCACAAAGGGACCATTAATATTTTTCCAAAAAACTCATATTAGAATCGTATGCATTCGCAGCGTAAGCTATAAAACCTTGCACCGGCCTTCAGCCGATCCGGTAACAGCACGATCCGAGCTTTAGCAGGTACCGCAAAACTACAAAATTCAAAGCGACAGCCATCGTCAGCGGTTCGCTGTGCATTTGCCGGAGCGGCGCGTCAAGCCGAAAGGCGGGAAGTAGGAAGAAAGTATAAAAATGCAGGTGCTTCTTCTCGTAAAAACATGAGATCTCATTTCTTTTGAGTGAAACAGCACACAGAGAAAGGGAGAGAGAGAGAGAGAGACTCTCTGTGGGTTAAAGAGAGTGAGAGAAAGAAAGTCAAAGAGAGCACTTCTCAAATGACGGCAAAGATGACGAAAAAGACTTTCTTTTGAGTGTTATTTTTTGTTTGTTCTGAAGGCCTCTGCTTTGGTCTCGGCTTCGGCTACGAGTTTTTCTCCTTCTATTTCGTCTTCTTTTTCTTCTTCTTCTTCTACCACTTTTTACTCAACCTTGTACGGATCTGTCGCACGCGTCTTGTGTTGAGAGGAGAGCATGAGCCGGCGGCGACGCGAAGACAGCGACTTCTGCCGCGACAGCGTCTTCAACACAACGCTCTGGCATGTTGTTTAGTGTTGATAATATTCGTTTGTTGTCGTTGTTGCTGTTTTTATGATGTTGTTGTGTTCGTTGTTATGCAGTTGTTGTTGTTGTTTTTGCTGTATTGTGAGATATGTCAATGTACACTTTTTGGCGACTTTTGACGACACGAAGGAAGATATTTTGTATCTTACTTTAAAAAGTGGTTTAATTGTTGTTGTTGTTGTTGTTACTGTTAGTGGGAGCGCACTTGTTATTGTTCCTATGATAAGCGTTGTTGTTTTTGTTGCAAGATTTGGACACAATTAACAACGCTTTGATGGCGTCACTGGAAATTCAATTTCGAAAATGAATGTCCTTTTGTTGAAAATTTCTTCATAATTTTTCACTGATTCTTAGTATTTTTTTATTTTAGTTTTTTATTTAGCAAATAATATTAGCACTAAATAATAGGAGTAATTTTTTCATTAAGAACTCATTTTTTAAATTTTTCGATAAAATTCTAGTAAATTTTAATGTTTTTCAAAATAATAATAAAAAGTTTTTTACATACAGAAAATTACGTGCATTTTTTCGGTAATTATTTTAGAAACATATTTTAGTCACTATTTTTATCAGAGATAAAAGGTAGTAAAATTAATAAATTCTATAGAATTTTTTCAACAAAATAAAGCTAAAATGCTATGTTTTCAAATTCTATAAAGGTGTTATACTTTTTCAATAAAGCAAATTTTGCAAAAAAAAAAAAAGTTTTTGGCAAATCTCGTCAAAAAAGAAATCAAATTCTAAAAAATTAAGGATTTTTGCAACATTAATGTAGTAATTTTATAGTAACATTAATATAGTAACATTTTCTAGTCATTTTACTATTTTTCTAAACTGTTTTTGAATCTTTCAAATATAGTGCAATTAATAATAATCTTGAAAAACTCAGTAGGTCTATTTCGTCTTCTTTCGGTACCAATAACAACAATAGCAGTAACACCAACAACATCAAACGCACTAATGCTAACAACAGTTAAAGGAAACGGAGCCAAAGTTACGCTGCTTCGTACCGTGAGCTTCGTTTCAGAGTTGAAATCATCGCAAAAGAAAAGCTAGCTAGCTGCGCAGCACAATCTCGACTTTTCACTCTTCTTCGACCAAGACAAAAATCAAAAGAAAAATGGAGAAAATTACAGTCATCGAGCGAGTGAGTCGATGAACGAGTGAAGAATGCTGGGGCCCAGCGCCGGCATGGAGAGAGCCAGCCATAAGAGCAGCAGCAACAGCAGCCACACTGGAGCAGCAGCAAAGGAACTCTTGCCTCATAAAACAACAACAACGACGACAACAGCAGCAGCAACAACAACATACACAAGAAAGTGGCAGACGAGAAATTCCAAAACAATTTTCTGCCGGTTGAGCTTTTTCGCGGTCTTCTCGATCTACAGCTTTTCTTCTCTCTTTCTTTCTTTCTTTCTTTTTTCTTTCTTTGAAAGTTTTTTGTTTTTATACAATATATTTTTTTACTTTTCCTCAATCTTCAGCATATTTTTACTCATGTTTTTGGACTCATACTTTTAACTCATGTCTTTGTCTGAAGCTTCTTTGACCGATACAAGCTTTAAACAGTCGCAGCCGCAGCCGCAGCCGCCGCAGTTGAGTTGGTTTCTAAGCAGCATTTCAGTTAATAATCGTTGCAGCTGCTTTCATTCTATTGCAGTTAAATCGAGGCGGCAATAGAAGCAGCAGAGGCCACAGCAGCAGTAGCGACGGCAGCAGTAACCATTAAACAATTGTTTGTATGACCGTCCTCTGCAACGTCTGCGGTGTTTGCGCCAATAACTTCTTCTTCAGCAGTCAAGCAGACAATCTTCAGCAGTCGAGTCAGCGAATGCGGCAGCTACGACGGCCAAGAGCACGGCCACAGCAGTAGCAGCAGCAGCGGCAACAAAAGGAAAGCCTTCAAACTTATATAACGACTTATTAGCTTGGAGTATGCTTTAGTTATTCGGTCACCTTTCGACGGTCAAGTTCGTTTTCCGCATCTTCAAGCACACAACATTGTACGCACACACCGGCACACACACACACACGCTCACTCATAGACCAAATGGTTGATAAAGAATAAGCCCTCAATTACAACAAATAGACGAATATTCAAAAATATTTCCCAAAAAATATTTGTTGTTTTTTTGCTACAATTTTTCGTTAATGGAAGAAACCGATAAAATAATTTTTATTTAATAAAACAAAAAAAAAAAAACAAAACTTTAAGAAAAATCCTGCACGAAGGAATAAAACTAATTCAATAAATTATTGAACAAAAATAACTAATAGAGAAAAACAGGATAATTTAAAAAAAAAAACAAACAAAGAAATAATTAATTTCAGTTCAAGAGTTGCCCACACAAAATTTTTCAAAGCAAAAAGAAACCAACAATAAAACTAGAAACAGCAACAACGAAAAACTAAAGCGAGAGTTCTCCAAAATAAGTGTTCTTTAGTGAATGAATTAACAACCAAAAAAAAACCTTTTTTGTTTGTTTTATCCTGTCTGAAAAAAATCCAGCATTCGGAAGAAAAAGAAGAAGAAAAAATAACTACAACAATATTAATTGCTTCAATATTGTCGTTGTATTTGTCCTGCAGGCGTGGCTCAGCATAAAAGTAAGTTTAATTTAACCGTTTTTCGGCACCATTCAAAGTTTAAAATATAAAAAAAAAATGAAAGACTTAAATTTAACCGCACAAAACAAGACTTTCAAGACTTCAATGAACTCTTGAGAAAACGGAAATCCTTAAATGTTTGCAGATTATGGCTTCTTTAAAAAAAGAGTTTAAAGTAGATACAAAAGAATTAAGAAACGAACTCTTCAAAAATTTTGGGTTTAATAATTTGTTTATTTTGATAATACGAAAATTACGAATGAAATAAAATCTTTTGTTTAAAGAAATATTTGATGTCGTCTAAAAAATTTTTGATGTCAAAAATTCGCAGCAAATTTACTTTTTTCTGCAAGTAAAAACATAACGAAACATAATTGCAAAAATATAGAATAAAAATATTGTTAGAAAAAAAAACGAACTCATTTTTTTTTAGAAATTTCGTAAGATTTTTATTAATTTTTAAGATATGTAATTTTCAATCTTATTAATTTTTTCTTACAGTGATAATTTTGTTTGTTTGTGTTTTGACATCGTTTTCTTTCTTATTCTCTTATTTTTGGAACTTACACAATTTTTTCCTTTTTTTCAGTTTTGATTCTATTATTCATGCTATCAAATTAATCATTTTTCCTTTGATGATCAAATCAAAATGAATAAATAATGCATGATATGATGATTTCAATGATTGAAAGATTAATGAACGCATTTATCTTCTTGTTAGTTTCATTCATTCTTTGGTAAAACATGGTTAGAATTTGAAAAAATTTTTTGACAAATGATTTTTTATGAAGCAAAATTAAAATTACAATAATAAAAATAAATAATAAAATTTTTTATTAAATATATAAATAAAAGAGGAGAGAAAAAAATTAAAAAAATTTAACTTCTCAAAAAAAACAAAAAATAAAAATAAAATATTTTTTGGCTAAGGTAAAATTTAAAAAAACCTTCGTGAACTAAAACAAAAAAAAGTTAAATCTTGCTAAAAAAAATAATTTTTGCTGCATTGAAGGTAAAATTAATAAATGCTTATTGATTTGAAATTTAACATAAATTAATTAATACTGAATCAAAACAAGTGGGCAATTAATTATTAATTAAGTAAGTAATTAATCATTGTTGAATTGAAACTAATAGACTTAATTGTTGCTGAATTAAATATAAACGCAACTAATTTTTATTTTTATATTAAAAAAATATTAATTCGTGCTGAATGCTAATTTAAGGTTCTATTTATTCTTGCTGAATTAAAGCTGAAAAACTTAATTTTTGCTGGATAAAGGGTACGCGCAACTACTTTTAGCTCAATTAGAAGGAATTACTGAATTGAAACTAGAAAGCTTAATTGTGGCTGAATGTAAAATCAAGTCTTATTTGATAATATTTTGTAAGCTTTGCTGAATTGAAGCTTGAGGACTTAATTCTGGCTGAATTAAATGTAAAAGCAACCAATTCGTATTAATAATTATATCTGGAAGATATTTAATTGAAATTGCATATGAAAGATATTTAAGAGCTTAAAGTGAATACAAAAGACTTAAGAAACAAACCCTTCAAAAACTTTGGGTTTGTTAATTTATTTGTTAATTTTGATAATACGAGAATTATGAATGAAATAAAATAATTTTTATTTAAAAGGAAAATGCAGAAAAAAGGGCAACGTTCGAAAAAGAATTGGAAAAATATATTAAAAAAATATACTAAGAAAACAAATAATATACAAAACCTTTATTATAGAAACAAACAACTAAGTAATTTTGTTTAAAAATTTCGTAAAATATTTATTGATTTTTGAGATAATTCTCAATCTTATTGCAGTTCTTTATTAATTTTATTAATAAATATTGTTACAGTGATAATTTTTTTTGTTTTTGTTTTGACATGGTTCATGATTCATTGTACTTTTCAATTTTCCTCTAAAAAAGTGATAGAAAATATGCTGCTTTTTATCAATGAAACAATATAATTGTTATGTTCTTCAGTTTTTTTTTTTAATTCAGTTAATATTAAATTGCATTTTTTTATCATTGTTATGTGGCCGCTGCAGTTGGCCTCTCCTTCGTAATTTCCTTCAAAATTTCGCGGCAGACATCTGCTTCTCATGCCTTAAGCATCACTAAATAAAGTCATTAACTTACTTCGAACGAAGTGTGCATTAAGTAATAAAGAATAATTAATTATCAAATCAAAAATTATAATCGTTACCTAATTGTTTAATAGCTTGTTATAAAAAATTATACAGGTTTATTGTAATAAAAAAATATTGTAAAGGATGGGAAACAAGTGATATTCTTAGGCATCAATTATTTTTAGCAAAAACTCTTTATTTTATCAACTACTAACAAGTATAAATATAAATATATAAATATGTCATACTATTACTTTTCAAAATTTAATCGTTAGTATTTTTCATAGTTCTTGATTTGTAGTGGAAGAGGATCGAAAAATCAACGATTCAGCAATAATTATGCGAAATTTTCCTTATAGACTTGTAGCCCTGTAGCATAGACTCAAACCCCAAAAAAGTAACTGCCGCTTAAACGCAAAAAACTTATCGTTAGTTTTTTAATAATCTGCAGTTTTTGATAAAATAAATGCGAAAAATCAATGTTTTATTGTTTATCAATCGAGCTTTTCCTTAAATAAGCAAGTAATATATACCTGTTTGCTTAATTTAGCATGAAACCCACAAAAAGGTAACTGTAATTTTATTATAATAACTTTATCAGTACTCATCAGTACTATTTTGAACAACTTTGTTGTCAATTTTTCAATAATCCCTGATTTTCAATGCATTCGTTTTTCTTTTAAAATAAAATTTTAGTATAAAAGAAAAAAAGTTTGAGTACCACTTCGATACTGAATCGCACTGAGTCACTGAATTCCGGACTTATCCCGGACTTATACTGACTCAAAATAAAAAAAAATGATCATCAGCGTTAAATGAACACGATCATGATCATGATTGTCATTCCGCCAGACTGCAACCTTGCCTCAGGCTTCAAGCAATCAACTCAATTCTAGCAATCATGCACTGTCCTCCAATGCATTTACATTTACATACATAACTAAACACTACTACACATGCAGATATTGCAATAACAATAACAATTACAATTTAATTTGTTACACTGACGAACAGCAAATTACAATTCTTCAGCTTAACTCGGTGTTGATACAACCGAGATCATGCCAACCACGAGACAAACTGCAGCTATCTCTGGCGCCTCTTAGCCCTGGAGCTTCGCGAACAGAAGAAAAAGAAGTGGAAGAAAAATCGGACAAAGAAATAAAGGAACAAGCAGAAAGCTTTGCCTTGAAAATTGTTGAATGAATGAACTGCGAGAATGGAAAAGTTGGTAGATTTACTCTTTATTTTTGTAACATTATTTTTAATTAAACGTTATCAATTTTTCTCGTAGATAATAATTGAGTAGTTATTCATTCTGTTAGTGGTTGATTTTGTTGTAGTTGTTGTTATTGTTTTTGTTTGGCGATATTGTGGCAACATTGAAAAAGGGTCTGGTCTCGTGCTTGGTAATTATTTTCAACGTGTCCGGCCTGATGGACAAATAAACACCATTCCCGGCAGCGTATCGCTATAGGTTTATAGGGGCGTGGCAGTAGTGGCGCTTAAGTTAATTCAAGTATTTACGACTGCTGAACTTCTTGCGAGAGCGCTAGAGATTGTTTTTTGCACGATGCTTTTTGCTGGATTTTGCAAATTTTTCACGATCGAAGAAAGTATCTTTTGCATGAGAACTACGATAACATATATAGACTTATTATGGGTTCAGTTATTTTATAATTTTCATAATATTCGTAATGTATGCAATCATAGCTAGTTCGTTTTTGTGTAAAAGACGCAGGACAAAATTGAGTTGATCTTTCAAAAACCAAAAGCCTGAAGGCTTTTGAATTGAAGGATAAAACCTTGTGAATTATCCTTCAATAACAGCACAATTTTCGTGGAGAAAAGAAGATATTTAAACGCTTCAAATTTAGTTTGTTAAAAAGGTGGAGAATACTTGCGGATGCTATACTGAGTTTTGTTAAAAAATATTACATAACCTCAAAGGTCACAACCAAATAGCTGTATTTTTGGTACATTAAGAGCAGAATATCTCCTGAAAGCCTAACCCAGATTCAAATCCAGCGCATCGGTAAAGTCTTCAGTCTAGTCCGGTTTCTGATTTGAAACTATGTCGGCCTGTCTTATTAATACGCTGTCATTTTTCTTTAAGTAATTTTATGTAAAATTAATGATGGCTTCTGAATCAGAATTTAATCTTTTTATTGTTATTTCTCGTTCTCTTTCTGTGTTTCGGGCATTCGATGCTATTATCTCTTGTCACAAAGATTTTTATGAATCTGAACTGATTTATTTCGTATTCAATCATAGCTAGACCATGCTTGTTTACTGCACGGTCCATCTTCTTTCATCTCTCTTCTTCACTGCTTCTCCTCACCAGCCTTGCTTGTTGTCTGCCGCCAAACGTTCTGTGTTTTCTATTTTGTGTGACATTTTCCATTTATTTCTTTCAGTTTTCAGTCTTTGCTTTTACCAGCTGCTTCCTCAGCTGTTGACTCATTCACAAACTTTCATGGACTGTAGTGTAATAATTTTTTTTATATATCTGAAGATTTAAAGCATTGATTTCTATGTTTTTTCGTAAACTTCGCTTTTTTCAAAGACACAGATGATCTACGTCTCTTGTCTCTGTCTGATTTAGTGCTTTTTGTAAAGATAAGGATAGCTGGCGGACTGGTTGCTTTTGTTGTTGCAAGGGGTACTTGTTTTTTAATGGTTGTTGTTGCTATTTCTGTAATATGTTGTCAGATTATCCCTTTGCTAGTTTGTTTTTAGATTTATTTCTTAGAATTCATTAATTAATTACAACTTATAATTGATATAGACCCTTTAGGGCTTATCCTTTTCAAAATTTACCCTTTGAGGGCTTACTTCTTTGAAGACTTTCGAAAGCTTACCTTTGAAGACTTATCCTTCGGGGCCTACTAGTTTGAAAGCTTACCCCTTTAAAAGTTTAGTCTTTTGTGGTTTAGCTATTTAAAAATTTAACTGAATCGTTGCGGGCTTAATTTTGTAACTTTTAAGTACGCATCTTGTATAGAATTTTTGATTTTCGTTCTTTATTCTGCCTTTTCTTCTTTTCATAACATTTTTATTTGTTCCTTTTCTTAGTCCAAGATCAAAGATTTACCTTCGCATCGCATCCTTGTTACTTTCATTAAAAAGAACCCTATTTATTTGTTGGCTGGCTTGGAATGGCTTCAATGATCTCTAGCTCATTGCGCGTACATTTGGTCTGTCGGTTCATTGGTCGATTGATCGAGGAGGAGGACCCACGTCGAAGACTCATAAAAGAACAATAATATCGTTCGTCGTTTTTAATATCTGAAGAAGCAAAGTATGCGTACTACTCTTCGACGATCAGTCAGTTAGACAGTCAGTTGGTCAGTTTGTACGATCAGTAACAACGTTACGTTGCGTTACGTTGCGTTGCGTTATGTATGACATGACAAAAGCTGTAAAGCATTGACAGACAACGATCGAAACGTGCCCACCAACAGGATCTTGCAGTTCTTTGTCGGGCTTTCACAAAACAGTATTCGTCTTGTTCTTCTTCACGTTACTCAATATGGCTAGTCTTGATGTTGTTCTGAGTGTTGTTGTATGTTGTATGTTGTTGTTGTTTGTAAAGGCCGTATGTACATACAAAATATTCTCGAATATGTTTGAATGATTTCTATGCTGCATGCCCGGAAGTCTGGCAACTCTTTACTTTTCTCATTTAGTGCATTCTCGTTTTCTTGTTGGAATTTTTCTAGTTGTCGTTGCTGTTGTTTGTAATCATTTATGTTCACGTTGTGCCTATATTCATGGTTATAAAAATAAAATAAATAGAAATAGCAACGAAAGAGAAGGATAATAAAATCGAGGAAAACAGAACTAAAAAAAATAAACAATAATAATAATGAAAATAATTAGCAAAAGTAAAAGAAAAAACGAATACTAAAAGAAAATAAGGCGAAGGTATTTTAAAATTATGTAAAAGTAAATTTTAAAAAAAATGTTAAAATGGAACCAAGAAAAATGATGGTCTGGAAAAATGTGACCTTTGGTTAAAATAGCCGCATGTAATCTCTGGGGGCACTTTGCCACTTCGACTTCATCGAAAATTCGTTTCGTGAAACAATCAATCGCTCGAAAGAATTAAAAAGAATGTCGGTCAAGATACGAGTATCCAAATGTGACCACATTCACGAAATAGGGATGTTACACACCTTGAACAATAAGAAAACGTGACGCCGAATGCGTGTTAGATCACTTTCATCCCTCTTGACCGAATAAGTGTTGATTTTGGTGTCGTTTCAGCGTGTTCGTGACGATATTTTACGAAATTACGCGCCACTCTAAAGTGCGACTTATGTAAGAATATTAAAAAGTTTGGGCTCTTAACCGAAAGCGATTTGGTCAAGACCGAAATCAATTTGGGGTCGTTTCACAAATTCCTTTTATATTTTTCATATATTTTTTTTATATTTTCTTTTTAAAGAAAGAAGGAAAAAAAAAACTTAAACACAGAAAAATTACTCAGAAAGAAAAAGTACTCGAAAAACATACATCAGACGCTTGTTGTTGTTATTATTGTTAACACTTTAGCACACTTTTTGTTGAACATCACCTCAGCTACAATAACAATAAGAACCACAACAAACAACCGGGCACAACAACAACATAAACCAAGATTGACAGTCATTTTAATGAAAGTTACAACGACGCAAAATAAAGTAAACCAAACACGTGAATGACACTCGGCGTGAAGTGAGTGTCGGCGTGACTACCTGCCGGCATGACAGCCGGCATGCCAACTGTAGCAATTAATTGCCGACAGCTGGCTCGTCTGTACTTTTCGTGAAGCAAGTCGCAGACGACAGCGATGGAAATGATAATGATGATGATAGCAGTAAAAATCTACCAAAAACGGCGAGAAGAACAACAGCGCAAACAAAACACAAAAAGAACAACAATAACAAAAACAAAAACAGCAACATCAATCTGTAATATCAGTGAGTTAATTAAAATAAAGAAAGTTTTGAAACAGATTCGTTCGTCTGCAGTTTGTCTGTCGGCTCAACAAAAGAAATAGAAAATTAAATTGTAACAAAGCGAATGGCAAAGAAATAAGTACACGAAAATACTGTCCATGCATGATGACCTAAAAACAAAAAGCGGAGAATTGTGCCTTTTCTTGATGTAGCTGCTGCTGCTTTCTCGTTCAAATTCAGTCCAGTTCGATGGCATTGACCATCATAATGGTCTCGCGGTGTTAATAACTTCGTTGTTATGGTTATTTGTATAACGTTTTACTTGTTGTTGTTGTTGTTGTTATTTGAGTGAGGTGTTAATTAATTATTATTGTGAGCACATCATTCAAACTAACACGTAACCAATCCATCTTTTGCTGCAGTACAAAAAGCTTTCACGCCTTAGTGACACCAAACGGTAATAACTTTACCGTCTGTTGCCGTTGATTGCCATTCATGGAGGAAAATGTGTCATTCCAACAGATGGCTATAGTGACAAAAACAGCACGTAGTTCTGTTTTGTGAAAAAAACTAGGTGTGAGAATATTAAAATTTGAAAGAATTAGAAAGAAAAGAATTTATTCTTTGTGAGGACTGGATTGGATTTTTTTAAAGTCAAATACGAATGTATCTTCATCAAATAAATTAAAGAGTTATATGTTCATAAAACTCTAAAGAAAATAATTAGTTTTTAATATTTATTTTCTCAAGCGAGTTAATCGGTTAAGCCTTGCATTTTCACAATTGCATGAATGCCTGGAAGAAATGTACTGTGATATTGTATCTGATTGTTGTTGTTGTTGTCTTCAAAACAGTCTTCAATAACATCGTTAAACAATTGCTTCTTCTCGATTGAATTTCTTTCTGTCGCTCTAATGCAAAGCGTTGATTCGATACAACCTCAATGACAAAATTACTCGCTGTTTTTACCTGAAACTCGAACGAGTTGGTCCCTTTTTTATATTACTGTGGATGCTAATGCATCGGGTGATGATTTTAATGTCGAATATTCTTTTATGCTTAAGTAGCAAGCTTTACTTGATAATTTTAGTGTCGAGTTTTGTACTATTGAGGTTGTCTCAATGCGCATAGTGTTGAGTAAGCCCCCCCCCCCCTCTTCATTAGTATCGAGTATTCGTAGATTCTTTTAGAATTGAATTTTACCTGACAGTTTTTGTATCGAGTATTCGTTGACGATTTTAGTATCGAGTATCCCTCGATGTTTTCACGTAGTATTGAGTGTTCTTTACCGAATATTCCTCGATGCTTTAAGCGTCGGGTATTTCTCGGTCCTTTTTGTATCGAGAATTCCACGATGCTTTTAGTGCACACAATTCCTTGATGCTTTTAGTGACGAGTATTTCTTTTAGTAACGAGTATTCTGCACAGTGAAAGCATCTATTATTGAGTATGCCTCGATTCTTTAACTATCGATTATGCCCTCAATTCTTTTAGTATCGCGTAAGCGTGGGTTGATTTTTCTTTGTTGTCTTGACGAAAAAATTCGAAATTATTTTTTCTTTGTAATTGTTTTCTTTGTCGAATATTCTTTTATGCTTAAGTAGCAAGCTTTACTTGATAATTTTAGTGTCGAGTTTTGTACTATTGAGGTTGTCTCAATGCGCATAGTGTTGAGTAAGCCCCCCCCCCCCTCTTCATTAGTATCGAGTATTCGTAGATTCTTTTAGAATTGAATTTTACCTGACAGTTTTTGTATCGAGTATTCGTTGACGATTTTAGTATCGAGTATCCCTCGATGTTTTCACGTAGTATTGAGTGTTCTTTACCGAATATTCCTCGATGCTTTAAGCGTCGGGTATTTCTCGGTCCTTTTTGTATCGAGAATTCCACGATGCTTTTAGTGCACACAATTCCTTGATGCTTTTAGTGACGAGTATTTCTTTTAGTAACGAGTATTCTGCACAGTGAAAGCATCTATTATTGAGTATGCCTCGATTCTTTAACTATCGATTATGCCCTCAATTCTTTTAGTATCGCGTAAGCGTGGGTTGATTTTTCTTTGTTGTCTTGACGAAAAAATTCGAAATTATTTTTTCTTTGTAATTGTTTTTGTTGTATTCTTAGCACAACGTTAATAAATTAATTCATTTTTATGGGTCATTGTGTCTTGTGAGCAACTTTTTAACATTTCTTCGAAAATTAACACAACCAATAAACCGGTGGATAGAGAGAGAGAGAGAGAGGGAGGGGAGCATATTTCGTATCAAAAATTCCTCCTCTTCAATGCTTTTTCATTTCGATTTTTATTTACTCGTAAGTGATGCTGGCTTGAGGTAAAAAACATGCAGAAATCGAGAAATTTTTACGCTTGACACTTGAAAACCGAAACCAAACAACAACAACAACAACAAAAACCAAAACAAATTGAATATAATAAGCAACAAAAAAACCGGAACTACTGAATCGTTGCACGCGATATAAAAAGATTTTTTGAGGCTGAAAGTGTTCAGCCTTTTGCCAGACTGACTTTCGGTTGACCAGGTTGGTTCAGTTTGCTGGAATTTTTTGGCACGAAGTTGTTGCTGTTGTTGGCAGTTGTGCTGTGTGGTTGTCGTTGTTGGTGTATCTTATAAAGTGCATCATTAAATGAGGCTGTTCGTCTTTTTTTCTGGATAATACAAAAGGAAGCGCAAACAGAGGAGAAATTTTTCTCAAAGAACTAAATAGTTTTCTCTTCTTCGCGTATGATTCACGTAGCTGGTGAAAATATTGGGTTCTGCATTAATGTGTCGGCGGTCACAATTCATCTTGATTTGCTGTCAGTCACGAATGACGACTGTATCGCAATACTTTCTTCAGCGCTCTCGCTCGTCACCCAAAATCGTCACAAGTTTCGCAGCAATGGAATAAATTTAATGCCTAAAATCAAAAAAGCATGCCCCATTGATTTTATCAGCCTCTGCCAACTGAAGAAAAAGCAACAAATTATGCAATATTTTTTTCTATTTTTAAAGGAAGCAAAAACAAATTTGAAAAAAACTCAAATTAAAATGATTTGACAGAAGTTCGCTCTGCTCGGCCTTCGCCCACCGCGCCGCGCCATAGACAGTCAGCCGGCAACGGCGTTTGGGTGCGGCGGTAATCATAACCGGTTATTATAAAGGAAAAAATATTTTACAGTAGACGTCATGAAAAGAGATACATATATATATATATATACATATAGAGAGAGAGGTAGACAGAGTAAGAAAATTGTCTGATTCTTGGTGTTTTTTCTGGTCTTCTGTTTGGATTTCAATAAAATAATTCACACCAGCGCCAGCGTTCAGCAATCCATTCATTATCGTTATTGTTGTTGTTGTGTTAGCCTTCCCTCCCATCAAAGCATTTTTGCATACTTCGCCGATTGTCTGAGCCCCGAATGGAAAAGCATGCGGAGAGGAAAATTCAAAGGTCGCGTAAGAAAAATAAAACCGATTTTCATTCGTTTGCAAAAAAGCTTCGTTTGTCTGAGAAGTCTGTGACGGCGACGTTGTGTGAACGCTGCCGTCTTCCGGCGATTTAAGCAGCTGCTTTTTTTGCTTCATTTGACGGTCTACCAAGTCTACCAGGCGGGTTGCCGATTGCTTCTCTTCGTCTTCTTCCTCTTCTTTTTCCTCTTCCTCAGACCGTTCAATGATTCGAATTTTTTTTTCATTTCACTTTTCTTTCATGTCATCATTTTATTTGTTCATTAAAAGCGTACGCTCATTCATTCTGCGGCAATGATTTTAAAATAACTTCGTCTTCGCTTTTATTTATTTTTTATTTTTTTTTCATTGTTTTTTTCATTGTTAGTTTTATTGTTTTTTGCATTGTTTTTGTTTTGATTTTGTCATCACTGAGGTCATTATCGCGGTTGTTGTGAATAACACTGTTGATGAATCCTTAGTTTCCCGGATTTTCTTGTCATTCCTTTTTAATTTTTCAGTCGTCCCACCTTCTTCCCCTTCATTTACCGGTATCTTCTGCCATTAAGTCTGCTATTTTTCCAATTTTTCCAAAACAATATTTGCTTTTTTTGTTATTGTTATCTGTCGTTATCTCGTCGATGGACATTAAAACATTATTCGAATTGCAGTCGTTAATATAAGATGCTTTTGCTTGACGCTAAATTTGATGCCGTTTCATTTATTTTTACTCTTTCAAACATGTGTGGAGTTGTTGTTGACGTTGTTGTTTTTATTATTGCTTTTGCAGCTTCTACAAAGATTCATGTTGTTTCTGTGGCTACAGAATGACTACAAGTCTCTGCCTTCAAACGATAGCCAAATCCATTGAAACTCAACACTTGTTAGCAGACGGTCCAATGGCACGCAAGTGTGTGTGTATGTGTGTGGTATTTTGATTCTTCAGTTTTCTATTAAATCAATTATCATTGAAATTACTCGATATGTTTGTCATTCTTCGCCGATTGCTTGAGTTGATGCTTGCCTCTGTGTCAAAATGTTCAGTATTATTGGAGTTGTTGTTGTCGTTGTTGTCGTTGTTGGTGTTGCTATCATTGTTGTTGTTGGTGTAATTGTTTGCCGGCATTGCGCTTTTACCCGGTGATTAATTGACTATGCGTAACGTAAAACGTTTCGAGTGAGTTTGTCTCTTAAGTCTTTTCTTGTTTGGGAAAAATACGTTGACAGCCACTTTCTTCCTCACTTTCTTTTTATAAATGTTTTGAGACAATATAATGCTAAGCAGCAATAGTGCGTGTGTGCGCGCATCAGGATATCAATACATCATTTACGTTTACGGTGAAATATTTTGTAAAACATTTTCTAGTGGAGAAATACCAAAGAGTTGACTGCGCAGGCGACCACAGACTAAAGGAATACAATTTGTTTTTTTTTTTAAATTAAAAGATTTCTTCTTCAGTCTCGCGCTTGGTTTCGCAATGCCTTCATCGACTCTTATACTCTTATTAGATTTTTATTCAGTTTGTAAGCAAATCAATCAACAACACTTTCGCTGGTTGTTTCTCGCTTGTTATTCATGGGACACTTTATCTTTTCACTCTCATTGTCATTTCCCCCCCCCCCCTCCTACTTCCTACTTCCAATAAACCCGCTGAAATTTTTTTTACAATGCAAACAACTTTCTTCAACAAAATCTTAGCAGCTGATAAAATTCTCTAACCCACAAAAATAACAAGAAAATAAGAAAAAACTACTATGTCTTGTCTTGAATAATCAACCAACCAACCAATGAAGCGACGACCAGATGCAGATCCTG
This sequence comes from Conops quadrifasciatus, assembly GCA_949752815.1. Lineage (NCBI taxonomy): Eukaryota > Metazoa > Arthropoda > Insecta > Diptera > Conopidae > Conops > Conops quadrifasciatus. The sequence goes on along the minus strand of OX457078.1, from coordinate 30,399,684 downwards.
TTGTCGTTAGCTCTTGATGACATTAACAGAAAAACAACAAAGACAACAGGAAAAACAGAACAAGAAGAAGCTTGCGAAGTGTACAGCGCTTCCAACACACACGCGGGAAAGTTTCACTTTTTGTTTGCAGCGTCAAAGAATAACAAAAACCAAAAACTATAAAAAAAAACAAAAACAAAAACAGTTACAACAGCATGACAGTTGTTGCTATAAACGCCTCCAAAAAAATCATCCAAACTGGAATATCAATGAACCTTTTGAGAAGCTCGCATTAACAAAGCGCCTGGCAATCAAGCCGTTACAGAGGAAAGAAGCATCAGCAAAAGCAGAAGAAGAAGAGCCAGCAGCAGCTGCAGCAAAAGAAGAAATTAAAGTAGGACCAGCGCAGGATGAGGAAGAAGTGGGTGAAAAAGAAGCAGCAACAGCAGGAGTAAAGAAGCTCTCATGGCAGAAGATGATTTCTTTCTTCTCAGCGTGCAGCGGACAGTGCAGCTGGTACATACTACGAGCATTATAAAAAGACAACGAAGTAAAACCAAAATTGGTAATTTGGTCAATGGGTTTAAAACCAAATACACACACACACACAAACACACCTCAGAGATTTTAACAAATAAACCACTGGACTTTCCCTCTTTTGTAAAAAGCAATAAATAAAAAAGTTTTCCCGACAGAAGTTAGCATAAATTATTTACTATAAACGGTTCGCAAACGAAATAAAAACGAAGAAAAACCTGAAAAGATTCACAATAATAAAATTAGTTTCGAAACTAAACAAATCAAACTCGTAGACAATTAATGAGTATAGATTTTGTGGGAGTCTTTTGACGATTTATTCCATTCATTTCGTTTTAATTTCGTTTAAGTTTTTGAGCAAGCTTTGAAAGAAAGGCGGTAAAAGAAGCAAAACGCAACGTCTGTTAACGACTGCAATGTTAAAAAGAGAGTTATAATGATGATTTTCAATATCTACTCATATTTTCAATATTTCTGTAAATCATTCTTACTTCTTCCTTTCCACCATTCTTACCATTTTCTGCAGTCGATCAAACCTTGTGTTTGTATAGTAGGGTGAAACGTCTGTAGACATAAAGTTAAATGGATTGACAGCTTGATAATTATCCATTGACTCTTCAGGTTTAACTTTATTCTTTTCATTCATTCAGCTTCAGATGACAAAGTCCGTGTCAGTTTTAAATGAATTGAGAGAGCAAAAAGTAGAGAAATCCTACAACAAACGAAAAAGCCAGTTGAAACAGGATGCAGGATCAAGGTGTGCTGCAAAAAAGCATTCGCATTTCACCTAAAATAAAAACAACTACGAGTATTTCTAATACGGAATGCTTTCTATTGTTCGTGTCATCTTAACAGATTGCTTGATCAGCCTGACAGACTGATTGATGGACAGATAAACAGGCGCACTTTTTAATTCCAACCAAATTTTGTCGAAATAACGTTCTGTTTCGGAGACCGAATTAGTTTTGTCCACAATAACCTTTTCTCACATTTTTGATTATCTCTTCGTCACTTTCTGTGTCAATCAATTCAATGAAGCAAGCTTACAATTTTCAATATTTAAAAAATATTTTTTGTTATACTTTCAAAAAAAATATTTTTTGTTATACTTTCAAAATTTAAATTCACGATGAAAAAGATAAAATATTTAATTTTAATTTTTAATTTGAATTTGTTTTTTTAAAACTTTTTTTTAAAAAGTTTTTTTTTTTTTTTAAATTTTTTTTTTTTAACACTTTTTAAATTGAAGATTTATAGTTAAATTTTAAACTGTGTTTTACTTGGTGTCATTTTGTAGTTGGTGTCATTGTTGACATCGAGCAATATTGTTGAAGCATTTAGTGGTTGTTGTTACTTGGCAGCTGCACAATCGTCTGATCATCGCTATTATTGATCAGTGAGTGATTTACTTAAGTTAGTGATACTTGCTCTACAGTGTGTCACTTTTCACGGTTTCGTTTTTTTCCGCCAACCATTTCTCATTTTTGTACTTGATTTTGTTTTTGTTTTTTTTTTGTTTACCGTTAATATGATTTGGGAAATGGTCGTAAAATTAACCTTAATTGTTACGACGGGCCGTTGTTGGCGATGAATGACAGATAGATTGACGAGTAACGGACGATGTTGTTGGTATCGCATGTTAAAACAATGCGATTGCTGTTGAAAACGGCACGGTTTGACAGCATGTTCTTTGGACAATCAGACGTCATGATGATGATTACGACGATTGTGAGGTTGAAGACGATGATTATGGCGGCGATGATGACAGTGGTAGCTTTCTCATCATTTTCTTACCTATTATATCGCATTTTTAGCAATTTTCTGGCGTAACCTGAAAGCGGTGATGACGGCCGAGTGACGTAATGATTGACTGCTACCACGAATGGAATATAATAATTCACCGTTGGTGGTCTGTGGTGGTGTGTTGGTGCGCCGCACACAAACAAAAACAAAGCCGAAGTGATAATTCTTTTGATCTAATTTTCTCACGCGGTGTTTTTTTGAAGTCAGCATCAGGAAATAAGAAATTTCCTTTCAAATTTGAAAAACTTTCAAGGGAATATTTTTTACTGCTTGACCTCACAACACTTTGAGATATTTTAACAAGCAATCAATTTTAAAGAACAAAAAAGTCTATAAAAATAGTACAAAATACCATGAAATACTCTGCATGATTTTGAAAAACTGGTACGGTTCGGTGTGAATTTAATTGAAGCAGGTCAATCAAATTTCTTAGTCTTATTCTTATGATAATTATAATTTGATTTATTTTTATTTTTAATGAGGTCATGACATCAAATAGAGATGGTTCAGTCTCTGCCTTTCGTTACTTAAAGGACTTTTAATGAGATTTTTTTAATAGACGTTTAATAAGATCGTTTCGATGAAAAACGTTTCGTTTCTCTTACAGAAGTTTCTATTGTTCGTTGCTGTTGTTATGATATTGGAATATATTGATCATATTTTTTTTAACATTATTTTGTATTTGTAAATTTTTCTCAAGCTTTCATCAAGAATTTCATGTTCTTAATTTTGAAGTCAATTAGCTTTGATTCTTTTGTAGAAAAATTGATAATGAAATTCGTAAATTAATATATATATAGAGAAGCCTGTAGAAGACTCTATAAAATGTGCAAAAAAAACGGTCTGCGCAAAAACTAACTAACTCACTATAAAGAGAACAAAGTCCGCGAAAAAATCTGTAAAGAAAATGAATGAATTTGAATAAAAACCTTATAAAACACCGACTCTCTATGACAAAATTTCAAAGATTGACTTAAAATAATTATAATTGACAGTTTTCCGTTTTTTTGCAGATTCTTTAAAAGATTTCTTTACAGTATGTCAAAGAAAGGCTTCCAATTTATAAAAATGTCTATATAGAATAAGTTTCATGCCATCAAATCTATAACGAAACGTTTTAAAATCTGCAAAGATGCTTTTAGAGTAGTCTGTATAGTGTTCCTAACGATTGTTAAGATTTTCAAAGCTGTCTATAACAAAATTTATATACAATATGTAACGAAGCCTGCAGTCCTGAAGTCCTCAAAGCCGTCTCTAAAAACTTCTCCGCGAATGCATGAAAAAAGGAGTTTATAAAAATTTCCAAAGCCAAGGCCAAGGTCAGTAATGATTTCGTTACGAATTCCCAAAGATTTAGGTTAAAAGATGAAACCTTCTGTAAATGAATCTGTCTAACCTTAAATAACCCTTGAGGAGGATTGTAAAGATATTTTTTCTTTTAAATTTTAAAATCTTTAGAAGACGCGTTTTTCCTGGACTCGCAGGACTAGAGATCTGAAAGACTTATGCATAGAACATACGTCTCTATATGAATTTTTAAAACGGAAACTATAATTTAGTAACCCATAGCGATTTCTTAAAGTAAATTTTATAACTAAATAGAAATTTCCATTATTCATGATAAAGGTACGAGACTATTTTAAAAGAAAAACGAATGTGGCAAAAGAATTAAAATGCTTTAAAAATGATGGATGGACTGACTGATGTTCTCTAACCTGATGCTTCATTTCATGACTTTGTTTTCGTTCTTATTCATTTTGACACTGCTTTATTGCAAAAAGTAACCTGTTTAAAGAGGTCGCTGCTACTGATGCTCCCACTATAGCGATTTCTTAAGAGCTAGGAAGCACAAAAAACAGCAAAACAGCTCACCTATATTTCTATAGATATACATACATATACTACTCGTACAGATATACAGTATAAAGTCCATGAGATATGCATCTTTGCTGTGTTTGAGGAAAGTGTGACACTACGACGCAATAGAAGCAAAACAATGAACGGTAACAGCAACATCGCCGCCACAGCTATAACCGCGCGCCGTGACAGCATCGGCGGCATCAACAACTATAGCAGCGCTGGCAATTGCTTTTTCATTTATGCGGCAGTGAGTGGTCGGTTTAGCAGACGTTTAGGTACCTCGTGATACTGATTCTGATGCCAGCATTATGCTTCTTCGTCTTTTTATTCACCTCCTCGTGCTGCTTCTCTTTTAGTTGTTGTAAATTCTTTACTTCAATAGTTTTCATAATGGCATTGTTATCGCACCATCGCATCGCATCGCGCCGCATCACAATCGCAACGTATTGCTTTGTCTCGCATCAATTTAAATTGCATTGCGATCGCGCAGGTGACACTAGAATAATTTCAAATAGAGGCTTTTTCTCTTTAGTTCCTTTGGTTTCTTGCTTGTTCGTTTCAGTAACAGCTACCCCCGCCCTCTCGCCATCTTGCTACCACCTTTTTCATTCCCAGCAAGGCCTTTGTGTTAACGTTTTCAAAGAGCTTTCTAAGTGCTTTGCATTAAAGAGATCATGTATTTTTCTTTTTTTCTAAATCTCTGTGTGTGTGTGTGTGTGTGTGTGTGTATGTGTGTGTGTGTGTGTGTAATTTTCTTTCTTTAGCGAAAGTTGACCCAAAGAAAAGAATGTTTTTGTTTTTTTTAGTTCATTGAAAAATGTTATTCCAATTCTCAAAAGATTTTAAAGCTTATAGTCCAAGAAGTCCAGACTTTCTGCCATAAAGTCTGTAACGAAATTCTGCAAGAAGTCCTGGCAAATAAGCCTGTATTGAAATTTGAAGAGAAATTAAAAAGATCCGTTAAGGAGTTTGCAAATAAATCCTCAAACCAGTCTGTAAAGCATTCATAATGAAATAATTAACAAAGAAATCTGTTAAGAAGTCGTTACGGAGTCTGTTGTGGAATACGCAACGAAATTTGTAAATACTCAGAATAGAACAGAGCAGAAAAAAGGCGCACAAATGAAGTAGAAAAGTATAAAGAAGTCTACAGCAAGAAGAAGTGTGAAGCATAATTGACAAAGAAGTCAGTAAAGAGTCCGCCAAGTCATTTATGAAATCTGTAATGGATTTAAGAAAGGCCATTCAGAGGTGTTCCCAAAGACGTCTGTAAAGAAATCTTCTATAAAGAAAAGCTCTGTAAAGAATTCGTAGCGAATTAATTGGCCTGGAAAGAAATCTTTAAAGATGTCTGTAAAGCATTTCTAAGGAGTTAATTAATGTAGAAGTCTGTTGGAGAACAATGGAGAACAATGGTCGAAATCAATGGAGAACACAACGGAAAAGAAGAAGTGGTCTATCGACAGACTTTTCTACAGATGAAGAAGTCTGCGAAAAAGTTTAAGAAGCCTTTTAATGAAAACTGTAAAGAAATTTGGAAAGACTGTAAAGAAGTGTGTCTTCAAAGGAGTGCCAGTGTCGAAGAATTGACAAGGATGTCCGTAAAGGGTTCGTTAATTAGTCTGTTATGAAATCTGGAGAACAATATGAAGGACTCAGAGCAGAAAAGAATAGAATCGAAACGAAAAGAAAGGGCTCTGTAAGTAGGTTTCTCTAAATATAAAGAAGTGTTCTAAAAAAGCATTTCAATTAATTAACTTAGAAAGAAATCTTTAAAGAGTTTAGGCCTTTTTTGAAATCTGTAAAAAGATTTGTAAGGACTTAAAAGTGAACAAAAGAAAAAGTTTGCCCAAAGACCTGTCTACAAATAGAGAAATCTAATGATAAAGACCTGCAGCATCGTTGCTGTATAAAATTCCTTCTGAAAATGCTTCAGTAAGGAATTTGTTTAGAACAAATTTTGCTGGTTTCTTTTGCAATCAACTTCCCGCCAAGATTTATTTACGCTGTTGTCGTAACTTCACCGATCATCATTATTATAAATTCAATCATTCCGATCATGTCCATCGCCAGTAGCACAAAATCACACAAAAATGCTTGCTGCATATTTTTTCCTTTTTGGAAATATTTCTCTTTAACTTTCATTGTTCAAGTGTTTATTTCTATTTGATTTCTTTAACATTGATTGTTGTTTTGTTTTTGCTTTTTTCGATTTTGTTAAACGTTTTGTCAAGTTATTTGTGATGAAGAAAGAAAGCTGCAAAAAGCAAAGAAAAAAACAAACAAACAAATTATGTCAATGAATGCCGTTTTTTTTTTGGCATCTGAAAGATTTTCTTATATTAATGTTATTTCAAGCTACATTTATTAAGGAATTCCAAATAGTGCAGAATTTAATCAATAGAGAAATTTTCTTTATAATGATACCTACAAGAGAACTTTTACTTTATAAATACGTTAAAAATTAACATTTTTTCTTTTTTTCTTCTATCAATTAATGATTTACGTTACATTTACGTATACAAATAAAATGAAAGAATAGAATATAGTTCAATTTTCTCGATAACTCTAGCGCAACATAAAAACTTTCAATTTTTATATTAAAAAAATATTCATAAAATTTATGTTCTCGTAATTTTGTGTTATTAGCTTATGAATAATTTAAGTGCAATATTAATTTATCTTTATTTCTCTTTACTTGTAGGAATTTCAATTGCTCTTACTGCATTCGTTAAAAACACGCTCACGTAGATTCGTAAACTTTCTCGAGTAAGTTCAGGTAAATTTCTTTTTTATGGCATATTTAAAAAATAAGACCTCACATTTTTCCCATTTAACTGCCTCTGGTGGTAACTGTAACAAATAAAACAAGGCCGTGACCTTAAAAACATTTATAAACGTTGCGGCTTGAGCCAACTTAATTTGTATTCAGAATCAGTTAGTCAACCAAGCAAGGCAGCAATCAGGCAATCAAGCAGACGATCAAGCAATCAGTCAAACCAACAGCTAGGCAAACGGTCAGCCAAAGTGTGAGTGTAAGAGTCAAGGAAGGAGTCAAGGAAGAAGTCAAGGAAAGATTCAATGAAAAAGTCATCAATGAAAGAGTCAGTGCTAGAGTCAGAGTCTCCGGCGAAGAAAGTAAACAGGTCGGCAAAATAATGAAAGACCGTCGATTTACACGGCCTTTTCTTTAATTTCAGTCAGTTCATACAAATTGAAAAATTACAAAATTACGATATATAAACGTAATTTTTCATTATAACATTCATTCATTCAGCTACTAACGTGTACCATTAATTTATAAAAATCGCTGTACTTTGTAAGCCAAATTAAATTGTGAGCAATATTTTCAAAATTTTCTTGTAATAACTTGTATTTCTTCGAAACGCTTAAGATTTAGAGAGAAAGCGGTTGTAAAGAATTATTACTAATATTGCCACAATTCACGTGACGTCGCTGAATTCGCTTTGAAACAGTCGCGTAAAAAGAGAAGCAAGTTTGCTACGTTTCATTTTAAGAATATTTATGGAACATTTAATAAAAACTGCGAAGAGTATGGCATGCGTTGTTTACATACTTTCTTGTACTCACGCACAAACGAGAGAGTTTAATGGGTGCACCTGTCAGTCAGTCAATTACACACACACACACACACACACACACACATACATACGTTGAAACAGTCGTTGACAGACACAACAAGCCGTTTTAGAAGTTGGTCAAGCTGTTTGCAAGGTTTTTGCAAGGTGCATGCAGCAGCATGGTTGGATTATGGTTTACGATGATGATGATGATGATGATGATGATGACGGAACACAAGAATCGAAACGAAACGAAACGAATCGACTCAAATCGAAGCGAATTAAATCGAAGCGAACTTGAATGCAGGGAGTGAGAAATTTATTAATTGTTGTTGCCTTAGAAGGTGCTCATGCGCAGTGCGGCATAGAGCCACGCACTGCGGCTTCTCTGCAACTTTTCTGGCCATCACTTTTCATTCTTTTGTGGTTAACAGATAGACTCAAGTCAGTCAAGTCGGAGTCATTGCTTTGAGCTTGAATAACTGTCATTTACTACGCTTCACTATGCAGAAAGTGCAACAACGGTCCAAGTTACGCCCAATAATGCCATGGCATGGTTTGGTATGGTACGACGCGGCGTTTATTGTTGTCTCCTGGAAGAAATTAATGGCTTGGTCAATTGGAAAGAGCGGCTGGCCTTTTTCTGCTTCACTGCAAAGTATTGCCAACAAATGCAAGAATAATCTGTTTAATAAATTATTTCTTTCCATTTAATCGCCCTCTCTCTCTCTCTCTCTTTTTGAGTTTATATCTCGTTGTCTCTTGCACCTGTTTCTTTGTCTCTTTTATATTAAAGAAACATTTATTATATAATTCAGAAGACAGACAGAAGACAGACAGAAGACAGTTAGAGAGAGAGTCGCAAGACTTTTGTGGGTTTGCTGTCTGCTGAGAAATATGTCATTGGAACAATGAATGACAAAAATCTGTCTTTTATTCTGGCCGCTTGCGCCTCGTTTTCCGCCTCTTTTCCGGCGGAGCTGGTAGAGACTTCACATGTTTTGTGCCATTCGGCGTCGTTGTCTTCGCGCGTTCGGCGGCTCAACCCAACTTAGCTCCAAGATTCCAAAGAAGGTAAGTAACAAGAGCTACAACAACAACAACAATGTTTCTTTACATTGATTGTTGTTCTTGTTTGACTCTGGCAGCAGCAAATGAATTGCAGCGAAAACGAATGATTTTCTGCGGCTGGTAAAAGTAGATCAAGCTTAACTTTTAAAACTTCTAGACTTTTCAGATTCCTCAGCAGCAGTAGTTGTTGTTATTGTTGTTGTTGTTGTTGTTGTTGTTGTTGTTGTTGTTGTTGTTGTTATTGTTATTGTTTTATATGAGCCTTCATTGCACAAAGTGCTTTAAAATAGTTATTCATTGCACAATTATTATTTTCCATTTAAGGTAAAAAACATTTAAAGTAGCAGCAGACCCAAAGAGAGAGAGAGAGAGAGAGAGAGAGAGAGACACAGAGACGACAGGGATGAGACGCATTCGATGCTGATGCAGAGAGTGAGCGGTAGAGAGACCAGTAAAGGCCGATAGCGCTTTTTTTGAAGGCATCAGAAAACGCCTGCTGTTTTTAAGCTTTTATTAAATTTTATATAAAGGCCAAGAAATGCCAAGAATAATTTCCTGGCATTCACTATGAAAATCGGTCGGTCATACTCGTCATCATTCTATCAATATTCATTCAATTTGTATTATTAAATTCTTCTTGAATTCAATTTTTGATTCATTCGTAATTATTCAGTGACTCGAGATGAAAGTTTATGATTAATATAATTTTGATGCCAAAGAAATGAAGAAATTAACGAAGAAGTAGGAAAACTAGCGAGGAGAAAAAGAAGAAGAAGAAGAAGAAAAGAAAAGGGAAGAAAGAATAAAAAAATACAAACGAAAACTATCCTACCATTAAAGTCTTAGAAATCAACAAACAATGACAAAATATTTTTCCTCAATTCGAATATAATTTAATCCAAAAAGGCCAATATTTGTAAAATTTCGCGTAGTCAACATATTTTTCGAAACATTATTCATCTTTAAATTCGTGATACTTATCATACTTTTTATGTGTAAAATATAAATATAAAATAAAAATTAAAATAAAATAAAAATATAAATATAAAAAATATATCTTTTTTGGAACAAAAAACCGGAGGATTTTGGAAAAATCACCCCCATTTTATTTTGCAAACGTCGCCCAAAATATACGATGCATTTTGGCACCTCTTTTATTGTTTTAACATTTCTAATTTGAATTTTTCTTGGCGCAAATGTAAAGCCGGCATTACGACAGCAACAACAACCACGGCTTGTTTGTTAATGTTAGTAATTGAATCAGCTCTAGTTGATTTAATTTTTACATTTTCTTAATGGAAACGGTTTTCTGCTGCTGCTTCTGCCGCTGCGACAGCGACAGCGACAGCAACGATTGCTTACTTGGCCTTTATTTTAAGTTTCTTATTCTTGTTGGGTTGCATTTTCCGTGCCTTTTTCATACTCGTACATAATTTGTGGTTTTTTGTTTCTTACCTAAATCGCATCGCCACGGCGTTAGGTTTCTGGCACGAAGCCAAGAATTCAGTAGAATTCAGCACAATTCAGTCATTGAGAAGTATTGAAAGGGGGGAGAGGTTCTGTTGTTGTTGTTGTTGTTGGAGGTGCTGGTGGCGTGGCAGCGTAGTAACAATTTCTCAGGAAAAACCGTTCATTCATTGGTTTTCTGTGGCTCGAGCAGCGGCGGCAGCGGCGGCGGCCGCGGCGTTAGCAACAGTTTAGAAAATGAGCAGAAGTTTCACTTTAGCCATAATAATTGTTGGTATTAAAATAATTGCTAGCGTTTTGGTAGTAAATAGCAAAAATTTGATGATATCGACAACAACAACAAAGCGGAACAACAACAACAGAAGACTGTTAAGTAGTTTGCAGCTTCTTGAACTTGGTTGGAGGTGCTGCTGCTGCTGCTGCTGCTGCGGTCTTTTGCTGAAGGGCCAAAAGTCATGGAAGATGAGGGATGAAAAAAGGGACGGCGACAAAGAGGGAGAGAGGGAGAGAGAGAGAGAGAGTGATAGAAAGGAGAGATAGAGGAGAGCGGCAGGTCAGAAGACTTCCAACCGGAACATGAAAATTCCAATAAAAACAAAAAGAATTGTTTGTGTTTTTCGTTGCTTTAAAGCCACGATCTGTTGGACACAGTTAGCAGCAACAACAACAACAGCAGTAGCAACAATTAGGCTAAATACTATACAAATAAGAATACACTAAAAAGCAGAACAAGTCTTGCAACGAGAAGGCTACACTGAGTTGACCTTAAGACCTTAAGTCGCTGCGGTAGCTTCTTCTCGGTGCTGCCGCCGCTACTAAATGCCAGCTAAAAGCTTGCTTTAGCGAAAGATCACAAAAAAATTCTATGGGCCAGTCGGTTTTTACTCACCGAAATTCGCTTCGCAAAAATGATTGCTGAAGAGATAAAGGCTGGGAAAATTTTGTTAAAAGTAAGAGATTAAATCAATAAAAAGCGGAAAATTATTAAACGCTATTGCAAACGAACAAACGAACACACAAACAGAAAACAACGAATCTAAAAACCAAAAGCACCAGAACAAAAAAAAATGCAATACGTCACGAAAAATAAAGCTTGTTATGCTTTGTGAAAGCAGCAATAAAGGCCAATAAAAAGGAAGACGAAGGAAGAGGAAGAAGAAGAAGAAGAGCAGTGCACTAGTTTCATAAAAGTACCAAGAATAATAACAACAACAACAACAACAACAACAGCAGCAACAACAGTACATTGTGCTCTATTGCTTTAATAATTTCAACGATTATCGAACGAAGAACAAGCGCAACAACAGCGCGCGATTTTTCTTGTTGTTGTTGTTGTGATGGAGGTGATTGTTGTGGTTATAATTTCCAATAACTAGAATGCTCCTGATGGCCCTGCCTGATGGCCGCCACCGGCCGAAATTAGTTACTTAGTAACGACGGTCCACAAATTATATAAAAATAGTGATGAACGCAATCGCAGGGAAAAACGTTTCACTCATTTTCGCATTGCAGAATGAGCCCATTGTTGTTGTTGTTGCTTTTTTCTTCGAGAAGACGAAGACGATTTCTTCTTGTCCCCAAAATCTTGCACGATTTTTTGGTTGGTGGCTTTTTTTGGAATTTGTGATGGCCGTTGTTGCATTATATTTCTTGTATCGATGTTTGTCGACTATTGTTGCCTGTTGTTGTTGTTGTTGTTGTTGTTGTCGTTGTTGTTTGTGCTATTGCACTTTATTTACGGCCGCTTCTTGTTAGCAAGTAAAAAAACGTAAACGTAAACGGAAACGTTTTTACGAGTTCTGCCCTCATAAAGTAAAATTTTACAATATTCTCGTGCACGTGGGTGGCAATTTGCCAACAAGCACACAAAACTGACAGCAATGAGACCAACAGACAGACAGACCGAAAACAGACGCCCAGAAACCCTTTTCGAACAAACAAAAAGCAAAGAAATATTATACAGAGAGAGAAATACAGAGACTAGACCGACTAGAACCTTACGGAACCTTACAAAAGGTGCCGCTAAATTTGCTATGGATGGACGGGCGGACAGACAGACAGACGAACAGACCAAACGAGACGTTGTTCCAAAGAAAGTCAACATTTTCGAATAAGAGAGAGACCGATCGAAGGCAGAATGCAGAACACAGAGAAATCATTTTAATAGATCACCGCCGTTGTCGACTGTCGTGGGCTTCGTTGCGAGCAGCCGTCACAGCGCAGCAGCCACGGTTGCAAAATAATTACACTGAAGGCACTCGTAATATAATAAAAGTGCAAAATAAGCCTGCAATGGGTTTAGCATGAAAGCATATGAAATCATAATGATCTAAGCAAAGGCCAAGAGAACGCTAGAAAATGGTGCTAATTGGCCGCAAAATATGGTAATTAAGTATTATCCAAAACACGCAATAATTAATATTAATAGAGAGAGAGAGTAAGAGAGAGAGAGAGAGAAAAAGAGAGCAGTAAAGGGATACATCAACAGACAGATTAACAGACATATTAGTAGACAGATCAACAGGCACGGTTAATTGACAGATTAACAAACAGAGAGTTGAAAAGACAGATTAACATACAATTTAACAGACAGATTAACAGACATATTAGTAGACAGATCAACAGGCACGGTTAATTGAGAGATTAACAAACAGAGAGTTGAAAAGACAGATTAACATACAATTTAACAGACAGATTAACAGACATATTAGTAGACAGATCAACAGGCACGGTTAATTGACAGATTAACAAACAGAGAGTTGAAAAGACAGATTAACATACAATTTAACAGACAGATTAACAGACATATTAGTAGACAGATCAACAGGCACGGTTAATTGACAGATTAACAAACAGAGAGTTGAAAAGACAGATTAACATACAATTTAACAGACAGATTAACAGACATATTAGTAGACAGATCAACAGGCACGGTTAATTGACAGATTAACAAACAGAGAGTTGAAAAGACAGATTAACATACAATTTAACAGACAGATTAACAGACATATTAGTAGACAGATCAACAGGCACGGTTAATTGACAGATTAACAAACAGAGAGTTGAAAAGACAGATTAACATACAATTTAACAGACAGATTAACAGACATATTAGTAGACAGATCAACAGGCACGGTTAATTGACAGATTAACAAACAGAGAGTTGAAAAGACAGATTAACATACAATTTAACAGACAGATTAACAGACATATTAGTAGACAGATCAACAGGCACGGTTAATTGACAGATTAACAAACAGAGAGTTGAAAAGACAGATTAACATACAATTTAACAGACAGATTAACAGACATATTAGTAGACAGATCAACAGGCACGGTTAATTGACAGATTAACAAACAGAGAGTTGAAAAGACAGATTAACATACAATTTAACAGACAGATTAACAGACATATTAGTAGACAGATCAACAGGCACGGTTAATTGACAGATTAACAAACAGAGAGTTGAAAAGACAGATTAACATACAATTTAACAGACAGATTAACAGACATATTAGTAGACAGATCAACAGGCACGGTTAATTGACAGATTAACAAACAGAGAGTTGAAAAGACAGATTAACATACAATTTAACAGACAGATTAACAGACATATTAGTAGACAGATCAACAGGCACGGTTAATTGACAGATTAACAAACAGAGAGTTGAAAAGACAGATTAACATACAATTTAACAGACAGATTAACAGACATATTAGTAGACAGATCAACAGGCACGGTTAATTGACAGATTAACAAACAGAGAGTTGAAAAGACAGATTAACATACAATTTAACAGACAGATTAACAGACATATTAGTAGACAGATCAACAGGCACGGTTAATTGACAGATTAACAAACAGAGAGTTGAAAAGACAGATTAACATACAATTTAACAGACAGATTAACAGACATATTAGTAGACAGATCAACAGGCACGGTTAATTGACAGATTAACAAACAGAGAGTTGAAAAGACAGATTAACATACAATTTAACAGACAGATTAACAGACATATTAGTAGACAGATCAACAGGCACGGTTAATTGACAGATTAACAAACAGAGAGTTGAAAAGACAGATTAACATACAATTTAACAGACAGATTAACAGACATATTAGTAGACAGATCAACAGGCACGGTTAATTGACAGATTAACAAACAGAGAGTTGAAAAGACAGATTAACATACAATTTAACAGACAGATTAACAGACATATTAGTAGACAGATCAACAGGCACGGTTAATTGACAGATTAACAAACAGAGAGTTGAAAAGACAGATTAACATACAATTTAACAGACAGATTAACAGACATATTAGTAGACAGATCAACAGGCACGGTTAATTGACAGATTAACAAACAGAGAGTTGAAAAGACAGATTAACATACAATTTAACAGACAGATTAACAGACATATTAGTAGACAGATCAACAGGCACGGTTAATTGACAGATTAACAAACAGAGAGTTGAAAAGACAGATTAACATACAATTTAACAGACAGATTAACAGACATATTAGTAGACAGATCAACAGGCACGGTTAATTGACAGATTAACAAACAGAGAGTTGAAAAGACAGATTAACATACAATTTAACAGACAGATTAACAGACATATTAGTAGACAGATCAACAGGCACGGTTAACAGACAGATTAACAACCAGGTGCAACAAACAGACTAACAAATAGATTGACAGTTTGAAATACAGATTAACATAACGTTTAACAGATAGATTAAGAGACAAATTAACAGATGTGTTCTGGCACACTGTTAAACCGCCAAATGTTGACTTGCACAAGCGATAGACATTAATGAATACACATACATACATGTATGTACATATATGTACATATGTACAATGAAATCTTCATACAGAAGGACATACACACCGTAGAGCCGAGATCTGAGCGTAAATGTTCGTGCGTTCGTTCGTTTCGTGCCAACGATCCATCACTCAGCAGTAAAACAATCAGAGATTCGCTTCGATTCGATACGATACGATACGATACGCTGAAAGAAAACTGAAGCTTTCGTTATTCTCATTTTTCTGGCGATACGAGTATTAATAATAAATACCTCCGTCCTGCTACCGCATGGTCCTACTACCCTTCTTTATCGCCAGCAACAATATTGCAAACAAGCCATAAAACTGAGTCCGCCACTTACTCTTTTGCTTTACTAACCCAATATCTTCTCGCTAAGATTTTTAATAAATTTTGTTCATTACTCTTCGTGGGTAAGGTTCGATTTTTTACGGTTTTCATTAGCGTGCAACGGAACGGATGGAGTGCGAGAGAGAGAGATGACTGGAGTATGGCGTGGATGCTCCTGCACGAACAGTGCAAGAACAAAAAGAAACAGTTCCAGCCGAAAGTAATATAAACAACAGTAGTCCCAGGAGCAACAACAACAGCAACAACTTCATAAAGAACAATAGCAGCACAAAAAACACTGCAGCAGCAGGCGCAAACAACCAGAAAAAGCAAAAAAAAAGAAGTAACTTCAGCAACAGCTGCCACCAGAACAAATCAATCAATAAATCAATATACCACAATCTTTACAATCGAATGTTAGCCAACGAAAGTATGATTGCGGATAAGAGTTTTTCTTTCTTAATTACCATACTTCGATTCTAGCGGCTCTCGTCTGAATGTACCGGCTCGTCTGCTCAGTTCACTTCAGTCTCCTAATAAATATCTTTTTGTTGCAATAAATGTGAAGAAGTTTAGTTTATTAATACATTATGAAGCCTAAATACCAGAAGCAGACAACGCCTTTCTTTGACCCAATTTTCATATGTATTTCATGCTGTACAACCCTGCATCTTGTTTTATATTTACCTACGAGTACTATACTCATAATCCTATTGTTTGCAACTTTATTGTGTTGCATTGGAATATTTTTCATAGAAACTTTTGAAAAAACTGAATTCTTTTCGAAGGTACCATAGTCTTATATCATACCACAGCATATCAATATCGATGTGGAAACATTCATTCATAGAGTTTGGTTGATGAATTATCCTTAATAATGTTAAGGACAAGTTTAAAAGACGTTTTTTGTTAAAATAAATTTAAAATAAATTTTGTTAAAATAAGTTTATACGATCAAAAGAAAACTTATTTTTCCTCCATTTAAATAAATTAAAGTTCTTAATTGTTGTTGTTTTTTGTTAATTGATTTTTATTTTTTTCATTTAAATTGTGATCGAATTTGTTTTTTTTTACTTGTTATCTAAGTTGTTTTAATAATATTGATAAAGAATAAACTAAATTTAAGAATTTGCATTGTTTTTGTTCCAAGTCATTTTTATTCAGATTTAACCGAAGGCTTCACCTTTCGATTGCGGTTATCTCCGCTTGCGATTATCTCCGCTAACATAATGGTCCATTGCTGTAGAGGCTGTGATGCTAAGATCACGACCATCCGGGCCTTCTCTGAACAAGGATCTATTCGTATATCATGTGACAAAATGTCTCTCTAATATTTTCCATACCTTTTTATTTATGCTAATTTATATGTTCCATACCTT